>JAZKJV010010745.1:0-684598 GCA_037367405.1 Ottelia alismoides
TAGTGTATTTATAGGCTCTAGAAAACCCACTAACCATGTGTTAGAAAACCATGGTTTAAACCTTAACCATGGTTAGCAGCCTATGGTTTTGGCCAAAACTTATCCGAAACTTAGGTTTTAAGTTAGAACATTCCAGAGTATTCTAGATTCGCTAATGACGCTTAATTAACCGCTAGTCGTGATTAACTTTCAGTAATCACGATTTAACTTTCGCGGCTTACGCTTATCTTTTGCTAATTATTGATTAGTGTTCGCTAATGGTCATTAGCGATTTTAAATCCGTCACCAGTTTCTTTAATCATGTTTAATTAGTCTTAATGACAGTCATTACGGTTTAATGACATCTTAAACCTCCTTACTTCTCTTTCTTCTGGAAATCATAACAAAGCGAAACGAAGTCCGATTCACACGAAACAAATTCCGTTGGTTTCCTCTTGACGAGTCGGATGATATAGGATCCGAGAGACGGTCAAGTTCAAGGCTTTACAGTCTTGCCACTGGAGGTTGCTATTGGTGATGCATCTTCCACATCATAGGCGTCCTCGTAGGCATTATTGGCATGATAAGTAGGCGCGCCAAACTTTTGTTAGCATCTTTCGGACATGCGGTTCCACCGATCACATTGAGTGCATGGGTAGTACAGTCTTGCCCACGGCCACGGCCAAAGTCGCGTCCTCCTCCAGATCCTTGTCTACGGCCGCAACCTGAATCACAGCTGTGTCCCTCCTCAAAAGTCATATCTGCCTCCTCTGTCAGATGAGGCGATGCATGTAGATTGTAGAGTTCCCTACTGAGGGTAAGGCAGGAGGTCGGGTTGAGATGTCTCCAGTTTCTCAAGTCGGCCAAATATTTGGCAGTATGCCAGATATAAGAAATTGCTCCTTCACTGCCTAATACCTAGAATGCAGGCCATCTTGAAAACGATATACCTGCCAGTCAGAACGCCATTGTACCTGTTTGGTACAACATGAGGGTCGAAATATAGCAAGCTCCTCATACAGGCTGGAAATATGCATGTAGTACTCAATGAATGTGAAATCACCCTAAGACGCCGACCAGATTCGCATGTTAATATCTGCAAGGCGTGACTTCGTCTTCTTTTGGGAGTATGTCTGCTCGAGGTCCTCCCACATTTCCTTGGCCGTGTTTTTGTAAAGAAGATTTGAGACAATATGAGCCTCAACACTGTTGGTCATCCAGTTGATAACCAAGTAGTTGTCTGTCTTCCAATTGTCGTACTCTTTGTCATTTTCATCTAAAGGATCTTGAGTCAGGCTGTAGAGTTTTTCTCTGACAACTAATGAACATCATAAAAGATCGAGACCAAAGCACGTAATTTTCTGTACCCTTAAGTTTGATAGTAGTGCCTTGCACCATAATATTCCTGGCTAAGGGCTCTGTCTCAGTAAAAGGGGGTGCCATGGGGGTCTTAGACAAGAAAGGAGATCTTGTGATTGACTAAGGATGCACACAAGGGCTAAAAGATGCCCTAAAACTCACATTCAGATGCACAAGAGGTCTGAAAATTGTACTCCACAGCAGTTCATGAGAAAAATAAGAACCTTACGGTAGTAGATTAGTTCCCAGGGAGGCTCTAGCGGTAGTGCGGAGGCCCTGGAGGGCTGATGGCGATGACCGTGGGCCCTCGAGGGCTGCTGGCGGGACCTGCAGTGGCCCCTAGGGACCTGTGGTGGATGGATGGCCAGGGCCTAGTGGCTGCTGCAGCAGCCCTAGGATGGCTGCAGCTGTTGTTGCGGCACCATAGGGGCTGTTGGCGGTGGCCCTGGAGGGGGCTGCAGCAGAATCTTGTCCTTTAAGGGGCTGGCAGCATCCCTAGAAGAGCTCGCGCGAGGCCCTAAGTGAAGAAGAAGGGCCTGCACATGCTTGAAGGTGTCGACGAGATGGAGATAGATCAGAATTTGCTCTGATACCATGTGGAGAAAAGAGAATAAGTTGTTTATTCATAGGTCTAGGGTCTCTTATATAGAGAGAAAACCCTATAGAGCTCAAGAGGAAAAGTACATAAATACCCCTAAGGGTTACATAGCATAAACCGTAGATATAATAACTCTAACACTTCTTGATGCCTTCTCTTTACCTTCATGTATCTTGGTGTTTGCTTCTTAATTTGCTCCATCTTGCATGACATCTTCAAGTTAAAATCCAAGCTATAAGCATGGAAAATAAAATATGACTTCATTATGAAATGGGGCATAGGGCTCTCTTATATAGAGAGTATAAATCCTAGATGGTAAATTAGATAATAGAGATGAAAGAAACAAAATACATAATAAATAAGAAAAGACAAATATAACTCTCAACACTCCTCAAGATGGATCATAGATATTAATCACGCTTAGCTTGGACCATCTCTGGAATGGCCCTCTGGTTAGAGCCTTGGTGAAAATATCTATTGTCTGTTCTCCTGCACTGATGTGAGAAGTAGAGATAAAAGCTCCTCATAAAATGCATACGGGTCATGTGCACATTTAAGCCCAAAGCTCCTTATAAATGCCTTATTAGCATTTCACGCCTTAACACCTCTGATCACCTTGTTGGAAAGAGGTAAGCACCTTAACAATGGAGTCTGAGGCATACACCTTGAAGCTAAATTTGGTTGTCTCGCCTCGTGGTGCATTTTATTCCATGATAGGGGCTACATATTACATATGCATAAGTATATATGGAATATTGTGGTCTAACACGATTTGGACACATCAAGATGTGTACCGATACATATCTCCTATGTACAAGTATATTTTTGTTCAGACATTTTTTTGTTCGAGGGTATTTTCATGTTTCACATTCTTAAATCCCCCATATAGTTCGGATATCACCAGATTACACTTTTCAGTCACAATTGCACAAGATCCGTAATGTCCAAAATATGCATCTAATCGATTGCAAGTTGGACAACTAAATTGATTTATATTGCATCTTTTTAATCTATTATAATAGGAACATGGACTTCAAAATGCACAATAACATCAAGAGGGAATCATGCCCATCAAGTAGGATATGAGGATCCATAACAAAACATGATGAGTAAATGCTTGCCGAAATTGTATGCTCATGAGAAACACTGTGGAAGTCGTCTAAGGATGAGGGACCATGCCTTGCACATGAGATCCTTGTGAAATCACTTGTCATATCAGGCCTATGCATTACCTTGCACGTACAATGACCTCTAGACTACAAGAAACCCATAGTCAAGTCCTACCTAAGAAAAAACTCGAAAATTAAGGAGAAGTATGTCCATAATTTATCGTGTTAATGTACAGAGCACGATAAAGAGGACTACACCAAAAATCAGGACGATATACAACTCCGACGATTTTGAAAGCCCCTAGGCATATCTCTAACGAGCGTGGGCAGTATTCGATGTGGTGACTTCTAAGGTTCGAGGGAAGGGGGTAGAGAACCAAGAGTTTCTTCATATGACCCAAATTTAGGTTTGGGAGGATTACTAAGTGGATTCCACTCATTTCTCACCCAGACAGTTTCGGCTTAATACCCTTCAACCATAGTGGGTTTAATTTCTTCATCCAACAATAAAATCAAGAAATCTTTAATGCATAAAAATTCCTAATGATGAGAGGCATCTAATGAGCTATTACATGCAGTATTCAAAAGTAAAATAAACTAGGACTAATTTAATCCGAATCTCAGTGAGTGATGAGTTTAATCCGAATCTTTAATGCATAAATGCCTTATTAGCATTTCACGCCTTAACACCTCTGATCACCTTGTTGGAAAGAGGTAAGCACCTTAACAATGGAGTCTGAGGCATACACCTTGAAGCTAAATTTGGTTGTCTCGCCTCGTGGTGCATTTTATTCCATGATAGGGGCTACATATTACATATGCATAAGTATATATGGAATATTGTGGTCTAACACGATTTGGACACATCAAGATGTGTACCGATACATATCTCCTATGTACAAGTATATTTTTGTTCAGACATTTTTTCGTTCGAGGGTATTTTCATGTTTCACATTCTTAAATCCCCCATATAGTTCGGATATCACCAGATTACACTTTTCAGTCACAATTGCACAAGATCCGTAATGTCCAAAATATGCATCTAATCGATTGCAAGTTGCAACTAAATTGATTTATATTGCATCTTTTTAATCTATTATAATAGGAACATGGACTTCAAAATGCACAATAACATCAAGAGGGAATCATGCCCATCAAGTAGGATATGAGGATCCATAACAAAACATGATGAGTAAATGCTTGCCGAAATTGTATGCTCATGAGAAACACTGTGGAAGTCGTCTAAGGATGAGGGACCATGCCTTGCACATGAGATCCTTGTGAAATCACTTGTCATATCAGGCCTATGCATTACCTTGCACGTACAATGACCTCTAGACTACAAGAAACCCATAGTCAAGTCCTACCTAAGAAAAAACTCGAAAATTAAGGAGAAGTATGTCCATAATTTATCGTGTTAATGTACAGAGCACGATAAAGAGGACTACACCAAAAATCAGGACGATATACAACTCCGACGATTTTGAAAGCCCCCAGGCATATCTCTAACGAGCGTGGGCAGTATTCGATGTGGTGACTTCTAAGGTTCGAGGGAAGGGGGTAGAGAACCAAGAGTTTCTTCATATGACCCAAATTTAGGTTTGGGAGGATTACTAAGTGGATTCCACTCATTTCTCACCCAGACAGTTTCGGCTTAATACCCTTCAACCATAGTGGGTTTAATTTCTTCATCCAACGATAAAATCAAGAAATCTTTAATGCATAAAAATTCCTAATGATGAGAGGCATCTAATGAGCTATTACATGCAATATTCAAAAGTAAAATAAACTAGGACTAATTTAATCCGAATCTCAGTGAGTGATGAGTTTAAAATTAAGTCGAAAACATGGGGTTCCACATCCAAAGATGTTAGAACCAAAGTGGACATTTGGCAGTTCTGGAGGTCTTGTGAAAGCGATCGTCTGTAGAGGAGAGATGGATTATGTAGAGAACATGGTGCACAACATCTTGGTACTGCACGCGTCATGAGTATCTTTGTGTTGAGGTGGAATACATACGACTGACAAAAGAACTGTGTATTTACATCTCCCTCTTTTAACCACTTGTGCCTTGACCTTTACTTCCACTCAGTCTCCTTTTTTTCCTCCTCTATGATCTGTTGGACCTCCTCTCTGCTCAGAATCTCCTCCTCATGTAGTTCTCTAACATCTTCCAACAGATCCAGCCTCACCGACTCGTCTTGTGCTAGAATCCAACTCAAACTATGTTCCTCCCTAATAACTCTCCTATACTTCAATAAATGCGACGTAACACATCCAATTTCATCGCAAGTTTCTCGATGGCTGAACCCTCCGCCTCCAGGTTTGTCTAGAAAGACATAACCAAGTCTCTGAAGCCTTCCTCCAACATCCAGCACCATTCGAATTTGAAGTAAGACAAAGAGTTGAATCCACGACATGTATCCAAGCACAACTATAACGTCCCGGGCCCTCAAACCCGGTCCGTTATCGGGAATTACTGGCTCAGGCAACCTGTTGGGCTTGGGTCCAACTAGAACCCTTGACCACAACCCAAAATGCTTAAGCGCAAGTTGATTACTAGTAGGGCGCACTACTTATAAACTACCACCACACTTTTTAATTACTTGATGTGGTACTATGTTTGGAGTGCTACAATTGCGGTGTGTATCTGACCTCGATCTAGGTAGTGAAGGAACCGTCGCCAAATTGAATTTCTCTAATGCTCGACCTATAAAATGAATATGTCAATCTGTGACTTGGAGGACAATTTCCTCCACATATACTTGTTGTTTGATGCGTCAAAGCCTCAAAATTAAGCTCCTCCACTACCTTCGCAAAGAGCTCAGAGCCTAAATCATGTGCTCCTCTCCTACTAGGTCTATCATCTGAATAGAGCGTGACATTGAAGTCTCCCCCTCAATCCAAGCAGTCTCTGGGAATCTTTTTTATAATCCACAATTCATCTCATAGAGCCACATTCAAAGAAGAGCCTGTGATGCCATAAATAGAGGAAACAAGAAGGCATGACTGATCTGCCTTGTTAACCAAGAGCATCGAGATCGGGTGGACCAACTTCACCTCATCAGCCGGCTAAAAAATGCTCCCACTCCATGCCACCACTATTCCCCAAGAGCTCCCGCTTGCCAAACTGCACTAAACTCCGCGAGTAAAGGGCCCGATGTGTAGTTCCACTTCATCGAATCCCACGAATCAATCTTCGTTTATTAAATACATGCCACATCAATCTTCGTTTCTTGAATACATGCCACATCATCTGCCCTTGAGTTCACTCAATAAGACTTGATATCTTTCTTTGTGTCTCAGGAGATTGTTCACCAAACCTCCAGTCCTTATACCTCGCAACAGAATGGGGTCGTGGAAAGGAAACTCCGACACTTGCTTAATATTGCCAGATTTTTTTTAATTCAAATGAATGTTCCAAGTACTATTGGAGGGATGGCACCCTTACTGTGGTCTATCTCATCAACAGAGTTCCTTCTATTCTCAAAAGGGGGAACTCCTTAGCACCTGTGAGTGTGTCCCCCTTTTTGGAGCCTCAAAAAAAAGGGGGGGGGAAACTCCTTTCTCTATACTATACCTTACTGAATCTCCTTTTCCTTTACCTATATGAATTTTTGGTTGCATTGCTTTTGTTCACAACTTCCATGCACCTGATAAATTGTCACTTAGGGCCATCAAGTCCGTCTTTCGTGGGTACTCCCGTACTCAGTGTGACGCCTGCCGATCTTAGGATTCGGGTTACCCATTTACATATCACTTGTAGTACTATGTTCACTTGAGATCGCATTAGGGTACCGAAAATGAGGGAAAATTTTTCGCGTTTTGAATGATATTCACATTTAACTAACAAGCCACAAAACCAACAATGCGTTTCCATTTTATATTGCATCAATTTTCATATAAAATTACATGTAACAAAGAACTGCATTATGTACATGTATCCCAAATTGTAGCAGAAGAAAAAGAAAAACATTAATATTATCCTGAATATTAACTATAACATGTGTACCTGACAAGACAAGAGTAACTGTAGAAGCTCAGGTTCAGTTGTCGGACTACTACGATGCAGATACTTATTCTGCAATCCATGCATTAGGGAGAAAAGAATATCAACAAAAATTGAGCACAATCCAATTAATTAAAAATAATAGGTAATTCAATGGCTCCAAAAGAAAGCAAGTAAATAAGGTTTGACAATTAGATTTAATGAGCTACTTGCATAGAAATTTCTTTTCAAGTTGTTCTGTATGTGAATACCCACTTACTCATCCTACCTCAATTGTCGATATTTATCATTTTCATATTTTGATTATATGATCCATATTAAGATATCACCTTTTTATTAATTATTATTCATGTTTTGATGGATCTTGGTAATATGGACAGTGAGTCTCTTTTCTGATCTTTGTCTTTGTCTAATCTCTCAGGCTCAGTGGATAGTCTGTGATCTTGGTCTGAGTGTGACCTCACACTATGATTCTAAGGCATGAAGAATGCCTTAGGGTTGGAGGGCCTCCGTAGGCATGCGGTGGAATGTAATGCATCCTAACTAAGTTCCCACATGCCCACTAACTTCATCTAATAATTGTAGTCTCAAGTATAAAATCATATAAGATTTCCCTTCTTCCTCATCCTATTTCAAGTCTCAATGTTTCATTAATTCTTTGATTTATTAAAATGCTTATTATGATCGAGGTGATCTAGATCTCTTTCCGATGTGTATGAGTCATGTGGATGGATCTTACTAAGTATAGATGATGTATCTCATGTTCTGATTCTTTTCTTGTTAAATTTCTCAAGCTCAGTGGATAGTCTGTGGTTTTGGTCAGAGTAAGACCTCACATTATGACTTTAAGGCAGTAAGGAAGCCTTAAGGTCGGGTGCCTTCGTAGGCATGCAGTGGGGTAAAATGCATCCTAACTAAGTTCCCAACACACCCACTAGCTTCTCTGACAATCGTGGTAGTACCTCGTAGTCAGCCAATGTACTACTGCCATCGTTCTGGCCACTCGGAGGATACATACTATTCCAAACATGGCTTCCCTGCATCAGCCAATGTAGCAGAGCAAGACATCACTCATCCGACTCCATCCTCAACAGATCATTAATATGATGAGCTTGTTTCTCGATTGAGAGACATCATGTCTCCAGCTAGCACCTCTTCACCTGTTTCAAAGAACAACTCGAATATTTCTGCTAATGCTGAAGCCAATACCTCAGGTAGCATTCATGCCTTTATTTCTTGTCATGGTTCATATATTACATAATGGATCATGGATTCCGGTGCAACACATCTGTGGAGAAGAGAAACGAATGAGATGTTTATTCGATAGAGCTAAGGTCTCTTATATAGAGTATGAAACTCAAAGGGTCACAGGGGGATACTGAACCCAAAGGGCCTGTTTGGTTGCAGGGTTGGCCCAACCCTGGTTACTATTCACAAGGGTACTTCCTCCTCACAGATTGCTATTCACCCACCCCAACCCAGCCCAACCCAACCCAGTCCAACCCAGCAACCAAACAGGCCCAAAGGGTCACGGGGGGTTACAGAACCCGAAGGGTTACAAACATAAATGTAAATATAATAACTCTACCACTCCCCTCAAGTTGGAGCTGAGAAAGCTGTAGCTTGTAACAAAAAGAAAAAGTATACACCACATTTTCACACGAAGCATCATAAGAACATATATCCGTTGTTGGTAGAAGACCTCGCTCGAGGACGAGTCTGCGGCTTTCATGTCATCGGAATGTATCTCTGCCATGCCTGTAGAGTCGCTGCGATATCAGGTCACCGGAACGTATCTCTGTCGTGCCTGCAGGTCACCAGAACATATCTCTTTCGTTCCTGGAGAAGTATCACTGTAGAAGAAGTCCAGCGCGGAGTAGTAGTCGGGTCGTAAAAGAAGAAGTATACACCCTGACGAAGAAGTCGATGCTCGGTGATGACGGATGATCTGAGGAGTCTGGAGCGCCGATTTCTCAATCATGGTAGGGCAACAAACGTCCTGAAGAATCATCTTTGACCCCCCTTTCTCCCATACTTGATAGAAGAAAGAGTATGAAACATCAAGTTGGGAGAAACAAAAAGTTGGGAGAAATAAGTCGCGGTGAAACAGGGGCTATTGGAAGGGAGCTCCAGGTGGTGCCCGCGATGCAGGTGCGACCGGAGCTGTTGGAGCCTCGGGCGGCGCTTTAGGTCTTGCTGGAGGTGGCAATTGGTACTACTGGGGACTCGAACTGCCTTGCGCGGGACCCCTTCTTTCATCAAGGGGTCCTGCACAAGGAGAGAGGGCTTGTGGTGGTGGCGGGTTTAGGGTATTAGGCTTCGGTCTAGGATCGTTGCTTTGATACTATGTGGAGAAGAGAACGAATGAGATGTTTATTCCATAGAGCTAAGGTCTCTTATATAGAGTATGGAACTCAAAGGGTCACAGAGGGTTACGGAACCCGAAGGTCATGGGGGGTTACGGAACCCGTATAAACATAAATGAAAATATAATAACTCTAACAACATCATTTGCGTGGAGATAGAGATCAGCTCACCGCCTACAGTCAGGTTCCTCCAGGGAGAACTATGGTTATAACATATGTGACTCATTCTCCGATCACATGACATGAGGAGATTAGCTTGACACCCTCTATGCGATTGTAGAATGTACTTCATACTCCTGACTTCCCTATGAACTTATTGTTTATTAGTCAGATTACTAAGCATTTACATTGTAGAGCTATATTTGACCCATCGTCTCTTGTATTTCAGGACATTCTTATGTGCAGGGTGATTGGCTGTGGTCGTGAGTAGGACGACCTCTATCAATTGGTCTGAACCCCATATGCTGGACTATCCTCTCATTCCATGGGACTGGTCTCTTTTTCTATGACATCTGTGTTTTGGTCACGTTCTACTTCAGAAAATGCGTCAAGTCCTTCCCCAAATTTCATCTCGTTCATTGTTCAACTGAGAAGCTTATCAGTTGGGAAAGCATCATCGGTCTGTTTTCCCTAGTCGTCAGAGTCGGAGCAGTAGCTCTCCGTTTGAGTTTTTTCATGTTGACATTTGGGGTCTGAGTTGTGTTCCTGATCATCAGGGATACATGTTTTATTTAGCTGCAGTAGATGATTTTAGTCGTCTGTTTCGGATTTTCTTGTTGAAAAATAAATTTGAAGCTGGAAATACTATTATAATTTTTTATAGAAGTACATAATGTTTTTTCTACCTCTGTCAATATTGTGCGAACTGATATAATTATCTGGAATTCTGTACTCGTGTGCTTTCACAATTCCTCTCATCTCATGATATTCTTCATCAAACATCACGTGCCTACACTTGTCAACATAATGGTGTTGCCAAGAGAAAGCACCATCACTTACTAGATGTCACTTATACTGTCCTTATTCAGAGTCATGCCCCACATTCATTCTAGGGAGATGCGGTTCTTATGGCTTGCTATCTTGTGAACCATATGCCCTCATCAGTGTTGGGGGAGAAGATACCCTTTTTTCTTGTATTTCCCGACAAGGAGTTGTTCTCTCTTACACCCCGTGTGTTTGGGTCTGGTGCAGTTTTCCCATTGGTTGACTCCAGAGATTGACAAGCTCTCTCCTAGGGATGTCAAATGTGTCTTTATCGGGTACTCCATGACTTAGAAGGGATATAGATGTTATGATCCGTTACGTAGGAAGTATTATGTGAGCAGATGCCATATTTTTTGAGGTGGTCATGTATTTCTCTCCTACAGATGATAAGTTGACATCTTCAGATTCGGATGATGAGGTTTACATGCACCATCCACCTATGAGTCTACCACTACCATCACCATCTCCATCCCCTCCATCTCCCCTGTCAGCCCCACCACCACCGCCACCCATTGTTCCGGTTCCACCCTACCACAATACTATAGTCGACGACTTGCTCTTGCTCATGTTCATGGTCCGTCATCCAGCATGCCTCAGCTTTGTTCTGAATACATTATTTCTAACGATGGGACTGAAGATGTTTCTCAATATGTATTCTTGCAGGCAGGGGTAGAGCCAGGATTTGTTCATAGGTGGGGCCAACTGTGAAAAATTCAAAACACATGTATTGATGTATGGATAATTCAAAATGCTATTATCGAGTTCTTATATAAAAAATGATGAATAAATGTCTAAAGAAGACCTACATAATTTATTGAAACTTTGCTCGACGAGTTTTTATTTGATTGAAATCATCAATAATATCTTCTGTGTTGACTTTCCCTACTATCTCCTTCTCGACGTAAATAATCATACAACTGCTAAGAAATCCATCCTCCATCTTAATCATACAATAATATCTTACTCTAAACATGATCGATATTTATGAAACTAAGAAGCCTTAACTGATGTTAATGATTTTTACGATCAAATGTTGGATTATTTGAAGAAAAAATGCTGATACAGTCCATATTAATATATACATGTCGAATCATATCACACTCATTTACAACATACTCCTAAATCTGGCATCGCAATCCTTGACCACAAACAATAAAAAACCTATTCATGTTTTCATTTTTATCACCTTATAAAAATTATTTCATCATTCAAAATACGTAGACAACATGTAGAAGATTCACACAATATGGTATTTATTTATTTATGTAAACGACAAAAAACATAATCCTGTATGTATCCGTATCTAAGAAAGATCAAATTCTGTCCACGCTATTCATATATGTAAAATAATAAACCTGCATACGAATGGAGTATATTAATCGTTCAATGTAAAGTTAATCATCTATCTAGCCTACTCATCTAAGCTATCATACAATATAAAGTTAATAATTCATTCCACTAAAATTTAAATAATCAAATAGAAAATAGGAAATTTTAATTTATTTCTGAGAAGATGAATAACTCAAAACGCCAAAACGCCACACCCTTGCAGTTTGTGCGAATTGAGTAGCATGATACCACAAGATTAGAAAATTCGACCTTGAAAGACTCGTCAATCTGAATTCCACGCCGATTAAAAGAAACCTGATTTTGGAGGTTGTGGAAAGAGTAGTTGAGGTGGGATTTCCTTGTGCTCGCAAGGAGAGTAAGAAAGATGAGATGGATGAACTCTTGACATGAGATAATGAGATTGTGGGAAAAGAGGGGGGAAAGGAGAAATGGAATTGGAAGATAAGGGTTCTTATGTTGGAAAAGAAATTTAAAGAAAAAAGAATTGCAATGGATGACCTTGACAAGGAGGAAATAGATTAAAAAAAGAAATTGAAATTTGGGGAAGAGGGGCCATAACATCCTATTTGATACAAAGGAAAAGACAATTTTTTGAATAGTTAGAGAGGGACCACATGGTCTCTTGTTTGGGGAGGGGGGGGCATGGCCCCTACCGTCCCCTCTCCCTCTGCCATTGCTTGCAAGAGGTTGATGCTCAGATCACTGTTGGGACTGATGATGATCTTGATGTGCCTATTGCTATTGGGATGTAAAAACGTACATGTACTTCATATCCGGTTGCTTCTTATGTCACCTTCGATCATCTGACGGGTGACTTCAGGAGATTTGTTGTTGCGTTATCGTCCATGTACATAAACCACGGAACTACCAGGAGGCATCGAAGGACAAGCATTTAGCGATGGAGTAGCAGATGACGACCCTACAATCGCAAGGTACCTAGAGTCTGGTTCTTGCCCCCTCTGGGGCATCTATAGCCAGCTGCAAATGGATGTTTACAGTGAAACATAATGCAGATGGGAGCATTGATCGATACAAGGCCTGGCTAGTTGCACAAGGTTTTACTCAGACATACGGGGTGGATTATCTAGACACTTTCTATCCGGTTGCTCGTCACTCTACCCTACAGATTCTTTTATCAGGTGCAGTAGTTCAAGATTGGTCTTTGTTTCAGCTTGATGTTAAAAATGCATTCTTGTATGGTGATATTTAGGAGAAAGTCTACATGCAGCAGCCGCCAAGGTTTGCTGTTGAGGGGGAGTGTTCGCAAGTGTGTAGACTTCACAAGGAAATATATGGCCTTACGTAGAGCCCAAGAGCTTGGTTTCAGAAGCTCTCAGATTTGATTGAAAAACAGTGATTCAAAAGGTCGAATGCGGATCATTCTCTTTTCATACAGAGAACTTCTAGAGGTACAATTGCTATTATGGTGTATGTTTTGACGATATACTCATTACATGAGATAATATATATGGGATAAAGAGGGTGAAAATTCTTATGTACCATATTTTTTCTCTATGCTCCATCTTGAGGGGGAGTGTAGAGATATATTTATGTTGTCGTACTCTTTTCTCTACTCAAATTTCTTTTGTCAGTCTTATGTAATTTACCCATAGGCCTCTCCTCTATATAAAAGAGCCTAGGGTTCAATGGAATAAACAAGTCTCATATTTTCCCCAACAGGAGTTAATGGTCACACTCAAGGTTTTAAAAAACGTGAGGCGTATCGAGGCGTTTTCCTAGTATTGCCAGCGTATCGAGGTGTAAGCCTCACTCCTGAAATAAATTCTTTCATAAAATATGATAATTAATCGTAATTACAATTTTCAAGTTCTAGAATTACATAGTTATGATTAAATACATAACTCCATGATATTTCAAGGCTAACATCATGGTTTAAAAACATCCAAGTTGTTATATAACTCTCTTTTTTTAAACTCTAAATCTGTAAGGAGTCAAGTAAATATGGATATGTATGCACAATAATGGGAACTCTTCGCAAAATTTAAAGTTTTGGATAAAAATTTAATTAAAGGGACTAGATGTAACATACAATTTTCAAAACTAGATGGGATATGTGTCATTCAATCCAGAAGGATAAGAGAGTAAGCAGTGAATCTGCGATCACTTTTTACTTTACCATAATGATTGGGGGATAAAATACTTGAATATTGCATGTTATGATCTTGTTCATGCATGCTTTGATGTGAATTAGTTTAGTCCCGATTGAATAGAAGAAAAGATGAGACATGCTTAAAAAATATACTTTTCAAAATTTAGGTCAAAGTAGGGGACCTGCATTCAAACATTTTAATAAAGAAAGCATTTATGCTTGATTCATACTAAAGAGTATAGGCATTAGATTTAATTATTCAAGACTCAATTTTTTGTTCATGCTGATTTATAAAAAACATGCATAACAAAGAAAAAATAAGCATAATATGTTAATAAATTAAAAAAATGCATTTCAGTGAATCATGAGCTTAAAGACTTGAAAATACTTGTCTATGAAAGATAAGAAGCTCACAATCAAAAAGAAAAAGGAAAAATATTGCAGAAAAAAATTTAAAAAAAACCCATATATGAGGCAACGCCTCGAGGTGTGCGTCATAAGCCTCGAGGCGCACGCCTCACTGAGGCTGAATGAGGCTATAGCCTCGAGGCGTTTTTCCTTGAAAAACGCCTCGAGGCGTACGCCTTAGCGCCTCGAGGCATGTTTTTAAAAATAATGCACACTGATGTCTCCGCCAATATAGATGCTGACTATGCCAGTTCGCCTGAGGATCACCGATCCACTAGGGGTTACATCATGCGGAGAAGCAAAAAACAAGCAATTGTCTCCAGATCAAGTGCAGAGGCAGAATACAAGGCGGTGACCCAAGTCACCTGTGAGATCACATGGCTTCTCTTTTCTACAGGAACTTAGTCTTTCAGTTGCTACTCTCGTACTTTTATATTGTGACAACAAATATGCTACGTACATCGCCACCAATCATGTTTTCCATGAGCGGACAAAACACATTGAGGTTGATTGTCACTTCATTCGTGATGCAATATGAGGTGGAAAGATCGCCACTCCACACATCTCCATTGAACTTTTACTTGTAGACATCTTCATGAAGGCACTACCGAAGAAGCGTATCTCGTGTTTAATTTTCAAGTTGGTCATGATCGACAGATATGCTCCAATTTGCGAGGGAGTGTTAGAGTTATTGTGTGTTTCCTATTTTATTTGAGTCTTGTAACCCTTCGGGGTCCTTTATGTACTTTCACCTTTTTGCTCTCTAGGGTTTCTCTGTAGAAGAGACTCTAGATCCATGGAATAAACATATTGCCCATTCTCTTCTTAACAAGTACTATATGTATAAGCTGCAAAAAGTGGGTGTAGCTTATAAGAGGTGGTGACCGCACTTAACAACTTGGATTTATACTTTCAGGTGGTTGTAATTAGGTGGGATATAAACCTAACAGGTTTTAGGGATACTTTTTCTCGATTTTACTTCGGGTCTTCACAAGGATCATCATTATTATATCAACACGTTTATCAATAAAAGCCAGAGTTCAAATCCCCCCTTGTGGAGGTTTCGTTGGGTAGATAACAATCATTGTAAAAAATAGTTCGATTTTTCAACATGGATTTCAAAAATTCATGTAGTCGATTCTACTTAATAATGGGAGAAGACTCTGCCTTTTTTAACATCTTTATATAGTTCAATATTGTGGTGTTTAGACAGGAGAGTTTTTTGGACTCAAAAAGGGTGAAACACGTGTTGGTGTCCGCGCCAATATATTGAGGAACTAAAAGGAAAAAACAGATTATAAGGTCCAAGAAACAAGCAGTTGCTTGTAATGGATACATACATTCTCATAATAAAAGTTGTGCCTAGAAAAAAGAGCATCATTACGGGCTAACCAAATGGCCCAGAGCACCGCCACCGAAGTAATGATCTCTTTTCTTTGGCGATCCCGCGCCCCATAAAGAGAGGACTAGAAGGAGTCGAAGTCTAGAGTGTATAACCAATCCAACCTCCCCTCATTCCACACGGGTGAGGAAACGCAACAACGGAAAAACATGTGCTCCAGTGTCTCTATATCAGTTCCGCACATGGGACATCTATCTGATACCACCTCAAACAATCTAGCACAACGATCGCGGGTCATGATATGCTTCCGTCTAAAGAGCCAAAGAAAGAACCCAATCCTCTTCGGTAGACCAAGCGTCCATATGAACTTGCAATCGTGGATCATACTATCCGTAAGGGAAGGTGGAGGTCTACATATAACGTTGTAGGCCTTACTAACTGAGAATGGTGCATTCTTCCAAATCCAATGATCCAAGCCTGAGGAGGGCCTGGCCATCTGCCCAAGCGAGTCCAGAAGACGAAGGAAATCCTCTAAGCGTTGATCCGAGATCGAAGTTTTGAAAGTTGGCATCCAATTACCATTATCCCAGCTCTCTATAACACGCGCATCAAGATTGACAGCTAAGGCAAACATGCGAGGGAAGCGGCTGCAGAGGGTGCCACCACCTGTCCAATCATCTAACCAAAAGCCCAAAGTGGCTCCATTCCTTATTATTGGCCTGAAAAGCTCATGAAAGCGAGGCACTACCTTCAAAATTCCCCTCCAGAAAGCAGATAAATTAGGCCCCTGCCGCAACTCACCAGGACCCGTCAAGGAAATGCCATATAATAGGCGGATCAAGCGACAACAGATACCCTCATCTTTGCCCCAAATCTTGCTCACCCATTTGAGTAAAAGCACCTCATTGAGAGACTCTAAGCTTTTGATCCCAAGTCCTCCTTCCCTCTTGGGCGGAATAATGGTTTCCTATTCCACCAAGTGGCAAGTGCACACCATTTCCATCATGATCAGTTTTGCTCCACAGGAACCTGCGCATCAGACGCTCCAACCTCCGTCTAATGGTCACCAGCATCGGGCGAGAAGAGAAGAAGAAAACCGGAATCGCAGAAAGAACCGCCTTAACCAGTACTAGTCGTCCACCGCGAGACAAAAGAGCCGCCTTCCAACCGGCCAACTTCCTCCCCTCCTTTTCCACCACCGGCAACCAATCCACCAACCTCATTTTTCCGTCCGTGAGAGGAAGCCCAAGATAACGGATAGGAAGGGAGCCACAAGCTGTCCCCTGCTCCAAACTGCAGGAAAGTGCATCCTCCTCTGACATGCCGAGCATGATAACTGTGGACTTGCCATGGTTCAGTTCCAGGCCAGACATTTCTCCAAAAATCTCAAGAGTAATGGCTATGCCGCTCGCCTCCTCTTTGCCACCCTCGATAAATAGGATTGTGTCATCTGCATATTGCAACAAGGGAATAAGCAGATCATCACACCTGTATCCTGTAACAATCCCACTGTTCTGAACCCGATCAATCATGCAAGCAAGCACATCAACGTGAGAACGAAAAGTAATGGAGCAAGAGGGCATCCCTATCGGACCCCCCGCTGCGGCTGAAAAAATCACCCTCAAGATGACCATTGACCAACACCGAGCAACGTCGTGGTGATGCACAGTTTCATCCAAGAAATCCAACCGTCCGAAAAACCCCTCCTATAAAGAGCAGTCCACAGAAAAGCCAATCAAAGGTATCATAAGCTTTGGTAAAATCGACTTTCCACAGTAACGCCTGTTTGCCACTGCGCTTCCAATCTGAAATAATTTCTGAAGCCATCACCAGACTTTCCCCAATCTGACGACCGGGAATGAAGACTGACTGGCTAGGAGAAACTAGATGATCAAGAACTCTGTTGAGGCGAACCGCAAGTACCTTCGCTATAATAAGATAAATGCCATTTGAAAGGGCAATCGGTCTGAAATCTTCGATCCTCTCGGCCGTTTCCTTCTTCGGGAGTAGGAAAATGAGCATCTTATTTATCCTTTCAAAACCCGCATTGCAGTAACAAAACTCCTCGACAACCTCCCGAACCTCAGCACCAACCACAGTCCAGAATTCTTTATAGAAGCAGATAGGGAAGCCATCTGGACCTGGTGCGGCATTTGCATTCATATTCCACACAGCTGACTTTACCTCCTCCAAGATAACCGGCACCGTCAAACTAGCTGCAGGCACGTCAGGGAGCCAGGATTCCCCAAGGCCGCTCCACCTCCACGATCTGGAAGCATCCCTACTAGAGAAGTTACGAAAGTGTTCAACAATTGCGTTACCTAGCTCTCTGTCTCCTTCAACTCCGATCCCTCCAACAATCAAGGACCGGAAGGTATTGGTCCGACGCCTGCCACTAGCATCTCTGTGAAAGAAAGCCGTGTTCGCATCACCCTCTTTCAGACAAGTAAGACGAGATCTCTACTTCCATTCTGTCACCCGCTTCCTATCTTCCTCAACCGTTCTTTGGGCAGAGGCCCTTTGTCCCAATTCATCCACATCCAACCGCCTGTCATCCTCTAAATTGTCAAGCCTCTGTATCTTCAGTTCCGCAGCCAATTTCTGAGCTTGGCTAGTCTCTCTCACCTCCTTATAAGCAGCCAGTCTTTGATGCAGAAACTTCAATTTCTCTGAGAACCGCACCGCTGCCGACCTAGGGACCAACCTGGACGACCACAAAGTGCTCACCAAGTCTCTGAACGACTCCTCCAAAAGCCATGCACGTTCAAATATGAAGAAACCTCTCACTGACGATGTAGAACCAGAATCCCAAACGAGGGGCGTATGACCAGAAAGCGTGCGGGGTTTACATGAAGCAAAAGAACACGGGAACAGATCCAGTAGCTCAGTTGAAGCAAGGAAGCGATCAATCGGAGAACAGGATCCCGATCTCTGCCAAGTATATTTAGTGTCCGCTGCATCAATAACCTCAAGTTGTAAATCATCAATCAGTTCGGTGAAATCAGAAGAGCCCATGTCTTGCCCGTCACGTAAGCGGGGGCGGTCAGAAGAGACTAGGGAGACATTGAAGTCTCCCCCAATGTGCCAAGCGCATCCCGAAAATGCATTTCTTGCCGCATGAATATCCGTCCACAGCTCTTGCCGCGAAGTCGACTGACATGGGCCATACACACAGGAGAAAGCTACAATGGCTGAGGAAGTAGAGAACTCCAGAAGAATCGTTAAGACGTGCGAGCCCTTCAACTCCCCCACAAACTAGAACCCAACAGACTTCCACGCACAAATCAAGCCACCTGAACTTGCCTCGGCATTTGATGCTCGAAAATCGTCTAGAGAGCCAACACCAAAAGAATTCCATATTGCCAAACTACAGGAAGCAAGCTTTGTTTCTTGTAAAAATATGATATCACACCCCCATTCCGCAAATGTTGCACCCAAGGTTCTTCTCTTATCAGGGTCACCCAGACGTCTAACATTCTAGGATAAAATCTTCATTTAGGCATGACTTGTTTCCCCGCTGACCAAATCGCGCCCGCGACCTCTGCCACCTGCGCCTTCAATTTTGAGACAATCTGCCCTTCACCTCCCGACGCTTTTCTTTTTTGTCTCCTCTTGTCTCTCTTCCCAAATACCAGATTATTACCCACGAGCGAGGAGTGCTGAGACAATTCACCCTCCCCAAAGCTAACTTCGGAATTGACTGGCTCATGGTCTACAGGGACTAAAGGAAACCCAGCCTGAGAGAAACCATTGGGACCAAGCGAGCAGGCAGAGGCAGAATCCACCGAGCCAAAAACCCTCTTCGGCGAGGAGGTCAACAACGACAGAGCGGAGGAAAGCACAGGGAAGCCGCATAACAGATCGCCCGAGAAGCATGTCATTCGAAGCGGTACATGAGTCCGCGATCCGCCCCAGCACCGGACCTGATATCTTGAATAGCCAGACTGATCCAACCAGCTATAACGTCGATCCGCATCCTCCAGATTCGAAACCCGATAAGGAGAATTAGGTCGGAGGATCCATCTGCCCCGCTCGAGAAAAGTCGTAGTTCTGCCCAGTCAAAGCGATAACCTTGGAAGAAGAATATGTCGTTACATCTCTTGAGGAACAAGGAAGACAGATCGAGGAGTCACGTGTAGAAGTTTCGACTACCGCGTGATTTGCAACTTTCCAAATCGGGGCATGGTGCTGACGTGGCTCTGCCTTGGAGGGTCCCTGCCTCGCCGATCCCCTCAGTTGAGGAAATGGAGGTGGTGGCAGAGGCGGAAGGAACTGGATGAAAACTGGGAACGATGTACTGCCTATCCTCATCATCATCGACGAAGGGGGTTTGACGAGATTTTCATAACAGTCCATAAGGACGATGGTGACACCGGGATCGGATCCCGGTGAAAGCCCATCTTCTAATATCTTCATCACGACCCCAACCTCCCTTAAGCTCAGGTTGAGAGCCTCCAAGGTTCGAGAGAGGAATGGCACTCCTCTGAGCTGGGCTACCCTCTTCGTACCCACGACCTCTACACCATCCGCAAAGCACGGGAGATGCCAGTGCACGTCGCTCTTGCCCAAAGGATTGAGCAGACGATCTTCGAGATCCCTCGACAAGCCTCGCACGATGCATTCCCTCTTCCCCAGCGGAATGATATCACCAGCGAAGCTCTTCCCGAACAGGAGAATGATTCCTGCCCAGACCGATCGGATGGACAAAGAATCGTTCGTCCACAACCCGATCAGCAGCCGCACTGTCGCTTTCTCTGCAGCTTTGCCGGTGACAATATTCGCAAAGGTGGCCCTCGGCCTGATCTCTGCTCCACCCCCTACGCAGCCTCCCCTCCTCCCATAGAGAGCGACTCTGGCGAAGGCGTTAACACGAACGGACAACTCAAACGACGATGTCTGAGTCGCCTACACTCAAAACATCGCAAAGGCCTCGAGCAATCGGACACAACGTGGCCGACCGTCCTACATCTGGAACGTCGCCCACGCTTGCGATTAGAAACTGTCACCCACGCTTCTTCCTTCTCCTTGCGCAAAGGCCCATCCTTCTCACTGGCACTCCACCAAGCACGCACTCCCGCATCGATTCTCTGTCTCCACTCCTCCCTCCTCCTACGCACCCTCAAACGCTCTCTCCCATGTTTTCTCATTTCCTCCTTGACAAAAATCAAGACGAGAGTTTTTATGCAGAGAATGTAGTAGAACATGCGAAATTTCTTATTAATTCTTGGGCTCTTTAAATTATTATGGTTGCATTATTTTGCAACCCTGCATTTTAAATCTTGTGGTTATATGATTATTTTGGACATGCATCTTAGCTGTGAACGCTCTTTTTCGTTAAAAAAACATTTATGAAGTTCACCATGACACCATAATCGCGATCTTCCTACGATGCTTTTAGATCACGATCATTATAATGTTATTTGCTTGAATATGCATGTTGTCTTAATTTTTGTTGTTTTTTGTGGAACTAATTATTTGCATTATAAAGGACATGTATGATAGGGCTTTATCTTGTGTAAGGACCCCGTCTGGGAAGACTGGATATTTTGACATCAACATTGGTTTACATCAAGGTTCTGCTTTGAGTCCATTTCTTTTTACTTTGATTATGGACGAGTTGACAAGTCACATTCAGGATGAGTTACCTTGGTGTATGTTATTTGCTGATGATATTGTGTTAATTGACGAGACTAGAGATGGAGTAAATGAGAAGCTTGAGGTCTGGAGACATGAGTTGGAGACTAAAGGATTTCGTATAAGTAGGGCTAAGACGGAATATTATGGAGTGCACCTTTGATGGAAGCAGTGATGAAGGAATCAAGGTGAAGATTGGTGACGATAACATTCAGAAGAGAGACTCCTTTAGATATCTAGGATCTATTCTGCAACATGATGGGGAAATTGATGGAGATGTTACTAATAGAATAAATGCCGGCTGGCTAAAGTGGAGAGGAGCCTCTGTTGTTCTCTGTGATAAGAAAATTCCTTTAAAAATTAAAGGAAAGTTTTACAAAGCAGCCGCGAGACATGCTATGCTTTATGGATCCGAATGTTGGCATGTGAACCATAAACATGTGCAAAGAATGAATGTAGCAGAAATGAAAATGTTAAAGTGGATGTGTGGAGACACACGCAAAGATCGGATTCCGAATGACGTAATCAGAAAGAAAGTTGGTGTAGCTCCGATCGAGGATAAGAGGCGAGACAATCACTTAAGATGGTTTGGACATTTGCAAAGAAGATCAACTGATGCATCAGTTAGGAGATGCGAGTGTTGGGATGTTGAGCTGGCTAAGAGAGGGCGAGAACGGCCCAAGAAGTGTTGGAAAGAGACCATACGAAGGGATCTTAGTTTCGTGGATATAAGCCCGGGATTGACCCAAGATAGATCTGAATGGAGGCGAAGAATCCATGTAGCCGACCCTACTTAATTGTGGGGAAAGGCTTTGTTGTTGTTGTTGTAATTATTTGCATTAGTTCGAAAAGATGTTTATACTCTAAAAAAACATGTTGATCGATTAGGTGATATCGGAATTTACTACCTACACAGAATCTGGTAATTAGCAAGTTCTTCCGTTTAGTAAAATAGTTTGCAACCTAGTGATATGATATTTTGGTTGGGGTACTAGAAGTTAATTGCCACTAAGATCTTTATGTTTTTCCTCGTTCAGGTCAAGAACATTGGGTTTACTGGAGTTTTTCGTTTGATGTTTAAACCGCTTATGGACCAGCTCCCCTGTTTTGGTGCAGTTTGTTATTCCTTGAGAGAAAAGGTGTGAATATTATCCTAATAAGCTTGTCAAGGAAGACGTTTAATTATCTCAACCTACTGTGTCATCTTTTTCTAACTTTCATCTCATTACAAACCCGTGACCTCTAGGTTATATTTCATTTATATTGCAGAAAAAACTTGATTTCACATTGAAGGTTGTAGGGGGGAATTGTCTTCAATTCCCGGCATATCAGATGCCATTGAGGTTCGATCCTTCTTTTTTTTCAAATTATTTTTATAATGCTGTTATCTGGATCCTAGTTATTTGAATCTAAGTCCGAGAATGATCCAAGATAGATCTGAATGGAGGCAAATAATCCATGTAGCCGACCCTACTTAACGTTGGAAAAGGCTTTGTTAATGTTGTATTTTTTAATGCTGTTATTCTGGAAGCTTCTTTTATGCAGGAAACAATCCATAATGCAATTGAGGACTCCATAATGTGGCCAGCTAGGAACATTGTTCCTATAATACCTGGTGATTACAGGTAAGGCAGTATGTGATAACATCATGGATGTATAAAAGAAGTAATAAATGTATCTTCAAATCACTAACTTTAGTTGTTTTTCTGAAGTTATCTAGAATTAAAACCTGTTGGGACTTTGGAGGTTAAGCTTGTCCAAGCAAGAGAGTTAACTAATAAGGACTTGGTTGGAAAGTCTGATCCTTTTGCTCGATTGTACATACGGCCATTGCACGACAGAATTAAGACCAGCAAAACAATTGTATGCTCTGTTACTGGATTTTCTCTATTTTCTGTATATTAACTTACCTTTGTGTTTTTTCAGAATAATGACTTAAATCCTATCTGGAATGAACACTTTGAGTTCATTGTTGAAGATGCATCCACACAAAATTTGGTGGTTAAGATTTATGATGATGAAGGAATACAGGCAGCTGAGCTGATTGGCTGTGCCTTGGTACGACTGAAAGATCTTCAGCCTGGTAAGGTGAAGGATGTGTGGTTGAAGCTTGTAAAGGATTTGGAAGTACAACGAGACACAAAGTACAGGGGTCAGGTATTATTTTAGCGATGAACTATCTAAATCTTGTATTTTTATATTGTCACCATGTAAATGTTCACATGGAATATTTTATATTTCTTAATGAGCAAATTTGTCACGTGGATGCATACATTACACATGCTTAGGGACACCCAACAATAGTCTGAATCAACTGTAGTTAGGGACTTTTTGTGAACTCAGATCTCTATATTGATGACATGCTTCATGTATGCTGCATTCCTTAAATTCTGAATGGAATTTTTTCTTCCTAAAGAAACCACTTTCACTGAAGGGAAACTTCCAGGTTGACATGAGGCGCACTTCATAAATTAATCCGGGTTTGGTATATTTGACAACAAGGCTCGTTATTTGTAGGTGGGTAGCTCATACTTGGATCGGACAAATATTATGTAAAGCTTAGATGCTTATAGTATATCTGCAATTTTAACTTGGTTCATTTTAGCTGCCTTTGACATGCAAATGTGACAACTGTCTTTTTTGCGAGGTAATATGCATACGAGAATGTTTAACTCTGTAGATCCATTGGTAGTTTAACGATTTTTTCGTGAAGGGGTTTTTAGGGGCATATCAAAATCTGCCTCCTGTACTACGATAATTCGACATTGTTAAAGAGGCAGATTTTGCGATCATCAGCTAACACCCAATGTGCCATCAACAACAACAATGTCAAATGATGCATATGGTGGGTAGGGAAGTGAGGAACAACCATCTCCAATAGTTGAGAAGACAAACTCTCATATCTTTGATCTTGTGTCAGTATTGAGTCCGTCGGTTATAACGCACCATCCGTCGAGGCTATTCTACCATGCTTCTGCCAACATGGGTCCTTTGTGTGCCCAAGTCTTTAGCAATACGTGCAGGGGGATGATATCCTCCATGGCCTCCACCCCTGTCTCTATATCCACGTCCTCTGAATGCGGTGTTTCCTCCCTTGCTAGTAGATGCTATCATGGAAAAGAATGCCTGTGAAGTAATAGAAGGAATCGCAATCCTACTTAGTCCACTATATGCCTCCTCCATCAATGGTATATGTTGGAAGAATAATAGTTATTGTTTTTTCCTAAGAGCCCTAGGGTCTCTTATATAGAGAAAACCCATGGGTAAATTACATAAGTCAGAACATAGAATAATAGAAAAGACAAACGGTACACAGACTACATAATTCTTTCGACACCCCCCCTCAAAATGGAGCATAGATATCGATCATGCTCAGCTTGGAAGTACACTTCTGAAATGGTCCTCTGAGTAACGGTTTGGTGAAAATGTCGGCAGTTTGCTCCTCAGAACTAACATGTGAAGTAGAAATCAGTCCCTTCTGGATCATGTCTTTGGTGTAGTGACAGTCTACTTCAATATGTTTGGTTCTCTCGTGAAAGACCGGATTATTGGCAATGAACAATGCGGCTTGATTATCACACTGTAGCTGCATGGGTAGAGGTACATCTACATGCAAGTCTTCTAATACAACTCAGACCCACATCATTTCCGTGCTTGCTTGTGCCATAGCCCTATATTCAGATTCTGCACTGGATCTAGCCACAACTGTTTGTTTCTTGCTTTTCCAAGAAACTAAAGAGCTACCTACAAACACAACAAACCCTGAGGTAGACTTTCGATCCTTAGGGCATCCTGCATAGTCAGCATCCGCACATGCAGAAACAGATAAATTGGTTTCCTTTCTGAACAACAATCCTGTGCCTGGAGACGATTTAAGGTATCTGAGTATCATATATATAGCATCCATATGTACCTGTCTCGGCTGTTCCATAAACTGGCTTACCCGGTTAACTGCAAAGGCAATATCAGGTCGGGTTATAGTTATGTAAAGAAGCTTCCCCACCATTTCTCTATACCTTCTCTTGTCAACTTCTTCTGTATCATTATCATACAATTTCATGCTAGGGTCCATAGGAGTAGTAGACGGTCTGCATCCAACTATGCCCGTCTCAACAAGCATATCTGTCATATATTTCCTCTGGGTCATTACTAGACCCTATGCATTCCTGGCGAACTCCAACCCCAGGAAGTATCGTAATGTACCAAGGTCCTTTGTAACAAATTGATGACCCAACACTGCTTTGATCATCTCTATCCCCTTAGCATCATCTCCTGTAACCAAAATGTCATCAACATATACCATGATGACAACTGTACTTCGAGTAGTCCTTTGGATGAACAGTGAGTGATTTGCATTGGATCTCTTGAATCCATGCTCTTCAATCAGATGGGAAAGCTTCTGAAACCATGCCCTTGGGCTCTGGTTAAGGCCATAAATGGCCTTATGAAGTCTGCACACCATATGATTCTCCCCCTCAGCAGCAAACCCTGGAGGCTGCTGCATGTAGACTTCTTCCTGCAGATCTCCATACAAGAATGCATTTTTAACGTCTAACTGGAACAAGGGCCAATCACATACCACCGCTACAGACAGAAGAATACGAAGAGTGGAGTGACGGGCGACTGGAGAGAAAGTATCCATATAGTCCACTCCATAGGTCTGAGTGAAACCTCGTGCCACTAGCCGTGCCTTGTATCGATCAAGGATACCATCTGCATGATACTTAACAGTTAATACCCATTTGCAGCTAACAACAGATGCTCCTGAAGGAGCGGGAACCAAGCTCCATGTGCCCCTCGACTGTAGGGCAGCCATCTCCTCCTCCATTGCAGACCGCCAGCAATCTGATTTCAATGCATCCTGATAGGTCTTTGGAATCTCCACTGAAGATTCCCTGTGAGGCGATGAAAGGAGACCTGTGAGGCAAGAGGATACGTAGCACAGCTGCGTTTCTGCTTTCTCATCGCAATAGGAACATCCAGATCATCAACCACTGAACTCGCCGGAGCAGATTCTCCCTGCAATGATGCACCCTGCATAGGCACACTATTCGACCCATCATTAGTAGTAACATCAGAACATATCTGGGGCAAGCTGGATGATTGGCGTGGAGCATGAGCAGGACCAGGTCGACGGGTATAAAATTTAGGCAGTGGCGAGGCAGTGGCGACGGGTATAATATGTCGTGCTGCAGTTGTAGCATCTTGGTTTCGTTCCGGACCTGGGAATATGTCGCTGCAAGAATGTCCCACATCGCTTTAGCGGTGGGCTGATGGAGAACATCGTTAGCAATCTCCATCGACAACGTGCCTGACAAACAGACTTTGGCGTACGAGTCATCATCCTCCCACGAGGCATGGTAAGAATGTGCTTCTTACCGTTTGACTTCATGAGACTCATGAACTGCATCGCCCAGAGCTCGTAGTTTGACCCGTCCATCTTCACTATGGGCACGAGACCTTTGAACGCGCCTATGGAGGGCATATCCACCTTGGATTCTGACATATCGCCGCAAGAGAAGAACTAGGGTTTGTAGACAGAGTGATAGATGTCTACACAAACTGCATAGGATTCGAGTGCGTATATAGACGTTACGCACCCAAATCCATAGATTTGGCGACGGAGGCGGCTACGACCAAGCCGGCAGGGGGCGCACTGGTGCCGGCTAGACCAAAGCTGGCAGGAGGTGAGTGGCAGGGCCGGTTAGGGCAAGACCGGCTGGGGACGGGTGCTGGTTAGGGCACAGTCGGCAGGAGGCGGCAACGGGGGCCTGAAGGCGGGGGCCTGGAGGCCTGACAACGGGGGTGGCGGGGTTGGAGGCGGAGGCGAGGAGCCCGACGGCGGCGGAACGAGAGAGGGCGCCCGGCGGCGGAACGAGAGAGGAGAGAGGGGGGGGATGAGAGGGAGCTCTTAGGGTTTAGGCTCTGATACCATGTTGGAAGAATAATAGTTGTTGTTTATTCCTGAGAGCCCTAGGGTCTCTTATATAGAGAAAACCCATGGGTAAATTACATAAGACGGAACATAGAATAATAGAAAAGACAAACGGTACACAGACTACATAATTCTTTCGACAGTATAGTAGCACTAGTAATCATGTAATTGCAGGTTGAATCATAGATCACATCTAGACCCACACGAAAAATCTTGACCATCATCATATTCATGTATGTCATTTGGTCATCACATTTACATGAAGGAATGCCACTATGAAGCTTTCTGAGCATGCCTTATAGGGTGGCATAATATGTATGCAGAGGACGACCATCTTGCCTGGCAAGATGGACATTATTGCGGAGCTAAAGTATCCTAGTCTCATTCTTTGTTTGAGAATAAGCAGTAATAAAGATATTCCTAATAGCTTTTTGCTGTGGGTTGATTTAGAACATCATTTGTAATTTTGTAATTGAGAGAGCCTATCAACCATACCTTTGCACATGCATTGTTTTGTTTCCATGTTGCGGTTTCTTCTGTTTTCTCGGCCAATCTAGGTTGTGTGATGGATCACCCATTCTTTGTTGACGCTTTCCACCATGCTCATTAATTGCTTAGACATAAATCATAATTAGTTTGATGATCATATTTATTAACATCAAAGATATTCTATTAGGATCCCGCCATCACCCAATGGATGTTGTATCGACCATTACGGTGTCGACGAAAGGCCTATTTGTCATAAATATAGCAGTACTCAGATGTATCCACAATGCCCAATGCTCTGCAAGTGGGCACTGTAACGGTTGATGATTGATACAGGTGAACCCTATTGGACCTAATCCTCCTAAGCAAAAAGGCTCCCAAGAAAGGGTGTAGTCCTCAGCTATTCCTACCATACAAAAAGTGCATACCGTCTGACTCTTCCGTGATCTCTTTTTGTATGTATATCTTCCTTATGAGCCTTTCCCTACTCAGTATCCATGCACAAATCTTTACTATTACTGGAAGCCGTATCTTCTAAATCAATTTGTATTCTTTAAAAAATTTATTAAAGTTGAATTCTTATGACATAATTTTTTTTGCACTTATGGGAAGTTGTAAATAACCATTGGGGCTATTGCAGTTTTCCTGCACAATAAACTAGAGCATTCCCTCTATCAACCAAATAAATAAATGAAGAAATAATTGATAAAATTGGTGCATTCTTTGTTTCTTTTGTCCACAAACAGCACAGTAAAGTTTTGACTGGTATATATATATATTATCAGATCTATTCAATGGTGATTTTAAATAAATATGCATGATTAGTCAGTATCTATATTTCATTTAAAATAATTGCACTGTAATTTGAATAATGTTCTTCCGAAGTTGTTGCCTTCAAATAGATGATCCTATTGGAATTAGACATGTTTTTTATTGGGTACATGAACACTAACCTAGTACTTATCAATGAAGTTAAATCTTTACGTGACTATCTTGAAGCAGATCTAGAAGTGCAATGATTGCTGGATGATTTAATTTAGAACTTTTAATTTCGAAGTGTTACTGTTTCTTCCCGGCTAAGGTATTTGTTTTGTTGTATGGCAACTTATATGGGTTTTTTTCTTGTCAGGTACATTTGGAGCTTCTTTACTGTCCTTTGGGCATGGAGAATGAGTTTACAAACCCTTTTACAAACCAAAGATTTTCAATGACTTCACTGGAGAAGGCTCTTAAAAGTGGGGAAAATGGGACTGCAGCTGGTGATACTGAACGGAGTAGCACAAGGAGGAGGGATGTGATCATTAGAGGAGTACTTTCAGTAACTGTTATCTCTGCTGAGGACCTGCCCTCTGTGGATTTCATGGGAAAGTCTGATCCATTTGTTATTCTCTCAATGAAAAAAACAGAGAACAAAAATAAAACAAGGGTAAATTCTCATTCAATTTAAGTGTTGATAAAAGATCTTGATCACCCCACAATTTAAAAACGTAGCTGTTAATTGTAGGTTGTGAATAATAGCCTGAATCCTGCTTGGAATCAGACGTTTGACTTCGTCGTGGAAGACGGCCTGCATGACATGCTTATTTTGGAAGTTTATGATCATGATACTTTTGGCAAGGTAGTTTTAGCAATGTTTTGGTACACATTGCATATTTTTAACATAAAGATTTTTCTTTCACCCAATTTTCTCCGTATTCTTAGGAAACTGTTGAAAATATTGTATTGGGTTAAATGGATCTCGGTTGTGGTTCCATTTAGTTGTGTTCAATGGGACCGCCTCCTTGGGGCAGCCAACATGGCTGCTCCCACCTCATTTTCCGACAATTTTTTATTTTTTTTCAAAAATAAAGTCATGTATTTTCATCACTATATCCCTCTAATATGTCATTCCAATCTCATCCGAAACAGACTCCTATGCACTTCATCTAGAACAGTTCGATTACTACAATTCTAAGACCGTTAAAATTACCTATTCTATATGGAAGGCATAGGAGTCTCTATTTCTGACGAACTTGGAATGACATATTAGCGTGATACAACAACAACAACAACAACAAAGCCTTTTCCCACAATTAAGTAGGGTCGGCTACATGGATTCTTCGCCTCCATTTAGATCTATCTTGGGTCAATCTCGAACTTATATCCAAAAAACTAAGATCCCTTCGTATAGTCTCTTTCCAACACTTTTTGGGCCGTCCTCGCCCTCTCTTAGCCGGCTCAACATCCCAACACTCGCATCTCCTAACCGGTGCATCAGTTGACCTTCTTTGCAAATGACCAAACCATCTTAAGCGGTTTTCTCGCATCTTATCCTCGATCGGAGCTACACCAACTTTATTTCTGATTGCATCATTTTGAATCCGATCTTTACGTGTATGTCCACACATCCATCTTAGCATTTTCATTTCTGCTACAGCCATTCTCTGCACATGTCTATGGTTCACAGGCCAACATTCAGAACCATAAAGCATAGCAGGTCTCACGGCTGCTTTGTAAAACTTTCCTTTAATTTTTAAAGGAATTTTCTTATCACAGAGAACAACGGAGGCTCCTCTCCACTTTAGCCAGCCTGCATTTATTCTATTAGTAACATCTCCATCAATTTCCCCATCATGTTGCAAAATAGATCCCAGATATCTAAAAGGATCTCTCTTTTGAATGTTATCGTCACCAATCTTCACCTCGATTCCTTCACCACTGCTTCCATCAAAAGTGCATTCCAACATATTAGCGTGATATAGTGATGAAAATACATGGCTTTATTTTTGAAAAAATGTCGGAAAATGAGGCGGTGGCAACCCCATTTTTCCCTATATATATTGTACACACACCTTTATCTTGTACTGGAGAGAAAAATCTAGTTGGGTTGTTATATAATTGTTCTCATGATTTTCTCCCTCTCATAGATTTTAATCCAGCATTGGATTTTTGTGGTAGTTCTCCAGAGTCCATACACTTGATACACGTTGAGGATACAACACAATCATTGTGTAATTGATGATCTCCGTATTTGCGCGGACATCTTCCATACCTTGTTGGCTTGAGCGTTCTTGAAGACATTCATGGAGCACATCCCACTTGATCAAAGATTGATCATGCCATTGTGAAGGCATTACTAGATTCTCATATCACCGCATTTGATTGAGCAGTCCGAGAAGGCTAGCAGCTCTATAAAGAGAAATAATTTGTGACATGATGTTGTGATGGATCAAATTTTCATGAGTAATCGATAGGGATGCAAACAACTGAGATATATGTGTTACCTTATCCTCATTTATTTTAATATGTGGATAAAGTTACAGAAACAAATATCTTACGAATATTAAAATTACACACCCTATCCTTAAATATGGATATAGAAATGCAAAGTGATAATCATAATTTAGATATGAATATTTCACAAACATATATGGATTATTTTATGGACAATGTCTCCTAACACTTACATTCGAAAGAAATGTTCTTAGAAAGTTGAAATTAATAGCTAACTACGTTAAAATAGCTTAAACTATAAATACAATACAATAAAATAAACAATAGAAACATGCTAAATTAAGTAACTTATATATCAAATAGTTAAATAGTTTAACGATATAATTTTTTCCCACATTTCAAAATGATGTCAAAATGCAATATAATATGTGTAACCATGTAACATATATATATATATATATATATCATATGATGTTATATGTCTATAAATATACACATACAAATTTTGTAATGCTGATATCTGTATCCGTCAAAAATATAGGTACACATATCCTATCCATATCCTCAAAAAGTAATGAGATTAATATCCATATCTGTATCCGCGAAAATAAAAACATATATCCATATCCTTATATGTATCCATCAAAAATAAAAAAATACATAGCCACATCTATTTTAAGATGGATATAATGATTGAGGGATACACACACATATGTTGAGCCAAAAGAGGGGTAAACACGCAATGGTGTCCACCCCAAAATTTTATTAAAAAGGTATTTCAAATAGACATGTTACATGAGCCATGACCCAAGCAACCACTTATAATGGAAGCAAACATTCTCAGAGTAAACGTTGACCCGAAAAGAGAACATCATTACGGGCCAGCCAAATGGCCCACAATAGATCCACCGGGGGGGAGGACCTCTTCTCTGCACTGACGACACGCTTCAAAGAAGGAATACCAAAAGAGATGAAAGGAGCTGGTTTATATCCAATGTATTCCTGCCTTAGACTAGTCATGCGTGGAATCAGGGCAACGAAAGAAGAGGTGTTCCAATGTCTCGTTCTCACTACCGCACATAGGACATCTATCAGAAACCACCGAGAACAATTTAGCACAACAATCCCTAGTCATAATGTGCTTCCGTATGAAAAGCCCCAAGAAGAAACCAATCCTTTCTGGAAGTCGAAGGGATCAAATTAGCTCACAGTCTCGGATCATATTGTCCGAGGGAGAAGGAGGAGGCCTACAGATGGCGCCATATGCTTTTCTAAACGAGAACGGTGTGTCCTTCCACTCCCATTAATCATGCCCAGAGGATGGCATGCCCGCCTGCCCAAGCGAGTCAAGAAGGTAAAGGAAATCCTCAAGGCACTGGTCAGAAAAGGAGGTTCTGAAAGCCGGCTTCCAGTTACCATTATCCCCGCAATCCACTACACGAGCATCCGTATTAGTAGCCAAAGCGAACAAACAAGGAAAGCGGGTACGTAGGGGACCATCCCCTGTCCAATTATCCGTCCAAAAGCCAAATGTGGCGCCGTTCCCCACAATTGGCCTAAAAAGGTCATAGAAGCGAGGCAACACCTTCAGAATCCCCTATATGATTGTGATCAATCACTGAGAATGAATTTATCGTTCGAGGCAAGGTGGTGTTTGATGGTGATCAATCGCTCATATCAACGTGATCGATTGTTGTTGGTTCTTATATTGGTGTGATTGATTTCTTAGATAACATGATTAACGACATTAGTCTCACGTTTTGAGGGTGATTTAGTCCTCATTGATCAATCAGTCTTCATTTTTTTGATCGTTCGTTCAGGCCTTTACAGCCAATCAAGATATTTGAGCAGGTTGCCACTAAAGGCTACAAGGGCTCTACATCTACAACCCTTATATATAAAAATGGTAGAGTATTTCCATACTTTATATCGGGTCGGCCACATGGATTCTTGCTTAAATATATTTTGAAAGATCCAAATATCTTTTATGCTAGCTATTGGCTACCACCTAACGCAACCCCGATAAGGGGAAATTTGAACCATGGTCTTTTGGGTGGTAGGCACACTGCACTAACACCAGACTATTGAAGTGGGTACAACAACCCTTCTTTATGATTGTTAAAAAATATTAGTATTCAAATCACGCCCACAAAGCTCGCTAAAGACAACTATCATCTCTACGTGCAGTTGCATCATTTATCTAGAGGGATAAAGAAAGCTCCTTTTGGAAGATGTTCCATATGGAAATTATGGCACCTGGGGGATAGTCAAGTCATTAAGGAGAGATGGAAAATATGGGAAGTACATAAATCATTGAGGAGAGAAGGTAACTCAGCCATGGCCGATCCCAAGCTTGGGTAAATTGAGGAGGGTTGCACGTTAGTAGCTGACAATCAATGCAAGAGAGACAAATTCCTAAATAGTATTTTTTAAGAACACTATTTAAGAATTTATCTCAAAATAGTTCAGAACTTTTCAATATGGATTCAGTAAACATTCGATTTCGTTGGGGGTGTTCCCTACTAACAACGCGCTACATTGCCCGAATGCAATGAGAAGTTGGCAAGGGTCGCTACATCGTTGTCCAGATGTAGTTCAAAATTTTCTAGGGTTCTCTCATGAGGAACACATGTGAGTAAATACGCTAGTTCTGCTGCATTGCTGTCTGGATGTAGTCCAAAATTTACAAGGGTTCTCACATGATGGACGCATGTGAATAAAGAAGTTAGTCCAAAAGAGGTTGCAAAGAAAGTTGTGGATAGGTAGTTGGAATATTAGCACTTTGATGGAGATAATAAATATGACGGAAAGAAGGAAGATTCAGATACTATATCTCCAAGAGACAAAATGGGTCGGATAGAAAGCAAGGGAGATCAAGAAGACATGCTTTAAACTTTGGTATTCAGGTAAGATAAGGGCATAAATGTTGTTGGAGTGGTTGTTCATAAGGATTTGAAGGTTTGTGTGGTTGAGGTGTAAAGATTCGGGGATCGGATTATTTTGCAAAAATGGTGCTCGAAGAAGAAATTGTGAATATCATCTCAATTTCTGCACCGTAAATTGGTTTAGATGAAAGGATTAAACAAGTTTTTTGGGAGGATTTGGATAAGATTATGCAAGGAATCCCACAAAGAGATGGTGTGCCTAGATGGAGATCTTAATGGATATGTGGGAAAAGATGCTTCAGGTTATGCTAGTGTTCATGGAGGACATGCTTCGGGGATAGAAATGAAGAGGGAAAAGTCATTCTGGATTTTGTAACGGCCTATGATATTTTCATAGCAAACAATATCTTCAAGAAGAGGGAGGAGCAATTTAATTACTTATAAGAGTGGCTCATCTAGAATACAAATAGATTACTTTGCGTTGAGGAGAAGAGATCGTTTGTATTGCAAAGATTGCAAAGTAATCATAGGAGAGAGTTTGACTACCCAGCATCCCTTGTTAGTCATGGATGTGCAAACAAAATGGCCGGTAAAGAAAAGGAGGATTTTCAGGATCACTAGAACTAGATGGTGGAATCTTCAATTGATGCAATCAAGCTTCATGGAGAATTTTTAGAAGACTTATCTTGGGATTGTAACGGAAGTGCAAACGAGATGTGAGATGCAGTAGCATCTTATACCGAAGGGTAGCCAAAGAGATGCTAGACGACTCAAAGGGAGGAGCTCCATTCCAAAAGGAGGCTTGGTGGTGGAGTGAAGGGGTGTAAGAGAATATCAAAACTAAAATAGCATGCTTTAAAGCTATGTCTAAGGATAGAACAAATGAAACTACCACAAACGTCAAAATAGTGAAGAATGAAGCAAAGGAAGATATAAGCGAAGCTAAGTCAAAAGCTTATGAAGTTTTGTACAAAAATCTCGATCCTAAGGAGGGCCAGAAGGATATATTCAGGTTTATTAAAGCAAGAGAAAGAAAGATCAAATGCCTTTCTCAAGTGAGATGCATTATAGATGAGGAAGGTCGCATACTTGTACTCAGAAGGATATAGAGACTAATTGGAAGTAGTTTTCATAAGCTTTTCATTGGGAAGGAAATAGAGAGATCACTTTGGGAGATCTAGCTAGTAGTGAAAGTTACTTGAATTGTGCAAGATATAGACGAATACAAAAGAAGGAAATAGAGGAGGCTTTGAAAGTTATGAGACATGAAAATTTGTAGGACTTGATGACATTCCTATAGAAGTTTGGAGAGTTTTATGTGAGCACACTTGGCTTACAATTTATTCAATGCTATTTGGCGAAGCAAGAAAATGCTTGAAGATTGGAGAAACAACGTGGTAACTCTTTATAAGAACAAAGGAGACATTCAAAATTGTTCAAATTACAGAGGTATCAAGCTAATGAGTTACACTATGAAAATTTAATAATGCGTGATTTAAAGAAGGTTGAGACAAGTTTTCAAAGTAAAAAGAAAATCAATTTGGATTCATGCTAGGTCGCTTAACTATTGAATCCATCCACTTGCTGAGGAGAACAATGGAGATTTATAGAGCTAAAAGGAAGAACCTCCATATGATTTTATTGATTTGAAGAAAGCTTATGATTCTGTCCCACATGAGATATTGTGGAGAGTTTTGGAGAAGAGACAAGTACTTGTCTATTCATTACCTCATAAAAGATATGCATGATAGGGCTTCATCTTGTGTAAGGATACAATCTGGGAAGATTGACTATTTTGACATCAACATTGATCTGCATCAAGGTTCAACTTTGAGCCCATTCCTTTTTATTTTGATGATGGACGAGTTGACAAGTCACATTCAAGATGAGACACCTTGGTGTATGTTATTCGTTGATGATTTATGTTGATTGATGAGACTAGAGATGAAGTAAATGAGAAACTGGAGGTCTGGAGACATGCATTTGAGACTAAAGGATTTCGTATAAGTAGGGCTAAGACCGAACATATGGAGTGCACTTTTGATGGAAGCGATAGTGAAGGAATCGATGTGAAGATTGGTGACGATAGTATTTAGTAGAGAGATTCTTTTAGATAGTTGGGATTTGTTTTCCAACATGATGGGAAAATTGATGGAGATGTTACTTATAGAATAAATGCAGGTTGGCCTAAAGTGGAGAGGGGTCTGTGACAAGAAAATTCCTTTGAAAATCAAAGAAAAGTTTTACAAAGCATTCGTGAGACCTGCTATGATCTATGGATCCGAATGTTGGCATGTGAACCATAGACATGTGTAGAGAATGACATCAACAAAAAGGAAAATGCTAAGGTGGATGTGTGGATACCATGTAAGATCGGATTTAGAATGATGCAATCAAAAGGAAAGTTGATGTAGCTCCGATCGGGGATAAGATGCGAGAAAATCGCTTAAGGTGGTTTGGCCATTTGCAAAGGAGATCAACTGATGTACCGGTAAGGAGATGCGAGTTTTGGGATGTTGAGTCGTCTAAGAAGAGGGTAAGGAAGGCCCAAGAAGTGTTGGTATGAGTCTATATGAAGGGATCTTAGTTTTTTCGATCCTAGCCTGAGAATGACCCAAGATAGATCTGAATGGAGGCAACGAATCCATGTATCCGAACCTACCTAATGTGGGAAAAGGCTTTGTTGTTGTTGATTGAGGAGAGAAGGCGATTTAATGAGGCATGGAACTATGAAGTCGTGAGTGTTGCATCTACCTAATAAGATGATGAGATATTTACCTGGATTGGAAGATTCTCGGAGACATCAAATATATGTTGGTGCTCACGTCTCGCAACTTCATTCAACTGTACTACGAGCACATGAGGTTTGATGGATTAATCCAAAAAGAATCATAAACACGAGCAAAATCTTGAGCATTATTAGTTCGAATAATCTAGTGGCAGTACAGTGTGTCTACCACACAAAAGGCCAGGGTTCAAATCCCACTCTTGCAGGGGTTGCGTTAGGTAGTCGACGGCCAACGTAAAAAATAGTCTGAATCTTTCAACATGGATTTGAGCAAGAATCCATGTAGCCGACCCTACTTATAGTGGGAAAAGACTTAGTACATTTATTATTAGTTCGAATAGTCTTGAAAGGGATGCTAAAGTGTGCATTTATTTCAATGTAGGGAATGATCCTTGAGCAAGCATCTAAGTTGTTCTTCGTAAGAACAGTCCATGATAGACGAGTAAAATCATACATGATCATAAGATAGTAGCAATGCTAAGATGATTTGGAAGCTGAATATGCCCTTAGACATATGTTAGAGTTATTGGGTCTTTATATGTATTTCTCATTCCCATATTTCTTATTTCAGTCCTATAACTCCTTTGGGGTAGAACCCAGTGAATGGCATGTTGGTAGCAGTAGTGTCTACCACATGGGAGACTAGGGTTTGAATCTCAGGGGTGAGTCTTGGATGGATCTCTACTGGAGGTTCATCCCATCCTTAAAAAAATCCTTGGGGTTATCTATGTAATTTTCTTGTTGTGCTTCTCTAGGATTTCATGCTATATAAGAAACCCTAGACTCATGGAATAAGACAAGTCATTCATTACCCTTCTTTTTCCACAAGGTATCAAAGCAATGGCTCTGGACCGAGGTTCTGACCTAACATCCGCCGCTACCTCAAGGCTCCTCTCGGCCTTGGACGAGCCCTTCTATCAGCCTAGGGCCCCGCGCACGGTCGTTGCAAGGAAGGAAGCCTCTAGTTACTACATTTGCCTCTCCAAGGTTATCCTGCATTGTCGTAGGAGCGTCCCTTGGGGCCCTAGGCCTTCACAAGTCTCTCTCCATGCTTCTAGGCCCCTCGAGCTTCGCTGCCAGAGCATCTCCAGTCTTCTAGTCTGCTTGCGACCATTGCTGGAATGCTGCTAGGCCCAACTGGGCATTGTTGGAACATCGACCGACCCCTCTGGACATTGCCGTATCACCATCGGGCCTCTCCATTCACTGGTGAAGCATCGCTATGGCTTCCAAAGACCCCTAGACCCTCCTGTGTTGCTACATACTCCTTCCTTAGACTCCAACCCAATTGATCGTGCATTTTAGGGTGTTGCTCATACCCTTATATCCATGATTGAATGCCCGATTCTTTTTCCTAATACCTTCTTTTGACTACGATGGAATCTCTTCCTAACGAGACCAAGTCCCTATGGCATTTCTATCAAACTCAAGGGCACAGAAAATGTGCTTCATCTCGTATCTTCAAGGTGTTCATCGATGGTCAGAGAAGGATCTACATTATGAAGAAAGACCCTCTGAAAGAGACGGACAAAGACTATGACACATGGCTTGGAGACAACTACGTGTCATCACTTGGATGACCAACTGTGTCAAACAACACATTGTTGTAAATCTGCTCTACAAAGACACAACCATGGAGACGTGGGAAGAGCTTGAACAAACATTCTCATGTAACAACCAAGTCTCGCTTCGCCGACATATAGATGCAGATCTGGCCTGCTTCTCAAGGTGAATCCACCCTCGTCGAGTACTACCGGCATCTCACCAGGTTGTACAAGGAGCTTGCGATATTTCAGTCTGCATGTTGTACTAAACAGGTGCATGAACGATCTGATTGGCAGGTTAATCGTTTTCCTGTTGGATTGCATCCTCGATACCAAGCAGTGAAGAAGGTGTCTGATAAGCTACCATCGATCAAGACTATCTTTGGTCATCTTTAGGAACCAGAGACATCTGCTGGATGGGTTTCTACTCTGCTACCCTTAAATAATTCTACCAACTTTGCTTCATATGGGCTAGGATGACGACGGGGCTTTCAAGGAGGCTGGGGCTGTAACTTCGATGGTCGTCGTAGACGTGACATAAGCCACAGTCGTGACTCCAGTCGTGGTCGAGGATGTAACAGTTGCACTCCTCAGTACCCACAATGCATTCACTGCCAATGAATCTATAAAAACTTGGGATCCGACACCATGATAAAATACTACCCTCATGTTTAGACCATGTTCCTGCGATTGATAAAAGAAAGGTGCCTCCACGATGAACATGTTGGGAGGGTATAAATTCTCAGGAATATGACAGAACGAAAGACCAAGGAAAGGAAGATAGTTTATCTGCTTTGAGCTTTCGTAAACTACTGATCTTTAGTTTGAGAACTTGTGGATATGGATTTTCTTCTATTTGAGAATAACTGACAAATTCAAGGGTCTATCTAAATGAATTATCACATCTATGATTGGTCGAAATGTCAGTATAGCCCTTTTTTCGAATTGGACCTCATGAACTCCTATTGCTAAGCTCTTTGACACTAACCTATTTCTATAACTCGCTCTTCTACTTATTACTTGACGGGTGAAATGCGAGTTAAAGTACGCCATGTATCTTCCACATCTATTTTAGCACCCGAGACTAGACTAAATAATGACAACAGTTTCTCACATTTTCCAACTTATTTAGTCTATTATTTGTATACTAATAATTAAGAAATGTCTAGGTGGGTTCACTTCTGCCGAGGCTGCTGAAAAATAGGGAACGTACATGACTAGGTTACTAAGGGTGCTTGCGACTATGAGACTACCAATAATGGACACAAACTATAGCTGCGTATTCTCTACGCGGGCTCGTTCTAGCCCCCTGGGAAAAGGAGGCGCAAGCAGAAGACCCATAGCATTTTGTTTGGTGGGGAGGCATTTGGGGAAATAGGAATGGATTTCCCAGCCGACCATAGCTAACACTGGAACCCCATCAGAGCGCTGGGAAAAGTTTGGCTATCTACCTTATGCCAATAGTACCTATAAGAATGCCTATGATAATGTAGAGGCATCACATGATCCTTACTCTAATGGACAGAATGTCCAACTCAATGCTACATAATACTTACATCTGATGCAGCTCCTTCAGAACCCTAGTGCTCCCACCAGTGAGAGTATTACTACTGCTAGTCTGGCTACCACTTCAGGTACAGTAACCAACTCTGCCACTACTTCTACCCTTGCTTGGATAGTTGATTATGAAGCTTCCACACATTTGACAGGAGAAGGTAGTTTATTAACCTTCTCCAAATCCTCTTCATCAATGAAGTCGATTTGGGTCCCTAATGAGGCTCATCCCTCCCCACCCCCATTACTACTGTCGGAACTATGGAGTTCTCCAAGATCTGGCTCATTGGAGTTCATCGTTCCCCTGATTTCTCTCTCAGCCTATTGTCTGTTCATAAGCTTTGTATTGAGCTTAATTGTCGTGTGATTTTTGATGATTTATGTTGTTATTTTCAGGACATTCGGACGAGACAGTTTTTTGATGGGGGTCATGATAAGAATGGTCTCTATTATCCTGACATGCCCTCTTATTCACATTTGCTGGTGTTGCGTCTATCTCCAATGATCCATTCTTTTGGCATCTCATCTGGACGAGGTAGCTTTTTAGTGGGGAATATGATAAGAATGGTCTCTATTACCTTGACATGCCCTCTGATTCCACATTTGCTGATGCTGGGTTTATCTCCAATCGTTCGTTCCTTTGGCATCTTTGTCTTAGGCATCCTTCTGTTAGGGCCCTCTCCATGATGTTCCATGAACTCTCTAGTCTGATGCTCTTCGAGTGCGAGGTGTGTGAGTTCGGGAAACATCATCGAGCTTCCTTTCATGCTTGTGCTAAGTCACGTTCGTACTGATCCTTTTGCTTTAGTCCATTGTGATGTTTGGCGGCCATGTACGGTCCGTACTTTGAGCGGTCACTAATACTTTATAGTTTTTGTGGATAATTATAGTGGATCTTCTTGGGTATATCTAATAAAGGAACGTTCAATGATTAATAAAATTGTCACGACTTTTTTTCAATACATCAGAACATATTTTTCTTCTTATATTCAGATTACTCGAACTGACAATGCGCTTGAGTTTACCCGACATGACTTGATATTATTCTTTGCTTCTCAGGGGATCATACATCAAACTTCATGTATGTATACCTCCCAACAAAATGGGGGTATTGGAAAGGAAACTTAGACATCTTCTTGATATTGCACGGTCTCTACTCATTCAGATGAAGGTTCCAAAGTCCTACTAGGGGATGCCATTCTTACTACTGTCCATCTCATAAATATGATTCTATCTTCTATTCTAAAGGGCGACACTCCTTTCTCTTTAAAGTACCAAAATGAGCCACCTTTTCCATTACTATTGATGATTTTTGTGTGCATTGCTTTTGCCCATAATTTTCATGCCGATGACAAGTTATCACCTAGGGATGTCAAGTGTATTTTCCTTGGGTAGTCTCGCACTCAAAGGGGATATAAGTAATATGACCCTATTGGACATCGATACTGTTGAGATACTTATATTTCTATGATTTTATTTATGTTTTTCTTTTTATCCAGTCTATTTTATGTAATTTTCCCTTAGAGTTGTTCTCCTATATAAGAGAGCTCTAGGGCTATGAGGAATATAACTTTTTCTCTTCACGTCTTTCCACATGGTATCAGAGCGATGATCCTAGATCGAAGCATGTGCCCTAAAAACCCCTCCCCACCAAAAACCCTAGCGCGTCGTGCTGACCTCCGCCCGCGCGCCGCCCCTGCACGCCTCCTGCGCTGCGCCGCCTGTGCCTCCCGCACTGCCCGCGCCTCCCGCGTCGCTTGCTTCACCGCAGGCATGCAGCCTGCCTGCGGGCCACCGCTACGACCTGCTATCTCACTACAACCGTCTGTGTGCTACCAGCACCGCCTCGGGCTCCTCGTTTTTGGGTTTTTAGGGTGTATCATGACTATCTAAAATACCCTAGTCACCTAAAGGAGTCGCCAAAGAATGGAAGTGGTTGTGATATGAGTCTACACCCATCTTCCCATATATCCGTTTAGACATTAACATTACAGTTTGCAACCCTGGTCTTAGAGATTGTTGTCATCATGCCAGACAACAAAGCATATCTTCCATCCTTGGGTACGTCCATTGTGAAGATGGATGGACCGAATTATGAACTGCAGGTCATACAGTTCATGAGTCTAATGCAATGTAATTGCAAGAAGCATATCCTCACATAGGAGGAGCATGTTGACAAGATTAGGGTTAACGCCTCATGGGAGGCAGACGATGCTTATGCACGTGTATGGCTTTCCGGAACGATTTCCATGAAGATAGCCAATGACATTTTGAGTCAGCCCACGACGAAGGCTATGTGGGACATTCTCACCGCTACATACTCTCTGGCGAAGAACGAGTCAAAGATTCTGCAGCTTCAGCACGACATCTTCATGTTGAAGCAGAATGATCGTCCTCTCCGTACCCTTTATGCTTCTCTGAGGGGTATGTTTGAGAAGTTACATGGTTACATTCCCTTGATTGCCATACTAGAGCAGCTCAAGGCCTAAATGGATTTGGTGATGACAAGAGTTTTCCTAGCGGCTCTCGACTCTGAGTATGATGTAGCTAGAGCATAGATTCTGATTGACACCACAATACCTCCGATGGAGGAGGCATATCGCAGGTTGAGTGGGCTCTTCATAGCTTCCGGTGGCACTCAGTTGTCTCAGACATCCTCAACCATGGCAACATCTCGTGGTAGAGGGGCCCCTGCACAGTTTCGTGGTCGAGGTGGCCTTGACAGGGGAGGGGGTAGTCGACCCCCTCGTCAACCTTGTACTTTATGCTATTCCAAACATGGGTTCCCAGCTTCAGCATGTGTGGTAAGCAGTCCCAACAGGCTGGTAGTTCCTCACCTGCATCTGATCAGAGATTTGACGAACTTGTGACGAGGCTCAGGGAGATTATGCCTTCCCCTGGATCAACTAGCTCTCCTTCAGGATCTTCAGAGTAGCTGCCTCTGCATCAACATCTACATCAGGTATAGAATATGCCTTTACTAGTTGTTACAGGGCAGATTTGTCACAATGGATCATGGATTCAGGAGCATCCCATCATCTCCGTGGTGATAGAGGTCAGTTTAATGCTTCCAGTCCAACCCAGCCCAGACGATCTATTGTGATAGTTAGATGGGACACACTCTCCCATTACTGGTCAGGGGGAGGTGCAATTAACTCCTGCAATGAGACTTCAAAATGTTCTTTATGCTCCTGAGTTTTCTATGAATTTATTATCAATTAGTCAAATCACCAAGGATTTATACTATCGTGCCAATTTTGATCCGTCTGCTCTTGTGTTTCAGGACATTCTCACGGACAGGGTGATTGGTTCTGGCCGTGAGCAAGGAGGTCTCTACAGACTGGTGCAATCTCCTTATGCTGGTGCTTCTTCTCTTTGCATTGGGTCTGCATCCCCCTATATGTGACATCTTCGTTTTGGCCATCTTCCTCTGCAAAAGTTGTGTCACGTTCTTTCATAGATTTCTCCTCGCTCTACCTTTCAGTGTGAGGCCTACCAGCTTGGGAATCATCATCGGTCCACTTTCCAGAGTCGTCAGGGTCGGAGTAGTCATAACCTGTTTGAGTTGATTCATTTTGATATTTGGGGTCCAATCGTATCCCAGATCATCAAGGGCATAGATTTTATCTTGTTGTAGTTGATGAGCTCTCAAGATTGTCATGGGTCTTTCTTCTTAAAAATAAGTTTGATGCAGGTCTTGTTATTCAGTCTTTTATTAATGAAATAAGGAATATTTTTTCAGCAAAGATCAAGTTTATATGTTCTGCCAATGCTCTGAAATTTTGTAGTACTCAACTTGCCCAATTTCTTGCTTCCTATGGTATTGTGCATCAAACATCTTGTGCATATACTTCCCAACAGAATGGGGTGGCTGAACGAAAACACCGCCATCTTCTGGATACTACTAGGACTCTTTTGATTTAGAGTTGTGCTCCTCATTCGTACTGGGGAAATGCGGTTCTAATTGCTTATTACCTCTGAAATCGTATGCCCTCTTTTGTTCTGGGGGAAAAGATCCCATTCTCGATTGCGTTTCAAGAGACAGATCCTTTCTCACCCACGCCTCGTATCTTCGGTTCAGTGGCTTTTGTTCATCAGATGTCTCCTGGTCTTGACAAGCTCTCTCCTATAGCTGTCAAATGTGTGTTGGGTACTCCAAGACCCAAAAGGGACATCGTTACTTCAACCCTGTTCGACGAAGGTATTACGTTAGTGCAGATATCACCTTTTTTGAGTCTATTACGCATTTCTCTCCTACAGGTGACAAGCTCATTTCTTCAGAGGATGGGGAAGAGGTCTATATGCCTCTACCTTCGATCTCCACTACACCATTACCACCACTATCACCACCATCACCTTCCACACCTACTTTCTTTCCCCAGGTTTACCAGCGTCAACTTCGTGCTCATATGCCTCCATCATCCAGCACGTCCAAAGAATGTTAGAGCATTTGAGTTCTTCTAATGGCAATGGTGATTTGCATGTACAGCTTGAGGTGCAGGATGTCCAGGATGATACACCTTCTGCGAGTACTGAGGATCTGGATGTAGCTATTGCTCTACGAAAACATAGGCGTGCATGCACTATGCATCCTCTTGCTTCCCATGTTTCACTGGACCGTCTATCCGAGGATTTTCAGAGGGTTGTTGTGGAACTGTCAGTCGTGGAGATAGCACGATCCTATCAGGAGGCGCTGCAGAGTAGTTAGTGGAGTCTGGCGATGGAGGAGGAGATGGCAGCTTTACAGTCTCGAGGTACATGGAGTGTTGTGAAGGCTCCTCCAGGTGCGTCTGTCGTTGGCAGCAATTAGATGTTTACTGTGAAACAGCGAGCAGATGGTACTGTGGACAGATATAAGGCCAGATTGGTTGCTAGTAGGTTCACCCAAACTTATGGGGTGGATTATCAAGATACTTTTTCTCTTGTTGCGCGACACTCTATGCTACGGATTCTTATTGTTGTTGTGGTACGCGATTGGCCACTTTTCCAATTAGATGTCAAGAATGACGTTTTGTATGAAGATCTGCAGGAGGAAGTCTACATGCAGCAACCACTAGGGTTGGTGGAATCCACTATGGTACGTCGTCTCCACAAGGCCATATATGGCCTTAAGCAGAGTCCAAGGGCTTGGTTTCAGTAGCTCTCAGAGTTAATTGAGCAGAACAGGTTTGTCAGATCTACTGCAGATCATTCTCTTTTTGTAAAGAGAACTCGACGAGGTATGGTTGTTTTTCTAGTATATGTTGATGACATAGTTGTTATGGGCAGCGATGAACATGTAATTCAGGCAGCTAAGGATTTCCTTGAGCGACAGTTTGTGACCAAGGATCTTGGCGAGCTACGTTACTTCCTTGGCTTGGAGTTTGCACGAAAGCAACATGGTATGGTTATGACACAAAGGAAGTATGTTACTGACCTTATATCTGAGACAAGCATGACAGGATGCAAACCTTCCACTACACCAATGGATCCCAATGTTAGGCTCTATGATGATGACTTAGAGGAAGTGGATACGAGACGGTACATAGAGCTAGTGGGGAAGTTGTTATATGTTACTATTACTAGGCCTGATATATCATTTGCTGTGAGCAGAGTCAGCCAGTTTATGGAGAAACCCAGACATGCCCACATGGATGCAGTTTGCATGATCTTAAGATATCTGAAGTTTTCTCCAGGTGCATGCCTTCTTTTCAGAGGAGATACGTCTCTTACAGTCATTGGATGTTTATATGCGGATTATGTTGGTTGCCCCAAGGACATGAAGTCCACTTATGGCTTTACTGTGTTTGTTGGTAGCTCGCTGGATTTATAGAAGAGTAAGAAACGAACAGTTATGGTTCGATCCAATGCTGAATCAGAATATAGAGCCATGGCTCAAGGGAGCACGAAAATGATGTGGTTTAAGTCAATTATAGTTGACCTGACTGTTGAGGTGCCTCTTCCTATGCATATAAAATGTGATAATCAAGCGGCTCTGTTCATTGCTAATAATCCGACCTTTCATGAGAGAACTAAGCATACTGAAGTAGATTGTCATTACACCTGTGATTTGATCCAAAAAGGGTTTATTTCCACTTCTCATGCTGCATCAGGAGATCAGATTGCAGACATGTTTACCAAAGCTCTTGCGAAGGGTCCTTTTCACCGTTGTTGTTCCAAGCTGAGCATGATTGATATATATGTTCCAGCTGAGCTCTAGGGTTATGAGGAATATAACTTTTTCTCTTCACATCTTTCCACAGATACTATATTTTTACTGGTGTCACCTTCTTTGAGTAGACTAGATACTTTGCATAGTCTGTCAGTGACATCCTTTTGGATCTACCACCACCATTGTTTGTTTATAATACACTACTATGCTTTCTTATGTGTTTTTCTCTATTCCTTTTTTACAGGATAATATGACTTCTTCAAGTATTCCCACCATTACTACCCCAGATGCGTCTCGGGAGCTTCCTGTAGCTCTCTGAAAATCCAAGATGCAATGTCCTTTTCATCCTATGTCACATTTTACTTCTACTGATGGTTTATCTAGTTGTGACGGAAGATTTAGAGGTGCTATAATGACCATTTCTATTCCTCGAGATCATCATAGAGCATTGCAGGATCATGGCTGGCGATAAGACATGGATGAGGAGATGGACACATTTACATCCCGGGGCACGCGGGATCTTATGCCATATCCCTCGGGAGTCAGACATGTGATAGTGACTAAACAATCACTTGATGGGTCCATTGACACATACTAGTTGCTGAAGATTCATGCAAACTTATAGGGTGGAGTGCTTTGAGACTTTCCTCAGAGGGATCCATACTCATCATTTCTTCATTCTTTCAGTGGTTAGAATGCTTTTTTGTGTGACGACCTTAAGGAGGAGGTTTACATGATGCAACCGTCGAGTTACAAAGTCTAGGGGGAGTACATGTGCCAACTACTCATCTATGGTCTTAAGCAGAGTCCTCGGGCATCATTTGACATGTTTACTACCGAGATCAGTTCTCTTGGCTTCCACAGGACGAGATCTGACCACTCCGTATTTGTTAGACGATGATCCACTGGCACTATTATACTAACTATCTATGTTGATATTATGGTTATTACTGGTGATGACAAAGCATACATTTCAGAGAGGACAACCTTCCTTTAAAATGTATTTGGACAAAAGACCTTGGTCAACTTCGCTATTTTCTAGGCATTGAGGGGACACGTACTACAGAAGAACTGCATCTCTCACAATGAAAATATTGCCTAGATATACTGATAGAGGCTGGACTACATGGATGCAAACCATCTGGCATCCTTGCAGATGTTGGATTGGAGGATACTACACAATATAGAAGTCTAGTGGGTAGACTACGTACCTTACGGTTACTAGACTTGTTATATCGTATATCGTGAGAAGAGAGAGCCGGCACATGGAGAGACCTCTCTATAGTCATTGGCAAGATGTTCTTCTGATTCTCAGATATTTGAAGGAGTCTCCAAGGAGAGGCCTCTTCTTTGGGGTGAGTGGCCACCAATGTCACCACCTATATTCAATGCTGATTATGTCAGTTCTCCAGAGGATCAACCTTCGACTACTTGATATGCTATGCCTGTTGGTTATAATCTTGTTACATGTTGCGGTAAGAAGCAGACAATACTTTCTAGATCAAGTGTAGAGGCAGAATATGTTAGAAAATCGGAAGCGAAAGCGATAACATGGATAAAATGATAAATTACGAAAAGAAGAACGGGATTTTACATGGAACCCCACTCCGAGAGGAGCGGGATGAAACCACGGGAGAAACCCTCAAAGGGGCGGATACTTCATTCCTTTTTCTCAATGAGTACAGGAGGTCTGGGGCTCCTTATATAGCCTCTCCAGAGCCTCCAAGTCCCACCACTAGACGATGTGGGACTAAACACAGGATGGGGTAAATGGATCTCCTCCAGGATCCATTTACCCTGTTACAACTCAATGGGCGCACAACCAAATACTCTAACACTCCCCCTCAAGCTGGAGCATGCAATGCTCAGCTTGGACAAACAGAAATAAACTCAACTCAACGCTACAGGACACTACGGATAATATCGACCCAACACGCACATTGCTGCAGTCGAGGACGTTACTTCTCATGCCGTGCAGGTGAGGAGGACGAACAGGCTGGAGTGTGAGTCTTCTGAATCTCCTCGTCGGAGAGCATGCGCTCTGAACTGCGCCTGTCAGAGTCGCTGCAACTGGAAATGAGTCTCCTCGTCGGAGAACTCTGGCCAGCCACAATAATGTGGACAACTGCTCCATCTCTGAAAAGGGTCGAACTGAATAGGCCGTGGCTATGCAATCCTCGTCGGAGTCCACGGTCACTGGAGAATGGAGTCTGAACAAGTCTCCTCGTCGGAGAACTGGGTCTCTCCCATCTGGCTCAAAGAATGGTGCACTGCTCTGGTGTACCTATGATACCACATGAAAACCCTTGCCCTCAATAGCATAGGGAATGGTCCTCTGCTCTGGAGTCCCTATGGCTCACATGAAAACTCTGGCCTGACAACAAGAAGAATGATGGGGACCTCTGACAATGATGGCAACATATGCTCATCTGACAATGACCGCACACTCATGCGTGTCTGAAACTGAGACTCAGAAATATCTGACGTCGAGTTTGAAATTGGATCTGTAGAGTCTGAACAACGTGCACTGGCCTGGAATATGAAGATCTGACATTTGGAGCATCTGAATAGACCTGTGACTCTACATATACTCCCCCTTTCTCCCATACTTGTCGGAAAACTGACAAATCGAGAAAGTTGGGAGAAGACAACAGAATAGGGAAAACAAACCATGCTTGCGGCTTTTCATTCATTTTTTTATAAGCCGTCTCCTTTCTTTTTTCAAAATTTTTTTTAAGCCGTTCATTTTTTTTCGGCTTTTGCTTCGCACAATTTTTTTTTTGAAAATGCGTACGGCTTTTTCCATGTACGCGCCTTTTTTTTATTTTTTTTAAATACGGCCCAATGGGCCAACTTGCACATCCCCTCCTTTTTTTTATACGGCCAACTCTCCGTCCCCCCCCCCCTTTTTTTAAAGAAAACAGTAACGTCCACATTTAGGGTTTCCAAACACCGCTGCCCAATACTTATTAAGGGGTTCCATCGGGAACCCTCTTTGGAGAGAGAAAAAAATGCCGCCAGGAGATGGCCTTCGACGCTGCCTTGCGCCGCCTGCATTGGGAGCGCGCGCCCTGTGAGCGCGATGCACGAGCGACTGGAGAAGGAGCTCGCTGCTGCTGCCTGTGGGACTGCCCCGGCTTTGGAGAAGGAGTGATTGGAGAACGCGCGCGCGAAGGAGAACCTGGAGTATCGCGCGCGGAGGGAGTACGCCGCCATGTGAGCGCGATGCGCCTGGAGTTGAAGCGGCTCTTCGCCGCCTCGCGCCTGGGCGGCGCTGATGGGGGTTTTACGGTGCCGCCAGCTCTTCCTGGATGATGAGGAGCCGCCGCCTGTGGCTCAAAGGAGGTGCACCGCCTCTAACTGTTGAACATGCGTTGTAGATTGCGCAAGGATGCGCCGTGAAGCTCGCCGCCTGGGCTCGGGAATTGAACTCGCGGGTGCCGCTCCATCGCCCGCGGCACCGTCCGATAAGGGTTCTCGCTCTGGAGACTTAGCGCGCTGGATGGAGGGCTGCCGCCGTGGCTTGGGCAGCGACATCGGGAGAGGAAGGAATCACACCTGGGAACAACACGCTTGTATGAGATCTGCGGCTGAATCTGAGATCGCCTTGATCATCGCAGCCATCGGTTTGGACCGTCTGGATCGCCATCTTGGAGATCGTCAAAGATGTATACGGCTAGGGTTTCGAAAAGCCCTTCAACTTGACAAATAACATAATCTTCGTAACAGAAATTAGGGTTTCAAACTAGAAACCCTAGAACTTTGATTGAACAAATCTTCCATAGAAATAATCTTCAAGCAATAACTGGATCTTTAAAATCGATCGAATCTCGAACATAAATAAAGAGAAAAATTTCCGAGAATCGAACCCGCTCTGATACCATGTTAGAAAATCGGAAGCGGAAGCGATAACATGGATAAAATGATAAATTACGAAAAGAAGAATGGGATTTTACGTGGAACCCTACTCCGAGAGGAGCGGGATGAAACCACGGGAGAAGCCCTCAAAGGGGCGGATACTTCATTCCTTTTTCTCAATGAGTACAGGAGGTCTGGGGCTCCTTATATAGCCTCTCCAGAGCCTCAAAGTCCCACCACTAGACGATGTGGGACTAAACACAGGATGGGGTAAATGGATCTCCTACAGGATCCATTTACCCTGTTACAACTCAATGGGCGCACAACCAAATACTCTAACAGAATATAGGGTAATGGTCCAAGCTACCTGTGCAGTTACATGGCTCCTCTCCTTTTTATAGGAACTTGGTCTCTATATTACCTCTCCAGTCCCTCTATATTGTGACAACAAGTCTACTACATATATTGCCATCAATCATGTGTTTCATGAGCGGACTAAGCATATTGAAGTGGATTGCCACGTCATTCGTGATGCTGTATGGGAAGGGAAAGTCACGATTCCTCGCATTTCCACGTATCTTCAATAGATATCTTCACGAAGGCTCTACCAAAGAAACACCTCTCATAGATGATTTTCAAATTGGCATGATCGATAGATATGCTCGAACTTGAGAGGGGGTGTTAGAGCTATTGAGTCTTTCTATGTATCACTTATTTCAGTCTTGTAACCCCTTTGGGGTATCTATGTAATTTTCTCGTTGTGCAACTCTAGGGTTTCACACTTTATAAGAAACCTTGGACCCATGAAACAAGACAAGTCATTCATTCTCTCATTTTTTTCCACAACATATATTTGAACTGATCAAATGCTGAGAAAGAATGTAGGTGATCCAAAGCAACAAATAAATTCCAATGATGCTTCCCAAGCTAACAAACATCACACTCCAGTTTTAATAGTAGAGTCAACTGAGGTAAAATACATTGAAGTTTTTTGATAAATGGATGACATAGATGTCGATGCCATAAATAAGTTGTAGTGGAATGGATTAGCCTTCTTGGTAAAATATCTATTTTGTCAGGATATCTTGAAAATTCAATGATACAACATCAAAAATGACTTTGTAGTGAATAACCTTGCAAACCTGACCGACAGTTAGCAAGCTAATTGAGAAATTAGGTTCTAGCAACACATCAGAAGGTTGAGACTGAGTGGGGCTGACAACGACCTTCCCTTGTCCCACATTTGGTGATAGATAACCATTGGCAACCTATGTTGTCCTACCTGAGGTATTGGTCTGAATCTGTCAAACTGCTTCATGCCCCTATAAAGATGGCGGAAGCAATAGAGGCGTAACCAATCAAACTTAATAGAATGTACAAAACGGGCACGCATAGCTAAAATTGTTGTGAAAACAGCTAACAATGTAGATCTGGTGGCTACGGCTGTCATCACAGGTGGTGTGAAGATTGATTGGTACTGTATGTCATTCCTTACAGATGAATGAATGTATCTGCTTTGATTTGACATTGTGTGATTTCTCTCTCTATGAAACAATATCATCACTCTTTCTCAAACTGATTTGGTCTACTTATATGGACTTCTCGTTTGAAGACTCCGCAGAAATGTGTAGTGCTGCTTCTGCTGACTTGGGTTTTAAATTTTTACCGACTGTAAACACTGCCATCACACGTCTGAGTCAAAGCTTTTTAATTCTATTTTTAGTGAGCTACATCTATTTAATGCCTTCCACGCCCCATGAAACATCCTTATGATATGGTCTGTTGGTATGGGCTTCTCGATATGAGCAATTGAGAAAAAAGATGAGGCCCATCTTTCCTACTTCGAGTACAAGAAAACATCCTTCTGGCTTTCCATATTTTTAGAAAGGTCATAGGGGCAAGGCAAAACCCCCAAAAAATGATTAGAGTAGAATATGATGTCAAAGATCTTACCATGGCAGAATTCTCCATGTTACCTTCACCTTGTTTGTTTGGCTAATACTGCAAATTCTTAGCCGATGCAGTCAGTTTGTGTTTGGCATCATCTTCTGTAAGCATCAATCTGTACACAGTAATCCTCATGGTCTTAAACCTCTACCATGATACCCGTATCATGGATATATTGTGTGTATGTTTTCTTTCTTTTTGTTGTATATTCAGTTCGTGTTCCTCGCAGGATTACATGGGCAGATGCATCATGTCGTTGACAAGGGTGATAATGGAAGGGGAGTTCGAGGACAGATTCCCCTTGGAGGGTGCTAAATCAGGATCGCTAAATCTACGCCTAAAATGGTCACCTCAGCCAATATTCCGAGATTCGTGAGTCACGAGTGTATGTTGATTCTTGCACTGGTGCCTGCTTCTGCTGCTCCTGAGAACTCCGTTTAGTACTAGACAGCTGGTATCGCTTCGCTGTAAAAGATGGAACACTAACCTGCGATGTGCACTCTTGCTTCTCGAGATTCTAGCCGTCTCAGCTTTGCTCAATGTATAGAGGGTGAAGGCGATATCACTCGGTTATTTTAGAGTTTGTCGATTTCTGGAGAAGTGCTCTAGTACTGGGAATCGCGGAAATTAACATTTTATGTTTTGTTATGACAGAGCCTTGTATTAGTTCAGTGTAATTAGCTTGAGATGAATTTGTCAATGAGAGGTAACTGTTGTGCAGATAGACGGTGAATTCGCGAACATATACAAGGTATGCCTTGCTCCCAAAATTTTTGGTGTTGCTGTTGCTGCTAGCTTTTTTTTGTAGATTTCGGCTGGCAAATTTCTCATGTTCTTGTTGCCTTCAGATTTTATTCGAGAAGTATCATTTTTCAGTATTTACACCATTGATATCAGGACAAGAGCAAACTTGCAGTAATAAATTTCAACTGGTAGGCATGTAGACAGGCTCTTTTTTGACAGGTTTGGATCACATGATGTGAGTCATGGTAACATCATGCTTTTGGTAGTAACGTGTACGAGGGGGGCGAAGCCGGTAACATCATGCTCTCTCGTAACCGGCTTAACATTTCAAATCCCGTATCTTCTAATTGATGCTGCAATCGACCTCCATTACAAATGGTCAAACCCATCTTAAGCGATTTTCTCATCTTATTCTCTATCGAAGATATACTAACTTTTTTTTCCGATCGTATCATTTTGAATCTGATCATTTCGTGCATGACCACACATCCACCTTAGCATTTTCATTTCTGTTACTGTCATTCTCTACACATGTCTATGGTTCACAGGCCAACATTATGATTCATAGAGCATAGTATGTTTTACAACTGCTTTGTAATACTTTCCTTTGACTTTCAAAGGGTAATATAAATCATTTTTACTTCAAAAATGATCTATAGTGGGTATGTTGATCATTTTGATTTAATGTGTATTTATTATTATGCAAATGAATGTTTGTTTTTTTAGTTGTCTATCAATTGTTGAGGAAATATAAATCATTTTCTTCAATTACATTGACCAATGAGTATATGTATTTTCCCTTAACTTCTACGAAATAAATATTTTATAATACACGTTCTAAATATTAACTCATTGAAAATTTTGCACAATTTGTTACTTGCATTATAAATGGTCAACTGTATCCTTATATAAATGAGTGGAATGTTCTACTACTAATATAATATCATGTCAAGTTTATATTAAGTTAAAAAATAATAGTATGTAGACGTAAATATTGTTAATTGTGTGTGCATGTCAACCCATGAATTTCATACACCATGTAAAATATTGTGACATTATTTCTAAAGTTGTCTTTTGAAACATAATTTAAATTATTTGTAAAGATGTCTTTTGAAACATAATTTAAAGTTCACGTAACTATCTCAAAACTCATATTTCTATATATCACAAATTATGTTTTTGTTGATATATTTTAAATTCTAACTACCTATTCTGTTGAACTCAGTTGAAGAACTATTTTCTCTCACCATCCACAAATAGAGAGGGCGAAACCCGCCATATGGGCAGTTGCATGGTAAACAACTCAAGTTGAGGACTCAAAAAGACAGGTGAGGATGGTATAGTGAAATGGTCCAATTCTCTTGGACAAAATTACAAATCGGCTTAAAATTGAGCAAAATGATTTAGTAAACAAAATAAAACTTGAGAAATCCTATGATAAAACTTGGAAGTATGGAAGCTTCGTGAAAACTTGAGAGATTGGAGTCACAGATTCTCTTTCAAGTAGATGGAAATTGCAAAGAGATAAATTGTGTCATTTGGTTGATCACTTGGGAAAGGTCCTTACTACTTGGGAAGAATTGAGGTTTGCATTTTTGAACAAATATTACTCGCTCGGACGACTCAACCAAATGCGATCCTTGATTGCTAATTTCTCCCAGATGCCCAAGGAGCCTATTCACGAGGTGTGGGAAAGATTCAAAGATCTGACAGAGAAGTGCCCCCATCATGATATTCCAAAGACCAGCCTTGTGTAAAATTTCTTTGGGGGTTTAAGCATAGAGAATCAGAAGCTGGTAAGTACCATATAAACTCCTTAGGGTTAGGATTTTTTGCATCATGTGTAATTATACCTCTCCACATATAGTGAAATCGATCCTCATTGTTCGAGGACGTATTTGGTTTGCTTGTTTGCTTCCGTTACTCAGAACTGATTTAATATTTTAAATCCTATTTACTACTTCTTTATGTTTTAATTTTATAAGCTAATAAGAAAGTGATAATTTTCTAAAAAGTAGAAGCATGAATCATGTTTCTGGAAAGTGAAATTAAGACGGAAATAATGAGTGAGTCAACTGAAGGTGTAATTAGTTGATTGGTCTACAATTTTGTTGACTGAAAAAGTTGTTCAACCTAAAGTCTATGATTTATGCATGATGTAAGAATGCTTGAGGTTCTTTATAACACCATAAAGGAAAAAACATCAGTACTAGGGCCAAAAAAAGAAAATTCTTCTGCTTGCCTTCATCTTGAGATCCTTTGCTTAAGCTTCTAGCATTTATCTCTGAACTTTGAACTTAAGCTTGAGTTCTTTTTACTTAAACTCCTCTTTCTTTTTTTAAGCTTGAGCTCCTCATACCTGAGGTCCTTCTAGGTTCTCCAGGTCACTTTTTTTGACCTAGCTACAAGTTAAATGAATAATTTTTGTTATCAATAAAACATGCATATTTATGCACGACATAATTATGGTGACACAATAGTTGTTGTTGGATCATATCCAGATCCAACGGATTTGATCAAAAAGTCCAATAACATCAGGTATCATTCATTGGACCCATCACTTCTGCCATCTGATGAATCTCAGATACATCATGTTCAAATCTACATATTATTCTCCTAGGTTAAACAAAGCAATAAAAATTTCTGTTAATTCTCTAATATTAACTATTCTTATTTGGTAAATAATTTGTGAATAATTAACCTATTTTCTAACCTTAAATTATTGTATTGAATTACTAACCCTTTTTCTTTGTTTTCATATTTTATTAAAATCCCTAAAAATTAGATTAATTATTGTCTACATTTTGGTATTTAAAAGAAATTAAAACCAAAAATATCAAAACCCCAAAATCAGTGTTTTTAACTCAATAACAGTGCCCCCAAAATACACATTTGTAGAAATGACTTCTTTTGACTTTTTGTTCAACATAAAACTTGTAGATCTTATCGAGATCTACAACTTTCATGTTTTGACTTTTTCCTAATTAGGCTTCTAATTATTTCTTTTTTATTTTTCTTTATTTGTCATATTTTACAATTTTTCTATTGGGCCACTTGGTGCCCTCTAGGCCGCCCACGTGACCCGCTCCTCTCTCTGTCACTCGGCTTCAATCTCCACCATTGGATCACCTTCTCCCCGCCTCAATCTCCGCCGTCTATCTTCCATCTCCTCCCAGCCATCAGATCTCCCCTGAGATCTGATCCCATCCACCCACGCCCCTGCCTTTCAGCCGTAGGATCACCATTGATCCTACGATTCTCTGATCTCCATGTCACCCCGCCTCTCTCGGTCGTTGGATGGACCTCCAGATTGCATCCCAACCATACACACCAGCCTCGATCTCAGCCCTTGATCACTTCTCCCAATCTGATCTTCGCCCTTCAATTGCGCTTTAATTCTTGGTCGTTGGATCACGAGATCCAACGGATAGGGCTTCGTCTCCTACCTCAAAAAGTCCCTCTTCAGCCGTTATACCTCGCGGCAACCTCTCCCCCTTTCCATTTTAGCTCCTTCCTCCATTTCCCTCTCCGCTCCATAATTGCCCTCTCCGCTCCATAACGCCACCTCCACGATGTCCCCTGATCCATCTTCTTCACGCACACCATCAACTACTCCCTCCATCACTCCGCACCTTCATTACAACCGTTGCAAAACCCTCAGCCACCACATGTAACCCTCACCTCCTCAACCAACAAAACCCCTCCTCCACCACCATTTCAAATCATCCCCCATTCTTAGGGTAAGGCCTAGCCATCACCCGCCTCCATGTGACAGCCGAAGGTGGGAGGGATTGGCCACAATGGCCCGCACACCCTGGTATTGACCCATGGCCGCTCGGCCATGTCGCAACCGCTGAGGCACCGCTGAGCACTGATGAATACCTGATTCTCACTCTTTATTCTTTTGTTTTAGTTATTTATCTTGGCAAATCATCTTGTAAATAGGTGTCAATATAATAAGTTGTCATTATGCGTGCATCTGTCAATACTGCATAATTAGCATGTATTTGTGCAAAAATAAAAGAATAAAGGAAAGAAAAAGGAAGTATTTAGAATAAATACAGAGTGACCCGAACCTAAGAGAAGTTCAAGCCTTGACATGATCGCCAAATAAAATTTGTAGAGAGAGATAGGGCCTACTCTATATTGTACATATTAACTACGTATATAAATAACTTTTGATAAAAGAAGAAATATTCTTTTTACCTCATTGTATATAGTCCTAGAAATAAAACAAAAATAAAATCAGAAAAATATAATAAAAATAAAAATAAAAATAAAATCCTTCTTACTTATACAAAATACATGTACATATGCCACCTCCCCTATTTATTCTATACATATAAATAAATCATAAAAATAAAATAAAAATTATTTTGAACTTCTAAATATATATTGAAAATAAATAAAATATAAAATTAGGGATATTCATGTAAAAATAATAAAATAAAATATTTGTACATATACATGTATATAGACTAATTTATTTTTCATAAAAATAATTTAAAATCACAAAAAATAGTTTGAAAAATAATAAACATTTTTTATTTTATACGCTTTTTATTTTGAATTCATTTATTATTTTTTATTGATTTTGTAAATATTTTGTAATATCAACTGTTCTGATTGGTCCAGAAGGGTATGTTGACCCTGGTCAATGGCCCCCCAAGCTCGGGTCAGGTCGATTCTGCGTCGCCAGAGCATCTTCTCCGAATTTTCCCGCCCGATTCCGAGCTCCTCTTGCCTCGAGACCCAGACCCGAGATTCCTTGCATATCCGTCATTCTCGTGGGTCCTTCTGTTGATTTGAATCACTCTAGAATTTCGCACGCCATGTCGATTTTTCTGGACCCTCGAGTTGGCTATAAAAGCTTTGCTTCTGCCTCCTGGCATCGCAACTCGTGCCTCGCTCCTTTTTCCACCTCTAGACACATGTGGTTAAGTGACAGCTACCGGAGAGCATCCTTGGATTGGATTTTGGTGGAGAGAGCACGAGTTCACCCTTCATGGCCGGAGATCCACTACGAGCAACCTCCCCATCTATCGCAACGCGGTTGAGGCTATTATCCCGATGACCACCTTTGCCTGGAGCTCAGGAACTCGTTCCAACCTTCAGGTATCTAATTTCTCCTCTACATTTCATTTGTCCATTCGATTTATCCATATCGCACCGCCACCATTCATTTGCTCCGACGACCTTGTCGGAGCCCAAACCCATGCACCCATATGCTTCGATCAACGCTCCGTATCACCAGCCACCTTCTTGTGCAACCTATTCCCCCTTAAACTCGACCATCAGGTCGAGATTAAGGTTGAGACCTCCTCCCTCCACGTTTGCCGGAGGTCAATCCCCATTCCCCTACGCTTCTCTATGTTTCGCCAAGCAATAACCCGACCGGAGAGTCCCCTCCGAGTCGCTCTTCCATTTTCAGGTCCTAACGCGTACGTTGATCTCAGTTCAAGCCTCCAGGCGCTCTGGCAGAGCTGTCCCAGGTCCCCCTCCACCGCCACGCTTAGCCGGTTGATAGCTCTTGCATCGGAGCTGCTCGTTCAATGAGGAAAGCCTATACGATCTTGTTAGAGCCCTTAGATAGTTCATCGGAGCCACGGATCTCATCCGAGGCTCGGGTGAAAGTCGCTGGGCCCTTGTTCTTGCAAGCCCGCTCTATGTTGTTGGATGAATCCCACGTCTGTTAGATTCCGTCAGAGTTGTCGACCGGATCAGCTTTTGGGCCGTTGGATCTGACATTCCCTGACGCATCTGCCCCACATGTTCTAGATACCATCGGTACCGTCAGATCTGCAACATGAGGCGACCAGAGACGTACGATAGCGACAGCCTCCACGCGCGCCACGCGTCCCACGTGCCATGCACGCACCTCCTTGAGGTATATTGCTCTTTTGCCCCCGCACTTTTATGCTTTATAATATAGTTCTGTAAATAAAGTTGTAGTTTGAACATTTTGCTGTTAGGACCTTTATGTTTTCAGTATTTGCATTTTAGTCCTTCCGAACCTGAGACACATGCATGTACATGTGAGTTTGTGAGTTATTTGCATGAATTATCCCTAAACTTTTTATATGTTATGTTTTGAGTAGGACTTTTCTAGTAATTGTAAATATATCCATGTGCTTGCGTTTTTGAACATGTGCGTGAAAATACTGGATAATTTACAACTTTATCCCTGAGCCTTTTATATGTATTATATTTAGGATCTAGAAACTTTAGGATAATCACATATAGGTGCCTTCCTGCTGTGTGCTTTGTTTTTCATCAAATAATTACCGAATTAACTCCAAAATCCCATAAAAGTTATAGTTAGCTCCTGCTAACACGGAATATTTATGGTGATTTTTGTGAATTAATTTAGTTTTATTTGATATTTTCTAAAAATCAAAAACCCTAAAACATGTTCTGTCTATTTTATAAAATACCAAAAACTATAAAAATTGCTTTAAAATCACAAAAAAATCGTGTGTGCTTGTTTTTATGTGTTCTAATTCCATTACCATTTTGTCGCATTATCTCTTATAAAAACTCTAAAAAGCTAAAAACTCTAAAAACTTATAAAAATCATTAAAAATTCTAAAAAATATAAAAAAATAGAATTTCAATTTCTATAGTTAGATATTTTTGTTTACTTTTTCATAAAATTCACAACTAGGATATTAGGGCATTTTTAATATTTTAAATTTACCTTTTGATCCAGACTGTACACTATTTTCCATTTTCATCCTTATTTGATTTTTATAAAATCATATAAAAATTGGAAAAATCCCATAAAATCACCAAAAATATATAAATAGTTGAAAACATAAAAACTTGTTTATTTCTGATTTTTGAGCCTTTTTACCATTAATAAAAAACTGTGAAAGCTTACTTGATCTTTACTTCCTTGTCTTGTTTTCTCATTTTGAAAATATAAAAAAATGTAAAATAAATAAAAATTAGCTTTTATTCCTCTGATTAGGACTATTTCGTAGGTTTCACTCTACTTCTTGTATTCGAACTGATCGTTATACCAGGTTAAATGAATAACAAAGACCGTTAACATTGGATTTCATGCGTTGATTGTTGGATTTCGTGCTTTGATTGTTTTATTGTGTGGTCTTGATTTCTCTTGTTGAGCCGGATTGGCTGATTGGGGTCACAACGACCCTTGCTTATCTTTCATACTTAACCCTAGTCGGTCGGTCGCTCATCAGAATGACATCGTTGCCGGGGAGCACGACTTATTAGTCTTTTCAGATTTTCTACTTATCTTTATCTCTATTTGTTACAATGGTTTTTTGATCCGGTTTTTGTTTCTCTTTTCGTGCGAGGAACCTCCCGAGGATACTTTGGAGGATACAAGTGACCTAGGAGGAGCAGGAGCAGCAGGAGATAGTTGTAATTTTTAGAGAGTAGATTAGCTTAGTTTAGTTTATTTCCAGCACATTATCATTATTATTGTTGTAATAATACATGACCCTCAGACTCTGGACACTTGGCATATCGGGATCTGTTTCACCGAGCACCAGTGTGCTCGAGGGACCTCACCATGGTTTTTTTGCCGATTTTGTTTTCTTCGTCTTTATTTCTATTTGATTCTCGGAAATTTTGGCCCATAGACTTAGGAATTTCTCTGATTGTGTCGTAAATAATTAAGGTCCAATCCCTAACTATTTTCCTGCACGTATAGTTCGTAATTGGACCTTATTAATAACTCATAATAAAAAGTTAGCTTGATCAATTGAGAGGCCACGTGCTGGTAGAGGTCATATACAACGCTGGCAGGATCCGTTGTGGCGGACACCGATTGACATCTGAGACCGGACTCATGCCTCTCTCTCTGACCAGTTAGCTACTATTCTTCGCGATCTTAGGAATTGCTCGTCTAAGGCCGTTTTCTCCTTGCATCATTTAGGATAGTTTAATTTCTGTCTTAAAATTTATGAGTGGATCTTTCTGTCTTTAAATTTATGCACGGATCACCCTACATGTAGATAGCGGGAGTCAGGTACACCTTTCTTACTTTGCATGCATCATCGTATTTGATCGTGCATCAGTTTTTTCGACTTCTCCCCCCGTTTTTGACTTTAAATAATCAGGAGATCGAAAAATTTGTTAGGCGTTGTTTGCTATTGAAAAATACCATAAAATGTGAAAACCATAAAATTGGAACTGCTAATCAAACTTGATCTTAAAAGACACCTCACTGAAAAATCTATCTTGGGAGAGTTATCCTCTCATTCTTTGGTTTGCTTGCGTGAGAGAGTGACACGCACACTAGACTAAAGACATACCTGAACTCTTGTTAGACTACTGGCCTTGGGGTTAGTCGTTCTCCAGTGAGGATTGCTCCGGTCTCTGGTAAAGCGGTCCACGATACCCTTAACAGAGCGAGTTGATCAGGTAGCCGGTAAACGGTCCGCAACTTGTACTGGTTGGGAAAGATCTAGCTTTGGGATTGGGCCAGTCGCTTGGGAGCATCGGGTTCCTACCAACTCGCTTAATCGCTCTGCAAGACTGACTTATCACCTAAATAAAATTGACAAGATTAACGACCAAACCTTCACGGTCATCAGCTCAGAGTTGCGTAGGTGAAATTGGGGTTTGACTTCTGATCGTGTTTGCTTATCGATCTCATCTGCATTCTTCCACATCACGATGATAGGTCGAAGGTCCCTTAGGCTGCCTTTGACAGCGCCGCTCTCGAGCACTCCGACCCACTCATCTAGGGAGGTTCCGGGGAGCTTAGACCAGCTCTCCGAACCTGAGTTTGATTCCGCCCTGTTCCTCCTCGACCACCCTTCTTCTAGTCCCGAGGTGCCCGATCAGAGACCAGCAACACAACTATTTGTTCATATGATGACACTTGAGTTCAGGTCTTTAGCCTTTTCAGAGACCCACGATATGACCAGCAGTGAGGAGCACATAGATGGACAACCCCAAAGTTCAACGTACATTTTAGATCAGGGCGCCATGAACAACACACTTCTAGCCTCCCTGGAGACGATGCAAAGGCAGATTAGTGACCAGGGGGCCTTCATGGCAGAGGTGTGCTGAGAGATAGCACAGATGCGAGCCGACAGAGGAGAGTCGCACCGATCAAGCAGTGGAGAGAACCCAGAGGTTGGAGGAGGATATGGAGGATAGCCAGAGGAGCCGCAGGAGCCAACCAGATCCGCCAGGACGATGAGGGAGGTTCACAACCCTGGTGCAACCCTTACACACCATTGGATCCAGCTTCCGACCATTCTGGGCGATTTCAAGCTTCCTCCCCAGACCATTCAACTCTTGCCCAAGTTCCATGGGCTTTCCACCGAGGAGCCGCATATACACCTGTAGGAGTTTGATATGATCTGCAACACTGTCCACGACATATTCGTGGACGAGGACACCATCAAGATGATGGCTTTCCTTTTCTCCCTCGTCGACAGAGCAACCTACTGGCTGAAACATCTAGGGAGATATGTGACTTCGTCAGAGCAGCTCCGGACCGAACTTGAACAAGTACTATCCACTCAGCCGGACGAACGCAACGCGAGCTCTGATCAACAATTTCTCCATGATCCCTAATAAGCAGTTCCATGAGGCGTGGGATCGATTTCGTGAGCTCATTGACCGGTGTCCCCATCATGACATATCCATGCCCAACCTAGTACATAGTTTCTTCTGTGGGCTGACACCGGAGCTGCAGTTGCTAGTCAACGCTTCTTGTAGGGGCTCCTACTTCGCCAAGGATGAGGATCAGGTCTGGACCATCTATGAGGAGATGGACGAGAACTATACAGTGATGTCCCAGACTAGGCTCTACACTCAAGGGAAGCCCCCATCCCATGCCATGTCCTATCAGAGTATAGCACGGGTTGATGCGGGTCCATCTACATCTTCGTCAGTAGCAGTGGCATCACAGGCAGAGTCTTCAGCCGTTGACATGGGCATCATCAATGATAAGTTGGACCGTGTTGAGATCATCGAGAAGAAGCATTTCCAGGACATGACATAGATTGATTAGTTGGCATAGACCTTGAGTAACCTGAAGACCCATATCATGTGTCTCCAGGAGGCGCAGACGGCTTCGCAGTCCTATCTCAGGTCACGGGTTGATCCTAGCAGCAGCAGCTCGTCCCAACACTCCGCCCAGTACTGACAGGTTCACCACATCCAGACGGAGCCGATTCAGCAGTTGCAACACCAGTACTCTCAGCCACCGCCATCGCAGGACATTTAGATGGTGGTGTACCAACAGGATCAGTCACCTGCAGTTCTTTCCCCGTTCCCGTACGAGCAGGAGCCGTTGATGGAAGTTAACGGGATTTGGTATGTGACCGACAACAGCCTGGGATCCGCAGAGATCATCTCGGATTCAGGTGGTCTACCGGAGGTACCTCGTCCCAACAACATCCTCCAGCTCAGGGCAGATCGAGCAGCTAGCCTCAACAGCAACCCCATTACTCCCAGTAGCCATCACACCAGTACCAGGCTAGTCCTCGTCCCTACCAGCAGGGACAACAGTGGAGGCAATAGCAGCCTCAACAACAGTATTCTCATCCTCCCCCTTACCAGTTCCAGCAACAGCAACCTCATTTCCAGCGAGGCAACCTGTCCGGTTCTCATGGGTTAGCCTATGAGAACCCGGCCCTTGATGATTTAGCCTGCCTACTCTCAGACCAGTATGCATTCTTTAGGCAGGAGATGGACGAGTTTCACCAAGATATGAGGGAAATCATTAAGGGCAAGTCTACCATACCCGCTCAGATTGAGCCCAACCCGAATAACCTCAAGAGAAAATCTGAGAAGCTATAGTTCACAGAGACCACCACTCCTAGTGATTTATTGGGTGGAATTACTTTATACACATTTGATTCTGATTTTGTGTCACTTAGGAGCTGTAGGATGCCAGTCGGCGACGCCTCATCTGAGCGACGACACCACGAGGATCCAAGAGCACCAGACGAGGAGGATAACAGTGTTGATGCAACGAATGACGATGTTGATGACAGCGGTACTGATGCCACCAAGGACGTTGATCTAGTCGAAGGTACTGAAGTCGTCGCTTCTCCAGATGCAGCTGGTGGTACTGATGCCACCATCGATCCAGATGCTGAGCTAGAGCGTGGTGCCGATGTCGTGAAAACAGATGTTGTGAGTGGTATTGATGCCACCATTTCTATTCCAGTTGTGTTTTCTCCAGTTTCTATACCTCAGGACCATATGAAAAACATCAAAAAATTAATAAAGGAAAGGTTTCTTCATCTTCGAGTCCATATGTGATGCATGATGACATTAGTATGGATTCTGTTCCCTCTCAGCAGCAGGAACCTGTTCCTAGCCCTCTATCTGAGGAGGACCCAACCATCCCCTTCCCTCAAGCACTCCGCTTGAAAAAGGGTAATAAAAAATAAAAAAAAATCAGCAGTTAGAGTTCAGCCAACAGATGATCGATAGATTCCATATCTAGCTGAGTCTACAAGTGGCACTTGAGCACATCCCTCTCTTCTAGAGGAACTTAAGAGAGAAGATCACCATTAGTAGGAAGAAGAGGAATCATCAGGCAAAAATCCATGCGCTGACCCGTGCCACCTGCTTCGCCATCCAGAACCGTCTGCCAACCAAGAGGCCAGATGCAGGAGATCCCTATGTCAGATGCCACATTCATGAGCAGAGATTTGATCGTACTCTATTAGGCAGCGGCTCTTCCATCAACCTCATTCCGATAGCCTTACTCGATCGATTCGAGTTTGGTCCTCTTCGACAGAGCAGGACATTTCTTCAGTTTGCTGATCGATCTGTCAAGAGGTCGAAGGGGTTGTTGAAGGACGTGATCGTCATAATTCAGGGCCTGAAATTCTCCATGGACTTCATTGTGTTGGACATGGAGATCCCTCAGTTTTTGATTGATACCCCCATCATTCTAGGACGTCCATTCTTGGCCATACCCAAGGCGGTGCCGGTCATGACAGCAGGAAGGTGTATTTTCACGTCAAGGGAGAGAGTATACAAATAGAGATGATGGCTGAGACTAGAGTGCGAGATTCAGCTTTCTCAGAGAAGTTCAATGAGGCAGAGCAGAAGACAGGGGCAGAGCGAGACGTCCACCGGGAGTGCGACTTTGTGATCACTAATGATGAAGCCTCTTGGTCAGGCCCTATTTCATGATCCCTTCTCTCACCTTCAGATGCAGCAGATTCACAGCTTCCAGCAAAGGATAGTTCAGAGAGCACACTCTTTGCAGAGGACACTTTTGAGGTTAACGATCACGTTCAGGATAGCAAGGCAGAGTATATATCTTGGATTCTGATTCAGATCCCTCGGAGTTAGACATAGACTGGGCAGAGTTTGATGACTTTTATGTTGTCTGATTTCTACAGAGCCCGCAGCTAGGGTGGAGAGTGAGCCAACACCGAGCACAGATACATCAGTAGGGCCATCTTCACCAGTTTTTCATGATCAGCGAGAGTTCTCACATTTAGATCTGGTTGCCTTCACTCAAACCTTTCAGAGGCCAGATTTTCCAGCTCCCAATTGTCCAGAACGGAAGCCTTTGCTGCAGTCGCTAAAGTATAGGTTCCTTACGGATGAGCATGGGATGTACCCAGTCATTATCTCAGCAGATCTGACTAGAGAGCAAAAATCTTGATTGATGGAGGTTCTTGAAAGAAACCACAAGGCAATAGGATGGAGCATAGCTGATCTCCAGGGGATAAGTTTGGCCCTGTGCTCCCACCATATCTATCTCGAGGAGGACGCCAAGCCATCGTGTGAGTTCCAACGACAGCTGAACCTGAATCTTCGAGAAGTGATTATGAAAGAGATATCAAAATGGTGGAGCACCGATTTTATCTACCCCCCGACTCCAAGTGGGTTAGTCCATTACATGTGGTGCCCAAGAAGATGAGCATCACTACAATTGTGAATGAGTCTGGAGAGGAGATAGCTACCCAGGTACCCACTTCTTGGAGGGTCTGTGTGGACTACAGACAATTGAACCAGGCCACCAAGAAGGATTATTTCCCGCTGCTTTTTATTGATCAGATTATAGAGAGGCTAGCTGGGAAGAGTCACTATTGTTTCCTTGACGGGTACTCCGGATACAATCAGGTGGCCATACCACCTGAAGACCAGGATAAGACAACATTCACCTGTCCGTTTGGGACATATCTTTCAGACGGATGCCCTTTGGTCTATGTAACGCCCCGACGACATTCCAAAGGTGAATGTTGTCCGTCTTCTCGGACATGGTGAGTGACTGTTTAGAGGTCTTCATGGACGATTTCTTGGTCTACGACAACGGGTTCGATGCTTGTCTTGATTTCCTAAACCGAGTGCTTCAGCGCTGTATTGAGGTCCATCTTTCCTTGTCTTGGGAGAAGAGTCACTTCATGGTGAATTAGGGTACGATGCTTGGACATATCATCTCCAACAGGGGCATGGAGGTTGATCCGACCAAGGTGGATATCATCAAGAAACTCAACCCACCGTCCAACTTGCGGCAGTTGCGATCTTTTCTAGGGTATGCCAGTTTCTATTGACGTTTCATTCAATACTACAGCAGGATTGCCCGATCGTTGAATGATCTGCTGATGAAAGACATCGAGTTCATTGTAGATGATAAGTGTCTTACGTCGTTCGAGACTCTCAAGAACCTAGTTGTTGAGGCTTCTGTCCTTCAGCCGCTTGATTGGTCTCTCCCATTTGAGATCATGACGGATGCCTCTGATTTTGCCGTAGGGGCCATGCTAGGACAGAGGAGGGATGGAGTACCATTTACCATTCACTACGCTAGTTGTATATTGGATGCCACTCAACGAAACTATACAGTCACGGAGAAAGAGATGCTAGCCATAGTTTTTGCCTTGGACAAATTCAGATCATATATTCTTGGATCCAAAGTGGCTATCTACACTGATCATACTACCATCAGGTACCTTATGGCAAAGAAGGATGCCAAAGCTCGATTGACTAGATGTATCCTTCTACTTCAGAAGTTTGATATTGAGATTAAGGATAAACCTAGAGTTAAGAATGTGGTGGCTGATCACCTCTCTCGTTTGGAAAATCTTAAGGAATCTGAGAAGATTGATCCTATTACAGAGACCTTCCCAGATGAGACGATCCTTGCTATCGCCTCACTCTCAGGGTATGCCAACATTGTGAACTATCTTATTGCCAAGAAAGTTCCACAAGGTTGGCCCATGCAACGACTTGAGAACTTCCTTGGAAGGCCAAGTCTTACCATTGGGAGGATCCCATCCTTTATCATGAAGGAGGGGATAGCGTCTGGTGGTGGTGCATTCCTCATGAGGATCACCACAACGTCCTCACATACTGCCATAAGCTTAAGGCAGGAGGACATCATTCTAGGAGGAGAACAATACAGAAAGTGCTCAAAATCGGCCTAACTTCCAGGATTCTGATGAATTTGTGAAGAGGTGTACTGACTATCAGAGGATGGACACTTGTGGAAAGCGTGATATGATGCCAATGCAACCCATTCACTTATGTGAGGTTTTTGACACATGGGGCATCGATTTCATGGGTCCATTCCCTAAGAGTCAGAGATTCACGTACATTTTGTTTGTTATTGATTATGTGAGTCGTTGGGTTGAGGCTAATCTAGCTTGAACCGTAGATGCTAAGACCGTTCGCAGATTTTTTTAGGAAGACTATCATTTCACGGTTCGGGGTGCCTAGAGTATTAATATCTGACGAGGGGTCTCATTTTATCAACGACAAGGTAAAGACCCCTGCTAACAAGTTCAGCATAGACCATCAAGTTGTCACTCTGTATCATCCTCAGACCAATGGTCTTGTTGAAGTATTGAACAGTGAGATCAAGACGATACTGCAGAAGGTACTCCGCCCAGACTGAAAGAATTGGTCACAGTTTTTTAGCTCGGTCTTGTGGGCGTATTAGACTTCCTTCAAGACTCCTTTGGGTACGTATCCCTTTCATCTCGTTTATGGAAAGCCATGCCATTTACCTATTGAGATTAAGCATAAGTCACTTTGGGTTGTCACTACGATATTATTGGATCTAGAGAGTATAGGTGATCAAAGGAAGGCAGAATTGGTAGCCCTGGAGGAGCTTAGAGATACAACCTTTTCAACAACCTAGTATAAGGAGCGAGTAAAGATATGACATGATTCCCATATCAGCCATAAACAGTTTGAGCCAGATCAGTGAGTATGGTTGTTTGATGCCATGCTTAGATTATTTCCAGGGAAATTGTAGAGTAAGTGGAAGGGACCATACCTGGTCCGAAAGGTGCATGACAATGGTAGTATCGACATATCTGAGATGTCATTTGAGTCCAACTTCCACGTTAACGGTCAGCGCCTCAAGCCTTATCTAGATCATGATCTGCTGATTGTTGACGTCGCCCCGATTCATTTTGCATGAGATGTGGTTTTTGACTCACATCATTTTCATCTCATGCCTGATTATCACTTTCTTCGTCCTTGTATAGATCCAGATGTTCATATCACACGTTCTTTTATCTAACACCCCATATGCATCTTATGATTATGCTATACTTAGGGTGTACTTTACCCTAAGTATAGGGGGGTGTCAGATCCTTGATTATCTTTTGATTTCTTTTTACCTCTGTTTTGCTGCCTATACTTAGGGATATTTTACCCTAAGTATAGGGGAGGTAGAACCTGTACATTCTCTCACTTAGTTTTTCCTTTGTGTACAGTCTGCTATACTTTGGATTACTTGATCCTAAGTATAGGGGGAATCACCGAGCTCTATTCATTCTATTTCTTAATTTGTTGTTGTAGTATGATCATTCTTTTCATTTCCCAATACTAAGCACGAGTGTCTTCCTCATCGCTCTTTGATCACTCTGAGGACATCGTTCGAGCTAAGTATATGGGGGTGTCATATATATTATATATATACTTTAGCCATAACTCGTACTTTGTGTGAGTGTGTTAATAAATAAAATGGCTAAAAATCACTTATTAAAAATCACAAAAAAATTTAAAATTTTCCTTGTACATAAAATTCCTTTCTGCACATACATAAATATTTATAAAAATTATTTTGGTACAAATGTTTGTAAAAATATTTTGATTGTAAAATATTTGTAAATATTTTTGTATCAAAACTATGTATATAGTACATAATTTTTGAAAAATAAAAGTTTGCAAAAATCCTTGTTTAAATGTTTGTAAATAATTTGCAAAATTTCTGCATTCATGCATGCATTCAAACATTTTCAAAAACTTTACACATTTTCAACAATTTTGTATAAAACGATTTTTGTAAATATTTATATATTCTTCTGAATCACAGTTGACATTTAAACTAGTCTGGATATAAATTGGAAAATGAGCTTGGTTAAGACCTTAATCCACCTAATTTTCAGAGGTACCTTATAGGATTTGGGGGTTAAGACTTTTCAGGTCCATTAGTGACTTAATTCTTTGAGTCCACTAGGCTATGTTCACATGTCATCTTGATGATCCTAAGTAGAACACTTAACAACGCACACATGACTCTCACAGATAATGGCTTTACTTGGACCAACACTTTACACTCAGCTCCACACAGATGAGGAGGTGGGGAGGTAGTTTTCCTTGTCTTGGGGTAGCATACGAGGGTAGTACTTCTAGGCATAACCTCTCATCTTCCTTTAGGGAGGGAAGTGCCCCTCAACTTGGTCTAGCGGTGATGAGGTCTAAAGCCAGGAGTTGTGGGTTGCAATAATGCTTCAAAAGAAGGATAGTCTACTGGCTCAATAAGAAAAAGTACTTATGTATATATGCTGCACCATGTAGATATGTAGTATATATGTGCATCCAAAAAATGTGCAAAAGAAAGAAAAACTCCAAAAAAAGTGGCGGGCCTGATAGAAAATAAAATACCTGCCGGAGTGTATATAGTCAAATAAAGAAAAGCTTATGTTACAACTTCTCATCTCATGAAGCTTGCAGCGGGAGACTTAACTATGATAGTTGGGCTCCCAGGGATGCGTGGCTACACTGGCCACGGTCCATTCTCTTCTTTCCCCTCTTCTTGAGCCGGTTGAACTTGAACTTAGAAGGGAATACCCCGCTCTTCGAGGAAAGAGCTGCTAGACTAGGGAATTAGAGTTACCTTATTGAGGAAGGTTGTTTCTTTGTCATTTCTGAGGTGGGGAGCTAAATATCACTTACACAGTACAAGAAAAGATACATGGTCATCAGCGTTTATGTATGTAGACTTGTTCTTAGGGCTGGCTATCGAGCGTAACGAGCCAAGTCAGGGCTGGGCTCGGGCTCGGGCTCGATAAGCCCAACTGGGCTCGGGCTCGATCTCGATCGAGCCCAACCGAGCTGGCTCAGGCTCGAGCTCGGTGGGCTCGAGCCCTTATCGAGCCAGCTCAGGCTCGATAAGTCTTGAGCCGAGCCCTTTATCGAGCTCGAGCCTCTTATAGAGCCTGGTCTGGGCTCGAGCCTATTCAGGCTCGTTAAGGAAATATGTGTTTTTTTGGTGAAAAAGTGCTTTGCCTGGGCTCAATCCGAGAAGTCCTCCTTTTTAAAGATCGTCCACCTTACCAGTAGGCCACCATCCGAGTTGTATATAAAAGTTAAATTATAATATATATTGTAACATTCTGCTTGTTAATAAAAAAGGAAAAATACTAAATATCTAACTATAACCTAGATTAACATAGATAAAAGATGGAAAATCCAAGTCTACAACATAGTCCATCCAACATTGTTGTTACATAAACAACATAAACACATAATCCACCATTAACAATGTTGCAAAACTAATACAAATAAAAATAAAAATCATTGTAGTTTCACAAATAGAATATATATATTCCTTATCGAGCCCGTTATTGAGTTATCGAGCTGAGCAGGGCTCGGCTCGAGCTCGGCTCGATAAGCTATCGAGCCCAAAAATCTGGCTCGGGCTCGGCTCAATAGCTTAATGAGCCAAGCTCATGAGCCCTTATCGAGCCGAGCCCGAGCCTGGCTCATCGAGCTGTGGCTCAATAGCCAACCCTACTTGTTCTCATCTGGATTATTGAGGAGTCTTGATCATAGAATGATGAAACTTAGAGGTTGTTAAGTCTTAAACCTAGATCTCAATAAGGTTCTGACAAACTAATAATCCAAAGGTCTGACTGAGCTCCATACTTCAATTTAATAAAGACGAGTTTAATAATCAACCTTGATTCTCCTTCCTTTTCTTTTCTGTTCTTGTTCACTTCTGTTTCAAATAAGTGTTTGCTAAGGGATTAGCAAAGGTAAAGTATATGGGGGTGATGAATCCTTGATTCTCACTCTTTATTCTTTTATTTTAGCTATTTATCTTGGCAAATCATCTTGTAAATAGGTGTAAATATAAGTTGTCATTATGCATGCATATGTTAATACTGCATAATTAGCATGTATTTGTGCAAAAATAAAAGACGAAGGAAAGAAAAAGGAAGGAGGTATTTAGAATAAATACAGAGTGACCCGAACCCCAAGAGAAGGTCAAGCCTTGACTTGATCACCAAATAAAATAAGTAGAGAGAGATAGGGCCTACTCTATATTGTACATATTACCTATGTATATAAATAATTTTTGATAAAAGGTAAATAAAATATTCTTTTTACCTCCTTGTATATAGTCCTATAAATAAAACAAAAATAAAATCATAAAAATAAAATACAAAATAAAATCCTTCTTACTTGTACAAAATACATGTACATATGTTACCTCCCTTATTTATTCTATACCTATAAATAAATCATAAAAATAAATACAAATTATTTTGAACTCCTAAAATTATGTTGAAAATAAATAAAATATAAAATTGAGGATATTCCTGAAAAAATAATAAAATAAAAATACCTGAACAAAATACATAGGTATATTATACATGTATATAATAATATATATTGTATATAGACTATTTTATTATTCATAAAAATAATTAAAAATTACAAGAAAATAGTTTAAAAAATAATAAACATTTTTTGTTTCTATACGCTTTTTATTTTGAATTCATTAATTATTTTTTATTGATTTTGTAAATATTTTGTAATATCGAATTCTCTGATTGGTCCAGGAGGGTCAGTTGACCCCGATCAACGCCCCCACAAGCTCGGGTCAGATCGATCTTGCGTTGCTGGAGCATCTTCTCCCAATTTTCCCGCCCGATTTCTGAGTCTTCTTGCCTCAAGATCTGGACCCGAGATTCCTTGCATACCGACATTCTCGCGGGTCCTTCGGTTGATCCAAATCTCTCTAGGGTTTCACATGCCATGTCGATCTTTCTAGACTCTCGAGTTGGCTATAAAAGCTTTATTTCTGCCTCCTGGCACCGCAGCTCGTGCCTTGCTCCTTCTTCCACATCTAGACACCTGTGGTTGAGTGACAGTTACCGGAGAGCGTCCTTGGATTGGAGTTTGGTGGAGAGAGCATGTAGTTCACCCTTCGTGACCGGAGATCCACCGCGAGCAGCCTCCCCATCTGTCGCAACGCGGTTGAGGCTATTATCCCGTCGACCACCTTTGCCTGGAGCTTAGGAACTCGTTCCAACATTCATGTATCCACTTTTGCCTCTACATTTCATCTGTCCATTCGATTTATCCATCTCGCACCGCCGCCATTCATTTGCTCCGACGACCTGGTCTGAGCCCAAACTCATGCACCCGTCTGCTTCGATCGACGCTCCGTATCACCAGCCACCTCCTTGCTCAACCTATTCCCCCTTAGACTCGACCATCAGGTCGAGATTAAAGGTTGAGACCTCCTCCCTCCACGTTCGTCGGAGGTCAATCCCCATTCCCCTACGCTTCTCTAGGGTTTGCCAAGCAATAACCCGATCGGAGAGTCCCGTCTGAGTCGCTCTTCCATTTGCAGGTCCTAATGCACGCGTTGAGCTCAGTTCAAGTCTCCAGGTGCTCCGGTGGAGCTGTCCCAAGTCCCCCCCCACCGCCACGCTCAGTCGGCCGATAGCTCTTACATCGGAGCCGGTTGTTTAATGCAAAAAGCCTATACGATCTTGTCGGAGACCTCAGATAGTTCATCGGAGCCACGGATCCCATCCAAGGCTCGAGTGAAAGTCGTCGGGCCCTTGTTTTTGCAAGCTCGCTCTCTGCCGTTGGATGAGTCCCACGTCTACCAGATTCCATAAGAGCCGCCGACCAGATCAGCTTTTGGGTTGTTGGATCTGACATTCCCTGACGCATCTGCCCTGCGCGTTCTAGATACCACTGGCATCGTCAGATCAGCAACAGGAGGTGATCAGAGACGTACGATAGCGTCAGCCTCCGCACGCATCCCACGTGCTATGCACTCACTTCCTTGGGGTATATTGCTCTTTTACCCCCCCTCCCCCGCGCTTTTATGCTTTATAATATAGTATTGTAAATAAAGTTGTAGTTTGAACATTTTGCAGTTAGGGCCTTTAAGATTTCAGTATTTGTATTTTAGACTCCTTCCGAACCTGAGACACGTGCATGTACACGTGAGTTTGTGAGTTATTTGCATGACTTATCCCTAAACTTTTTAGATGTTATGTTATGAGTAGGACTTTTCTAATAATTGCAAATATATCCTTATGCTTGCGTTTTTGAACATGTGCATGAAAATACTGGATAATTTGCAACTTTATCCCTGAGCTTTTTATATGTGTTATATTTTTGGTCTGGAAACTTTAAGATAATTGCATATAGGTCGCTTCCTGCTGTGTGCATCATCAAATAATTACCAAATTAATTTCAAAAATCCCATAAAAATTACAGTTACCTCCTGCTAACACGTATTATTTATGGTGATTTTTTGTGAATTAATTTAGTTTTATTTGGTATTTTCTAAAAATCAAAAACCCTAAAAATGTCTTTTGTCTGTTTTTATAAAATACCAAAAATATAAAAATTACTTTAAAAATTACAAAAAATTCGCGTGTGCTTGTTTTTCCGTGTTTTAATTCCAGTACCATTTTTGTTGCATTATCTCTTATAAAAATTCTAAAAAGCTAAAAACTCTAAAAAACTTATAAAAGTCATTAAAAATTCAAAAAAAATCACAAAAAATTAGAATTTCAGTTTCTGTAGTTCGATATTTTTTTCTACTTTTCATAAAATTCACAACCAGGACATTAGAGCATTTTAAATATTTTAAATTTACCTTTTGATCAAGGATGTACACTGTTTTCCATTTTCATCCTTGTTTGATTTTTATAAAATCATATAAAAATTGAAAAAATCCTATAAAATCACCAAAAACATCTGAATAGTTGAAAAACATAAAAACTTGTTTATTTCTGATTTTTGAGCCTTGAAAAAAATTGTGAAAGCTTGCTTGATCTGTACTTCCTTGTCTTGTTTTCTCATTTTGAAAATATAAAAAATTGTAAAATAAATAAAAATTAGCTTTTATTCCTCTGATTAGGACTACTTCGTAGGTTTCACTCGTGCTCCTTGTCTTTGACCATGATCACTATACCTGGTTAAATGAATAGCGGAGACCGCTAACATTGGATTTCTTGCTTTGATTGTTGGATTTCGTGCTTTGATTGTTTTATTATGCGGTCTTGATTTTTCCTGTTGAGCCCGATTGCTTGATTAGGGTTACAACGACCCTTGCTTATCTTTCATATTTAACCCTAGTAGGCTGGTCGCTCATCAAGCACCTCATCCTGGCTGAACGAGTCGTGCGAAGACTCGAGGACCACCCAGGTCCTCCGCCAAAGCATCTCCCACCATCGACAACCTGCTCCGATTAGGTAACCTCTCTTATCTATGTTTCTTTGATTTTCTCTTTATTTTCCCGAAGCATACAACACCTATCACCCTCAACTGACCACCCGAAGACCTCTGCCATGACACCAGCATCCTCACCGACCCCTCGACGCACCCCTTCCCTTCTCCAGATCCCCGATCACCTCTGCCCCGCCTCCTCTTTGACTCATCGGAGAGAGAGCTCAGATCCTCCATTCCCTCCGCTCGCATGGACCTTCACTCCATTCTCCTCGAACACACAAAGAAGCTTCGACTATTACTAACGCATGCAGGATGTATCCTCTTCAATGGTCAGGAGTTTGTCGGAGCTCACTTCACCGGCTCCGCCTCCAATGAGCGTTCATTGACAACCCGCTCTTGGAGCTTCCTCGCCTCCGCCTTCATCTAAGTAGCATCGCGGAGCTTCCGGGAAGCTCTCAAGATCACTTTTCATCATGAAGGAGCGCGGTAGAGCTCTGGGGACGTCACCAGAGTGCAGCCTTCTCTGGTGATAGACGACGGAGCACAAGAAGATTCTCACGAACAGACGACCCAGATGCAACCACATGTCCTCTCGAGCCTCCATCCCTAACCAACATGCTTGGGTGAAATGAGCTGCCTCCCGAAGCACCTACAGTTGACACGTGGCCCGAGCCTGGGCCGTTTCCCGAGCATGGCCCTTCGTGAGGTACTGGACAAATTGCGTTGAAGACCTTGGATTTTTTGGATATTACATCTAGGTCCTCCTAGCACGTGCCTCGCGTGCACGCTTAGGGTATTTTATAGGGAGGCTCGGTCGCTTTTTGCTGTTTGCAAATAGGTCCCTCCAGGGACATATTTGCAATATTTATCTTTATTTTCCTTGCATTTTTATTATATTTATGCCCCTCGCACTGTTTCTTTCATATCTTAAGCATTTTAAGTTCAAATTGCTTGATTTAAGTGTGGTTTTGAAGCTCATTTGATTCTCTACCTAATGGCATATGTTATTCATTGAATTGCCATGTAATTAAATATGCTAATTTTTTTGATGATATATAGTGCCTCCAAAGGTTTCTTATCATCCACATTTCATAAATCTGTATCAAAGTATCTTACTACCTCAAACTTGATACAATTTTAGGTATATTATTCCTTTCGTACATTCTAAAATCATCATTAAAACTTTCCATTGTGCTTGCCTAATATTACTTTGATATCCACGAGTTTTTATGGTTAACCAAATCAGGTCGAATGCACATCATTGAACACATTAGGATTTCCATTGCTTGTGCATATGGAACATCTAGAGATTCTTGCCCCCTTTAGGACATTGACTCTTACTGAGTATCTTTTCTATCACAAGTGATGTAGATGCTTAATACTGAATTGTTGTTTGGCATTATGAAACACTTCAGTACAATAACAAGTAGTTGTCTGGACTAAGATTAAATGTCCTTGAATTTCTGTCTCTTGTTATCAGAATTCCTAGAGTATAGGATGCCTTGTTCGCGTCCTTCATCTCAAATTTATTGCTTAATTTTTCTTTTATTCCATCGAGCATCACCATGTCATTACTCGTGAGTAATAAGTCATCCACATAAAATGGAATATTAAAAACTTGCTCTCACTCTTCATTAAGTATACTCTTTTCAAGTCATCATTATCATGAAGATCGTTTCAAGTCATCTAATTTCTTATTTAATTTGTAAACTCTTTTTTCTTGACCTGCCTGAAAACCATTTGGTTATCGTATATACACCTCCTTCCTTAATTCTCCATTAAGGAAGATTGTCTTCGCATCCGTTTGGAATAATTTTAAATCCATAAATGCGATTATAGCTAAGACCATTTGAATTGATGCGAACTTAATAATAGGAGGGCAGGCATTGGAAATCTATTCCAAATTGTTGCCCATGGCAACTAATCTCGTTTTGTAATTATCAACATCACCATCAACTTGATGTTTTTTTGTTGAATATGTGCTTACAACTTATGGTCGTTTTTCGACCCTTTTCCCCACCATGCATGTTCTTCGATATCATATTGCGTATAAAGTTGAAATGAATTGATGCATCAAGCACCTCGTTCTCTCCCCTCCCAACTCCCCTAGTCTATGTGCACCTCAGCTTCAACCAAAGCTTACTGATGAATCCGTGATTCATCGCCTTTATTCTTTCATTTTGGCTAAAATCCTTGGTAAAATACATGTAAATATCATTAATTCCAACTAATTATCACTCTAACCACAATTGTTGATATTGTATATTTAACACTTATTATATCCAAAATAAAAGAATAAAGAGAAAAATAAAAATAAAAAAGAAGAAGGATGTATATATAATATACAGACTGATCCTAACCCCAAGACCACGTCAATATTGACCTGGTCGATAAAAGAAATAAGTAGGGGGGGATAAGGATCATAATCTGTAAAAATTTAAGAAAACAAAGACCGAAAATATAATTGACCCATTTTACATATTGTAAATATTTCACCTATTTTTTATCATCAAGACAACTTCAAACTAACACACTTCTTTTACAAAAGTTGTTCACAAAAATATATATTATTTTATAAAAATATCAGAAAAATATTTCAACATAAAAATAATTAACCGCAGTGAACTGAAAAAACCGCAAAGCCGACTTCTGAGGTTCATAACTATTTATAGAAAACTCCAAACTGACCAAACTCACTTTTAAAATCCGTTTTATACATAGTATTATTTATTAAAAATATCAAAAAAATATTCGAATAAAAATGGTGAGTTTTGGCGTTTGTGACCCGTTGTATATATGTACTATATGTAGAAATTCCTGAATTTTTAATTAAATATCCGTAAACACGATTAACGTAATTTCTTTTCCTAAAATCTTATATATATATATATAATTAAGTTAAAATACTAATAAAATCTGAAGCCTCGAAGCCGCTACCTAAATTTTCCAGACCTCATAACTCGGTCGTATGAACTCCGAATCAGGCAAACTCAGTTTTAGAATTCGTATTATTCAATTATCTACAAAATGTCAATAGTTCGCTAAAATCAGAGTTAATGCGAAAAACACAGTTTTCGGATCCGTATTGGTATAATGTACATTGTACCGCAACTTTTATTATTATTTAGTATGTTAATACTTTATTCTTAAATTAAAATAGCATTAATTAATTAATATATTTATTATTATTAATTATTTAATCGATTATATACTTAATTAATTTAATAAATTATTCATCGACTAAATTCCTAATTAAATACATAATTATATACATTCATTTATACATTAATTCACATACATTTAATCACCATTAATTAATTAATTTATATTTAATTGATCGAATTTAATTTTTTCCCATTTTCTCTCTCTCCCCATTTCTCTCGCCACCTTTCCCAATTCTCTTCTTCCCCCGTTGGCTTCTTCCCCCGTCACCAGGGGCGGACCCACGTTGATAAGAGGTGGGGCACGTGCCCCCCCTTAAGTTGCAATTATTCTCTAAATGTCCCCTCCATCATGTATAACCTTAATTATTTTTAAATGTGTGCCCCTCCCAATATATTCTTCGTTCCTTGTATGGAAAATAATTTATCTTCTGCTTTCTTCATTTAAATATATTATCAACATATTTTTCTCCTCTCACTCTCTAGCCTTCTCCCGCTACTAATAAGTGGCATTCACTATATGTTCCAAATAGTTCGTCTTTTTGTCATGTCCGTTAATATTTACCTCACGAATATCTAGAAATCCGTCGTTATGCTTATTAGATGATTACATTTTAGACAATATTGACCACGGTAGAAAGGTAACGATTTCTTCTTTTGCGGTCTTTCTTATTGTTTTAAAAGTTAATTCCATTTACGTTTACGAGGAAACATTAAAAAATACAACACAATGCATTGTAATTTATTGAGTAATATTTAGATGGTCTTTAAACTTTCCATTTGATATTTTAAATGTAACAATGTCGTCTCCCGATAAAATTAAGTTACTATGCAAGTGAAATATAAGAATCAAGGAGGGGGCGTGGTCCCTCCATGACATATATAAGATCCGTCCCAGCCGATAATCCTCCTCAGTTAAATTCATGCATTTTTGTTTGGACTAGCAGTAGGCCACATTGTTACCTCAAAATAAGGTCTGAATCATTTACATTTGTAGGTTTGAAACGACATTGTTATTAGATGGAAATTTCGGGAACCTATATGTTTATTACTCTAACTTATTTGTTATTTCATATCTCTTGTTGCTTGCTATGCTTATTTATAAAAATATTAAAAGAATGTTCAATTTTATGGTATTTTATATTTTCTTTGATCTTTCAATTTTATTTAATACATTAGTAGCTTTGAAGTTATTTTGCCAATTTTTGTGTATAATATTGGTTTGGTTTTTTTAGGAGACATCAAAAAAATTTCTTTTCCATGTACGGGAAACGGCAGAGACAACAAATGGACAAGTTGTGCTTAATATAAATAAAAAATATATAGATTCTTTTACTTCTAATTTTCAAGGTGTTATAATATGTGACATAAATCGAAGGGATGAGATGGAATGCATTGGAAAAATCACTAATCTATTGATTTTGATAGCCAACTGGAAATTATTTCCTTACTTTTCGTATACACTGATTCTCATTAGTATTAGGGTTAAATGAGGCTGCCCCCCCGGGGGGGGGGGGGGGGGGAGCTAACTTGGCTCCCCCGCCCCATTTCGCTTGGTTTTTTTTGAAAATTTCTTCCGTGGAATTTCATCACTATATCCCTATATTATGTCATTCAAATTTCGTGTGAAACAATGATTCCTACGACCTCCATCCAGACAATCATTTTTTAATGGTAATAGAATTGCTAAAAATGACCCCGTCTAAATGTCGTATGAATCTCTGTTTCGCGTGAAATTTGAATAACATAATATAAGGATATATTGACGACTATCCACAAAAGCAATTTTCAACAACAACAACAACAAAGCCTTTTCCCACAATTAAGTAGGGTCGGCTACATGGATTCTTCGCCTCCATTCAGATATATCTTGGGTCAATCTCGGACTTATATCCAGCAAACTAAGATCCCTTCGTATAGTCTCTTTCCAACACTTCTTGGGCCGTCCTCGCCCTCTCTTAGCTGGCTCAACATCCCAACACTCGCATCTCCTAACCGGTGCATCAGTTGACCTTCTTTGCAAATGACCAAACCATCTTAAGCGGTTTTCTCGCATCTTATCCTCGATCGGAGCTACACCAACTTTCTTTCTGATTGCATCATTCCGAATCCGATCTTTACGTGTATGTCCACACATCCATCTTAGCATTTTCATTTCTGATACAACCATTCTCTGCACATGTCTATGGTTCACAGGCCAACATTCAGAACCATAAAGCATAGCAGGTCTCACGGCTGCTTTGTAAAACTTTCCTTTAATTTTTAAAGGCACTTTCTTATCACAGAGAACAGCGGAGGCTCCTCTCCACTTTAGCCAGCCTGCATTTATTCTATTAGTAACATCTCCATCAATTTCTCCATCATGTTGCAAAATAGATCCCAGATATCTAAAAGAATCTCTCTTCTGGATGTTATCGTCACCAATCTTCACCTCGATTCCTTCACCATTGCTTCCATCAAAGGTGTATTCCATATATTCCGTCTTAGCCCTACTTATACGAAAACCTTTAGTCTCCAATGCATGTCTCCAAACCTCAAGCTTCTCATTTACTCCATCTATAGTCTCGTCAATCAACACAATATCATCAGCAAATAACATACACCAAGGTAACTCATCCTGAATGTGACTTGTCAACTCGTCCATAATCAAAGTAAAAAGAAATGGACTCAAAGCTGAACCTTGATGTAAACCAATGTTGATATCAAAATAGTCAGTCTTCCCCGTCGGGGTCCTTACACAAGATAAAGCCCTATCATACATATCCTTTATGAGATTAATGTATAGGACAGGTACTTGTCTCTTCTCCAAAACTCTCCACAGTATCTCTCGTGGGACGGAATCATAAGCCTTCTCCAAATCAATAAAGATCATATGGAGATTCTTCCTTTTAGCTCTATAAATCTCCATTGTTCTCCGCAGCAAATGGATGGCTTCAATAGTTGAGCGACCTGGCATCAATCCGAATTGATTTTCTTTTATTTGGGAAACTTGCCTCAACCTTCTTTCGATCATACGTTCCCAAATTTTCAGTGTGACTCATCAGCTTGATACCTCTGTAATTTGAACAATTTTGAAAAACCGGACGAAATGGGGGTGGGGGAGCCAAGTTAGCTCCCCTTAGGGGCAACCCCATTTTATATTCATGTTTAATAAAAATAATTAATTTTCAACAACAAAGATTTTTAATAATCTTCAATTATACTTAGTTTTTGGTGCCCTCCCTGTATCAAGATCCTAGGTCCGCCACTGCCCGTCACCCATGTCTTCTCACGCGAGCTGCCACCCATCCTCCTCTTCTCGTCGTTCGCCGACCGCTCAACGGCCGGCCGTTGGCCTGCCGTTTTCCAACCGCTCGCCAGTGTCGTCACCGTCGACGGTGACGTGACTCATCCTTGCCTATAAATATGACCCACTGCCTGCCATGGAGGCCATCCGCCATTTTTCTTATCTTCTTCCAGTGAGCTCCATCCTGCCGAGCTTCGTGATAAGATATTCGAGTTTCTAGGCGTAGCAGTGAGGGAGGAGAAGGAGCTGGTGTGATTCCGCCGGTGTCGAGGTCTCTCTCCACCGCACGCAAAGCCTCTGCGTCACCGCGCGTTGCAGACGATGACAACTGGAACTCCACCGAGCTCTAATCCCAGGCGAACGACAGCTTGTATTCCAAGTAGGTTTTTCCTCTACGATTCTCATCTTATCTTCTACTTCTCCTCTCAATCCTTCTGTTTCTCTATTTCATTTCCAAAGTCCTTCTCTGCCATTATCCTCCAAATTGGGTATCACCCTTAGACTCCATTCCGATCACATCATATTCTCTCTACCCGATTCCCAACCATTTTCCTGTTGAACCTACACACGACTTCCACACCTCTACGTTTCTGACCACATCTATCAACTTAGATCTGAGAATAATCTGAGAAACCAGTCCTTTCTTCCATTCGTCTGGAATTAACTCATCCTTACATTCCACTTCTCGCATTTTTTATTGGCCGAGATATCAATTCTCGAGCCGCTGACATCTCTTGTAAGTGAAACGAGAAACTCGGAAGAATTCTACGGAATAATCTTCATTTGCTCACAGTCATGTACGCATAGTTGGCCATCATTGTTTGAAGAGCGAGAAGCCTCGTAAGAGATCCATTCCAACTTCTGATCTGCGATCAACATCGGTCCGAGTAGTGTATCCATCTGGATTCCCTCAAACATCATCGAACATATCAAACACGCACCAATCTGACCAACATTTGTTTGAGTCATCAGTCACGCATGGGGTATTTGCACGTTAAATCCTTTGAAAACATCAGATTGGATCTGAGAAGAAAACACCTGAATCGCATTGGGCGAAATGCTTGAGGTTCACTTTCTGAAGAAGTAACACCTCAAACGTCCGCCGCCTTCGGAACTCTCTGCGCGAAGAACAACCACAATGACTGGAAAGATATCGCACAAGCACCACCGCCGTGCACGTAGAACAAATACACCGATCGAATGAGGAGATGGCAAAGCGGGATCCACAGCACTGAACCATCATCGAGTTCGCCGTCCGAGCTTGAAAGAAGGAAGAATACTCTTCTCTCTCCGATCCGAGTTGCATCGCCTGCCCTTCATCGAGAGGAAAATTCGTGTCCGAGGTATGTTTGGAAATATATTGGCCATATAAGGTCAATAATAATTTTTTTTGTTATGTACCGTAGGTAAGCCGCCTTTTCAAGAGGCGGCTTTGTCCTTAAATTTTTCATGTGTTACATACAAGTGAAAGCCGCCTCTTGAAGATGCGGCTTTAGCTAAAACCAAAGCCGCCTTTTGAAAAGACGGCTTTCCCCTTGGAGTTTTTGTGGTACATACCAGTGAAAGCCGCATCATGAAGAGACGGCTTTGGCTAAAATCAAAACCGCCTCTTCAAAAGGCAGCTTATATACGGTACATAACAAAAAAATTTATTGTCCACCATATATGGCCAATATGTTTCCAAACATACCTCCCGCATGAATTTCCCTCCCTTCATCGATACAGAAACATCCGTCCACCGTCGTTCTAATTTGGGAAAAGATCCCCAACCGTCAGATTTAACATAGAATCAACGGCCAGAGCTCTGCCACGCGTCGACACCGCAATCTACACCACCATGCCGCTTAAGATTGCACGACTTTCACGTGATTGCATTTGCATCCCCGGGCTTTTTGCGTAAGGGACCTGCAGACGTTTGCTAATTTCTGAGGGCACGGATCGTCTGCGGTAAGTAATTTGCAGCAGAGTCTGCTGCAATGCGTGGATGAGCGCCACGTGTCCTCCTCAAAATCCGACGGCTGTCCCTCGACGCCCCTTTCCTTTCCCTCTCGCCCGACATCTCCCTCTTACCCGACCCCAGCCGTATCGCCGCCAACGCCATCCCCCGACTCGACCTCCTCGAGCCCGCCTCTCACTGCCATGACCATGTCGCCGCTCTCGCCCGCTCCTTTCGCCGCCACCCTCTCCACATCTTCATCCTCCGACTCCTCCCTCCCCCTAACGACACACCACCTTCCTCCTCCCAGCCATCTCGCCGCCAGTACCCTCTCCCAAGTCCAAGACTGCTTGCCGTCAGGGGAGGAGGAGGAGGTGCCATCGCCGTTGGGGGGGAGGGGGGCGACGAGGCGTCACCGTCAGGGGAGGAGGAAGGTGGCGTCGTCGTTGGGGGAGGGAGGAGTCGGACGACGAGGATGTGGAGAGGGTGGCGGCGAAAGGGGGCGGGCGAGAGTCGTGGCAGTGAGAGGTGGGCCGAAGAGGCCGAGTCGGGGGAGGGCGGGCGATATGGCTGGGGTCGACCAGTCGAGGAAGGAGGGAGATGTCGGGCGAGAGGGAAAGGAAAGGGACGTGGAGGGACAGCCATCGGATTTTGAGGAGGACACGTGGCGCTCATCCACGCATTGCAGCAGACTCTGCTGCAAATTAGTTACCGCAGACGATCCGCGCCCAATTTCTGAATATATCCCATCACTTTAGAAGCACGAGCAACACACGTAGTCTAGGGATTTTTGCGCGAAACACCCCGGTGGTTCAACACTTCACAATCAGGTGCAGACAAGGCTGAGCGCACGTGAATACCACGTGACGTTGGACGTTTTTGCGAGGATACCCTCCAATTCCTGGTTTTAACGCGTGCACCCCTGTATTTTCTATAAAGTGCAATCATACCCTTGAACTGTATATAACTAAACTAAATATTATCATGCATAATAAAAAAATCCAAAATATAAAAATATAACTAAAATACATAAAAAATACCATATTTCATACTATATACAGTATAAAATAACATTTTAAAAATAACAAAGTAGTTTTGAACATTTAATAAATCATTAAACACTAAAAAATCTAACAAACTCTAAAAATCTAAAAAAATATAAAATAACCTCTAAAAATCCTATAAAAATTAGCTATAGTATATTTTGTCATATTTTACATAATAAATCAAAAATAAAATAAAAATCGAATATTAAAATAAATAAAAAATACAAAATATATAAAACTTCAAAAAAATCATAGTTAAATAAATAAAAATCGTCTAAAAACGCACAATATATCATTTTAAAGATAATTTCATCTACATTCTAATAAAAATAAAATAAAAATATTTTCCTATTATTTTAAATATTAAAATCGAAAATTCCTCACAGTTATTAATAAACAACATCCATTTTCAACACTAAAAATAAACCCAAATTAATAAAAATCTTAAAACCTCTTAAAAAACCATAAAAAACATTAAGTAAAATAAAAACATAAAAATAACAAAATAAAAATCAAATAAAAATTACAAAATATTTTCTAAAATAACAAAAATTACAAAATTCTTAAAAAATCACAAAAATAATATAAATATCTTAAAATCAAATAAAAATTCAGAAAATTTCCTAAAAACGGGATAAAAATTAGGAAACTATTTCCCTTAGTTTGTCTATAGTTCAACTCTAGTTTCCAACAGTTTGCCTCCCTGAGTTGACACTCCCGTGCTTAACCACTTTACTCTTAAGCTTAGGAGTATGAATAAAATAAAAGAAGATTAATCCAAAAATTAATTTTTTCTGTTAAAACTCACCTGGTCGATACAACAACCGCGAGATTCTTCTCTGATTCTTTTATAGGATTCAGATGACAGTGACCAGGGTGTTTTTCACTTACCCATCTACAAGTAGGGCTTGATCAACCTGTGTTATCAATCTTGGCATTGAAATGGCCTCCTCTTGTGAAACTCGCTGCTCATGTACGTTCGTGTTTCAAAGGAAGAGGAGAAGGGTCGACCCCGACTGGAGGTTTAAGCTAATCCTCAATATAACTATCCTCTTCCACAAGTTCACTAAATGGTCATGGTGAGAGGAAGAAGACGAGGAGCCTGACCAAATGCCATGTATCACGAGGTAGCCCCAATTCCTTGCTATTTTCTTTATCGATTTTGGTTCTATGTAGATGTTGGCTGAGATGGGCGCACGATTTGTGGAAGTTCCATAATGTTGCTTTTGTTGCATCTTAACATGTGGTTACTCTTGACTAGTATAAGATTTCTTTGCGGTGAGGGTGAAAATATGATTGGATCCTGGTCATTCCTAGTGGTTGCTTGTCTTGGAATTCCATTTTCCTAGATGTTGATTTTGCGTGGAGGTTGCTTATGTCCGGAGGTTATGGCGAACAAGGACGGAACTAGTATATGTCATGGAGCGGCCATGGCCCCTCTTTAATTATTATATGTCTCTTGTGCAATGTATTAAGTTTTTAGTATGACTCTTATGTAATGTGAAATAAATAGTATTGTGAGAAAAGTCGTAAAGTTTTTTATGGTCAAGCGGTAGAGTAATATGACTATTATTTTGGATAACATGGTTCAAAATTTACCTTCCCCAATTTTAATTCTTTTACATACTTTATCCAATCACTTCCGAAGTATCTAAATTATAAGTATAATTTGATATAAAATTATATTCGAGTTCATTTATCTTTGCAATTGTTTCTATCCCTCTTTACAAATAAAAAATATATTTCCTTTTAATCATGAATTTTTTGTTTCAGAAGTTCAAATGATAATTTAGCCTTTTGAGACGTATTAAGAGATGCTCAAATTATTAGATTATCAAATTTTAAAAATCATCATTAAAAATAATAATCTATTTAAAAATCTATCCTTATTAATAGATTTAAACTGTAAGTTTATCAAAATTAAAAAAAATATATTTAAAAAAATACTAACTCCTTTTAAAAATATGATTTGAAAACACAATGATTTTTTTAGGGATTTTTACCCAGCAGACCCTATAATCTTTACCAATTACCTCTACGACCTTTGAAAAATCCTAATTCCCCCTTGACCCTGTAAACTTACTCCGTCTTACCCCACAGACCCTACCGTTAACTTGACAATTACTGGGTTAACTTGCTTGGGTTAAAGTTGAGTTAATCAAACTACATCAAATCCAACGGTAGATTACCCCATTCTCTCTCCTTCAAATCCTTTTTCTTCATCTTCCTCTCTCTCCTAGGCAGCCCAACTCCCGCACCACCGTCAAGAGAGGTGTCGCAAGCTTTTGATTTCACCATGTCGAGAGCATACACATCCGTTGACGGAAGGTGAATCGAGGTACCAAAGTGAGAAAATAAAACACCTGTGAAATCTGATTGGGTGTGAAAAGATATTGGAGAGGGGGAAGAACCTATATGCCAAATTAAAATCTAGTGAAACCCAGATGCGTACCCATCAAGAGCAAGATCATTGGAAAGGATGCGTACGTGAAGTATTTCCTGAAGTTCTTAGTGAATATTGACGGTGCTTCGGAAAACGAGTGTGCTGGAGGGGAAGCACATTTCACGAGTCAATCCGTCCATCCTTTGTGGGTGAAATCGAACGTAACATGCAGATCTGGGTAGAGTACTCTGCAAAACGGGACCGATGCAGTTGATCTGGAGGCGGATACTGGTGGATGAAGGGTGGAGGTTGAGGAGGTGGGTGAAGGGTCGGGCGGAGGCGAGGTCGGGCGGAGGGGAGATCGGGGGGAGGCGAGCACAGGGAGGAGGTTTGTGCGGGGGCGGACGGGAGGTCAGGGAAGGGGAGGTCGGGTAGAGGCGAGGTCAGGCGGAGGAGAGGGGATGTCGGGCGGAGGGGAGGGAATGTCGTGGAGGAAGCTGATGAATACCCATTCATCACTCTTTATTCTTATATTTTAGCTACAAAAAAACCTTTGCAAATACATGTAGATATGTGTAAATAGGAATAATTACCAAAAGCATGCATTGTGTAAAAACCTATAATTAGCATGTTTTTGTGCAAAAATAAAAGAATAAAGATCAAAAAGAAAAAGTGGGAAATATTTAGAATAAATATTGAGCAACCTAACCCAAGGGAGGGCTCAGCATGGGCCTGACCGCATAAAAGCCAAAGTAGAGGGAGATAGGGGCTCATGTGTGTAAATACCTATGTAAATAAATAAAAGTATTTTCCTCAACAAAAAGAGCTTAAATTATGCTTGTAAATACTTGTATCTATTTATAAATATAAAATCAAAAGAAAAATTTAAAAATAAAAAAGAAAGCAAAAACATTTCTTGCATAGTCACTTTGTACATAGACTCACATACATATTTATTTAGCCATGTAAATATTTAAAATTAACTTTTATAATTTTTGTAAATATTTTATGTCAAGTATTGTAAATAAATAAAATAAAAACAATTAAAACAAAAGCAAAATAAAAATAACAAAAATTAAAAATACAAAAATACATTGTACATATACCATGTACATAGATGTACGTATATATTTATTTTACTTATGTACATAAATAATAAAAATAAAATAAAAATACCTTTTTATTCCTTATTTTATTCTATAAATAAATAAAATATAAAATAGGAATAAAATTGCATAAAAATAATAATTAAAAATCAAAAAAATCAAAAACCCTAATAGTGTACATATACCTATGTATTACATACTATGTATATAACTTATTTTTATTTCCAAAAATTAATTAAAAATCACTAAAAAATAGAAAAAAATAAAAGAAAAATATTTCATGTTTTAAGTTTTTACTGAATCGGGCCCTAGCTACCCTTAATATTCATTTCAAAACTCAGCCACGTGGCCCATTCCTATTGGGTCCTGGGGATGTTGACCACCCGGTCAACTACCCCCCCCCCCAGGACCACCTCCCGCGGATCTGGGTCGTGGACCCGACTTCTCGAAATTTCGCCCGCTCGACCCGATCATCATTTTACCAAACCCCGGCTCCGTTTTGATCCTCCCACATCCGACATCTTAGTCGGGCATACACCTTGGGATCCGCGCGCCTCCTCGACCTACCCGAGCCATTCTTAGCCGGACCCCTCCAGCGTACATAAGAGAGCTCCGCCACTCGATTGATCCATCTTTGGTCACTTGCCTCCACCCCCAGTGAGCTCCAGAGTGCCCGCAAGAGTGACAGCTTGCGTCCCGACCTGTCGAAGCGAGGAGAGGGAGCTTGGCCATCGATCCGGCGAGCCCAGCCGCCGCAGCTCCGCCACCCGCGTGAGCTCCGAGCCTCGGAGCGAGACGATCCTTGAGGCGACGACCAGGAGCTTCAGCAGCTCCTCCCCAGTCTCTCCGTTCACCCAGGTACCCATTTAGCTCCGCCTTTTCCTTTAATTTCCGTTTACGCCCAAATCACGTCGCCGTCGTATATCTCTGATTCCGACCACTCCGTCACCCCTATCGATCATCGGAATCGACCATCGCCTTCGCCATCTCCCCGCGCACCTTCTTCACCCATTCGCCCAACCCAGCTCGCACAGGAGCTGGGAACCGAGCTCCTCCACCTACCACCTTCGCCGGAGCTCGCCGTTCCGACTCACAAGCCACCTTCGCCTCGCCTAACCGGGTCGAGGCAGTTTGCCCTCGACCCGCGAGTCTTCTGGGTTGCTTTGCAGGTCCAACAAAGGCCATCTGAGGCCTTTCGACGTTCAGACCAGGAGCCTCACCTCCGCCACCCTCGCCGGAGCTCTCCCGAGCTCGGCTGGGCCATCGGAGAGCATCAGTAGCTGCGCACCGCCACGCCGGAGCTTCTCCGATCCTCAGGCGCAACAGAGGAGGCCGGGAGCGCTTCCATGAGGCCGGCGAGTTTCGCCGGCCGCCTGTTCTTCCTCGTCCTCCAGCTGCCGTCAGATCAGCCTCATCGCTCCAGATTCTATCCTAGCCGTCCGTTCTTGGAGCCGCAGATAGCGTCCGATCAGAGGAGATCTGATCCCAGCCGTTAGATCGACACGTGGCTCGGTCGTTACCGTTGGATCAGCCCGAGGACCCCAGTGCTGGAGTGCCACCTGCCCTCGACCGCTCGATCAGCCACGTGGCAGCCATCCAGCCCTTCCGCAGAATAAAGGGTAATTTACCCTTAGGCCCTGTCTTTATTTTTATTTAGTTTTAGTCCTGTAAATATTAAAGTCAGTTGTTTAGTTTTAGGGCTATTTGCATAGTGGACCCTGTGCTTTATTTTATTTGCATTTATACCCCTGCCAGTTGTGGACACGTGCATCGACACGTGATATTTTGGTTTATTTGCAGTAGAGACCCCTGTAGTTCTGGATGTTATTGAATGAATGAAAACTTTTATCTATTTGCATTTATACCCCTGTGCGTGGTTTATTTGAGCATGTGCGATATATTTTGGGTGTTTTGCAGATAAGCCCCTGGACTTTTGGTACATGTTACCAATAAGTCATCAGAACTTATTTTTATTACATTTGGGTCCCTGAGTGCCCCAGGCACGCACGTGGCACGTGTTTTGCTGGGTATTTTGCACCAGACCCCCCAGAACTTTGGGTATTTGCACTTTGGTCCCTATGCACAGTACCCTCTCTTTATTTTTGAATAAAATAGCAAATCACCTCCAAATCCAACGAAAATTGGAAACATGGCTCTTGCCATGATGTAAAATTTTTATGGATTTTTGAGGACATTTTTGATTTCATTTGATATTTTTAAAAATTCAAAAATCTTCATTTTTGCTACTGTCTAACTTGAAAAATCACAAAAAAATATCAAAACTCATTTAAAAATTCTATAAAAATTACCCACTGTTTGGCTTGCTTAGTTTGATTTTCTAGCCAATTTTGGCTATTTTTCATTACTGAAAATCACTAAAAACTTAAAAACACTCAAAAACCTATAAAAATTCTAGTAAATAAATTAAAAATCCAAAAATAGTAAAAGTGGTACCTAAATTTTCCTTGTTTCATCTTCTTTACAGGAAAAGTACCTCCAAGCCATTTTGAGGCTCTTAGATATTTTATCTAGGGCTTTTTGGCTCGGCTGGACAGTACCCACTGTTTGTTTCACTTTTTGATTTTTAGGAAATTAAATAAACATCAGAAAATTCTCAAAAATTCACCAAAAACACTAAAAATTATAAAAGACATAAAAATATTTTTGTTTTAATTTTTGGTTGATTTTTAGTGCTTTAAATAAATTGTTGAAGTGTGCTTTTCTTTGTTTTTCTTATTGTCTTTATACATTAAAAATCCAAAAAAAATTATAAAATATTTAAAAACCACTAAAAATATTTTCTTCCTTTATTTTATTTCTTTTTTACTACTTCGTAGGCCGAGAGGCCAACCCGTGCTCCTTGAGTTCGACCGTGGGTGCTATACCAGGTTAATCCAATAGCAGGACCGCTATTTTGGTTTTATCTGATTTTATTGGTATTAGTGGTTCACTTTTCTTGATTGAGCCGACTTGATCGCGTGGGTCGCAACGACCACTTTAGCACCTATACCCTAGCCTTCAGGTCGCTCATCAGAATGGCGCCGTTGGCGGGGAGCACAGCTTAGTAGTTTTTGTTTCTGCTTTGTTTTTGTTTTCGCGGCTTTTCGCGGCTTTTTCAAAGCTCGCGGCTTTTTCGCGGCTTTTGTTTATATTTTCATTTTTGTTTTATTTTGTTTTATTTTCTTTTTTCTTTTATTTTTGTTTTTATTATTTTGAGTGTTTATTTTATTTTGTATTTTTGCATATATACCCTCTTTTTTATTTCCATTTGTTTTTCCTTTTTATTATTTGATTATCTGGTTCTGACCACTCTGCTTTTTCTTGCGAGGGCCCGAGGACCGAGGCGGCTGATTTCGAGAAGCCGACGCAACCGCAGGATTCGGAGGCAGCTCCTTTCTTTGCGGAGCCGCAGGAGAGAGTGAGAGAGAGTCGAGTGGGAGAGGATTTTCATTTTTATTTCATTATTATTGTAATAATATAGGGACTCTCAGGACTTGGACACTTTTGACTTAGCGGGTCTGTTTCACCGAGCACCAGTGTGCTCGGGGGACCCTTAGGATTTTCGCGGCTTTTTACGCGGTTTTGGTTTTCTTTTATTTTCTTACTGCCTTTTCCGGTGTTTACGCGGTTTTTGCTCGAGCCCCTAGACTTAGGAATTTCTCTTGCTTGTGCCGTAATTAGTAGGGTCCCCACACCTAACTGCTTGTCTGTTCCTATAGAACGCTAATTGGACTCACTAATAATCAATTAATAAAAATAACCGACTCATCTCCTTCGTAGCCTACGTGCCGCAGCCCGTCCTGTAAAGCGCTTTCTCCCACCCCCGATTTGTCGGACAGAGAAGGGACGAGCCAACACCGGACTCTTTGGCTTGGAGGTCGGTGACCGGTTAGACGGTTCTGCGATAGAAATTGCTCGTCTAGGACTCGGTTTTTCCCATTGCATCATTTAGGTAGTTTACTTTTCAGTCTTTAAATTCTGCGCGGATCACTTGCATGTAGAGTGCTGGAGACAAGGTACGCATTTCTTACTCTGCATGCATCATTGATTTCATCGCGCATCGGCTTTTTCGTCTTCTCCCCCCTGTTTTGGATTAAATAACAAGGAGAACCGAAAAATTCGTTAGGCCGTTTGTTTTTATTTGAAAAACATTTAAAAGAAAAACCATAAAATTGGGACTGGTTAACACTATTGATCTTAAAAGACGCTCACCCTAAAAATTTTATCTTGGGGAGAGCAACCCCCTCATTGTATGGTTTGGATGCGCGAGAGAGTGACCCGCACCCTAGGTAGAGCCCTCCGGTGCTAGTCCCGACTGATTACCGACTCTTCCGTGCGGGCCAGTCGGTTGGGGTAGCATCGGGTATCCTAACAGGTCACGTAAGAGCTCTGATATTTTGTGTGTTCACCTAATAAAATTGACAAGATAATTTGACCGAACTTTCACGGTCTTCAGCTCGCGTCGCGTTGGTGAACCGGGGGTTTGTTTTGTGATCATAGTTTCTCCAGATCTCATCCGCCCTACTCGCCAGATCAAGATGATGGGTCGACGCTCTCTTAGGCAGCCTCTGGCTGCATCGCTTTCGGGCACGTCCACCCAGTCATCTAGGTTGGCCCACGAGAGCCAAGACCAGCTCTCCGAGCCCGAGTACGACTCCGCCCTGTTCCCCCTCGACCCCCTTTCTTTCGGACCTGAGAGACATGAGCCCGAGGAGAGATTGATAGATTTGACAGCACCTGAGTTGGGCTCATTTGATTTTGCAGCAGACGACATGGCCGGCAGTTCTGAGGATCGTTCCCGTCAGCCTGAGCATTTCGTATTGGACCAGGGAGCGATCAACTCCACCCTGATCGCCTCGTTAGAGACCGTTCAGCAGCAGCTGAGGGATCAGGGAGCATTTATGCTCGACATGAGGAGAGAGATGGAGCAGATGCGAGCAGAGAGAGCAGAGCGAGAGCAGAGGAGAGAGGGACCGAGGATCCCAGATGATGCGGATGCAGCAGCCGCAGCAGCTGCCGCAGCAGCGGCAGCCGCCGCGGGAGCGGCCGGAGGACCACCGAGACCGATGCGGGAGTTACACAACCCCGGGTCGACGCTGACGCGCCACTGGGTAGTACTTCCAGCGATCGTGGGGGACTTCAAGTTCTCCCCGAACACTTTGCAGCTACTCCCCCGCTTCCACGAACTCGCGATAGAGGAGCCCCATCTCCACCTCCAGGAGTTCTTGATGATATGCAGCACTGTCCACGACCGTCAGGTGGACCAGGACACGATCAGGATGATCGCCTTCCCCTTCTCCTTAGCTGACAGAGCAGCCACCTGGCTGAAGCATTTGGGGAGGTTTGTTTACACCTGGGAGCAGCTCCGCACCGAGTACTTGAACAAGTACTATCCACTCGGGTGGACGAATGCAGCGAGGGCCCTGATCAACAACTTCTCCATGCTCCCCAACAAGCAGTTTCACGAGGCATGGGAGAGGTTCCGAGAGCTCACAGACAGATGCCCGCACCACGACATTTCCAAGCCGAACCTAGTTCAGAGCTTCTTCAGCGGGTTGACACCAGAGCTCCAGGGTCTGGTGAACGCTTCTTGCGACGGGTCCTACTTTGCCAAGGACCACGACCAGGTTTAGGCCATCTACGAGGAGATGACCGAGAATTACATGGTGATGTCCCAGACCCGGTTGTACACACAGAGACCCCAGCAGCAGCCAGGACCCGTGCAGTACCAGCGGATAGCACGGGTCGATGCAGGTCCATCTAGTTCGTCCACGGTCGCAGCAACACAGGCAGAGTCGTCCGCTGCGGACATGGGTATCATCAGCGAGAAGTTGGACCGCATGGAGCTGATTGAGAAGAAGCAGTGCCAGAGCATCACGCAGATGGAGCAGATGGCACAGACTCTGAGCGACATGAAGACCCAGCTCATGTGTCTCCAGGAGGCACAGACGGCTTCACAGCCCCGTCTTCAGTCGCGAGGCGACTCCAGCGGCAGCAGCAGCTCGTCCCAGCGCTCCAGCTCCCTACAACAGCCTAGACAGGTTCATCTTGTACAGGCGGAGCCGTACCAGCAGCCGCAGCCCACCTACCAGTCCCCACCATCTCCAGACATGCAGATGGTGGTCTACCAGCCAGATCAGCCTCTGGCAGTACTCCCGCCAGCCCCCTATGATGCAGAGCCGTTGATGGATGTCAACGGGATTTGGTATGACCGCCCCCAGCCTCGGATCCGACGAGACCATCCCGGATTCAGGTGGGGGAGTGGAGGTACCCAGCCCCAGCAGCAGCCAGCCGGTCAGGGAGGGCAGTACGCCCAGCAGAGAGATCACCAGCCGCAGCAGCAGCCCCCAGCTTATCAGTCACACCAGCCATCATCCTTCGTCCCTCGTCCCTATCAGCAGCAGGGACAGTCGTGGAGACGTGAGCAGCAGGCTCACCCAGCATACCAGCAGCATCCCTCTTCCTACCCCTCTCAGTAGCACCACCAGCAATTCCAGCAGCCTCAGCACCAGAGAGGCTACTCGTCGGGTTCCCAGGAGAGCCCCGCCTTGGATGACATCGCCCGCCTCCTCACGGATCAGCAGACCACATTTAGACGGGAGATGGACGAGTTCCGCCAGGAGATGCGGGACCTGGTGAGAGGGAAGGCCGCCATTCCTGCACAGATCGAGCCGAACCCGAACAACCTCAAGAAGAAGTCTGAGCAGGTAGTTTCTACTGAGCATGCCACTCCTAGTGACCCATTTGATGATACATCTTCGGATCTATTTGATGCTGATTTTGTTACACTTAGGAGCGGTAGGACACCAGCAGGCGGCGGTGCCTCATCTGAGCTACACCACGAGGATACTTCCAGGGCGCCACATGAGGAGGAGGAGAGCGGTACTGAGGCCGCTCCAGATGACAATGGTGGCACTGATGCCACCAAGGATGCTGATTCCACCGGCGGTACTGAGGCCGCCGCTTCACCAGTTCGAGGAGGTGGTACTGACGCCACCAGTTTAGCCGAGCCAGCCCGCAGTACTGATGCCGCGAGACGTCCAGCAGCAGAGCCAGCCAGAGGTGGTACTGAGGCCACCAGTGTTCATTTTGATAGAGATGTTGTCTTTCCTCATGTTACTGTATCTCAGAAATCTATTTTGAATAAAGGAAAAGGTTTAGTTTCTTCTGGTCCCACTGTGGTGAGTGATGTATGTGTGGATCCGGCCGTCGAGTCGTCTAGGCCTTTTCCTAGTCCTTCATCTGCGAAGGACCCTGTGATCCCCTTCCCTAAAGCCCTTCAGATGGGGAAGAGGAAGAAAAAAGAAAATGATCCAAAAAAGAGAGAGCAGGAGGAGTTCAGTCAGAGCATGATCGATAGATTCCACATCCAGCTGACCCTCCAGGAGGCTTTGCAGCACATCCCCCTTCTTCAGCGATCTTTGAGAGATAGGACCACAGTCAGGAGGAGGAGGAGGAACCACACTTCAGAGATTCATGTGCTGACGAAAGCCATGTGTTTTGCGATCCAGAACCGTCTACCAGCCAAGAGGCCAGATTCAGGGGCCCCGTATGTCAGATGCCAGATTAGTGAGCAGAGGTTCGACCGGACTCTATTAGATAGCGGGTCGTCAATCAACCTACTTCCGGCAACCCTTCTCGACCGCTTCGAGTTGGGCACTCTTCGACAGAGCATGACAGTCCTTCAGTTTGCTGATTGATCTGTCAAGAGGCCGAAGGGGTTGTTGTGAGGTCACGATTCAGGGCCTGAAATTCCCCGTGGACTTCGTAGTGTTGGACATGGAGATCCCTGATTCAGTGGCCGATACCCCCATCATCCTCGGTCGTCCGTTCTTGGCCACAGCCAAGGCGGTGACTGATCATGATAGCGGGAAGGTATACTTTCGCGTCGAGGGCGAGAGTATACAAATAGAGACGGTCGAGGACTACAGAGCTAGAGAGAGAGCACGCTCAGAGGCCAGCACCGATTCAGAGCAGCTGACAGACACAGAGCCAGACATCCACCAGGACTGTGATTTTGTGATCACTGATGACGAGGCAGCATGGGCAGATCCTGCAGCATAGGACATCCTCTCATTTTCAGATACAGCTGATGCCGAGATGATAGCAGAGGAGAATCTGGAGAGCACAGCTTTGGTTCAGGATACCACAGGGGCAGTAGAGCCGGTCCTTGATCGCGACACGACTATCAGTGATGGTGGTGCTGAGGCCACCTTGTGTTACGGTGGTACTGATGCCACCGCGGTTGATACAGATCCCTCGGATTCAGAGTCTGATTGGGCAGATTGTGGTGATCAGATGCCAGACTTGAGTCCACTTGAGCCGACAGATGAGGAGGAGGTAGATGCAGAGCAGATCAGAGACAGCACAGTTGAGCAGCCTTCTCCATATCCAGATTGCGAGAGCTCGCTTTCTTTCTCCCAGGCAGATTTGGCAGACTTAGCAGCATTCACTCATTTTCTTCCGCATCCAGATTTGCCAGCACCCAGCCTTCTAGAGCTGAAGCCGCTCCCTACTTCGCTGAAGTATCGATTCCTTGCGGGCGAGCCAGAGATGTACCCAGTCATCATCTCCGCCGATTTGACTGGAGAGCAGGAATCCCGTTTGATGGGGGTTCTTGAAAAGAACCGCAAGGCGATCGGATGGAGCGTAGCAGATCTCCATGGGATTAGTTCATCAGTGTGCTCCCACCATATCTATCTCGAGGAGGGGGCGAAGCCGTCGCGTGAGTTCCAGCGGCGACTGAACCCCAACCCGAGAGAGGTCGTGATGAAGGAAATATCAAAATAGTGGGGTGCAGGTTTTATTTATCCCATTTCCGACTCCAAGTGGGTTAGCCCCTTGCATGTGGTGCCCAAGAAGACGGGCATCACGACTGTGATCAGTGAGTCGGGAGAGGAGATCGCTACACGAGTACCCACCTCTTGGAGGGTCTGCGTTGACTACAGGAGACTCAACCAGGCCACCAAGAAGGACCATTTCCCCCTGCCTTTTATTGACCAGATCATTGAGAGACTGGCAGGGAAGATCCATTATTGCATCCTGGATGGGTACTCGGGTTACAACCAAGTGGCCATCGCTCCTGAGGATCAGGACCACCTTTACCTGTCCCTTCGGCACATATGCTTTTCGACGCATGCCATTTGGGCTATGCAATGCCCCTGCGACTTTTCAGAGGTGCATGCTGTCGATCTTTTCGGACATGGTAGGGGAGTGTTTAGAGGTCTTCATGGACGATTTCTCGGTCTATGGCGACGGATTCGAGTCCTGTCTTGATTGCCTAGACCGAGTACTCCAGCGATGTATTGAGTACCATTTGGTGCTATCTTGGGAGAAGAGTCACTTCATGGTGACTCAAGGGACGGTGCTTGGCCACATCATCTCCAACAGGGGCATGTAGGTGGATCCGGCCAAGGTTGATGTCATTAGGAAACTCGCACCGCCGTCCAATTTGAGGCAGCTACGGTCATTCCTGGGGCACGTTGGATTTTATAGGAGATTCATTCAGGATTTCAGCAGGATTGCCCGGCCGTTGACTGACCTCTTGACGAAAGACACCGAGTTCCTTGTCGATGACAAGTGTCTTTCGTCCTTCGCGACTCTCCAGCAGTGCGTGATTGAGGCTCCTATCCTCCAGCCGCCTGATTGGTCTCTCCCATTCGAGATCATGACGGATGCCTCCGATTTTGCCGTGGGGGCAGTGCTGGGACATAGGAGGGATGGAGTCCCCTTTGCTATCCACTACGCTAGCCGCACATTAGATTCCGCCCAGCGGAATTACACGGTCACAGAGAAGGAGATGCTAGCCGTAGTGTTTGCCCTGGATAAGTTCAGATCGTATATCATCGGATCTAGAGTGACTTTGTACACAGATCACACCGCCATCAGGTACCTCATGGCAAAGAAGGATGCCAAGGCCAGATTGACTAGATGGATCCTTCTACTCCAGGAGTTCGACATTGAGATCAAGGATAAGCCTGGAGTCAAGAATGTGGTGGCGGATCATCTCTCCCGTTTAGAGCAGCCTGAGGAGACTGAGCAGATTGACCCTATTCGAGATACCTTCCCAGATGAGGCGATCCTTGCTATCGCCTCACTCCCGTGGTACGCCGATATTGTGAACTTTCTCGTTGCTGGGAAAGTCCCACAAGATTGGCCCAGGCAGAGGCTTGAGACCTTCCTTGCGAAGGCCAAGTCTTACCACTGGGAGGATCCCATCCTTTACCACGAAGGAGGGGATAGCGTCTGGCGTCGGTGTATTCCTCAGGAGGAACACCATAGCATCCTCACTTACTGCCACAAGCTTGAGGCAGGAGGACATCATTCTGGGAGGAGAACGGCACAGAAAGTGCTCCAATCCGGCTTGTGGTGTCCTACTCTCTTCAAGGACTCAGATGAGTTCGTAAAGAGGTGTACTGACTGTCAGAGGATGGGCACTTGTGGACAGCGTGATATGATGCCGATGCAGACCATTCACTTCTGTGAGGTTTTTGATGCATGGGACATCGATTTCATGGGTCCATTCCCAAAGAGTCAGGGATTCGAGTACATTCTGTTGGTCGTTGATTATGTTAGTCGTTGGGTGGAGGCCATCCCCACCCGAGCCGCTGATGCGAGGACAGTTTGCAGATTTTTGAGGAAGCACATCATCACGCGGTTCGGGGTTCCACGAGTTCTGATTTCTGATGGGGGATCTCACTTCATCAACGACCAGGTGAAGGCCCTTGCTAGCGAGTTCGGTATAGACCATCGTGTTGCTACACCTTACCATCCACAGACGAATGGTCTAGCCGAGGTGTCGAATAGGGAGATCAAGACTATATTGCAGAAAGTCGTCCGCCCTGACCGAAAGGATTGGTCACAGCTTTTGGACTCGGTCTTGTGGGCATATAGGACGTCTTTCAAGACACCTTTGGGCACATCTCCCTTTCACCTCGTATATGGCAAGCCGTGCCATTTACCTGTTGAGCTGAGGCACAAGTCACTTTGGGCAGTCACAGATATTCTTATGGATCCAGATGGTATGGGAGACCAGAGGAGGGCAGAGTTAGCAGCCCTGGAGGAGCTTAGAGATACAACATTCTCATACAGCCTACATTATAAGGAGAAAGTGAAGGAGTGGCATGATTCTCATATCAGCCATAAGCATTTTGAGATTGGACAGAGAGTATGGCTGTTTGATGCGAGGCTACGATTATTTCCAGAGAAGCTACAGAGCAAATGGAAGGGACCCTACTTGGTCAGAAAGGTACACGACAACGGTAGCATCGATATATCTGAGTTGTCTTCTGAGAGTACCTTTCGAGTGAACGGCCAGCGGCTCAAGCCATTTCTAGATCATGAGCCGTGGGTCGCTGATCTTGCCCCTATTCATTTTGCGTGAGATGTGGTCTTTGACTCACATCTAATGCATCCCACGCCTGAGTTTCACTGATCTTCCGCCTTGTATAGATCCAGATGTCCATATCGCTACAGTCTTTAGTCCCACATCCCTTTCTTCATCTTGTGATTATGCTATACTTAGGGTGCACTTTACCCTAAGTATAGGGGGGATGTGAGACCTTGTGGGTATTTCTTTTGTTTTGTCCTACCCCGGTTTTGTTGCCTATACTTAGGAATATTTCACCCTAAGTATAGGGGGGGTAGACCCTGTACATTCTCCACTCGGTTTTCCCTTAGTAAACAGCCTGCTATACTTAGGATTATTTGATCCTAAGTATAGGGGGAAGACCCGAGACCCGTTTGACTTTTCTATTTTCTTCTTCTTCTTTATATAGCCTTTCTTTTCACTTCCCTATACATGGTACGAGTTATGTCTTCTTCATCGCTCTTGACTCTGAGGACATCGTTCGAGCTAAGTATAGGGGGGTGTGTATATATTTCATATATACTTTAGCCATAACTCGTACTTTGTGTGAGTGTGTTAATAAATAAAATGGCTAAAAATCACAAAAATTAAAAATTTTCATGTACATAAACTTCTTTTGTTTGCACATAAATAGCTAGTGTACAAATTATTTTTGTAAAAATGATTTCAAAAATCTTTTGTGTAAAGTTTGTGTAAATACTTTCTTATCAAAATTATGTATATAGTACAAAATTTTTCCAAAATGTTTTGAAAAATCAAAAGTTTGCAAAAATCTTGTGTAAATGTGTGTAAATATCTTTTTGCAAAACTTGCACTTCATGCATCATCCATTCATGATTTCAAAACATTTTTCAAAAATTTTGCATGATTGTAAACTTTGTGTAAATAAGCATCTTTTGTACATATGTATATAGTTTTTCTGGATGATAGTTGACATTTAAACTAGCCTGGAATCAAATTGAGAAATAGAGCTTGATTAAGATCTTAATCCACCTAACTTCTAAGAGGAACCTTATAGGGCTTAGGTTTAAGGCTTTTCAGGTCCACGATGACTTAATTCTTTGAGTCCACTAGGATATGATCACATGTCATCTCAATGAGCTTAAGTAGAGCACTTAACAACAACACATGACTCATATAGATTATGGATTTACTTGGACACCAGCACTATGCACCGAGCTCTCTACGGATGAAGTGGTGAGGAGGCAGTCTTCCTTGACTTGGGGTAGCATATGAGGGTAGTACTTCTAGGCGGAACCTCTCTTCTTCTTTTAGTGAAGGAAGTGCGTCTCAACTTGGTCTGGTTGCCATGAGGTCTAACGACGGGAGTTGTGGGTTGCAATAAAGCTTCAAAAGAGGGATAGTCTACTGGCTCAAGAGGAAAAACTCCTTGTATATATGCTGCACATGTATATGTTGTACATATGCACTTGAAAAAAATGTGCAAAAAGAAAATAACTCCAAAAAAGTGGTGGGTCTGATAGAAAATGATAATCCCACCGGAGTATGTATATAGAGTGCAATAAGCAAAGCTTGGTTTCATGTTCCACCTGTTGTAGCTTGCAGCAGGGAGACTTGGCTACACTGGTCAAGCTCCCAAGGGTACTTGGCTACACTGGCCTTGACCCATTCTCTTCTTCTTCCTCCTCTTCTTGAGCCGGTTGAACTTGAACTTAGAAGGGAATACCCCGCTTCTCGAGGAAAGAGTGGCCAAATTGAGGTCATAGAGTTACCTTGTTGGGGGGGGTTGTCAAGTTGCCATTTCTGAGGTGGAGAGCTTAGACTTCACATTCACAGGACAAGAAAAGATTCATGGTCTTCAGGGTTTGTGATTGATGACTTGTTCTGATCTGGAGCATTGAGGAGTCTTGGCTATAGATTAGTGGAACTCGGAGGCTGTTGAGTTTTAAGCTTAAGTCTAAGTAAGGTTCCGACACATTAATAATCCAAAGATCTGATCGAGCTCCATACCCCAATTTAATGAAGGCAAGTTTAATAATCAACCTTGATCCATGTACATCCTCTTTTTCTTTTTCTTTCTTTCTTTTTCACTTCTTTTTCAAATAAGTGTTTGCTAAGGGACTAGCAAAGTTAAGTATAGGGGGTGATGAATACCCATTCATCACTCTTTATTCTTATATTTTAGCTACAAAAAAACCTTTGCAAATACATGTAGATATGTGTAAATAGGAATAATTACCAAAAGCATGCATTGTGTAAAAATCTATAATTAGCATGTTTTTGTGCAAAAATAAAAGAATAAAGATCAAAAAGAAAAAGAGGGAAATATTTAGAATAAATATTGAGCAACCTAACCAAAGGGAGGGCTCAGCATGGGCCTGACCGCATAAAAGCCAAAGTAGAGGGAGATAGGGGCTCATGTGTGTAAATACCTATGTAAATAAATAAACGTATTTTCCTCAACAAAAAGAGCTTAAATTATGCTTGTAAATACTTGTATCTATTTATAAATATAAAATCAAAAGAAAAATTTAAAAATAAAAAAGAAAGCAAAAACATTTCTTGTATAGTCACTTTGTACATATACTCACATACATATTTATTTAGCCATGTAAATATTTAAAATTAACTTTTATAATTTTTGTAAATATTTTATGTCATGTATTGTAAATAAATAAAATAAAAACAATTAAAACAAAAGCAAAATAAAAATAACAAAAATTAAAAATACAAAAATACATTGTACATATACCATGTACATAGATGTACATATATATTTATTTTACTTATGTACATAAATAATAAAAATAAAATAAAAATACTTTTTTATTCCTTATTTTATTCTATAAATAAATAAAATATAAAATAGGAATAAAATTGCATAAAAATAATAATTAAAAATAAAAAAATCAAAAACCCTAATAGTGTACATATACCTATGTATTACATACTATGTATATACCTTATTTTTATTTCCAAAAATTAATTAAAAATCACTAAAAAATAGAAAAAAATAAAAGAAAAATATTTCATGTTTTAAGTTTTTACTGAATCGGGCCCAAGCTACCCTTAATATTCATTTCAAAACTCAGCCACGTGGCCCATTCCTATTGGGTCCTGAGGATGTTGACCGCCCGGTCAACTACCCCCCCCCAGGACCACCTCCCGCGGATCTGGGTCGTGGACCCGACTTCTCGAAATTTCGCCCGCTCGACCCGATCATCATTTTACCAAACCCCGGCTCCGTTTTGATCCTCCCACATCCGACATCTTCGCCGGGCATACACCTTGGGATCCGCGCGCATCCTCGACCTACCCGAGCCATTCTTAGCCGGACCCCTCCAGCGTACATAAGCGAGGTCCGCCACTCGATTGATCCATCTTTGGTCACTTGCCTCCACCCCCAGTGAGCTCCAGAGCGCCCGCAAGAGTGACAGCTTGCGTCCCGACCTGTCGAAGCGAGGAGAGGGAGCTTGGCCATCGATCCAGCGAGCCCAGCCGCCGCAGCTCCGCCACCCGCGTGAGCTCCGAGCCTTGGAGCGAGACGATCCTTGAGGCGACGACCAGGAGCTTCAGCAGCTCCTCCCCAGTCTCTCCGTTCACCCAGGTACCCATTTAGCTCCGCCTTTTCCTTTAATTTCCGTTTACGCCCAAATCGCGCCGCCGTCGTATATCTCTGATTCCGACCACTCCGTAACCCCTATCGATCATCGGAATCGACCATCGCCTTCGCCATCTCCCCGCGCACCTTCTTCACCCATTCGCCCAACCCAGCTCGCACAGGAGCTGGGAACCGAGCTCCTCCGCCTACCACCTTCGCCGGAGCTCGCCGTTCCGACTCACAAGCCACCTTCGCCTCGCCTAACCGGGTCGAGGCAGTTTGCCCTCGACCCGCGAGTCTTCTGGGTTGCTTTGCAGGTCCAACAAAGGCCATCTGAGGCCTTTCGACGTTCAGACCAGGAGCCTCACCTCCGCCACCCTCGCCGGAGCTCTCCCGAGCTCGGCTGGGCCATCGGAGGGCATCAGTAGCTGCGCACCGCCACACTGGAGCTTCTCCGATCCTCAGGCGCAGCAGAGGAGGCCGGGAGCGCTTCCACGAGGCCGGTGAGTTTCGCCGGCCGCCTGTTCTTCCTCGTCCTCCAGTTGCCATCAGATCAGCCTCATCGCTCCAGATTCTATCCTAGCCGTCCGTTCTTGGAGCCGCAGATTGCGTCCGATCAGAGGAGATCTGATCCCAGCCGTTAGATCGACACGTGGCTCGGCCGTTACCGTTGGATCAGCCCGAGGACCCCAGTGCTGGAGTGCCACCTGCCCTCGACCGCTCGATCAGCCACGTGGCAGCCATCCAGCCCTTCCGCAGAATAAAGGGTAATTTACCCTTAGGCCCTGTCTTTATTTTTATTTTTAGTCCTGTAAATATTAAAGTCAGTTGTTTAGTTTTAGGGCTATTTGCATAGTGAACCCTGTGCTTTATTTTATTTGCATTTATACCCCTGCCAGTTGTGGACACGTGCATCGATACGTGATATTTTGGTTTATTTGCAGTAGAGACCCCTGTAGTTCTGGATATTATTGAATGAATGAAAACTTTTATCTATTTGCATTTATACCCCTGTGCGTGGTTTATTTGAGCATGTGCGATATATTTTGGGTGTTTTGCAGATAAGCCCCTGGACTTTTGGTACCTGTTACCAATAAGTCCTCGGAACTTATTTTATTACATTTGGGTCCCTGAGTGCCCCAGGCACGCGCGTGGCGCGTGTTTTGCTGGGTATTTTGCACCAGACCCCCCAGAACTTTGGGTATTTGCACTTTGGTCCCTGTGCACAGTACCCTCTCTTTATTTTTGAATAAAATAGCAAATCACCTCCAAATCCAATGAAAATTGGACACATGGCTCCTGCCATGATGTAAAACATTTGTGGATTTTTGAGGACATTTTTGATTTCATTTGATATTTTTAAAAATTCAAAAATCTTCATTTTTTCTACTATCTAACTTGAAAAATCACAAAAAAATATCAAAACTCATTTAAAAATTCTATAAAAATTACCCACTGTTTGTCTTGCTTAGTTTGATTTTCTAGCCAATTTTGGCTATTTTTCATTACTGAAAATCACTAAAAACTTAAAAACACTCAAAAACCTATAAAAATTCTAGTAAATAAATTAAAAATCCAAAAATAATAAAAGTGGTACCTAAATTTTCCTTGTTTCATCTTCTTTGCAGGAAAATTACCTCCAGGCCATTTTGAGGCTTTTAGATATTTTATCTAGGGCTTTTTGGCTCGGCTGGACAGTACCCACTGTTTGTTTCACCTTTTGATTTTTAGGAAATTAAATAAACATCAGAAAATTATCAAAAATTCACCAAAAACACTAAAAATTATAAAAGACATAAAAATATTTTTGTTTTAATTTTTGGTTGATTTTTAGTGCTTTAAATAAATTGTTGAAGTGTGCTTTTCTTTGTTTTTCTTATTGTCTTTATACATTAAAAATCCAAAAAAATTATAAAATATTTAAAAACCACTAAAAATATTTTCTTCCTTTATTTTATTTCTTTTTTTACTACTTCGTAGGCCGAGAGGCCAACTCGTGCTCCTTGAGTTCGACCCTGGGTGCTATACCAGGTTAATCCAATAGCAGGACCGCTATTTTGGTTTTATCTGATTTTATTGATATTAGTGGTTCATTTTTCTTGATTGAGCCGACTTGATCGCGTGGGTCGCAACGACCACTTTAGCACCTATACTCTAGCCTTCAGGTCACTCATCAGAAGCGTGGAGGCGTGAGGCAGAAGGGGCATTTTTTGTAATTTTGAGAAATAAAATGGGTATTGTGAAAAAGAAATTCAAGGAATTCGGTTAATTTTACGGGCAAATGGATGGGAGTTAACCGCAGGGTTTATGGGGTAAGGGTTAGCAAGTTTACGGGATCGAGAGAGGAATTAGGATATTTCAAAGGTCGTAGAGGTAATTGGCAAAGATTATAGGGTCTGCAAGGTAAAAATCCTTTTTTTATATTTTTGAGCATACATAATAGTTGTATAGTTGCCTCCCTCCTAGATAAAACTCTTTGGTTCGGCCCTTGGTGATGAATGATGGGTGTCTTTTTACCTTGATCTTGCATGGAAGGTGTTTTAGATTTGCATAGAAGATGATTATACGGATCTAAGCATGTACGTATGTAGTTATTTAATGTATTGTTTCCATTTCATTTGGGATATACGTTGTTGATGAATATGTTTCTGCAGACATAGGTGCAGTTGTGTGCATTTGTGTTGCTCTTGATTTTTCCCGGAGGTTCTTCTTGACCACGGATGGATGGGTTCCCTGATATCCTTGCCATTTCTCTCATTTGATGCTTTCCAATATCTAATACTTGTTTGCTATGTTTATTGATGCAAACATAAGTTGGCTCCTTCTGTTTTTTTTCCTATTTTTTTATTTTTTTGAAAAATATTTTCGTGAATTTTCATCATTATAGCTCTATATTATGTCATTCAAATTTCGTATGAAACAAAGATTCTTACGGTCTCCATCCAGATGAGGTCGATTTCAACAATTCTGCGACCGTTAAAAAATGATTACCTAGATGGAGGTCGTACGAGTCTATGTTTCTCACGAAACTTGAATGGCATAATATATAAATATAGTGATGAAGTTTTACAGTTTCATTTTTCAAAAAAGAGATTAAAAAGTAGGAAAAATAGGGTCGAAGGAGTCAAGTTAGCTCTCCCAAGGGAACAACCCCATTTTCCCTATATACATGTGTGTGTATATACAAAAAGGATAAGACAACATATATGTATTTGCAAAATAAGCTGGGTTGGGGTTGGGATGACGATTACCCCCGTTCGACAATAATTTCGAGGAGCTGCCAACCTTGTCTGTGGCTACAAAAATCTCCTGGATGTAATTTTGGTCAACAGGTGGATTGCTTACACCCATTTTTGGTTGTTCTGTATCAAACTCTATCACTGCTTTCGCTATTATGATGAATGACTATGAACCGTTTTATCTAAAAAAAATCTTTCGGCTCGAAGAATTGTAGGAGTATATAAGATCATTGTGGTTCGCTAAACTTCACGTGGTTGCTTAACATGATCGATGAGGGGATTGGTTTCCGGATAGGGGTACTAAGTGAATTAAACCCCCTTGGAATCCATTAGGATTCAAATTCAATTTATTTTAAAAATTTTGAATTCAAACTCAAATTGAATTTTAACTGAATTTGCCAACTCGAATTCATATTCAATTCATTTTGAATTGTGAATGCTCAACTTCGATTGCTTTTATTTCGAATTTGAAACGTTAATTGATGTTCTAAACTTTTATAAAATTTCATGATTGATTGTAAAATTTATATTGTGTTATGTAACAACAATAGATTTTTAATATAAAAAACAACATGAAATTATAAGAAACAGACATGAGATTTGCAAAAATGATTTGATAATGTAAAAAACGATTGAGATTGTAAAAAATAGATATCAGATTGTTAGAAATTGATAAAAGAAACGTTAAACGTAAAAAATATCTGATATTGTAAAAATAATTTGATATTTGTTAGAAACAATCTGGTATTGCAAAAAAAATATATGAGATTATAAAAAAGGATATAAATTTGTTAGAAATTTATAAAAGAAAAAGTAAACATAAAAAATCTGAGATTGTAAAAAAACTTGTGATTTGTAAAAAAAGATATGATATTGTAAAAAAATGGTCTAAGATTGTAAAAAACGATCTCAGATGGTAAAAACTGGTAGCGTCCTCATTCGCCTACATCCCCCCTCCACATGTAACTCCTCTGCCATTCTCCTCCACGACCCACATCTTCCACACACACCCTCCTCTGCCCATACCCCTCCTCCATCCACACTCTCCTTCACCCTTTTCCTCCATGATCCACCTTCTCTGCGCTTAGCCACCGCCTCCACGTGGCGCCGCCTCCATTGCCTGCAAGAAAAGAACTTTGGAGAACCCATCTTCTTTCCTCCTGATTTGAAGGTCAAAGAAACACAATACCACCGCTGAAAGAAGCCTTTGTACGTCCACGGAACATCACACCATCACCAACCACCGCAGAGCAACACACCACATCTCCGCCCAACATTCTCCTTCTATTGTCGTTGCACGCCATCACCCATGTGCATCAACTTCCACACCACGTGCCACCATTGAGGGGGGGGGATTGTCGGGGAGATTATTTAGGAGATATTTGTTGCATTCTAAATATTGAATATGATAAAATGACCATAATAAGATTTTCAACATTTTTAAAATATAGATAACGAGTCAATAATCGTAACCATCAGATTGATTACGAATGGATAAGATGGTTGACTTTCCATGCATCCATGAAAGGAATACTTTATCTGAAGTTTTTCCAATTTAAATATAGATGTTTAGGATAGTTTAGATGTAAAATAAGAATACAAAATGTATTTATTGCAGAACAATGAAGCCACAGATTTTTGTTGTGCATAATCATAATTAAATCTACCACTATATTTATATATTAAACTACATATACAAATGTGGATACAAATATTTGCAAATATTTAAATGATATCCATATCTATATCCATATTGATTTCAAAACGTAAAAATGAATACAGTGATGGATCGGATACGGATGTATTCATATCTTTTTTCATCCGTATTCATACGGTGTTTTTTATTTGTAAGTCGAAGGAAATCATACTTGATCTAATATCCTTTTTGTCCTTCTCCCAAGTAATTCTTTGCTATTTTCCATCCAAAAATATCACCAGGAAAATAAGAAAAATGATTAATTACATATAAGTGCCTCAACTTTGCTTCAATTCTCAATTACATACCTCATTTTTGAAATGCAATAAAGAGGAGTTCCGATCTTATTTTTTTAATCTCAAATACAAGCTTTTGCGACCCGTTAATGTCGCTTTAAAACCTAAAGTTAAAAGTTTATTATGATCTTTGTTATATTTCAAAAAATAAGGCTTGTAATTGAAAATCGAGGCATAGCTGAGATCTTTTTTTTTAATTTACTCGAGGAAAAATATACGCCATGCCCACTTAGGAAAAAAGCTTCCTATAGATGTCCTTCGTTACATACTCCAATGAGGCATGCAAAAATATATCACGTACATCCATCGTGCTCTTCGAATACCTTGATCAATAATTGACAATAAATAGCTATATAGCTGAACGTAAATAGCCATCTCATGCAAGTCAATATCTTGCATTGTATATAATAGAATCAGCTTTAGTGGCTGTGATCGTTTGTTTGGCCATCCATTTTCAAATGTTTGAGATCTTCCCTTAAATTAATTTAAATTAATTTCTTTATTTGAACCGGAAATCGATTCCCATGACTTTCTCACACAACAGAATAATCATCCAATGCAAATCATGACGAGCCTCCCTTTCTCTAGAAGCGATTTCCTAATTAATAAAGCAAATGGTATAGAATATGTTTTTATTCTCCAATACTCTATGGCAAAAAGAAAAGTATATTATCTGATATGAAGGTACATTCCACCACCTCTCAATAAAGAAACTAGTTTGCTCTCTTTAGTTGATGGAGAGAAGGGTAAATGGTGATTGAAAATTCACTATCCCGTCTTCTTTTGTTACTTTGTTTACCGTAGATAAGCGATTCAAGCATACAATAATCCACAAGATGATTACTCAGAGAAACCCGTGATTTACGTAAAAGAATCACGAACAAGGTTGCAGAAAGTTGTAGTCGGTACTTGGTCGACGGGTTCACTGACTAAGGATTAATTGGCAATCGGACGACTAATCAGATTTAGTTGGTCATTAGTCGGCTTTGAATTTTTAATTATTTTAAATATATAAATTATTTTTTATACATATATTCTTATATATTCACATAGATTTGTAAATTTTCTATACTATCACAATGAAACAAAAGAAGTAATTGACTTTAAATATAATATTAAGAATATTAGTATAAGTTTGCTTTTAAAAAAAATAATTAAAAATAAAAAGCTCAATGTAAAAGTCGGTCAATTAGTCGGGTTGACCGATTAATGGTCGACTAGGCTTACTCGAGTTGGCTACCCCTAACTCGACTTGTCGTCCTAGTCGGCTGACTTTTCCAAGCTTGCCCACCAATGTAATGAGGGAAATGCACATGCAATGAGAGAGATCACTATGGAGAAAAGTTGAATAGTATATGATACAGATAGAGATGATCCTCTCCTGTAGGGTATGCTGCAGCAGACTCTGTTGTAGACCCTACAGCTGTCTGATCACCTACTCTTGGCCTCGAGATACGCACCAACTATCCCAGGTCCTTTAGGAGGGCCGTTCATTTCTCATCCAATGTTCCTCATCCTTTACAGCGCCTACTGCAATTGCCCTTTACAGCAGACGGTCGGCTTGCTGATACAGAACCTTACTAAACGGCGGATTATAAACACATAAACCCACGCCAAACTCTACTTATAATATAAGTATATATAGGATACGGTAGATCCTTAATCTTATCTATAAATCCATATAAAATGCATTGGAGCCCATAGAGGTTGAGTCTTCAAGGTAAATCTCGACAAGTAATTTTCTTCTTGCAAGGCCTTTTTATTCCATACCTTATTGTTATTCAAAGTCTTATTGGCCACAATAATGTTTTAAGGCAAATACGCTCTCATGTACAAATCTTTTATAGTTAAATGAAAAGGTCGTTACCCCAACCAGACGCTATCGAGCTTGTTAATAAGGAGAAAAATGAAAAAAAAATAGAATATCTGAACTTTAAAAAGTTCCTGAATTATACACCTGATTTCAATGTCATATCTGAACTTTAAAAAGTAACAATGTGGTACCCGGATTTTCAAATTTGTCTCAATTTGATCCTTCACCATAGAAAATTAGTTGATTATTTCGTCATTTCAATCTTAACATTGAGACAAATTTGAAAGTCCGGGTACCACATTATTACTTTTTAATGTTCATGTATGACATTGAAGTCAGGTGTATAGTTCAGTGCCTTTTTTGTAATTTACTAAAAAAATATTATCATTATTTTGACTATTTCATGTTAAATCATTCTTGAGGATAGTTTGAGAGATATCATGCCTTCCTAATAAGGAAGCTCCGGATTCAATTGCAAGAAAAGTGTGCATTGCATGAGGATTGGAGAAGCCTGACAGTTAATCCCTAAAAATACCCATAGACCATTGTCTCGTAGCTTCATTTTAAAATCCAATCATGTTCGGTTATGTTCTTTCTCGCGATTCCTTGTGTTTTCAAACGAGATTTCGAGCTCGTGCTTCTCAACTTTGAGTGTTTTTGGAGGATTCATGTTAGCATGTTCTAGTCCAAGGATGGAGACGGGGGGCTTGCCCCCCGTCTCCCATTAATCCTCTACGTGTGTATATATATATATATATATATATATATATATATTATAATAGAATATAATTTATATATAAAATAGTTAATTATAAACAATAATAAGTTGTATATAATGGTCCCCCTACCTCCCATTTACAAGGTCTATAGATATGGATATATCCGTATTTATTCCGCCATCGTATCCATATTATACAGATTTTGACATCCGTATTCCGCCATCGTATCCATATTATACAGATTTTGACATCCGTATCCGAATTTGTTATCAAATGAATATAGATACCGATGCCACATTAATATCAACAAAAATCTATATTTCTATTCATATATCCATTATATATATAAATATAGTTGTATATTTATTTTTAACTTTAGATAACATAATTGTATCCCTTCTTTTGCCATATTTGGTATAATTGTTACGATATAAGCATATTTAGAATATTTATAATTTGTATTCCATCCAATACATGTATATTAAACCTAATATATAGAGTATTTATAATATTATTCTTATGCCATCGGTATCCATTTTATATCGATATCCATTTTTTATGGATATGGTAATATATTTTTCATCTGTCAATATCTTTATATGCATCACATTCGTATTTAAAAACAAATAAGGATATGGGAACACCTATATCCATATCAATATTTGTATGTCAGCATTCCTAATCCATCCCATCTCCCAACAAAAAATCGTAATATGACATGAATGCAATAATGTAATGATCAACATTTGTATGTTTTATGTAACTACATATTACACATAATCTCAAAATAACTATATAGTGATTTTTTTTAATTCATCACATAACGTCCCTTTTTAAATTGTTAGTGACATGTATTATTCCTTTGTGATCTTTTTTGAGCCATAATTTAAATGTTGAGGGCTAGTGTATGATAAAGTACAAACATGAGAGTGTAAACAATTGAGATGGAATACATAAGTATAAACAAATCCAAACCAATTCGATCCAATCCATAATCTGATGGATTGGATTGGTATGGATTCAGATATTTGATGGATTGGGTTGGATTGGAAAAAGTTAAAATCCGTTAAGGTTGGATTGGACATGGATTAAGCTAAAATCCGATTCAATTCGATCCATATGCACTTCTAATATGCAATATTATACGTAATTGGTACATATATATCTCATTTACATTCCTACATTGGAGCAATATAATATTACTGTTTAAAAATCTTAGTTTTAATGGCATAACTTAACATTGTGTTAATGAAAGTGTATTTTGATTTGAAGAATTTTGTAACGATCTTTTTGTCAATACAATATTTATCGGAATATTTATGTGAAAATGTAAGTTTACAAGGGTATCTTCATGAAATACACTTGTAAACACATTTTAATAATTACAATGATAAATAGTAATCAAGATGAATTATATATATATAATCTCAATAATTTGGCCCCCTAAAACAGAAATTCCTGGCTTCGTCCCTGTTCTAGTCCACGTTGCGATCTTGCGAGCATGCATGCGAAATTCGCGTGCTTGTGTACCGGTTCTTTGGGTTGTTGTCGTGGAAAGTGTGGTTTCGGACCGAAGTCATCATTGTATAGTCAAATCCTGCAGTATCAATAGTTTTGCGGAGTTCTATAGTCTTGAATGAATAGTGTTTGTTGCAGTAGTTGATTCGATCTTGCGAACTAAATCGTAATTTTTGCTTTACATGGGTGCTAATCGAATTGAATACATTCGAGTCCACTTGATTCAAACTCAATTCATTATAGATATTTTGAATCCGAAATAGAATCAAATTTTATCCGAATTTGCTAATTTGAATTAAAATTCGATTCATATGAGTTTCGATATTCAAATTCGATTCATTTTAAAATTCAATTATGCTATGTTTTGTTCTTTTTCATGATTCCTTCTATTTTCAATTGAGATTTCGAGCTAGCGTTTCTCAACTTGGAGTGCATTTGGAGGATTCAAGATCATGCTTGTGTACTGATTCTTTGGGATGTTATTGTGAAAAGTGTGGTTTTGGGCCGAAATCGTCATTGTACTTGAACCCTACAATATCAACTGTTTTGCAGAGTTCTATAGTCTTGAACGAATGGTGTTTGTTGCAGTAGTTGATTCGATTTTGCAAACTAAATCGTAATTTCCTCTTTACATGGGTGCTAATCGAATACATTCTAGTCCACTTGGATTCAGATTTAATTCATTATAAATATTTCGAATCCAAACTCGGATCAACTTTTTACTGAATTTGCTAAAAAGAATTAAAACTTGAGTCATTATGAGTTTTGAATATTCAAATTCGATTCATTTTAAAATTCGCTCTGTTTTGTTCTTTCTCGTGATTCCTTCTGTTTTCAATTGAGATTTTGAGTTCACGCTTCTCAACTTGGAGTGCTTTTGGAGGATTTGTTTTCATATTTCATGCAATATCAAATGTTTTGCGGAGTTCTATATACTTGAACGAATGGTGTTTATTGCAGTAGTTGATTCGATCTTGTGAATTAAATCATAATTTCTACTTTACATGTGTGCTAATCGAATCGAATACATTCGAATCAATTTGGATTTAGAATCAATTCGTTATAAATATTTCGAATCCGAACTTCAATCAAATTTTAACTGAATTTTCTACTTTCAAATAAAACTCGATTCATTGTGAGTTTTGAATATTCAAATTCGATTCATTTTAAAATTAATTGTAATATGTTCTATTTTTTCTCTTGATTCCTTCTAGTTTTAATCGAGATTTCAAACTTGCGCTTCTCAATTTAAAGTGTTTTTAGAGGATTCGCGTTCACCTATTCTAGTCTAAGTTGTGATCTCGTGTGCATGCATGCGGAATTTACACGCTTGGGTACCGATTCTTTGTATTGTTATTGTAGAAAGTGTGGATTTGGACCAAAATCGTTATTGTACTTGAATCCTGCAATATCGAATGTTTTACGGAGTTCTAGTCTTGAATGAACGGTGTTTGTTGTCGTAGTTGATTCAATCATGTGAACTAAATCGCAACTTCTGCTTTACACGGGTGCTAATCGAATGGTATACATTCGAATCCACTAGGATTTAGATACAATTCATTATATATATTTTTAGTCTTAATTCGAATCAAAATTTAATCGAATTTGCTAACTTGAATTAAATTAGATTCATTATGAGTTTTGAATATTCAAATTCGGTTCATTTAAAAATCAATCATGCTTTTCAATCGAGATTTCGAGCTCTTGCTTCTCAACTTTGAGGGTTTTTGGAGGATTTATGTTCACCTGTTCTAGTCCAAGTTGTGATATTGCATGCAGGCACGCGAAATACATGTGCTTGTGTACCGGTTCTTTGGGTTGTTATCGTGAAAAGTGTGATTTCAGATCAGAATCATCGTTGTACTCGAATCCTATAATATTGAATTTTTTACGGAATACTATTCTTGAAAGAATTGTATTTGTTACCGTAGTTGATTCAATGTTGCGAACTAAATCGCAATTTTCGCTTTACACGGGTGTTAACCTAACCGAATACATTTGAATCCACTTGGATTTAGATTCAATTCATTATAAATATTTTGAATATGAATTCAGATGAAATTTTAACCAAATTTGCTATTTTGTATTAAAAGTCGATTCATTATGAGTTTCGAATATTCAAGTTCGATTTATTTTAAAATTCAATTGTTTTATTCTTTCCCACGATTCCTTCCATTTTCAATTGAGATTTTGAGCTCGCACTTCTCAACTTGGAGTGCTTTTTTGGAGGATTCACATTCACCTGTTCTAGTCCAAATTGTGATCTTGTGTACATGCATGCAAAATCCGCACGCTTGTTTACTGGTTCTTTGCTTTTTCATCGTGGAAAGTGTTGTTTTGGACTGGAATCGTCATTTTAATGGAATCCAACAATATCAAATATTTTGCGGAGTTCTATAGTCTTGAAGGAATGTTGTTTATTGCAATAGTTGATTCGATCTTGCAAACTAAATCTCACGTTCTTCTTTACGTGGGTGCTAATCGAATCCAATACACTCAAATCCACTTGGATTCAGATTCAATTCATTACAAATATTTCAAATCTGAACTCGAATTAAATTTTAATCGAATTTACTAATTTGAGTAAAAATTTGATTCATTATAAGTTTCGAATATTCAAATTCGATTCATTTTAAAATTTGTTTGTGTTCTGTTCTATTTTTTCTTGCTATTCCTTCTAGTTCCAATCGAGATTTCAAGATCACGCTTCTCGTTGGAGCGTTTTTGGAGGATTCATGTTCACTTGTTCTAGTATAAGTTGTGATCTTGCATGAAAGCATGCGAAATTCGTGCGCTTGTGTACCAGTTCTTTGGATGTTATGGTGGAAAGTGTGGTTGGGACTTTTGGGAATCTTCGTTATACTCGAATCCTGAAATATTGAATGTTTTGTGAGTTCTATAGCTTGAATGAATGATGTTTATTGCAGTAATTTATTCAATCTTGTGAACTAAATCGCAATTTCCACTTACATGGGTGCTAATCTAACAGAATACATTCGAATCCACTTAGATTCATATTCAATTCATTACAAATATTTTGAATCCAAACTTGAATTGAATTTTAACCGAATTTACTAGTTTGAATTAAAATTCGATTCATTATGAGTTTCGAATATTTAAATCCTATTCATTTTAGATTTCAATTATTTTATGTAACGTTCTTTCTCACGATTCCCTCTAGTTTCAATCGAGATTTCTAGACGACACTTCTCAACTTGGAGTGTTTTTGGAGGTTTTGCATTCACATGTTCTAGTCTAAGGTGTGATCTTGCGTGCATGCATGTGAAATTCATGCGCTTTTGTACTAATTCATTGGATTTTTATCATAGAAAGAGTGGTTTTGGACCGGTACCGTCATTGTACTCGAATCCTGCAATATCGAATGTTTTACAGATTCTATAGTCTTGAATGAATGGTGTTCATTGTAGCAGTTGATCCGATCTTGCAAACTAAATCGCAATTTCCTCTTTATATGGATGCTAATCGAATGGAATACTTTGGAATCCACTAGGATTCAAATTCAATTCATTATAAATATTTTGAATCCAAACTCAAATAAAACTTTAATTGAATTTGCTAATATTCGATTCATTATGAGTTTCGAATATTCAAATCTAATTCATTTTAAAATTCAATCATGCTTTGTTCTATTCTTTCTCATGATTCCATCTATTTTCAATCGAGATTTCAAGCTCGTACTTCTCAACTTGGAGTGTTTTTTGGAGAATTCGCGTTCACCTGTTCTAGTCCAAGTTGCATTTTTGCGTGGAAGCATGCGAATTCCGTGCGCTTGGGTACCGATTCTTTGGGTTGTTATCATGGAAATTATGGTTTTGGATCAGAATCATCGATGTACTTGAATCCTGCAATATCATGTGTTTTGCGAAAATCTATAGTCTTGAAGGAATGGTGTTTGTTGCAGTAGTTGATTCAATCTTGCGAACTAAATCGTAATTTCCTCTTTACATGGGTACTAATCGAATCGAATACATTCGAATCCACTTAGATTCAGACTCAATTCATTATAAATATTTTGAATCCAATCTCGAATCTTATGTGTTTCGAATATTCAAATTTGATTGAATTTAAAATTCAGTCGTGTTATGTTTTGTTCTTTCTGGTGATTCCCTCTTTTTTCAATCGAGAGTTGAGCTCATGCTTCTCAACTTGGAGTGCTTTTGGAATTCACCTGTTCTAGTCCAAGTTGTGATCTTGCGTGCAGGTATATGAAATTCACGTGCTTATGTATCAGTTCTTTGGATTGTTATCGTGGAAAGCGTGGATTTGGACCGTAATCGTTATTGTACTCGAATCCAGCAATATCAAATGTTTTATGGAGTTTTGTAGTCTTGAACGAATGGTGTTTGTTGTAGTAGTCGATTCGATCTTGCAAACTAAATCATAATTTCTTCTTTACATGGGTGCTAATCGAATCGAGTACATTCAAATTGACTTGGATTCATATTCAACTCATTATAAATATTTCAATTCCGAATACGAATGAATGTTAATCAAATTATTATGAGTTTTGAATATTCAAATTCGATTCATTTTAAAATTCAATCGTGTTCTATTCTATTTTTTCTCGTGATTCATTCTAGTTTTTATCGAGATTTTAAGCTCACGCTTCTCTACTTGGAGTGTTTTTGGAGGATTCACGTTCAAATGTTCTAGTCTAAGTTGCAATCTTGCGTGCAAGCAAGCGAAATTCACGCACTTGTGTATCGATTCTTTGGATTGTTAGCATAGAAAGTGTGGTTTTGGATCGGAATCGTCGTTGAACTCAAATCATGCAATTATCAAATCCTTTGCAAAGTTCTATAGTCTTGAACGAATGGTGATTGTTGTAGTAGTTGATTCAACCTTGCAAACAAAATCACAATTTCCTCTTTACGTGGGTTCTAATCGAATGGAATACATTCGAATCCACTTGAATTAGTTTCAATTCATTATAATATTTTGAATCTAAACTCGAATAAAATTTTAATCGAATTTGCTAATTTGGATTAAAATTCAAGTCATTATAAGTTTTGAATATTCAAATTCGAATCATTTTAAAATCCAATCATTTTCTGTTCTGTTCTTTCTCGCTATTCCTTATAGTTTCAATTGAGATTTCAATCTTGCGTGTCTCAACTTGGAGTGTTTTTGGAGGATTTGTGTTCACCTGTTCTAGTCTAAGTTGCAATCTTGCGTGCAAGCATGCGAAATCCGCATGCTTGTGTACCTTTTCTTTGTTATTGTGGAAAGTGTGGTTTTGGATCGGAATCATAGTTGTACTTGAATCCTACCATATCGAATGTTTTACAGAGTACTATAATCTTGAAAGAATGGTGTTTGTTGCAGTAGTTGATTCGATCTTGCGATCTTAATCACAATTTCATCTTTCATGGGAGCTAATAAAATGGAATACATTCGAGTCTACTTGGATTCAAAATTAATTCATTATAAATAGTTTGAATCCGAACTCGAATCAAATTTTAACCGAATTTGCTAATTTGAATTAAAACTCGATTCATTATGACTTTTGAATATTCAATTTTGATTCATTTTATAATTCTATCATGCTCTATTCTTTCTCATGATTCCTTTTATTTTCAATCGAGATTTCGAGCTCGTGCTTCTCAGCTAGAGTGTTTTTGGAGGTTTCGCATTTATCTGTTCCAGTCCAAGTTGCAATTTTGCGTGCATGCATGTGAAATTCACTCGCTTGTGTACTGGCTCTTTGGATAGTTATAACAAAAAGTGTGGTTTTGAATCGCAATCGTCGTTGTACTCAAATCCTGTAATATCAACTGTTTTGCAGAGTTTTATAGTCTTGAATGAATGGTGTTTGTTGCAGTAGTTGATTCAATCTTGCGAACTAAATCGTAATTTCCTCTACATGGGTGCTAATCGATTCGAAAATATTTGAATTAACTTGGATTTGGATTCAATTCATTATAAATATTTCGAATCCGAACTTGAATCAGATTTTAACTGAGTTTGCTAATGTCAATAAAAATTCGATTCATTTTAAAATTCAATCGTGTTATGTTCTATTCTTTCTCGTGACTCCTTCTGTTTTCAATCAAGATTTCGAGCTTGTGTTTCTCAACTTGGAGTGTTTTGGAGTATTCACGTTCACCTATTCTAGTCCAAGTTCTGATCTTGCATGAAGGCATGCGAAATTCACACACTTGTTTACCAGTTCTTTGGGTTAGTGTAGCTTTGGATCGAATTCATCATTCATCATTGTACTTGAATCCTACAATATCAAATGTTTTGCGGAGTTCTATATTCTTGTACGAATGGTGTTGTTGTAGTAGTTGATTCGATTTTGTTAACTAAATGCAATTTTCTGCTTTACATGGCTACCAATCGAATCGAATACATTCAAATCCACTTTGATTCAGATTCAATTCATTATATAAATACTTTTAATCTGAACCCGAGTCAAATTTTAATCAAATTTTCTGATTTGTATTAAAATTCAATTCACTGTGAGATTTGAATATTCAAATTTGATTCATTTTAAAATTCAATCGTGTTCTGTTCTATTTGTTCCCGCGATGCCTTCTAGCTTCAATTGAGATTTCAAGCTCGCGCTTCTCAATTTGGAGTGTTTTTGGAGGATTCATGTTCACTTGTTCTAGACTAAGTTACGGTCTTGTGTGCAGACATGCGGAATTCGCACGCTTGTATACCAATTCTTTGTGTTGTTATCATGCAAAGAATGGTTTTGGACCGAAATCGTTGTTGTGCTCAAATCCTGCAATATCGAATGTTTTGCGGAGTTCTATAATCTTGAAAGAAAGGTGTTTGTTATAGTAGTTGATTCGATGTCACAAATTAAATCGTAATTTCCACTTTATGTGGGTGCTAACCTAATCGAATACATTAGAATATACTTGGATTCAGATTCAATTCTTTATAAATATTTCGAATTCGAACTCGAATCAAATTTTAACGAAATTTACCAATTTGAAGTAAAATTTGATTCATTATGACTTTCGAATATTCAAATCTGATTCTTTTTAAAATTCAATCGTGTTATGTTCTGTTATTTCTCGTGATTCCTTCTATTTTCAATAGAGATTTTGAGCTCACACTTCTTAACTTGGAGTGCTTTTGAAGGATTCACGTTCACCAGTTCTAGTCCAAGTTGCGATCCTGCATGCATGCAAGCGAAATTCGTGCGCTTGTGTATCGGTTCTTTAGGTTGTTATCATGGAAAGTGTGGTTTTGTACTGAAGTCATCTTTGTACTTGAATCCAGCAATATCGATTTTTTGTGGAGTTCTATAGTCTTGAACAAATGATGTTTGTTGCAATAGCTGATTTGATCTTGTGAACTAAATCACAATTTATGCTTTACAAGGTGCTAATCGAATACATTCGAATCCGCTTGGATTCATATTCAACTCATTATAAATATTTAGACTTCAAATCAAATTTTAACCAAATGTGATAAATTGAATTAAAATTTGATTGATTATGAGTTTCGAATATTCAAATTCGATTCATTTTAAAATCCAATACTGTTCTGTCTATTCTTTCTTGTGATTCCTGCTACCAATCGAGATTTCAAACTTATGCTTCTCAACTTGGAGTATTTTTGGAGGATTAACGTTCACATGTTCTATTCTAAGTTGCAATCTTGTGTGCAAGCATGCACAATTCGCGTGCTTGTGTGTTGGTTCTTTGGATTGATAACGTTGAAAGTATAGTTTTGGACTGGAATCATCGTTGTACTCAAATTCTGCAATATCGAATATTTTTTGGAGTTCTATAGTCTTCAATGAATGATGTTTGTTGTAGTAGTTGATTCAATCTTGCAAACTAAATCGTAATTTCTTCTTTTAAGTGGGTGATAGTCGAATGTAATACATTCGAATCCACTAGGATTCAGATTCAATTCATTATAATTTATTCGAATCCAAAATCGAATCAAATTTTAATCGAATTTTCTCATTTGAATTAAAATTCGATTCATTGCGAGTTTGGAATATTTAAATTCAATTCATTTTAAAATTCAATCATTTTATGTTATGTTCTTTCTTGTGATTCCTTCTAGTTTCAATCGAGATTTCAAGCTTGAGTTCTCAACTTGGAGTGTTTTTGAAGGATCCACATTCACATGTTCTAGTCCAAGTTGCGATCTTGCATGCGTGCATATAAAATTCGCATGTTTGTGTATTGGTTCTTTAGGTTATTATTGTAGAAAGTGTGGTTTTAGATCAGAATCGATGTCGTACTCGAATCCTGCAATGTCAAATGTTTTGTAGAGTTTTATAGTCTTGAACGAATGGTGTTTGTTTCATTAGTTGATTCGATCTTGCAAACTAAATCACAATTTCTTCTTTACATGGGTGCTAATCGAACCAAATACATTCAAATCCACTTGGATTCATATTTTATTCATTATAAATATTTTGAATCCAAACTAGAATAAAAAATTAGTTGAATTTGCTAATTTGAATTAAAATTCAATTCATTATGAGTTTCAAATATTCAGATTTGATTCATTTTAAAATTCAATCATGTTTTGTTATGTTCTTTCTCGTGATTCCTCCTATTTTTAATCGAGATTTTGTGCTCTCACTTCTCAACTTGGAGTGTTTTTGGAGGATTCACGTTCAGCTGTTCAAGTCCTAGTTGTGATCTTGCGTGCAGGCATGCAAAATTCATGGGCTTGCGTACCTATTCTTTGGGTTATCATCGTGGAAAGTGTGGTTCTGGATCAGAATCGTCTTCGTACTCGAATCCTGTAATATAAAATATTTTACGGAGTTCTATAGTCTTGAATAAATGGTCCTTGTTACCGTAGTTGATTCGATCCTGTGAACTAAATCACATTTTTTTACTTTATATGGGTGCTAATCAAGTCGAATACATTCAAATCCACTTGGATTCTGACCACCAAATCATATATATCCTTTGTAGTTAGCAAAATGAGTCAATTCATTGAGCATCCTAGAGAGGCATACATGGATGCAATCTACATGATCATGAGGTATTTAAACACCTCACCTTGCACTGTTCTCTTGTTAGTAGAGGCATATCCATTGTTGTTACAACTTGCATAGATGTAGATTATGCGGGATGCCCCAAGGGCAGGAAGTCTACCTCTAGCTTCATTATGTTCATAAAGAGCTCCTTGGTGTCATGGAATAGCAAGAAGCAAATAGTTGTCAACAGATCTTGTTCAGAATCAAAATACATAGTCATGGCATAAGGGAGTACAGAGAAGATGTGGGTTAGATCCATTTTGACATGTCTAGCTATTGAGGTGCCTCTTCCTACGCACCTCCAATGCGAAAATCAAGCTGCACTTTTTATTATCAATTACCCAGTCTTCCGTGAGAGGGTCAAGCATATCGAGGTAGAATGTCACTACACTTGAGACATGATCTAGAAGGGTCTCATTTTTACCTCTCATGTTAGATCAAGTGAACAGACAACAAACATGCTCACCATGTCTCTTACCCGAAGACCCTTTCAGAGATGATGTTCCAAGCTAAGCCTGATAGACATCTATGATCCAACTTGAGGGGGAGTGTTGAGAGTTTTTATATTATGTTACTCTTTTACAGTTTGTTTATTTCTTAGTTCTTATTATATAATTTACGTATTAGGGTTTCTCTCTTCTATATTAGAGAACCCTTGAACTATGTGAATAAACAAAGAAGTATTTTCCTCAATAGTATATATACTCAAGAATATAACCAACAACCTAACCAAATCCCACGTTGTCGATGATCCGTCTTCTCTCATCACACGTTATAAATGTCAGAAAAAATTATGAGCAATTCTATTTAAATAGCATGGAGGAAATGAGAAAATAACATGATCAAAATTTACTATTAATATATATATATATACCATACTCCTCAACAATAACAATGTCCCTTTAAAAAAGAGAATGATAGAAGAAGTACCCACAAAAATGATAATTCATAGGAAAAAATGGAGTTGCCCCCGCGCCATTTTTCCGTATTTTTTTATTTTTTTTGAATTGTTTTGCTCTTTTTCGGACTTCTTCTCATTCTTCTTTGGCACCCACGGGAGAGGAGGAAAAAGTGGACCGTGGTGATCAGTAGGAGTGTGAATGAAGGACCATTTGACATGCATATTTGACTTTCTCTTAATCTGACCGCGTTCCGCAAAAAGTAGCCCACTGGAAAGAAAGCTCTAAAGCCCCTGGCTTTTCAGTACTTCAAAAAGATATTCCTGTTGGAAGCATCTCAAATTAGATCTATGTCATTTCTCAGAAGTCAGTCTGATTTTGAGAACTTGGATTTCATGAGACTTTCTGATTTCTCACACGGTTTGTGTTAACTGGCCCATTCCACTCTAGAAGTAGGCCTTCGGGCATAGATATTGATATAATCAACATTATCCTCTTTCGAGACAAGATATAGTACCACAAAGCAAGGGGACTACAATAGAGAATATGACGATCGTTGTTGTTCGTCAAACTTGGAAAAGAGAAAAAGGATGAAGGGTTGCAAGCTGACTTTATCTTTCCAAGCGATCCGCAGGCTAGACCAAGGGAACCAGTCGGGCGAAGGTCGGAGTGCGAAGTTGATGATGAGGCATTAGATGCCGGGGGAAGACTGCCGAATAGGGAATTGGCAACCCTACTAACACCATGAAATATATGAAACAAAGCCGCTACCGTCAAAACCTTCTCCTCTTCTGAACCCTCTTCTATTAGAGAGTGCGTTGGGTTTGTCGACCTATGAGAAAGAAAATCCTTTCAAAAAAAGTAGCAAGAATGGTTGCGGAAGCCTGGAGGCTGATTGGAGACAGTCCACTTGACCAATTTGCCATGTATTGGAACAGAAAATCGATTATGCTCCTGATAAATCTCAGATTCATCACTCTAAATCTCATTAATTAAGCTCAAATCCCTCAAAATCATTGGCATTTCTGCATTTATTCTGCATAATTAGCATTCATGCATGTTTTAATAAGAATTTCATTTTATCACTCATCTCTGCACAAAATAAGAAGCCAAAAATCCCAGCCAAAATTGACCTGTAAATAGCCTAACTTCCTCAATTTTTAACTAATTCATGTTAACTCTGAATGACCCAAATCTACTTCCACTTTGTACATATCACTAACAAGAATAAATAGAAAATACAAAAAAATCACTAACCTAAATAAATAGACCAAAAACCCAAACCCTAGTTCTAGGTTTTTCAGACTAAAACCCTCATATCTTCCCCAACCAGTGTCCGTTTTGATCCTACTCACTTTTGAACTAATGTACATTCAAATACCTTCAAAACAAGATCAAGATCAAGTGAATCCGAGCTCATATGTGAAAGTTGGGTTTTGGGCCTCTTTTGTACATTTTGTATTTTAGTGGTTTTTAACCTATTATTTTATGTACATAATTAACTTATTTTATTTTATTCCTTTTTCAATTGTCTTCTTTGATAAAAGTTTTATTAAAATGCGTAAAAATCCAAATCCAAACTGAGCTTGAGATCAAAGAAACTAACTGAGTCCGAGTCTTCATTAACTGTCTGTACAAATTTGGTCTTTTTCGTGTTTTATTTTATTTCTTCTTTTTCTTAATTAATAAAAATCCAAAAAAATAGATTAATGTGTAAATATTTATCTTTGATTTTATCACATTTTTTCGGATTTTTATATGGTTTAAAAAATATAAAAAAAATATAAAACCCAAAAATCAAGGTATTCTATGTACATGGGATACCCCAAAAATATCACTTTGTGCAAATGATCGATGTTGGTTTTGATGTCTTCATGAAAGTTATAGATCTTATCGAGATGGGCAATTTTCGTGAAGAAATTTTTTCGATCCGAGGCCGTTTTCTATTTATTTTGGAACTTTCAAAGTATTTATTTTCCGATTTTTGTGGGGCTAACACGTGGCAGCTCCTGGAGCTGCCACGTGTCACCCATTTTTGATTTAATTTTTATTTCATTTTTATAAAAAAAGAATTAAAAGGACCGCACATGCGGGGCACGTGCCTCCCACGCACATGCCACGCACGTGCTTCGCCTGCACACTCACTCTCGGCGGCTGCCACGTGTCACCATCATGGCCGTCCGATCTCGGCCGATCGAATGGCCACTGCTCTTCATCTTCCTCCCCATTCCTTATTTGCTCCACCGCGTATCTCACCCCCGTGACAATCGTCGTGCCACCCCACCACCTTCCTATTCCGGTGACGTCCGCTTGCCTAATCAGGGCTCCACCGCCTTCCATCCCGGATCTCCTCCATTCCCTCATCTCCAATCTCGTCGAATCACATTTGCGATCTCCCCTTCGAAATCTCCGTCAATCAAACCTTCGTCGGATCTCATCTTCCACCTCCCACATCCGGCCCCTTCGCCGTCCTTATTTAAAGACCATCACCCCGACCTCGACAACCCATCCGCTGATCTGCTCTTTAACTTGACCACCGGGGTGACAGCCTGGTCCTTCTTCTCCGACGTGATCCGAGGGATCACCCCTCATTGCAGCGAAGACCTTCGCCTTCCTGCCTAGCACCGACCCCCCTTCGATCGCCATTGAGCATACGACTACCTCCATCGACAACGCTTACTCCAACATCACCTTCTTCATCAACTCCTCCGACATCAACGCTTCATCACCGAGCTCCGTCTCGCAACCTCCACTGGCTACTCAACCTCCCAACGCCCAGGGTTGCAGGCTCCTCCGCCGCCAAAGCTCCAGAGCTTCACCGACTTCAGCCATCCCCGCGGCTACATCACCGCCGGATACCAGTCTTCATCGACAGCACCCAAGTCCTCAATCGTCACCGACATTGACGCTGGTCGTCCTCCTCTTCCAAGCCCTTGTCTCCGGCGTTGCACAGCCACCAGGAGACTTGCCTACCACTCCACCGCTCCGCCTTCGACCGCCGGGCGGTGGGCCCGAGGCCCTCCCCGCGTACGAGGCACGTGACGGGAGGAGCATTTGCAGCAAAGCCCCGGAGATTTCCTGATTTTCAGAGTCAACCCCCGCACCAGAAGTCACGTGCATCGCCCGTGACCTGTGGGAAAATTGCAGAAGACCTCCCAGAAGTCCGTACTATTTGCACATCAGTCCCCGACCATAGGGTACGTGCCACATACGTGCCCCTCTGGCCATTTTGCAAAACATCCCCGTAATGTTTCGGTAATTACAATATAGCTCTTCTTTGTATTTTATTTTATTTTTAATTATTGTAATATTGCATTGTTACCCCTGTGTTCCCCCATTGTTCTGGACTGCTAGATAACATTGTTTTATTATCCAAAAATAACATGATGTTCGTTAATTAATTCTATACATGATAGCATATGGTTGACATTTTTGTGATCAATGGTTAATTAATAATTAATTATTTTGTGTTAAATTGCATACTTTGCCCATTTTGTGCTCTAAAATTCATAACTAATTAACTGTCGCTCTGAAAATTGCCAAAAAATCATATATTGTAGAATTAATTGTTTATTACATTGTGCCCAAAAAGAATTTCATTTGCATGCATCATTTGCCTTCTAAAAATCATTTTACATGTTTTAATATTTAATTTGTAATAAGAATTGAATTTTGTATTTTTGAGGTTTAGGTTTTTTCTGAGATCCATCACGTAGTGATAGATCTTGAAAAATTTTATCCCTTGAAAATAATTAGGTTTAATATTTATTATAACTAAATATTGAAATTCACTTTGTATGTATTTAAAAATTCATAAAAAAGTTCATCTTGCATTCAAAAATTTCAAAAAAAAATTATTGTGCATCCATTTCATCATAATTATCATCTTGGCCAAGTTTCAAATTTTCGAAAATCGTTTGATTGATCTTTACATTCTAGTCCCTAAAATAGGCCAAAGTTGCATTTTGTATCCCTAATTACATTAGAAATTACAAAAAAAGATCGCCTCGAAAATCACGCACGAACTTTGATAGACAAAATTCTAGGTTGTTCATTTGCCTCCTTGTGTTTAACCTTGGGACTTGCCCAAGTAAAATAAACATAAAATCACATTGATTAAAATTGACGAAACTTTGTGTGGTTATTTCTTGACCGATTCTGATTTCCCGTTTACAATGAAACAACACATTATTTTAAGCGAACGGTAATCCAATCCATAGTGACATATATTTAACACAGGGCATTCTGCAATCCGTCAGATGGCGCCATTGCCGGGGAGGCAAACGGCTTAGTTTTTTGTCTAAAAATTTTTGTTCGATTTTTTGCATTCGGTAGTCTGACCCCCGAATTGTTCAATGTAAAATTCCATTTTTTTCTTCCATGTTAATTTTATTTCATTTATTTTTCTATTTTATTTTTGATTTATTTTTTAGTCACTCTCTTACAACATCTCTCTTATTTTTCTTACGAGGTGCCGATTGTACGTGGAGCGGTTTTTCATGAACCGACGCATCTTCACCGACTTCTGAAAAACCACAATAAATTTAAGATCGAGTAGAGTCGTGAAAGAGCGTAGTGTCTAGGATTTTATTTTCTGCAATTTTATTTTCTGTAATTAATTGCTCATTTCTAGCGGTGTCCGTTTGGACTCTCGCGTGTGTAAAGGACCTTTAACTTTCTTCTGTGGTGTGTCATGGCCTGTTTCACTCTCCGGTGAGGGTGGGGCCCGACTTGAGTGGTGCTTAGGATAGACCTGCACATACGACTCTTAGAGCATTTAAATTTTTTATTGTGCTCGTAGGACCTAGGGCCACATTTCACTTTAATTTAGATGCACAATAGATCGTTCAATTTAGTCAAATTCAACTCAATTCTTCTCCGCTAATAGAACTTTCTGATAGGTGTGATTTTTCATCGGTTTTCATTCATATAGAATAAATTTTCAATTCTTGTATTGCATCACACATGGACATTACGAGGAATCACTGTAAGTCTTCTATCTGAGCATACATCATTGTTTCACGTGCATCAACTTTTCCCGAATTTCTCCCTTCTGCTTTATCACATAATTTAAAGGAAATTGAGACTGGACGGTAGACATGTATTTGTGCTCACTTAAATTTTCAGTGATTGTCTAATTAAAATCGGGACTGCTAAATATAGCCAATTTTAAATAACCCATAAAATCGAGAATTTTCGCGAGAGAGCAACCCCGACCTTGGATGCAATTATTTTTCTAAGTGAGCGAGAGACGACACTTAAGGTTAGAACCCAACTCCGAAATTTTCGTTCAGACTACTGATTCTAAACATGATTAGCTACTTCTAATTGAGGATCTACGGATAGCCGGTAAACAGTCCGGATTTCCTTAGCAGAGTGGGTTGTTTAAAGGACACTGTGTAAGGCTCTGTCCTTAAGTAACACGGGCAGTCATTTTACGGTCCATACTTACACCCATTCTGGCTGAAAGTAGGTGCAACTAGTCGTAGGAATTCATGATAGTCTTTAAAAAAATCTTCGGTACCTAACAACTCGCTAAATATTTTCCAAGACTGTCTTATCACCAACTAAAATTGAAAAGATAAAAGCCGAACTCTTGCAGCTTCATTGTGTGAGTTGGTGAACTTGGGGTTTGATTTGTGTTTGATTTGTGTGCGTGAACCGATTTTGAATATCAAAAGCCGCATAATTGTGTCATCAACCTCCTTGATAAAGATTTCTTTTGAATATCCTGTGCACTTGCACCGAGATCAACCATGACGATTCATCAACCTCATTTGTCAAAAACTGGACAATGGTCCGAGTACCCATCTGACCTATATTATGAAATGAATTTGTCTCGATTAGGCCAAAATCGACTAAACCCTCTTCTTTCAATAATCCTCAAACATTTGGGAGAGATTCTGACTCTCGGATGAATCCGATCCCCTCATTGAATTCTGAGTCATTCTACTCGAATCATCTGACCACACATGACCACTTACCATCTTGGACCGAACCGTCTTATTCTCGGTTTCTCGCTAATGAACCATTGTAAGATCAAATCACTTTTGAGGCTCATGACTGGCTGAGAAACCAAAACCAGATTGAGAGACCCGTACTTAATGATCATCAACGTTGGATTGACCGTGACGATCAGATCCCTATTGACTCAAAGAAACCACTCCTTCGACCAACCTACACATACATAGGATCAAATGGATGATATCGACCCATATGCACCCTGTATGACTCCATTATTTGATGATACAATCAATCATGATCATGGAAGTAGACTCTACTCAAACCAGCACTACATGCCTGAGTCACAGCATGTTGAGTATGAGACATACACATTCCCGCAAAATCCTTCCACTGAGCAGCATCTTGCCATAATTTTTGAGGAGAAATTTTCAGAAAATAATGATCATATATCAGATATTCCAAGAAACTCTCCTCCCAACTCATACAGGAAAATGGAAGAGAAAATGACCGGATCAAAAATTCAAAAACAAGAACACACCCCAACTTCTCCCATGATTGATCTGAATAGATTTTTGAGGATGACATTTCGAGGATAAATAAGATATTTGATTTAACGGATGATAGATTTCGAAAGTTTGCCGACCGATTAATTTCACTCTCTGGTAGCTCGGACATAAAAATAGATAAGGAAAAGATTGAATCTCATGTTGAAAATTTTGAGAATATTCAGAAACCTAGAGAATATTTTCACCCTAGGGACGACTCTGACGGCGACAATTCTGCATATTACTCCCCTAGGGATGACTATGCCTCTGACTCTTACTCGGAACATCACATCCCCTGCTCATCTACATAAAACACCACATCACTACACCACACAGAAAATACTAAAAAATTGGAATATTCAAAAACTCCCAAAAAATTTGAAAATTTCGAAAAATACATAAAAATTGAAACTGAAGAAAATCTGAAGAATTTGGATCCTACTTTACGGGAAGCACTGGAGAAAAGATTTATTTTTGAACTTCCCTTTATACATGCCATTGAACACTTCCCCGACCTGAAAGGATTTGTAATGGATAAATTAATGATGAAAAAATCGGCAGGATAAGAGCAAGGACTGAAAGACATATCTTGTCAATGGCCTCCTCCTTGGTGTTGAGGAGAAAAACCAAGAGCTGCATAGTGAAGCGGTTGCCCAGATTTGACTGTGGAATCAAAGACATAATTTTTACCCATGCTCGAATTGATGACGATTCACCAATTAATATCATCCTGACCTCTGTATTTCACGAGCTCAAACTCGGACCTATCAGAAAGATACGAGAGATCGTTCAATTGGATGATCGATCGATAAAGTGACCGAGAGGAACCATTTCGATCATCATTACATTCCAAGGTGCTCCGCTCAAAGTAGACTTCACGATCATTGATATTGAGCATCAAGGAGAAATCACCCAGTCTCCAATTATTCTCTAAAATCCATTCTTAGTATTGGCTAAGGTAATTATTGAATGTGAGACTCGGGAAATCAATTTTACAGCATTGGGAGCACTTTGATCTCAACAAGTCTTTAAGGAACTACGATTTTCTGAGGCAACCCATGAAGTCCTCGACAACCCTAACCATCAAGTGGTAGAAGATCCTTACCTCGTTGCTACACTTGAGATAGCGATTGTTGATGAGACTATTGGTTTAGAGACTCTCCCTCTTGCTCCATTCCCAGCTGCTCTCACCATGGAAAATCAAATATATGAATCATATGATCCGGAGACTTATGCATGGTCGCACCATGGATCAACCTATTCTGACTACCTTGATCACATCAACTCGACACAGGAATGCTCCAATGTCAAATCAATTGAGAACAAACATACAGAAACTCTCCCCACAATTTCAATTTCTGTGGATCTCACAATAGAAGAATGTTTCTTATATGATCCTGAGATATATGCATGGTCGCACCCTGGGTCAACCTACTCTGAATACCTTGACCAAATCATCCCAAATCAGGAGTGCACCAACATTAAGAAGATTAAGAACAAGCATGCAGGACGAACACCGGCCAAGGAGAAGAATTCCAATGGTTATTCATCTGGAGACTCAAGTGGACCAACAAATTCACGAAATAAAATGACTACTCCTTCATCTAAAAAGAAAGTCACCTTTGACCTTCCAGAAGAGGAATCATCTGATGATCCCTCATCAGGTCCGGAAAAGGTAATCTACATGAGTGAAGTATGTTCAGCAGTCCTAAAACCATATCTCTGCAAGGATCCAAACTTCGATTCCCATTGGACGACTCCCGTTCCTCACTATTATTAATCCAAAATCGATGCTCCTACTCTCATCAAATACACTGGAATTATTTTTTATGAGCTGACTGAGACTAGTGCTTCAGATCATTCATCCGAGGACAAATCGCTTGATCCTAAGAAGGAACGAATTCTGAGAAAACAACTGAAGAAACAAAAAGATAAGAATATCTGGAGTGTGTCCACTTTCAAATACTATTCCTCTGAGGATAACTCCGGTGATGGTTATCTTTCATCTGACTCATACTCGTCATCTATTATCCATCATGATTTTTCTAAGGATAATACTGATAATAGTTGGGAATCATATGCTTCATCTCTTTCTCATCATTACGATCTTCCACCACAGACTCACAAAAAGATCGGTCGAAAACCACCTTAATCATCGGCTACCCACCCTCCCTCCCGATCACATCAGTCTCCTTGTACATCTTCTTCCTCTACTTAGGCCAAGGCCTAAGTATGGGGGGGACCGATGCTATTTGTACAGACCATTCTCCTCATCTCACGATCACCTCATTTCCACCCTTCTTCCGTACTTAGGCTGACCAGAGCCTAAGTATAGGGGGAATCGATGCCCATCTATACATACTCTCCTCATTCACATATCCCGATTGCTTCATTTTTTCGCTCTTCTTCTATACTTAAACTGTTTACAGTCTAAGTATAGGGGGGCGGATCAATATGTCTTTTTCTTTTTCACTCTCTTAAGCTTAGCCCGAGCTATGTCTTCTTTATACTTCTTGTGCTCTGAGGACACAACGCTCGCTAAGGATAGGGGGTCTGTATATATACTATGTATATATTTTACCCATATCTCGTACTTTTGCATAAGTCTATATATATTTACGGGGTGGGTAACTAACTTACAAAAAAACAACAACAACAAACAAAACAAAAAGAAAAAGAAAAAGAGTTTTGCTACTAACACTGACTGTGTCCTATCCAATTTTTTTTAAAAAAATAGCTTCTTATTTTTTTTGCAAAAAAAATCCTTGCATGAAAAATTAAAAAATAAAAAATTCACAAAACTAAAAAAAACTCGTGTCTGCATTTCACACACCTGCACCTCATCCAGCATTTCATTCTCTGCATCTGTGAAAAGTCTTTGTGTTCTGAACCGAGTTATGAGCAGAAATCGAGAGTGGTCTGGACTTGACCTTAATCCACCTAATTTTCAGAGGAACTTCACCGAGAAGTAGAATTATAGAAGCTTCAGGTCTTTGACTTAATTCTTTGAGTTCAACTTGACAATGTGCAGCATTTGACTCTTAGTGTCTAACCTGGTCTCTTCATTCTGGATACAACTCTGAAATAAGGAATTAATTCATACTCTTGCACTTTGCACTTAGCTCAACTCAGACGGGGTGTTGGAAGACTGTGTGAGTTTCTTTTCTGGTAGCGTGGAAATCTAAAGACCGAAGTACGGGTTGAAATAAAGCTTCGGAAAAGGGATGGACGGTTGGGCACAATTTTTTCTAAGACCCCAAAACATGTACGGAAACAAAAAGATTCTATATCCGTAGGGGCACAACAAGATCCAAGCAGAACCACCAAAAATCCAAATACAAAGAAGAATTCTACCAAATAAATATCTGACAAAAAAGGTCCAAGCTTCAAAGAAAACCTGCAGATCTTGGTGGAGACTCGGCTACACTGGCCAGCTTCACAAGGAGAGGTGACTACACTGGCCGTCCTCCAGTTCTTTTCTCCTTCCTCTAACTTCTCCCCCATTTCGATTGTGAACACAACACGACAGACCTTAGAAGGAAATACCTAACTCCACGGGGACGAGTTAGTGGAGAGGAGGTTTGCATGGTAGTCCGACATTCTGGATGGGAAGAGCTAAAACCTTTCACACACATGAGTCGATTGTTCAATGTTCATATGTATGCTTTGGGAGGAGGATTGATCTAAGATGACTTCTGAGCCGAAAGTGTGACAATGATGTGTAGAACTTGAAGGTTGTTGATTTTAAAATTCTAAATCTCACGGAAGTTCTGCCAAACTAATAATCCAAAGGTCGAGTAGAGTTTCATTTTCACCTTCAGCTCATGATCTTGGTATGGAACCCAATCTCATTTCACCTCATGGCATTTCTTTTGATGCTCAGGGATGAGCATGGTTTATGTATAGGAGGATGATGAATCTCAGATTCATCACTCTAAATCTCATTAATTAAGCTCAAATCCCTCAAAATCATTGGCATTTCTGCATTTATTCTGTATAATTAGCATTCATGCATGTTTTAATAAGAATTGCATTATTATCACTCATCTCTGCACAAAATAAGAAGCCAAAAATCCCAGCCAAAATTGAACTGTAAATAGCCTAATTTCTCCAATTTTTAACTAATTCATGTTAACTCTTAATGACCTAAATCTACTTCTACTGTGTACATATCACTAACAAGAATAAATAAAAAATATAAAAAATCACTAACCTAAATAAGTGGACCAAAAACTCAAACCCTATTTCTAGGATTTCCGAACTAAAACCCTCATATCTTCCCCATCCAGTATTCATTTTGATCCTACTCACTTTTAAACTAATGTACATATTAATACCTTCAAAACAAGATCAAGTTCAAGTGAATCGGAGCTCATATGTGAAAGTTGGGTTTTGGGCATCTTTTATACATTTTGTATTTTAACGAATTTGACCTGTTATTTTATGTACATAATTAACCTATTTTATTGTATTTCTTTTTCGTTTATCTTCTTTGATAAAAGTTCTATTAAAATACGCAAAAATCCAAATCCAAACTGAGCTTGAGATCAAAGAAACTAACTGAGTCTAAGTCTTCATTAGTTGTTTGTACAAAATTGGTCTTTTTCGTTTTTTATTTTATTTCTTCTTTTTCTTAATTAATAAAAATCCAAATGTGTAAATTTTTATCTTTGTTTTTATCATATTTTTTTCGTATTTTTATCTGGTTTAAAAATGATAAAAAATTTATAAAACACAAAAATCAAGGTATTCTATGTACATGGGATACCCCAAAAATATCACTTTGTGCAAACGAGGGATTTTGGTTTTGATATGTTCATGAAAGTTGTAGATCTCATCGAACGAGCAATTTTCGTTAAGAAACTTTTTCGATCTGAGGTCGTTTGCTATTTATTTTATATTTTTCAAAGTATTTATTTTCCGATTTTGTGAGGCTGACACGTGGCAGCTTCTGGAGCCGTCACGTTTCACCCATTTTTGATTTAATTTTGTTTCATTTTTATAAAAAAATAATTAAAAGACAACATGTGCAGGGCACGTACCTCCCGCGTACGTGCCACGCACGTGCTTCGTCTACATCCTCACTCTCTACAGTCGCCACGTGTCACCATCATGGTCGTCCTATCTCGGCCGATTTGACGGCCACTGCTCTTCGTCTTCCTCCCTATTCCTTGATTGCTCCGCCACGTATCTCACCCCCGCGACAATCGCCGCCCTGCCCCACCACCTTCCTATTCCGGTGCCGCCTGCCTGTCTAATCGGGGCTCCACCACCTTCCATCCCGGATCTCCTCGATTCCCTCATCTCCAATCTCGTCGAATCACATCTGCGATCTCCTCTTCGAAATCTCTGTCAATCAAACCTTCGTCGGATCTCGTCTTCCACCTCCCACATCCGTCCCCTTCGTCGTCCTTATTTAAAGACCGCCGCCCCGACCTCAACAACCCATCCATCGATCTGCTCTTTAACTTGACCGCCTGGGTGACAGCCCGGTCCTTCTTCGCTGACGTGATCTGAGGGATCCCCCCTTGTTGCAGTGGCAGCCTTCGCCTTTCTGCCTAGCTCCTGCCCCCCTTCGATCGTCGTCGAGCCTACGACTACCTCCATCGACAATGCAACTCCAACGTTGCCTTCTTCATCAACTCCTTCGACATCAACGCTTCATCACCGAGCTCCGTCTTGCAACCTCCAGCAACTACTCGACCTCCCAAGGGTTGTGGGCTCTTCCGCCGCCAAAGCTCCAAAGCTTCATCGACTTCAGCCAGCCCTGCAGCTACATCACCGTAGGGTACCAGTCTTCATAGACAACACCCAATCCTCGATCGTCACCGACATCGACGTCGATCGCCCTCCGCTTCCAAGCCCTTGTCTCCGGTGTTGCACGTCCACCAGGCGACTCGCCTGCCACTCCGCTGCTCCGCCTTCGACCGCCGGGCGGTGGGCCCGAGGCCCTCCCCGCGTGCGAGGCACGTGACGGGAGGGAGCATTTGCATCAAAGCCCCCGGAGGTCTCCTAATTTTCAGAGTCAACCCCTGCCCCAGAGGTCACGTGCGTCGCACGTAACCTGCAAGAAAATTGTAGAAGACCTCCCAGAAGTCCGCACTATTTGCACATCAGTCCCCAACCAGAGGGCACATGCCACGCATGTGCCCCTCTGGCCATTTTGCAAAACATCCCCTAATGTTTCGGTAATTACAATATAGCCCTTCTTTGCATTTTATTTTATTTTTAATTATTATAATATTGCATTGGTACCCCTATGTTCCCCCATTGTTCTAGACTGCTACATTACATTATTTTATTATCCAAAAATAGCATGATGTTCATTAATTAATTCTCTACATGATAGCATATGCTTGATATTTTTATGATCAATGGTTAATTAATAATTAATTATTTTGTGGAAAATTGTATACTTTGCTCATTTTGTGCTCTAAAATTCATAACTAATTAACCGTCGCTCTGAAAATTGCCAAAAAATCACATATTGTAGAATTAATTATTTGTTACATTATGCCCAAAAGAATTTCATTTACATGCATCATTTTCCTTCTAAAAATCATTTTACATATTTTAATATTTGATTTTTAATAGATATTTAATCTTGTTGTTTTTAGATTTAGGATTTTTCTGAGATCCATCATCTAGTGATAGATCTTGAATAATTTTATCCCTTGAAAATAATTAGGTTTAATATTTATTATAATTAAATATTGAAATTCACTTTGTTTACATTTAAAAATTCATAAAAATCATCTTGCATCCAAAAATTCCAAAAAAAAATTACATTGCATTCATTTCATCATAATTATCATCTTGGCCAAGTTTCATATTTTTCGGACATCGTTTGATTGATCTTTACATTCTAATCCCTAAAATAGGCCAAAGTTGCATTTTGTATCCCTAATTGCATTAAAAATTACAAAAAAAGAACACCTCGAAAATCATACATAAACTTTGATAGACAAAAGGTTGTTCCTTTGCCTCCTTGGGTTCGACCTTAGGACTTGTCCAAGTAAAATAAACATAAAACCGCATAAAAGGAAAAAGCTACTTCATTTTTTTTAAGAAATGGGAATTTAGTGAGGGTGATGCATATCCTCGACCACAATCTTTTGCTCTCTGATCCGCTTCTACATAGAGAAATTCGTGATTTGAGGCCAAAAGGGCCCAAGAAATTGATAATGGGAATTGTTATATCTTTGAGAATTGGTTGGAATAGCTTTTTAGGGGGCAATCTATAGTTTAGAATAACGTCTTGGCATCAATCTGGCTTCCTTCATTAATAAAGAAGGTGAGGTAAGCTCCCATCCTCTGCTCAACCGTGATGGAGGCATCCTGTAGGGATGTCAGTCAAATCCAGCGAGGATTAGACTAGCTGCGATGCCTACCGCTCCGGATTGAAAACCCTAGAAGACAGAGCTCTTAGAAATCCCCGCTCTGCCCGTCTTAGCTTCGAAGTGATGAATAGAAAAATCCACTCTTTTCATCAAATTGCCCACAGGTTCGCACAGATGAGGCAGGCTGGCCATCAAGAAAAAAAGAGAGCTAGAACTCTAGTCAAAGCGGGAAAGTGGAAGAAGTGTCGAGGGTATAGGATGGTTGAAGACTACTAGGATAGTGAAATCATCACTTTGTCGGGTCCTACCTCCGCCTACGGTGGGAAGTGCCCTTCTTTTCTCCAGCGGTTATGCCGAAAGGTTTTAATATCACCATGTATATTCATCTATATATCCCTCCAATATGTCATTCGAATTTCGTCAGAAACAGAGACTCCAATACCCTCCATCTGGAACATGTAATTTTAACAGTCTAAATATTATTGTCATCGACATGTTCTAGATTGAGGGTATAGGAGTCTCCGCTTCCGACGAAATTTGAATGACATTTTGGAGGGATATATAGATGAATATACATGGCGATATTTTTCAAAAAAAATAAAAAAAATTATGGAAAATAGCGCAGGAGAAGCATGTTGGGGTAACCCCACCAATCCGTAGTTCATATACATGAAAATGCTAAACCCATTGAAAAATAAAAAAATACAAAAAAATAGGACGGGACAATCTCATTTTCCCCCCTAAAAAAGAACTATGCTATTATTGCGAACAAAAAATAGCATGTGGTGTAATGATACGAGTGTGTGTATATTGGATTTCCAACAAAAAGTAGCATTGTGCTACCAATGCTATTGTTATGTGGCATGATAACTCCAATAATACAATACAGTATCACGCACGCTATTGTTGTGAACAAAAGGCACCCTTAAATTATGCTACGTATATTCACAGGTTTCCACCAAAAATAACGAGATGACCAATAATATTCAACCAAAAATATAGCAGGACGACAGAAAACATGATTAAAATATCACATCAAAGGAAGATATGGAGAAAGCGCAGACGTTAAAGTTTGCAGATGGGGGCGGGCGGAGGTACACATGGACGCAGTGCCGTCCTTGACATTTCATGGGTCTTAGGCAAAAGGAAAAAATGGGCTCTTATCAAAAAATTTGATGAACAATATGCTCTTATATAATTCCATAAAATTTTGGACTTTAGCATCGAGTTGTTCACTAAAAATTTGATTATATAAGAATTCAATTTTTGATGAGTTGTTTCATTGAAAAATCGATTCCATAAGGGCTCATTTTTCAACGACTTGTTTCATCGAAAGGGCTCTTTTTTCGGTGAGTTGTTTTACTTATAATTTGATTCTACAAGGTCTCATTAGGATATATATACTATTTTTTTAAACTAAAGGTTGGATACATGAAAAATGGGCCCCTAATGTTGATGGGGCCCTGGGTCATTACACTCGCAAACTAACCTCAGGGACAACCCCACATGGACAGGCGAGCAGCAGTTGTAAACCAAGAGGGTGCCCGAGTCACTCGATAAAGATCGAGCGACCATATTTTTCTGAGCTTTTACCATGCGAACTGCTCGATCGAGTGGCTCGAGCATCCTCTCGATTTACAGAATACCTCTATTGTACAACAGAAGAACTGTTCTTCATGGGCAGAGGGAGGGGAAAGCCTCCCCATCACTCTGGAATTTCCTACAATACATGGATACCATTTTATCTTGTTTTATTAATAAGTTATCATTTTATCATGTTTTATTACTGATAACCGCGATTTTCCGCGAGGGTCACCATGATATAAAAAGGTTGTCGCTGAGGCGACCACTCGCAGAAGACCGGTGTTGATCAGCAATTAACCCACAGTAAAAGAATAAAACAATTAAGCTCAAAAGAAATGTGAATTAATCTTTATTACTCTTCCATAAAATGTATAGGGAACAAGCATGTAGAGGTCGAACCACAGAGAGCAATACAAAATGCAATAGCCTACAATGTACATGAATCGCAGTCATCCAGGTGTGAAGCCTATTTTTGTGGGTTTTTGAATTTTATATTTTTTTATTTTATATTTTCTTTTTATTTTTATTTATGATATATTAATATAATTAGGTAATATATATATAATTTATAGAATATAAATATATATATCTAAGTATACCCATAGAGGGTGAGTATATAGCTTATAATACATACAGTATATATATGCATATATAAGTATAATAATATTATTTATTTATTTTATTTTATTATATTTTAGGATTAATAAATATATATATATAAATACATATAAGTAGTGAGACATATATATATATATATTTCTTTTTTTTAGGGAGTACATATTTATATATAAAGGGGTGCTATAATATTTATAAAATACTCAAAAATAGTCAAAAATTCAGAATTAAAGTCTTTTTGGTATTTTTATGGTTTTTTTACTGTTTTTGTCAATTTTGGGCATTTTTCAAAACATTTTTAGTATTTTTAAATAGCAAAATAAGAGCAAACAGTGGAATAGGGTCTGACTATAAGAAAAATAGGAATTAAGAATAACAAACAGCCTTAAAAATTTTCCACACTGTTTTTCTAATAAAGATAATAAAATATAGCATAAATAGGGACTGAGTTTATATTTTTCTGATTTTTCTTTGATTTTATACATTTTTTTGACGTTTTTGGTTATTTTTGAATTTTTAAGGTTTTCCTTTTGAGATTTTTAGTGATTTTTGGAGTGACACTGAAATAGGTCAAAATACACCATAGCTAATTTTTTTGGAATTTTTCGAGGTGTTTTATTATTTTTTGGTATTTTATAAGCTAGACAGTAAATAAAATGCATGTTTTTGATTTTTAATAAATACAAAAATGCAATAAAATTAAAAACTAAAATCATAGCGTGCAATGGTACACTAATAGGAGCTTATGTCTATTTTTGCAAAATTTTTCAAAGAAATATGAAGCACAAAATAAATAGACAAAGTACACAAAAATAAATGGCCTGGCAGGGGTATTTTTGCAATTAAAATATCTCTCAGGGGCATACATGCAAAAGTTACAACATAAATAAACATTTATTTTTATTTTCAGGGCCATTTTACAAATACAAAAACCCGATGGGGTTTAAATGCAAATATCACGCGCCTCATGTGGGTGCTGCACGTGAGGCGCGGAGGGACTAAAATGCAAATCTAAAAACATAAGGGAGCCTTTAGCAAATTATACAACTTATTTACAACTTAACCTTTTATTTTTGATATTAAACTATAAATACAAAAAGCAGGGGGTTAGGTATGAAATTTACCCCCAAAGGCGTGACATCCAACGGCGCGGGGTGTGCCACTTATCCACGCGTCGAGCATCCGACGGTGGATACCGGTTCGTCGATGAAGGGCCTGGATTAGGTGATCCTGGTTGATCTGACGGTTGGCACGTGGCTTCATCGGACGACTCCTGAGCGAACTGGGATGGGCCTCCAGATCCAACGGCGCTGAAGCTCCCTGGAAGAACAGGGAAGAAGCTCGTGCCTGGCGAGCTTCGATCGAGAAGCGTGGGCTCCTCCAGGGCTCTCCGGCACGTCTGAGGTGGTCTGCACGTAGCTGGAGGCCTCCCGCGTCGACTGATGGGTCCATCATGGCTCCTGGAGGTCCGAGTCGCTCGGACGAGGTCGGTGAAGAGGGGGACCTCCAGGAACCTCTTCCTGGTTCGATTCGAGTCCAGATGGGCTCTATTCTTCGTTTGACCTGCAGAGGAAGAATCGGGGGCGAGAGGGCTACCTCCTCGACCCGGGGTTTTGAAGCTTGGCAGCAAAATGGGGTGAGGCGGAGGGGCTCCGACGAACGGCGGAGGGGGAGCCCCGATTCGCCAAGACCAGGGATCCTGGGTTGAGCCAATGGGTGCGATCGATGGAGAATGCGTTGGGGTTTGAAATGGAATGAACGTGGCGGTCGGGCACAAGCAAGACAACGGTGGAGAAGTCGTCGGAGCTGAGCTCCGGTGAACTTCGAATTTTTGGTTTTAAGCTCCTACGATCAACTAAAGGCTAAACTAACTACTGGAATTAAACGCTAACATTAAAAGCTAACTAAAATTATAAAAGGGACAGCTCTTATACCTGGGGGCCACCAGGGAGCAGGGCGGACGCCGGAGCTCCGCCGCGTCAAAATTCTCCTTCCTCCGGCCGATCCGAGGCACTGGAGCACTCCCCCTGTCACGAGGAACGGTCCAGGATCAAGATCAAGGCGTTGGGTTGGAATGAAATTGGCCAAATTCGAGGAAGGAGGCGGAGCTACTTATTTATAAACATTGGCGAGTAGCCTTATTGACCGGCGATTATTGATTAATCCAATGAACATCTGATCGATCCAAGTTATTGGCGGGCATTATGGATAATCAGAGAGCAATTCTTGTGAAGGAAGCGAGCTTGAACGATGGACGGGATGGCCGCAAAAAATGGAGGAAATCGGGGGAGTTGACAGTTCAGAAGCGCCAGAGCAGGGATGGGACAGTTGACAAGGGGGTCAACGAAGGTCGGCGCCTCATTGATCCACGTCAGCCGCTAAAAGACAAAACAGGAAATTTGAGCCTAAATTGATTTATTTACCATAATAAATGTTTTTATTTGAATTTTCTTAAAACATAAAAATTGTGTATTTTTTCATGTAGTATTTATTTGTGATTTTTATTGAATTTTTCGAAGTGTTTTATTGTGGTTTTAATTTAATAATGTGTATATGTATGTATTTACATGTATTTTTGTGTAATTTATTTTTTTATTTGTTTATTTTATTTTATTATTTTATTGGCTTATTTTATAAATTTATAATTTATTTTTGTGAGTATAAATGTATTTTTATTTAATTTTTATGAGTTTATTTCCATTTTTTAACTAAATAGGTATAGGTATATGTAGGTATCCTAATAGGTATTTTACCTATGTATTTTGCATACTTAATTTATTTAATGTATTTTCTTGATCTTTATTTTGGATTTATATTTTTAATAAGTTATGTATAATATTTACATTATTATAAAAAATATAGAAGAATAAAAGAATAAGAGAATAAAGTCCTTTTTATTTGTATATAGATGGATAGCATAGGTATGTTGCCTATGAAGCTTATGGGCTTATTTTATTTTGCAATTTCTTTTTGGTTTCCTTTTAACTTTAATATGTACATGCCTTATATACATTATTTACAAAAATCTAAAAAATACAATTTGGTTACAATAATGAATAATGAATAAATAGAATAATTTAATCAGGTTTTATGTACAATGAGGGCCAAAAACCTAACTTTTGCAGATGGGCTCCAAAAAATATGAAACCAATTTTATTAAATAGTTCATGGAGAGCTATATACAATTAAAGGTGAGTTTGGGTGATTTGGAGTTTTTATTTGCAAGATATGGGTCTGTGAAGTTGAGTTTTTGGCTTTTTATTCTGTGTATAAAATGTACACTGAGTATTATCTTTACACAAACTCAATTTTGTATTTTTATTTACATTATTAGCTACAACTTTCATGAACAAGGTTTCTTTATTTGAGGAATAAATAATTATGTACAAATAGGTGTCGAAAATGCATAAATAAATGCATGAATAAATGAGGTATTTATTGTATACTGGCCCTTATCTCCCCCTACTTTATTCCTTGTCGACCAATACCATGCTGGCCTTGGTCTCGGGGTTTGGGTCATAAAATATTTGCAATATTTTATTCCTTTTTCTTTTCTTCTCTTTATTCTATAATTTTGTGAATAGGGGTGCTTTCAGTGCAATGCATGTCTTTACAAAATCTGAATTTGGAGCTCCTGTCAGACCTTGGGTGTAGATGTGTGTGGGACCTAGTCGGGAACCAGCTCTAAAATCCAACAGCCTTCGATAGTCACAGAACTCGGTTCAACCCACCTCAATAGCCTGGTCAGAACCAGTCTACATCATACGCAAACCCTTATAACTATGAAGCTGACTTGTACAGTGTAAGTGATGGTGGCTCTCCCCAACTGAAATGACAAAGGAACTGACTTCTCCAGAATGACAACCCAATGATTCCCCAATCCAACAGCTCTTTCCTCGAGGAGCAGGGTATTCCCTTCTAAGTTCAAGTGGCAACCAACTCAAGAGGAGGGGGTGAAGAGAAGAATGGACGGTAGCCAGTGTAGCTACCTATCCTGGGATGCAAGACCAGTGTAGTCAAGTCATCCAGCTGCAGGCTCACATATTTGTCTTTGGAACTCAAGCGTGCTTATTGACTTTGTACATACTTTGCAGGAATTTAATTTTTGTACAGACCTGACCTTTTTTTTTCAACATACTATTCACAGCAGCATTTACATAAGGAGTTTTTCCTCTTGAGCCAGTAGACTATCCCTCTTTTGAAGCTTTATCGTAACCTACAATCTCCTGTCTATAGACCTCATGGCTATTGGACCAGGTTGGGGTGCACTTCCCTCCCTAGACGAGGACGAATGTTTCCACCCTTGTGTGTCTCAGACTGGCAAATCCAACCCCCTCACCACTCCAACTGAGTTGAGCCAAGTGAAAGGTGCAAGTGTCCAAGTTAGGTCACGGTCAGCAAGAGTCGTACGTGTGTCTCGAAAAGTTCTAGTTAGTCCACCAAGGTGGCTTGAACCCAGCCCTGATTTCTCAAAGAATTAAGTCTGCATAGCCTGAAGTACCTTAAACCTAGTTCCTGTAAGGTTCCAGTGCAGTTAGGTGCGGTAAGGTCTAACCAAGCTCCAATTTAATGACTTTATTGGACTGATTCAATCATCAAGCTCACTCAAAAAGAATATGAATGGTATGCTTATGCTATGCACAATGAATGATGCAATTTTTCACAAAGAATTTAAAAGAATCAAAGAATCTTTTTACACAAAGAAATTTTTGCAAATAAAAACTTGATACATACAAAAAGGTACATACAATTATTTACACGGGCGTGCCGCTTTATTTACAAGCTGTATGGATTTTCAAAGACTTTACAGGTTTTATTGGCGTGCCAAAAGAGTTTTATGCATTTCATTTCTGATTTACAAGTCTCTGTATCGATGCTCTTTATGCTTCAGCTCTGGTTTTGAAAATAATTTTGCAGACTATAGTACACGATAATTTTTGCAATCATTTACACACATTTGAAGACTATTTTTGCAAAGATTTTTCACACTATATATATACAATTTTCACAATAGTTTTGACAAACATTTTTCAAAATATTTGCACATAGGTTTTTCAAATCCTTTCTTTCACACAAAGAAAAAGCAGGTCACACTAGTTTTCTAATCATACTGTATAGGTATCTGATTTATTAATCAGTATGTACAAAAGAAGAGAAACTATATTTGATGTACAATATGGTTTTTATCAGATTTATTTGTGATTATTCCTTATTTACAAATGAGAGATTTTTGTGTAGACTCCTCAGACTTATTCGAGAATCATTTTTCACAAGAGTTTTGAAAGCTCTAGTCCAAAATAATTTTGCAAACATGTACATGTATTTGAAAAGGATTTTTCAAAGGTTTTACACAGCATATATAGGTTTTCCAAAACAATTTTGACCATCAAAATTTTACAATCATTTGCATGCTATTTTCCACACATTTTGATTTCACTCAAAGAAAATAAATTTTACACGCAAAACTGATTTTTCAAAAGTTGAATACTTGTACACGCTATTTTCAAACAATTTTCACAAGGTTTTTCAAAGAAACTTTCTTTCACAAAGCCTTTTTCCTGACTTAATAATCAGTATAAGTACACAGAGCCTGAGGAGCTCACAACCATCTTTTATTATTATAGAGTTACTTATTGCTTTTTAAATTGAATTGGTGTTTTATTTTTCAGTATGAGTTATGGCTTATAGTATATACATGGTATATACGACCCCCCTATACTTAGCTTGAGCTATGTCCTCATAGATCGAAGAGAAAAGCAGAGACATAACTCGTACTGAGTATAGACAAGTCTAAAGAATATATATATGAATGAAATGAATGAATGAGAAGTTGACCGTCCCCCCTATACGTAGGATCAAGTAATCCTAAGTATAGCAGACTGTACAAAAAGCAGGGAGGGTCAAGGGTGGTAATACACAGATCGTACTCAGATTGTCTCCCCCTATACTTAGGGTAAGATACTCCTAAGTATAGACAAGAAGAGGAGACAATGGAGAGGATTGGAATGAAATGAAAAACTCGGGGTGCACATCCCCCCTATACTTAGGACCAAGTACGTCCTAAGTATAGAAAACTGTCTACAAGGGCGGCACCTTTTAGATACAAAAAGAAAATAGAAAAGGAAAAGAAGAAAAGAAGAAAAGAAAAGAAAATCAGATAAACAGTTGTTGGATTGCATAGTCTGAATCTTTCGATGCCGCGGGTGCTGAGGAGATGTCATCATGATGCATGAGCTGAACGGAGTCAACAACGGCCAGGAATGTGTCTGGTTCGAGGTACGGCTTCAGGAGTTGACCGTTGACGACGAATGGCTGTGCATCAGGAGACAGTTCTGATATAGCAATGCTTCCATTGTCACGCACTTCACAAACTCGAAAGGGCCCTGTCCACTTACTCTTTAATTTGCCTGGGAATATCCGCAACTTTGCATCAAATAACCACACTTTCTGTCCAACGTCAAAGGTCTTTCGTCTGATGTGCCGGTCGTGCCAACGTTTCACCTTCTCCTTGTACATCAAGGTGTTATCGTATGCATAGTCTCGGAATTCCAAGAGCATGTTCAGATCATCTTTTCTCTTCTGACCACTTCTACGTGAGTCCAAATTACAACTGTTGATTGCCCACAAAGACTTGTGAATTAATTCCACGGGCAGATGGCATGATTTTCCATATACAAGACGATAGGACGACATGCCCAAAGGAGACTTGTAGGCGGTCCGGTAAGCCCATAGGACCGAGTCCAAGAGTTGGGACCAGTCCTTCCTGTTTGGCCTAACAAGTTTCTGCAGTATAGTCTTGATTTCTCTGTTTGATAGCTCCGCCATGCCATTGGTCTGAGGATGATAAGGAGATGCGACACGATGGTCGATGCCGTACTCCTTCGTTAACTTCTTGACCTCTTTGTTGATGAAGTGGCTACCCCCGTCTGAGATGAGGATCTTCGGTATCCCGAACCGCGAAATGATGTTCTTCTTCAGAAACTGGCATACTGTTCGGCTGTAGGCGGCTCGAGCGGGGATAGCTTCAACCCAACGACTCACATAGTCGACAACAAGAAGGATGTGCTCAAAACCTTGACTGTTAGGGAAAGGTCCCATGAAGTCAATGCCCCATGCATCAAAAACGTCTGCTATCTGAATGATTTTCAGGGGCATTGAATTCTTTGGCAGTGAGTGTACCTTTCATTCTCTGACAGTCAGTACATCGTTTCACAAATTCAGCTGCATCATTGAATAAAGTGGGCCACCAGAAGCCACACTAAAGTACTTTGGCTGCCGTTCGATCTCCAGAGTAGTGTCCACCAGATTCGAGCGAGTGACAATGCTCGAGGACACTTGATTGCTCCGTCTGAGGGATACACCTGCGCCAAATACAATCTGCTCCTTCTCTGAATAAAAGAGGATCATCCCATTGGTAGAAGCGGATGGTCGACATGAATTTGTTCTTTTGGTTCTTCGTCCAATCCGAAGGTATTACCCCAGAGGCAAGGTAATTGACTATATCAGCATACCAAGGAAGAGTATCCACAGCTAAGATGGCTTCGTCAGGGAAGGTTTCTGTGATAGGTGCATTGCTCAGAGGAGGTTCATGCTGCTCTATTCTGGAGAGATGATCTGCTACCACATTCTGAACTCCAGGCTTGTCCTTTATTTCCAAATCGAATTCCTGGAGGAGAAGGATCCAACGAATCAGTCTTGGCTTGGCATCCTTCTTCTGCTGTAAGTACCAAATAGCATAGTGGTCTGTAAAGATGGTGACTTTTGATCCCAACAAATAGGATCTGAACTTCTCTAAGGCGAAAACCACAGCCAGCAATTCTTTCTCTGTCACTGTATAATTTCTTTATGCTTCGTCTAATGTTCTGCTGGCATAGTGAATGGCATAGGGCGCTCTGTCTTTTCTCTGCCCAAGAACAACCCCGACTGCAAAGTCTGACGCATCGGTCATTATTTCAAAAGGAAGAGTCCACTCGGGCGGCTGTAAGATTGGAGTCTGAGTGATGAGCTCCTTCAACTGATTGAAGGCAAGGAGAACCGGCTGATCAACAATAAACTCCGTCTCCTTGCACAAAAGTTCTGTCAGAGGTCGGGCGATGCGGCTGAAATCCTTGATAAATCATCTGTAAAACCCCACTTGCCCCAGGAATGACTGATGAATACCCATTCATCACTCTTTATTCTTATATTTTAGCTACAAAAACCTATGCAAATGCATGTAGATATGTGTAAATAGGGTCAATTAGCAAAAGCATGCATGTTTGTAAATATAGATAATTAGCATGTTTTTGTGCAAAAATAAAAGAATAAAGATGAAAAAGAAAAAGAGGGAAATATTTAGAATAAATATTGAGCAACCTAACCCAAGGGAGGGCTCAGCATGGGCCTGACCGCATAAAAGCCAAGTAGAGGGAGATAGGGGCTCATGTGTACATATTTGTGTAAATAAATAAATTATATATTTTCCTCACCCAAAAATTTGTTGTAAATATTTGTATATAATTTGTATACATTGATAAACTATTAAAAACAAAATAAAAATTTAAAAATCAAAAAGACCCAAAAACACCCCTTCACCATGTACATAGATCATTACCCTTTACTTATTTCACCTTGTAAATAAAGTCATTTATTTTCAAAACTTCTTGTAAATATTCTATGGTATATATTGTAAATAAAATAAATAAAAAGAATCAAAACAAAAATCAAATAAAAATTACAAAATTAAAATACAAAAATATATTGTATATATGCCATGTACATAGTTGTATATAACTAATTATTTCCCCTATGTATATAAATAATAAAAATAAAATAAAAATAGCCTTTTATTCCTCATTTTACCCTATAAATAAATAAAATATAAAATAGGAATAAAAATGTATAAAAATAACTAATTAAAAAATCAAAAATAAAAAAACCTATATTGTATAAATACCTATGTATAGCTATACTATGTAAATACCTTATTTTTGTTTCCAAAAATTAATTAAAAATCACAAAAAAATAGAAAAAAATAAATTAAAAATATTTCATGTTTTAAGTTTTTGAAAATTCGGCCATTTAATGGCCCAAAAAAATCAAATAAAAATCTAAAGCTTGGCGGGCTCTGATTGGTCCACGAGGGATTGTTGACCCCCGGTCAACTCTCCCCCCAGGACCACCAGAGCCGGGTATGTCGCGCCCGACCCGTTTTCACTATTTTCCACCCGCCTAACCCGGCCGCCATCTACCCAAACCCTGGGCTCCGATTGCTCCCCGATCATTCAGGACCCTCGCCCGGGGTGGGTTTGGAGGATCCGAGATCCGTACTACCCGCCCGACCTCTTCCTTCTCGGACCTCTCACCATATTTAAGGTCATCTCCGGCGACCTAATCACGCTATCTTTGATCTTCCCCTCGGCGCTTGTGAGCTCCTCCATCATCCCTGAGTGACAGCCGTGGCCGGTGGAGTTGCAGCGAGGCCCGGGCTGCCGGAAATCACTGATCCGGTGGTAATCGCCGCCGTGCGCCGCCGCGAGCGCGCTGAGCCTCGGGGACCTCGACGACCCCTTGAGGCAACGACCGGGAGCCTCATCAGCTCCAGCCCAGTCGAATGCGCCCATCAGGTAACTTCTTTAGCCAGTAGATTAGCTTAGCGTTAGGTTTTTTTCGATTTGCAGTAGCTTAGCTCCGCCACCTCCGCCAGCCGTCTCGTCCACTCCCTTGATCATCCGACATCGCCATCACCTCCGCCAGACCCCTCTCCACCTTCTCCGACCCTTCATTCCCCCTGTCTCGCCCCGGAGCAGGATCTCGGCTCTCACCCCTCCGCCGCTCGCCGGAGAGCCATCGCATCGCACCACCGGTCACCTTCCGCCCGCTCTGACGGGTCGAGGCAGTTTGCCCTCGACCCCTCTTTCTTTCTGTGCAGGTCTCCAGGTCCATCGACCTCATCTGGAGGTCGGAGCTTCAGAGCACAGCAGCTCCCGTTCCTCGACGTCGCCGGAGTTCTCCTGAGCTCCTCGCCTCCATCGGAGCAGTGCATCAGGTGCGGACCGTCATGGCGCAGCTTTCTAGCATCTCCTGAGCACCGGACGAGGACTACCGTACACGCAGAGGGCCGGCGAAGCTCGCCGGCCGTCAGTTCCTCCAGGTCCTTCGTTCACCGTCCGATCGACCTCGACGCCCCAGTTTAGATCTCGGCCGTACATCCACGGGGCAGCACTCACCATCGGATCTCCCTGGGGTCGATCTTCACCGTTGAGCGACGAGGTTAAGCCACGACGCCCCTCAGCCATCCGATCTAGCACGTGGCTGCACCTCGTCCATCCGATCCGAGCCCGGCTTCCTTCGAAGACCCACGTCGCAGCTCCTTCGTCCGATCATCCACGTGGACACATACCAGCCGTCGGATCGATTCGAGGGGTGGCTTTCGTGTGCGGCGCACCATCCCATCCGTCCAACCTGCCACGCGTCGTACATCCGGCCCTCGACATTAATAAAAGGGGTAATTTATCTTTAGGCCCCTTTACTTTATGCATTTAGTTTTTAATCCTGTAAATAAGTAGATTAGTTCTTTTATTTCTGTAAAATTTGCAATGTGGACCTTCTAGTTTATGAGAATTGCATTGATGCCCCTGCCTGTTGTAGACACGTGCATCGATACGTGATTATTTGGTGTTTTTGCATCTCTGGCCCTGCATTTTTGCCCTGTTACGTTTCATATTTTTAAAAATAGGAATTGCAATTTAGTCCTTCCAGGCCTGAGTCACGCGTATCGTGCGTGGCCCGGAGGGTTATTTGCACTCCTACACCTCTACTTTCTAGGGTTGTTATTCCAGGGACCCAGAACTTTGTATTAATTGCAGAAAGGTCCTTGTGCCCTGTTGCTTTTTGTTATTTTTGAATAAAATATCAAATCACCTCCAAATCCAATGAGATTTTGACACATGGCTCCCGCCATGGTGTAGGAATTTTACGGATTTTTGAGGACATTTTTGATTTTATTTAGTATTTTTAAAAATTCAAAAACCTTCTTTTTAGCTACTGTCTAGGTTTAAAAATCCCAAAAAATATAAAACACCCCCAAAAATTCTAAAAAAAATAGTTACTGTTCCTTGTGTGTTGTTTGATTTTCTAGCCAATTTTGGCTATTTTTCATTGCCTAAAAACCCTAAAAATCTAAAAACCCTTAAAAACTCATAAAAATTATAATAAATAATCTAAAAATCCAAAAACAATAATTTTGGTGCTCAAATTTTCCTTATTCTTTCTAGTATATAGGAAAATTACCTTCAGGACCTGTTGAGATCCTTAGATATTTTATTTAAGGGTTTTGGTCCTTGCTGGACAGTACCTCATCTTTTTAGCACTGTTTGATTTTTAGAAAATAAAATATGCCTTATAAAAATCCCAAAAATTCACCAAAAACACTTAAAAACTTAAAAAACATAAAAACCATTTTTCTTGAGTTTTTGCTTGATTTTTGGTGTGTTAAATAAATTGATCAAGTGTGCTTGCTTTTACTTTCTTTTATTTTCTTCACTTATTAAAAATCCAAAAAAAATATAAAAATTATTAAAAACCACTAAAAACATTTTGTTTTGCTTTTATTTTCATCTTTACTACTTCGTAGGCCTCTGGCCAACCCGTGCTCCTTGTGTTCGACCCTGGGAGCTATACCAGGTTAATCCCATAGCTAGACCGCTTGCTTTGTTTTGTTTGATATTCGATTTATTTCGCGGTTCGATCTTCTTCTTGATACACATCCGAGTGACTGAGGTCGCAACGACCGTCTCAGTTACCTGATTGCCTTAGTTGCTCGGGATTTTGTGGTTATCAGAATGGCGCCGTTGCCGGGGAGCACGGCTTAGTAGTGTTGTTTTTATTTTCATTTTTTGTTTTCGCGGCTTTTCGCGGCTTTTCGGAGCTCGCAGCTCTTCGCGGCTTTTGTTTATAGTTTCTTTTTGTTTTATTTTGTTTTATTTTTATTTTCTTTTATTTTTATTTTTGTTTTATTTTGTTTGATTATTTTATCTCCATTTTTGCACATATACCCTCACTTGTATTTTCTTTTATTTTTCTCTATTATTTGATTATTCTTTCTGGACTGACCACTCTTCTCTGTTTCTTGTGAGGGCCCGAGGACCGCGGAGGCGACTTTCAAGGAGCCGGTGCAGCCGCGGCACTTGGAGGCGGCTTCTTTCTCTACGAAGCCGCAGGAGAGAGCGAGAGAGAGAGTTGAGTGGGTGAGGTATTAGGATAGTTTTATTTCATTTCATTATTAATTGTAATAACTCAGGACACTCTTGGACTTTGTGGACTTGACTTGTGACCGTAGCGGGTCTGTTTCGCCGAGCACCGGTGTGCTCGGGGGACCCATTAGGACTTGCGGTTTTTCGCGGCTTTTCTCGCGGATTTCTTTTTATTTTCTTACTGTCATTTTCCGGTTTTTCGCGGTTTTTGCTCGAGCCCCTAGATTTAGGACTTTCTGGTGATTGTGACGTAATTGAGTAGGATCCACATACTTAATTGCATATCTGTTCCTATAGACCGTAATTGGACCTACTTAAAATAAATAATAAAAATAACCGACTCGCTAGCCTCCGTAGCCTACGTGCCGTAGCCCGTCCTGTAAAGCGCTTACTCCTACCCCCGATTTGTCGGGCAGGGGAGGGATGGGCCAAACCGGACCCTTTGGCTTGGAGGTCGGTGACCGGTTAGACGGTTCTTTGCTAGAAGTTGCTCGTCTAGGACTCGGCTTCCCGCTGCATCATTTAGCTTAGTTTTATTTCTGCCTTTTATTTTATGCGCGGATCATATTGCATGTAGAGAGCTGGAGGCAGGTACGCATTTCTGACTTTGCATGCATCATTGATTTCTCGTGCATCGGCTTTTTCGACTTCTCCCCCCTGTTTTGGACTTAATAATCAGGAGAAACCGAAAAATTCATTAGGCGTTTCTTTTTATTGAAAAATATCTAAAAACAAAAACAATAAAATCGGGACTGCTAATCTTACTTGACCTAAAAGACACTTCACTGAAAATCTGTCTTGGGGAGAGTAACCCCCTCCTTGTCTGGTTTGGATGAGCGAGAGAGTGATCCGCACATTAGGATAGAGCCTCCGATCTTTTCTTGACTGATTACCGGCTTTCAGTACGGGACAGTCGGTTGAGAGAGATTTGGACACCTATTTACCTCACGTAATCGCTCTGATAGACTGGATGATCACCTAAAATAAAATTGACAAGATAATTGACCGATCCCTTCGGTCTTCAGCTCTGTGTGCGTAGGTGAATTGGGGGTTTGCTTGTTCATCTTGTTTGATTGCCAGATCCCTTCGATCTTGTTCCCCTCCCTCACCTCCCTTCATTTCTCTTCTCCTTTACCCCTGGATGATGGATCCCCCTCACTTTGAGCCGACTCTTACGGCTTCTTCTCCGTCTTCTGACCATCACTCCAGTCCACCTTCTAGGGAGGTCGGATCTCCGACCAACCACCCGCTCCCTCCCTCCCTTTCATCTTATCACTCTGGGCATGCTGTGATAGACGTCCGAGGATACCAGCTAGTGCAGATGCGAGACCCGGACGATGTTGTTGCTGAGTTGAGAGTGCACTCCATTGGTGACCCGAGAGAGCAGTGGAGAGTAGCAGACAGATCCTATTCCAGAAGGATGGAGGAGCAGATAGCACATGGAGCTCAGTCAGCTTCTACACTAGGTACATTCGTCTTGGAATTGGATTACGTTCAGCGACTGCCGACATTTTCAGGAGAGGCGCACGAGGAGCCTTATCTTCACCTGTCCGCTTTCGAGGAGCTTTGCAGAGCACAGAGATATTCAGACGTCACTGCAGAGGAGCTGATGAGCAGGACCTTCCCATTCACGCTTCACGACAGAGCCATGAGGTGGCACCGACGATTGGGAAGGACATTCGAGACGTGGGGAGAGCTACGCCGAGAGTTTCTACAGAGATACTTCCCTCCACGTAGAGCAGAGTTGATGCAGTCTTTGATCATGGACTTTTCAGTTGACCCCCAAGAGCCATTGCACGAGGCATGGCCGAGGTTTCTTGACCTCTTAAGGAGATTCCCTGAGCACGGACTTCCACTTACAGACTTGATAGAGATCTCCATGCGGGGGATGACCGCAGAGCAGATAGCACTGGTGATTACCACATGTGGCGGTTCACACCGCAGTTCCGACATTCACTTCCTGGATACCATCTCGAGGTTACTTTCACAGAGATCTTCTTCGCGAGATGCCATGGTCGGGACAACACATGAGGACGATGTTGTACCAGTGCGGTGTGTCACTTTGCACGATGAGACAGTTTCTACACACCAGCCCGAGGATTTGGATGATGCCGCACCATTGACAGAAGAGATGACTGCGATAGCAGAGGTTCGGACCCAAAGTCTACTTGAGTTCCCGTTGGCCTTCCAGTTGGAGTTCGAGTCAGCCCCAGAGTTCTCTGTTGACGAGTCTTGGATATCAGATCTTCTGATACTCCAGGAGCCGGAGGAGCCCCAGCTTTTGCAGCCATTGATTCATACACTTCAGCTTCCAGTCCCGGAGGAGTCAGTCTCCTTCCTGCAGAGACACTTCTCGGATGCAGTCAGTCACCAGGACTCAGCCCAGCAGCCACAGCTTGAGGAGGGACATCACTTTGAGAGTACAGACACTGAGAGTCCCGTCTTCGAGCCTTTTGTCCTCCACTTTGTTGAGATAGATACACTTCCTGAGGACCAGCTGACAGACAGCATAGCCGCAGAGCGAGGATCAGCTGCAGACACTTTGCCAGCTACCGCGGTGTTGACTAGTACCTTCTCCTGCTTCCAGATTGCCGAGACTTACACTTCAGATGATGATGCAGCCTGGTGCACTGAGTGGATACTTGATAGCAGCGCAGATGCCCATCTAGATCCTGATCCTCTTCTTCTCACTTCTGATCCTGCATCTCTCCCCAAGGGTTATCTGCGGGAGGATGCCACACTCGATGAGTACTCGGTTTCACCTACTGAGAGTGTTTCCGATCTGGCGGAACACGAAACCAAGTCCTTAGATGATTCTGATTCTGATTCTTCTCACCTCGACGACCCTCACGAGGATGAGCCCATCCTGGAGATATTCGATGATCTGCCTGATCTTCTTCCATTTCATTCATCGGATATCAGTCTTCCTAGAGAGTCTCCTGATCTTGACCTTCCACACCTGCTTGAGACATTGATTGATGTGGAGGATTCTATTACTGATCCATCTTTCTCCACATTCGATTTCTTCGGCTCCACACTCTCACTCCAGTCTGATCCAGAGCCGATGATTTCCTTTGTGCTACCGGATCCCGATCACTTATTTCCATATCTTTGGCCGGTAGCAGACACCCGCTTGATTGCATGCCTGAGTGTCATACTTTACACTGTTGAGTTCGTCGTTGTTCTCATACCGAGACTGCGACGACAGTACGGCATTCGCCTTACCGATGCCGTCCTGAACCTTGATACTGCATTATCCTAACCTTTGCGCCCAGCTAGGGGCGTAAAATCTAGCGCTCGTTGAGAGGCACCTCAACATTGTACTCTTTTGCATATACGTGTTTCGTCTTATTTTGATCCTTCTTTCTTCCGTTCTTGTTTTCACCCCAGGTCTCGCTTAGGATTATCTTTGCTATACTTAGGATATTCCTCATCCTAAGTATAGGGGGGTGAAAACACCGGGTTGTTCTTCGTTCTGTTCCATCACTCCTGTTGTTGCCTATACTTAAGGTTCTTCACCTTAAGTATAGGGGGAGTGATGATCCTCCTTCTTGTATATATTCGTCATTTTCTTCGTGTCTTTCTACCCCTGTTTTTGCTGCCTATACTTAGGGATATCTTACCCTAAGTATAGGGGAGGTAGACCCTGTACATTCTCCACTCGGTTTTCCCTTCGTGTACAGCCTGCTATACTTAGGATTACTTGATCCTAAGTATAGGGGGGAAGACCCGAGTCCTTCTTGACTTGTCATTTCCTTTTGTATAGCCTTTCTTTTCACTTCCTATACACAGCACGAGTTATGTCTTCTTCATCGCTCTTGACTCCGAGGACATCGTTCGAGCTAAGTATAGGGGGGTGTGTATATATTTCATATATACTTTAGCCATAACTCGTACTTTGTGTGAGTGTGTTAATAAATAAAAATGGCTAAAAACCACAAAAATTAAAAATTTTCATGTACATAATCTTCTTTTATTTGCACATGCATAGCTAGTGTACAAATTATTTTGTAAAAATGATTTCAAAAATCTTTTGTGTGTAAAGCTTGTGTAAATATTTTGGTATCAAAATTATGTATATAGTACAAATTTTTTCCAAAATGTTTTGAAAATCAAAAGTTTGCAAAAATCTTGTGTAAATGTGTGTAAATACCTTTTTGCAAAACTTGCACTTCATGCATCATCATTCATGATTTCAAAACATTTTTCAAAAATTTTGCATGATTGTAAAATTGTGTAAATATGCATCTTTTTGTACATATGTATATAGTTTTTCTGGATGATAGTTGACATTTAAACTAAGCCTGGTATCAAATTGAGAAATGGAGCTTGATTAAGATCTTAATCCACCTAATTTCTAAGAGGAACCTTATAGGGCTTAGGTTTAAGGCTTTTCAGGTCCATGGTGACTTAATTCTTTGAGTCCACTAGACTATGATCACATGTCATCTCAATGAGCCTAAGTAGAGCACTTAACAACAACACATGACTCATATAGATTATGGCTTTACTTGGACAACCGCACTATGCACCGAGCTCTCTACGGATGAGTTGGTGAGGAGGCAGTCTTCCTTGGCTTGGGGTAGCATATGAGGGTAGTACTTCTAGGCGGAACCTCTCTTCTTCATTTAGTGAAGGAAGTGCGTCTCAACTTGGTCTGGTTGCCATGAAGTCTAACGACGGGAGTTGTGGGTTGCAATAAAGCTTCAAAAGAGGGATAGTCTACTGGCTCAAGAGGAAAAACTCCTTGTATATATGCTGCACATGTACATGTTGTATAGATGCACTCGAAAAAAAATGTGAAAAAAGAAAAGAACTCCAAAAAAGTGGTGGGTCTGAGAGAAAATGATAATCCCACCGGAGTATGTATATAAGTGCAATAAGCAAAGCTTGGTTTCATGATCCACCTGTTGTAGCTTGCAGCAGGGAGACTTGGCTACACTGGTCAAGCTCCCAAGGGTACTTGGCTACACTGGCCTTGACCCATTCTCTTCTTCCTCCTCTTCTTGAGCCGGTTGTACTTGAACTTAGAAGGGAATACCCCGCTCCTCGAGGAAAGAGTGGCCAGATTGAGGTCATAGAGTTACCTTGTTGGGGAGGGTTGTCAAGTTGCCATTTCTGAGGTGGAGAGCTTAGACCTCACTTTCACAGGACAAGAAAAGATTCATGGTCTTCAGGGTTTGTGATTGGTGACTTGTTCTGATCTGGAGCATTGAGGAGTCTTGGTTATAGAATAGTGGAACTTAGAGGCTGTTAGGTTTTAAGCTTAAGTCTAAATAAGGTTCCGACACATCAATAATCCAAAGATCTGATTAAGCTCCATACCTCAATTTAATGAAGGCAAGTTTAATAATCAACCTTGATCCATGTACATTCTCTTTTTCTTTTTCTTTTTCTTTTTCTTTCTTTTTCACTTCTTTTTCAAATAAGTGTTTGCTAAGGGACTAGCAAAGTATAGTATAGGGGGGTGATGAATACCCATTCATCACTCTTTATTCTTATATTTTAGCTACAAAAACCTATGCAAATGCATGTAGATATGTGTAAATAGGGTCAATTAGCAAAAGCATGCATGTTTGTAAATATAGATAATTAGCATGTTTTTGTGCAAAAATAAAAGAATAAAGATGAAAAAGAAAAAGAGGGAAATATTTAGAATAAATATTGAGCAACCTAACCCAAGGGAGGGCTCAGCATGGGCCTGACCGCATAAAAGCCAAGTAGAGGGAGATAGGGGCTCATGTGTACATATTTGTGTAAATAAATAAATTATATATTTTCCTCACCCAAAAATTTGTTGTAAATATTTGTATATAATTTGTATACATTGATAAACTATTAAAAACAAAATAAAAATTTAAAAATCAAAAAGACCCCAAAAACACCCCTTCACCATGTACATAGATCATTACCCTTTACTTATTTCACCTTGTAAATAAAGTCATTTATTTTCAAAACTTCTTGTAAATATTCTATGGTATATATTGTAAATAAAATAAATAAAAAGAATCAAAACAAAAATCAAATAAAAATTACAAAATTAAAATACAAAAATATATTGTATATATGCCATGTACATAGTTGTATATAACTAATTATTTCCCCTATGTATATAAATAATAAAAATAAAAAAATAGCCTTTTATTCCTCATTTTACCCTATAAATAAATAAAATATAAAATAGGAATAAAAGTGTATAAAAATAACTAATTAAAAAATCAAAATAAAAAAAAACCTATATTGTATAAATACCTATGTATAGCTATACTATGTAAATACCTTATTTTTATTTCCAAAAATTAATTAAAAATCACAAAAAAATAGAAAAAAAATAAATTAAAAATATTTCATGTTTTAAGTTTTTGAAAATTCGGCCATTTAATGGCCCAAAAAAATCAAATAAAAATCTAAAGCTTGGCGGGCTCTGATTGGTCCACGGGGGATTGTTGACCCCCGGTCAACTCTCCCCCCAGGACCACCAGTGCCGGGTATGTCGCGCCCGACCCGTTTTCACTATTTTCCACCCGCCTAACCCGGCCGCCATCTACCCAAACCCTGGGCTTCGATTGCTCCCCGATCATTCAGGACCCTCGCCCGGGGTGGGTTTGGAGGATCCGAGATCCGTGCTACCCGCCCGACCTCTTCCTTCTCGGACCTCTCACCATATTTAAGGTCGTCTCCGGCGACCTAATCACGCTATCTTTGATCTTCCCCTCGGCGCCTGTGAGCTCCTCCATCATCCCTGAGTGACAGCCGTGGCCGGTGGAGTTGCAGCGAGGCCCGGGCTGCCGGAAATCACTGATCCGGTGGTAATCGCCACCGTGCGCCGCCGCGAGCGCGCTGAGCCTCGGGGACCTCGACGACCCCTTGAGGCAACGACCGGGAGCCTCATCGGCTCCAGCCCAGTCGAATGCGCCCATCAGGTAACTTCTTTAGCCAGTAGATTAGCTTAGCGTTAGGTTTTTTTTCGATTTGCAGTAGCTTAGCTCCGCCACCTCCGCCAGCGGTCTCCGTCCACTCCCTTGATCATCCGACATCGCCATCACCTCCGCCAGACCCCTCTCCACCTTCTCCGACCCTTCATTCCCCCTGTCTCGCCCCGGAGCAGGGTCTCGGCTCTCACCCCTCCGCCGCTCGCCGGAGAGCCATCGCATCGCACCACCGGTCACCTTCCGCCCGCTCTGACGGGTCGAGGCAGTTTGCCCTCGACCCCTCTTTCTTTCTGTGCAGGTCTCCAGGTCCATCGACCTCATCTGGAGGTCGGAGCTTCAGAGCACAGCAGCTCCCGTTCCTCGACGTCGCCGGAGTTCTCCTGAGCTCCTCGCCTCCATCGGAGCAGTGCATCAGGTGCGGACCGTCATGGCGCAGCTTTCTAGCATCTCCTGAGCACCGGACGAGGACTACCGTACACGCAGAGGGCCGGCAAAGCTCGCCGGCCGTCAGTTCCTCCAGGTCCTTCGTTCACCGTCCGATCGACCTCGACGCCCCAGTTTAGATCTCGGCCGTACATCCACGGGGCAGCACTCACCATCGGATCTCCCTGGGGTCGATCTTCACCGTTGAGCGACGAGGTTAAGCCACGACGCCCCTCAGCCATCCGATCTGGCACGTGGCTGCACCTCGTCCATCCGATCCGAGCCCGGCTTCCTTCGAAGACCCACGTCGCAGCTCCTTCGTCCGATCATCCACGTGGACACATACCAGCCGTCGGATCGATTCGAGGGGTGGCTTTCGTGTGCGGCGCACCATCCCATCCGTTCAACCTGCCACGCGTCGTACATCCGGCCCTCGACATTACTTTATGCATTTAGTTTTTAATCCTGTAAATAAGTAGATTAGTTCTTTTATTTCTGTAAAATTTGCATTGTGGACCTTCTAGTTTATGAGAATTGCATTGATGCCCCTGCCTGTTGTAGACACGTGCATCGATACGTGATTATTTGGTGTTTTTGCATCTCTGGCCCTGCATTTTTGCCCTGTTACGTTTCATATTTTTAAAAATAGGAATTGCAATTTAGTCCTTCCAGGCCTGAGTCACGCGTATCGTGCGTGGCCTGGAGGGTTATTTGCACTCCTACACCTCTACTTTCTAGGGTTGTTATTCCAGGGACCCAGAACTTTGTATTAATTGCAGAAAGGTCCTTGTGCCCTGTTGCTTTTTGTTATTTTTGAATAAAATATCAAATCACCTCCAAATCCAATGAGATTTTGACACATGGCTCCTGCCATGGTGTAGGAATTTTACGGATTTTTGAGGACATTTTTGATTTTATTTAGTATTTTTAAAAATTCAAAAACCTTCTTTTTAGCTACTGTCTAGGTTTAAAAATCCCAAAAAAATATAAAAACACCCCCAAAAATTCTAAAAAAATTAGTTACTGTTCCTTGTGTGTTGTTTGATTTTCTAGCCAATTTTGGCTATTTTTCATTGCCTAAAAACCCTAAAAATCTAAAAACCCTTAAAAACTCATAAAAATTATAATAAATAATCTAAAAATCCAAAAACAATAATTTTGGTGCTCAAATTTTCCTTATTCTTTCTAGTATATAGGAAAATTACCTTCAGGACCTGTTGAGATCCTTAGATATTTTATTTAAGGGTTTTGGTCCTTGCTGGACAGTACCTCATCTTTTTAGCACTGTTTGATTTTTAGAAAATAAAATATACCTTATAAAAATCCCAAAAATTCACCAAAAACACTTAAAAACTTAAAAAACATAAAAACCATTTTTCTTGAATTTTTGCTTGATTTTTGGTGTGTTAAATAAATTGATCAAGTGTGCTTACTTTTACTTTCTTTTATTTTCTTCACTTATTAAAAATCCAAAAAAAATATAAAAATTATTAAAAACCACTAAAAACATTTTGTTTTGCTTTTATTTTCATTTTTTACTACTTCGTAGGCCTCTGGCCACCCCGTGCTCCTTGTGTTCGACCCTGGGAGCTACCAGGTTAATCCCATAGCTAGACCGCTCTCGTTTTTGTTTTTGATTTATTTGACCTATTTTGAGTGGTGATTTTTCTTGATATACCCATCTTCTGAGATCCGGGTCGCAACGACCCTTGTTTCATTACCTTCAACCGGGTCTTTGAGGGTCTTTTGGGTGTTATCAATGACCTCACATTTCTTCACTGACTGAGGTGGCTGAAGATTTGAAATGACATCCACCTTCGCCGGATCGACTTCCATGCCACGTTTGGAAACGACGTGGCCCAGCACAATACCTTCAGTGACCATAAAATGGCTCTTTTCCCATGAGAGACACTAAATTGACTTCTCGGCACTTCTGAAGCACTCTGTCTAGGTGCTCAAGACAAGAATCAAAACTATCACCATAGACGGAGAAATCGTCCATGAACACCTCGAGAAAACTGCCTACCATCTCAGCGAAGACTTGCTAACATGCATTTTGGAAGGTTGCAGGTGCATTGCACAAACCAAGGGCATTCTCTTGAAGGCGTAGGTGCCGAACGGGCAAGTGAAGGTAGTCTTCTCTTGGTCTTCAGGGGCGATCGCCACTTGGTTGTACCCGGAATATCCATCCAGAAAGCAGAAGAACTCCTTGCCTGCTAGTCTTTCGAGAACTTGATCCAATGAATGGCAAGGGGAAGTGGTCCTTCTTGGTTGCTGCATTAAGACGGCGGTAGTCAACACACACCCGCCAGGAGGTTGGTACCCGAGTAGAAAATTTCCTCTCCTTTGTCATTTGTGACCACGGTAAGCCCTGATTTCTTGGAACTACATGCAGTGGGCTTACCCATTTCGAGTCGGAGATGGATAGATGAAGCCTGCATCACACCATTTCGTTATCTCCTTCATTACGACGTCCCGAAGGTTAGGGTTCAGCCTTCGTTGGAATTCACGGGACGGCTTGGCATCTTCTTCCAAATAGATATGGAGTGAACACAAAGCTGGATTTATCCCTCGGAGGTCTGATACGCTCCAACCAAGGGCCTTGCAGTTCTTTTCTAGAACCTCGAGAAGTCGAGATTCCTGATCCGGATTCAGCCTGCTGCTGATGATGACCGGATACATTTGTTCTTCACCCGCAAGGAAAGCATACTTCAGGACTGCAGGAAGTGGCTTGAGTTCTGATTTTGATCTGTCCACTTTATCTGTCACTTCTGATACCATGCTGGTGGTGGGATGTACTTCTTTGCGATACTTACCATCCTCATCATCCTGTTGAGATCCCGGTGATGCACCGAACGGTTCTGCGCTAAGCTGATCATGTTCGGTCTGGAGTGAATGCTCAAGAAGATGCGCCTGCATCTGAGAATCTATCTCCCAATAATCATCGGAGCATATGCTGACTGCGCTTTCCAAGTCCTCCTCAAGAGTGAGGATTTCTCGGGTCCATGAATCATCCAATGATAAAGCTGAGTCTCTGATCTCTGCAATGAAATCACAGTCTGCTTCTGATGCCGCCTGGCTCTCATCAGTTGTGGCATTTTGCTCTTTGTTCATGTTTATCGTGATTTGCTGGGTGTTCGAGCTGAAAGTGATCTTCCTAGACCCATAATCAACCACGGCACCTGAAGTACGAAGGAATGGTCTGCCAAGGATGATAGGGGTCTGGAGCAGGGGTGTAGGCGAGTCCATATCAAGGACTACAAAGTCAACTGGGAATTTCATTTCCTACACCTTAAATACGACGTCTTCCAAAAGACCTCGGGGCCGCTTGACGGATCGGTCAGCGAACTGAAGGATCATGCGTGTCTGCTTGAGTGGTCCCAGCCCGAATTCTTGCATTATGGACGAGGGCAGAAGGTTGATGGAAGAACCACTGTCAAGAAGAGTGCGCTCGAAGACATGGTCAAAAAATCTCACAACTGATCAGAGGCGCTCCTCTGGGGGAGATTGCTAATAGCTGCTACCGTGGCCAAGGTGAGGACATGTACTAACAGGCGCAAGGAATATGTGCATTACTAGCAAGAAAATCAGAGTTCTTATTTACATCAACATCATCGCCCACATCATGTTGTACATCCGAACTACAAAAAGGCGTACAAGCTGGATCTTGGCATGCTGGTGCTGCTAGGCGATCAAGAAGTGAAGCGTCGGCTCCGTCAGCTGGCGAGGGATCGGCTGCTGCTGGCGGCTCCTCCAATGCTGGCACGGCTTCGCTTCGGATACAAGCTTCTTTTGGTGTTTTTGTTTTTGCTGATTTTTTTGTATTTTCTGCTGAGGTTGCTGATGACATGGCACGACGGCTGGACTGGCTTCTCCTTCTTCTTCCTCCTCACCCGCCCCTGGAGCTGGCACGGTTGATGCGGAAGATGACGATCCACCTGTTTCTTTATTCACCCCACTTTTGCTAGCAGGCGGAGGCAAGGCCCTACCGCTCCTGCTCTTTCTTCTTGAAATTATTGGGGTTGGCTTCGACCTGCGCCGGAATGGTAGTTCTGGTGGCGGTCAGGTCATCGAGCCGCTTTGTCATTTCCGCTAGCCCTTTAACAAGCTGAGCCACTTCAGAAGATTCAGCGTGCAGACCACGCTGCTGTTGGGTAGCTGGGTGGGGAGGCTGTTGCTGGTGGTTCTGAGGTGGTGCAGGAAGTTGAAGTTGTTGGTATGAGGAGGAGGATACTGCTGGTATTGTTGAGGAGGGCAGCCGCGTACTGGTGATACGGCTGTGGGTAGCGGTACTGCGGCTGCTGCTGGTAAGGAAAATTCTGCCTCCATTGATGTGCAAACTGGGGAGGTTGCTGGTGCTGTTGGTAAGGCTGAGAGGTTTGCCCAAAAAGACCACCCTGAGGTTGGTGGTACTGCCGATTGGCGAATGGCTGACCCTAGGGTTGTCCCTGAGGACGGGCCGGCTGTGCATCATTAGTCCATACCCCATTCACTTCTTGAATCAGGGGTGGTGGAGGGAAGACTGGATCAGATACAGAAAGAAACTCTGGTTGGTACATGACCATCTGCTGCTGTGGCGGGCCCTTGTCGGGTGCCTGCACGTAGTACACGTGCTGGACCGGCGGTGGCTGCTGGCTCGGCTGAGGCTGATGCTGCGGTTGCTGCTCGTCCTTCTTCTCAGCGGGAGCGTCCGATGGTGTCGCCGACTGGACAGAGTTGATAGTGCCGACCAACAGTTCAAGGTACTTGTTGATCTGATCTAGCTTGTCCAAGTTCTGGGTCCTCTTCTCGATCACAGCGAGTTTCTCGAGGTCCTGTGATCACTTCTCAATGATATCTACCTTAGAGAGATGGCCCCCGATGATGCTGAGGTTGGAGCTCTCATCTCTCTCTGCTTCCTTGGATGCAGCCATGTGCACTTGCTTCTGGAGGATCTGGGGATGCTTCTGATACGCCTTGGATGAAGAGAGGGCGACCTCTCCTTCGGCCATTTCTTCGAAAATCTGCCAGACTACATCTTCATCCTTGTTAAAATGTGAGCCCCCACATGCTGCGTCCACGAGCCTTTGGCTTTCTATGTTCAGTCCCCCAAAGAAATGCTGGACCAAGCTGGTCTTCGGGATATCATGATGGGGACACTTCTCCTGCAGGTCAGTGAATCTCTCCCACGCTTCATGTATAGACTCATGGGGTCCTTGAGAGAAATTACTGATACGGGCTCGCATCTGGTTGAGCCGACCGAGAGGGTAATACTTGTGCAGGAAGGCGGACTTCAACTCCTCCCAGGTCGTCACGACCTTCCCCAGATGGTTGACCCAATAAAGGGCCTTGTCCTGTAAGCTGAATGGGAATGCCATCATCTTGACAATGTCCAGAGGGACATTGGGATAGTGAGTAGTACGACAGATGCGGGAGAATTGCTGCAGGTGAATGTACAGCTCCTCGCTTGTGTTTCCATGAAATGCAGGGAGAAGGGCAATAAATTGGGGCTTCAGCTCAAGTGAGCGTGTACCGGTGGAATGAGGATCCACTCGGTCATCTGGCTGTCTCCTGGATTGTATGTTTCTTTAAGTGTTGGCTTTGGTGGTGGTAATTCAAGGTCATCATTGTGGTCATCACCACCTCCTCCACCTCCACCTCCTCCTCCCTTGCCTCCTCTGCCTCTGCCTCCTCCTCCTCGTCACGGTTCATCATGTCATTCAACATATCCTGGAATGCGGCCTACGTGAGGCCTGCTCGGTCAGGTGCTGCTGAATAGCTTGGATAGACGCCAGTAGTTGTGCATTGACTTGGTTCTGGTCTGGCAACTGTCCCTCTGGTTGTGGCAGCTGCTGACCCTTGCCCTTTCCTCCTGGAGCCATGTCAGGGTCTGAGTCGGACAAGATGAACTCCGGAGTAGTCTCCATGGCTCGCACTGTCTTCTATCTGCAGAATGAGATAGTCCGAATCAGATCACTTGCAATTGTGTTCAGCTTTCGTGATTAAGCTGGAATTCAGGTCAACCCCAGCATGTTGTGGATGGAAAAGGATGTAGACTATAATCGACTTCCATTCACAACGGCGGAAGTGGGACGAAAGTGATCCCAGTTTATTGGGTGGCCAAGAGAAAGGTAGAAAACGAGGAGTCTGGAGATCGATCTGCAAAGTCCGGATCGGGTTCTCAGGAATCGCCTCGAACTTATTGGGCGGAGTTGAGTCCATGGACTCGATGTGGGTGTCGGCATGGTCCCGACAGAAACCATCCATGGATCAACTTCGCGGAGTACAAGAGAAAATAGGATGTTGGATGAAAGAGACGATGGTCAACGAGGAATAAAAGGAGTGTAAAACAGTAGAGAGGCTCGGTTAAGCGGGGTGGTCAAAGGGAGAAACAACAAAATGTGCGCAAAGGCGCGGGACTTGATTTTTGAACCTTAATCTAGATCCATACAAACACAATACAAAATCGGGTTCACCAACTCACGCCGTGTGAAGCCGTAAAAAGCTCGGCTATTTATTATCTTTTCAATTTTTAGAGTTGTGATTTTCATGCATATCTTATAACAAGTCCTTAGTACGCTACCCTATAGGAGAGAGAGTACTGCCGGAAGAGTATCCCGTACTTGTCCTCCTCCTGTGTAACCTGTAGTCTGTACTTTTGGAGTCCTTGTAACCCTTCCTGGATCCCTACTCAGCCAAAGAAAAGAGAGAAGAAACCGATAGGCGAAACCAATACTTCGGTTCTCGCTCGCAACGGAATCACCCGTGAGCGTGCAAGAACCTACTCGGACGCAGGACAATGAGACAGACACCCCCGTGAAGGCGTGGCCTATGCTCAATACTTCGGACAGGGTCGATGCTCTCACAATAGAGAGTCACCATTGGTGACCAAGTCCTACTCGCCTACGTATGATAGAAGCGCCATTACTTCGGAAATCCAGGCGATACACAAGGCAGTTGCAGACTGGGTTTTTGGCTTTAATCCTTAGGGGGTCGCACTCGCTCAAGGGAGTAGGGTTTTGGTCCCCCTCCAAGGTACTTGAAAACAATGAGGGCTTTATGAACCCAGTACAATGATAGTCCATTACAGATTTTTAATTAAGGTCAAAGTTTATTTAGCAGTCCCCTTGTTTTATTTTTTGGGTTTTCACTTTTTTTGAGTCCATTTCATACCAGCGCCTAAACGTTTTTGTAGATTTTCATTTAAGTCCTAGGTGCTCAAAAATCAGAGGGAGATAGCGGAAAAGCCGTGCAAGTGGTTCCATGATGAAAATCTCACCATTGAACTGAATGATGCATGCTGAGTTAGAAGACTTACAGTGCATCCCAGCTCTCTCCATGCGGTATGCAAAACAAATTTTTAAACCTATCTACATGTCGGTATGCAAGGCACAAAATCGCCCTAAACATTAGCTGCTATTAGCGTGAAGAAGCATAAGTCGCTCATTCATCTCTAGCCCGAAGGGTCCGGTCTTGGCTCACCCCTCCTCTGCTCAACACACTTGAGGGTAGGAGAAAGCGCTTTACAGGGCTCGCTGCAGCACAAGGGCTAAGAGATAAATGACCGGCTTGTTTAAATTTGACTAGATCCATACGAAGTAGACTATAGGAACATGCATTCTTATTAATGTGTGGACCTAGCTAGCGAGTCAAGCAACCTACATCTAGGGGCTCCAAGCACACAAAACAAAATAAAATAAAATAAAGGCGGAAAGCTCAAAACTTCGGGAAACAAATAAAAGAAGGCGATGAAAACTCGAAAAGCCGCGATGAGGTCCCTAGGTGAACAATCACCCGGGCACTGGACCTCATTGTGAAGAGTAGAGTCCTGTTTAATTACATGCCAAAATTTTCTCTCTCTCACCATAAATTACAAAAATAATCCTAAGTGTTCTAGCTCTAACTAATGCCCATCTCTTTGCTTCCTTGGTGCTCTCTCCAGATGGTCATGAGAAGAAGACCATCCTCCTCCAAGCTTGGCTGCCTTGACCTCCAAAGAAGCCATCCTCACGTGGCGGGCCCTCGCATCAAAGACACAAAAAGATTGCATTAGAATATCTCAATCAATCAAATAGAGCAGATAAAGTAATCACAATGAATAAATAAATGAAGCATGGTGATTAATAGAATTAAAAATAGCGGCTCACAAAAATAACATTAATAATGAATAAAAAATATACACATGAATGACAAAAATAAGGTAGGCTATGCTCATTGCTCCCCGGCAATGACGCCATCTGATAACCGCGATTTTCCGCAAGGGTCACCATGATATAAAAAGGTTTTCGCTGAGGCGACCACTCGCAGAAGATCGGTGTTGATCAGCAATTAACCCACAGTAAAAGAATAAAACAATTAAGCTCAAAAAGAAATGTGAATTAATCTTTATTACTCTACCATAAAATGTATAGGGAACAAGCATGTAGAGATCGAACCACAGAGAGCAATACAAAATCCAATAGCCTACAATGTGCATGAATCGCAGAGTCATCCAGGTGTGAAGCCTATTTTTGTGGGTTTTTGAATTTTATATTTTTTTATTTTTATTTTATTTTTATTTTTATTTATGATATATTAATATAATTAGGTAATATATATATAATTTATAGAATATAAATATATATATATATATCTAAGTATACCCATAGAGGGTGAGTATATAGCTTATAATACATACAGTATATATATATGCATATATAAGTATAATATTATTTATTTATTTATTTATTTATTTATTTTATATTTTAGGATTAATAAATATATATAAATACATATAAATAGTGAGACATATATATATTTTTTTCTTTTTTTTAGGGAGTACATATTTATATATAAAGGGGTGCTATAATATTTATAAAATACTCAAAAATAGTCAAAAATTCAGAATTAAAGTCTTTTTGGTATTTTAGGGTTTTTTACTGTTTTTGTGAATTTTTGGGCATTTTTCAAAACATTTTTAGTATTTTAAATAGCAAAATAAGAGCAAACAATGGAATAGGGTCTGACTGTAAGAAAAATAGGAATTAAGAATAGCAAACAACCTAAAAACTTTTCCACACTATTTTTCTAATAAAGATAGTAAAATATAGCATAAATAGGGACTGAGTTCATATTTTTTTTTATTTTTCTTTGATTTTATACATTTTTTTGAAGTTTTTGGGTATTTTTGAATTTTTAAGGTTTTCCTTTTGAGATTTTTAGGGAATTTTGGATTGACACTAAAATAGGTCAAAATACACCATAGCTAATTTTTTGGAATTTTCGAGGTGTTTTAATATTTTTTTGGTATTTTATAAGCTAGACAGTAAATAAAATGCATGTTTTTGATTTTTAATAAATGCAAAAATGCAATAAAATTAAAAACTAAAATCATAGCGTGCAATGGTACACTAACAGGAGCTTATGTATATTTTTGCAAAATTTTTCAAAGAAATATGAAGCACAAAATAAATAGACAAAGCACACAAAAATAAATGGCCTGGCAGGGGTATTTTTGCAATTAAAATATCTCTCAGGGGCATACATGCAAAAGTTACAACAGAAATAAACATTTATTTTTATTTTCAGGGCCATTTTACAAATACAAAAACCCGGCGGGGTTTAAATACGAATATCACGCGCCTCACGTGGGTGCTGCACGTGAGGCGCGGAGGGACTAAAATGCAAATCTAAAAACATAAGGGAGCCTTTAGCAAATTATACAACTTATTTACAACTTAACCTTTTATTTTTGGTATTAAACTATAAATACAAAAAGCGGGCGTTAGGTATGAAATTTACCCCCAAAGGCATGACATCCAACGGCGCGGGGTGCGCCACTTATCCACGCGTCGAGCATTCGACGGTGGATACCGGTTCATCGATGAAGGGCCTGGATTAGGTGATCCTGGTTGATCTGACGGTTGGCACATGGCTTCATCGGACGGCTCCTGAGCGAACTGGGACGGGCCTCCAGATCCAACGGCGCTGAAGCTCCCTGGAAGAACAGGGAAGAAGCTCGCGCCTGGCGAGCTTCGATCGAGAAGCTTGGGCTCCTCCAGGGCTCTCCGGCGCGTCTGAGGTGGTATGCACGTAGCTGGAGGCCTCCCGCGTCGACTGATGGGTCCATCATGGCTCCTGGAGGTCCGAGTCGCTCGGACGAGGTCGGACCTCCAAGAACCTCTTCCTGGTTCGATTCGAGTCCAGATGGGCTCTATTCTTCGTTTGACCTGCAGAGGAAGAACTGAGGGCAAGAGGGCTACCTCCTCGACCCGGGGTTTTAAAGCTTGGCAGCAAAATGGGGTAAGGCGGAGGAGCTCCGACGAAAGGCGGAGGTGGAGCCCCCGATTCGCCAAGACCAGGGGTCCTGGGTTGAGCCAATGGGTGCGATCGATGGAGAATGCGTTGGGAATTGAAATGGAATGAACGTGGCAGTCGGGCACATGCAAGACAACGGTGGAGAAGTCGCCGGAGCTCAGCTCCGGCGAACTTCGAATTTTTGGTTTTAAGCTCCTACGATCAACTAAAGGCTAAACTAACTACTGGAATTAAACGCTAACATTAAAAGCAAACTAAAAAGCATAAAAGGGACAACTCTTATACCTGGGGGCCACCAGGGAGCAGGGCGGACGCCGGAGCTCCGCCGCGTCAAAATTCTCCTTTCTCCGGCCGATCCGAGGCACTGGAGCACTCCCCCTGTCACGAGGAACGGTCCAGGATCAAGATCAAGGCGTTGGGTTGGAATGAAATTGGCCAAATTCGAGGAAGGAGGCGGAACATTGGCGAGTAGCCTTATTGACCGGCGATTATTGATTAATCCAATGAACATCTGATCGATCCAAGTTATTGGCGGGCATTATGGATAATCAGAGAGCAATTCTTGTGAAGGAAGCGAGCTTGAACAATGGACGGGATGGCCGCAAAAAATGGAGGAAATCGGGGGAGTTGACAGTTCAGAAGCGCCAGAGCAGGGAGGGGACAGTTGACCAGGGGGTCAACGAAGGCCGGTGCCTCATTGATCCACGTCAGCCGCTAAAAGACAAAACAGAAAATTTAAGCCTAAATTGATTTATTTACCATAATAAATGATTTTATTTGAATTTTCTTAAAACATAAAAATTGTGTATTTTTTTCATGTAGTATTTATTTGTGATTTTTATTGAATTTTTCGAAGTGTTTTATTATGGTTTTAATTTAATAATGTGTATATGTATGAATTTACATGTATTTTTGTGTATTTTATTTTTTTTATTTGTTTATTTTTTTTATTATTTTATTGGCTTATTTTATAAATTTATAATTTATTTTTGTGAGTATAAAGGTATTTTTATTTAATTTTTATGAGTTTATTTCCATTTTTTAACTAAATAGGTATAGGTATATGTAGGTATCCTTATAGGTATTTTACCTATGTATTTTGCATACTTAATTTATTTAATGTATTTTCTTGATCTTTATTTTGGATTTATATTTTTAATAAGTTATGTATAATATTTACATTATTATAAAAATATAGAAGAATAAAAGAATAAGAGAATAAAGTCCTTTTTATTTGTATATAGATGGATAGCATAGGTATGTTGCCTATGAAGGTTATGGGCTTATTTTATTTTGCAATTTCTTTTTGGTTTCCTTTTAACTTTAATATGTACATGCCTTATATACATTATTTACAAAAATCTAAAAAATACAATTTGGTTACAATAACGAATAATGAATAAATAGAATAATTTAATCAGGTATTATGTACAATGAGGGCCAAAAACCTAACTTTTGCAGATGGACTCCAAAAATTATGAAACCAATTTTATTAAATAGTTCATGGAGAGCTATATACAATTAAAGGTGAGTTTGGGTGATTTGGTGTTTTTATTTGCAAGATATGGGTCTGTGAAGTTGAGATTTTGGCTTTTTATTCTGTGTATAAAATGTACACTGAGTATTATTTTTACACAAACTCAATTTTGTATTTTTATTTACATTATTAGCTACAACTTTCATGAACAAGGTTTCTTTATTTGAGGAATAAATAATTATGTACAAAATAGGTGTCAAAAATGCATAAATAAATGCATGAATAAATGAGGTATTTATTGTATACTGGCCCTTATCTCCCCCTACTTTATTCCTTGTCGACCAATACCATGCTGGCCTTGGTCTCGGGGTTTGGGTCATAAAATATTTGCAATATTTTATTCCTTTTTCTTTTCTTCTCTTTATTCTATAATTTTGGCATTAAACACAGTATTTAATGTATAATTAATACCATGAATCATGAATGCTATTATGTACAATTTGATGCTATTTACATGCATTTGCTGAGGTTTTTGAGGCTAAAATGATAGAATAAAGGTGATGAAATGGAGATTCATCAATTACTAAGTTGCATATATGTATACATGGCGGAAGTATAAATGTTTTATTGCTAAGTTATCATTTTATCATGCTTAGTTTTTTTAAAATAGATACAGTGGGAGTCATTTCTGAGAATCGAAGCTTAATTATTTGGAAATAAAATATATGGAAAAGCTATAAACTATGATCGGAAATGAAGTACAATCCTTTATGAGAATATAAAATGGCATGAAAAAACTCATTAGAGTTTGAGAAGTTAGAAACATGATTACAACAATAAATAATAAGGAATCTTTTCTAAGAGTTTGCAGTAGTTTAACGAATTCCATCCATCGTAACTACATCATTGAAATAATGCTACCGTATGTATACTTTAGATTTTGATTCTCTTCCTCCATCCGTTCAACCGAGTGAATCCAACTCTCCAAACAAAAAAAGAAGCAAAATTGAACCTCCATCCATTCGAATGCAAGCACAGATACGTATCAAAAAAGTAAAAAGGTTTTTCTTCGAGATGGGACTGGGGTTGTGGGTAGGGATGAAAACGAATGTGAATATATTCGTATCTGATCCGTTATCTTATTCGTTTTATACATATTTTGATATTCGTATTCTTATATTAGTTTGACATTCGCTAATATTCACATTAGTATTCGTATATTCGTTTCCGTACATAAGTATAGTGATAAATTTATTTATAACTATACGCAACAATAGTTTAAGATTGTATTCACCATTGTTAATATAATTGCTATGAAATTACTATATATGCTATATGTATTTTGTGTGTAAACCATCCTAAACATGTATATTTTAGTCAATCTATTAAATATCTCTGTTATTATTCATATCCGATTCATATTCATTTTACATCCGTATTCGTTTTTAAAGATATGGTAATACATTTTTCACATCCGTCAATATTCATATCTGCATTCGTATTTTAAAATGGATAAGGATATGATAATACCTATATTCATATCTGTATCAGACCGTTTTCATCCCTAGTTGTGGGTCCACTTGGAGGAGGAGGAAACCAGAGATTGGGCAGGAGGGGATAGGGGGAGGAAGTGGCAAGGGACCTTCGAGAGGATGTTAGTGGAGGAGGAAGGGAGAGGGGTGAGGTCAGCGACGGTGGAGACACGATCACGTGATAAGAGGTTCCCCACAACGGCCTTGGATTGCTACAGGAAGTACGCGCCCTCCTGCGCGACGACCACGCTTCCCAGGAACCTCCCACCGTTCATCTCTCTCTCTCTCTCTCTTCAAGGGAACTCGCTTTTTTCGGAAGAGAGTGATTTTCGTGCGACAATGCATCCCCATCTTCCAAATGCTCTATCATGGCATCTAATTTTGGGATTTCCCTGTGAAGGTTGAAGGATTAAGCCTTCGTGCATCACGGAAGCATGAAGATCACGTCATATGCGATCAAGAGCGACTAGTCATACTAGTGGTTCGGAGCAGCGGAAATTAAAATTTTTAAAGAGATGAAACCACATAATTCAAGAACACTTCTCGAATCATTTCATCAAGACCATAAAGAAGATATAGGAATATCTTTGAAGCTTGATTGCGACCGTTGTCTCTAAAGTAAGAGACCTCATGTCTCAAGTTCTATCCGATGGAGGAGACGCTTGCAAGCACATGGATGAGACACATGCTTCTCGCAATCCAAGTCGAATATCCGAGCAATGAATCTCTTGATTTTGTCACATGAAATCCGATGTCTTTTTCTCAAGAGAGAGGTACCGAAGAAGACAGAGATCCACGAGAGGTTGATGCAGCATCATGACGATGTAGTGACGATAACAACTCTCTCTAGATCAAAATGTGGATGACCACTCTTGAGGAGGGGTGTGATGAGAATGAGAGAGAGTTTGCACTTGCAATTATGTTGTAAAGAAGAGATAAAGTTGCCTTTTCTTTTATAATAATTTAGGTGTCCATAGATCACGATCTATGTGCTACACAAAATCAATGGTTGAGATTATTTTGTACTTTCAATAAATGGCCATGATTTTATTGCATAAATTTGCAACAATAATTAATTTAATTTAATTTAATATATTGAATAATCATTAATAAAATATAATTTAATTAAATCAGTAAGAATAGAAGGATTAAGAAGGAGGCAAGGCTCCTTCCATTTAAGGAGTGGACGACCATCTTGATTTACGACTCAAGGGTGGCCTTCTACTCTCCATACTTGGAAGGTGTCTTCCTTCTTCCAATTATGTGAGATCTTATATCTCACATAATCCTTCATTATTTGCAACAACTTTTATTACAATATTATTCACAAAAATAATTCTAAATTATTTTATGATAATTTCAATCACGCCATTGAAATTATGAACCATATTCATACAACCAAAATAATTTGTAAGTTGTATTTTCAATTAATTGTTCAATGTGAATCCAGTTCACATCAGCTTTTTATTCATAAATATTATTTACAATTAGCTCTCTCTAATATATTAGAAATCATATTTATAATATATATGATTAATATGGATAGTGATATCCACATTATTCATATCCTTGATAATTAAATCATATTTAATTATTTTGGGTCTCCATTCTTGTGTATCTAAATAATATGAATCATATTCATATTATTCATGATAATTAAATCATATTTAATTATTAATTTCCTAATTCTCAAATGTATTATTCATTAATGGAATGTATTCTTGAACTCTTTCAAGAATAATGCACTTTCTCCGCGGATACTTGGAGATAAGGACATGGCGATTGTACGTTAAACGTATAGTGACTTGGAAATTGAGATCATAACTCAAATCCAGATCTCAAGGACCTCTCAGAGATGTTTGATTAAATAAAAGCTGTAAATCTAATCTTCTATTTATTTTTGAATCATATTCAGATCAATGTCCAACATTTGGACTAAGACTAGATTACTTCTCTACTGAGAGGAGTCACTAAAATCCAAATCTGTTTCATTCCTCCCTCGGAATGGAAGTGTCATAGTTATACAATCGTCTATGATCACAATACCTTTGAGTATTTCTAATACACGTACATCCTAGATACTAGAAGACCTAGAATATACCCGAAGTTTAGATCATTTTTAGATTGTCTTCTTCAGGATTTTTCTCATTAAGTTTCTCATCGGTCATCAGGAGTTGGTATCGATCATATGCTTTTCAAAAGCATATATCATACCTACAAATTCTTATCATGTTTCTGATGCAAGATGATCATGTATGGAATTTACCTCATGAGTGAGCCTGAATAAGAGCACTTTTAAAGAAGAAGTATGGGTGTTTCATCTTTATTTACATCTTTAGTTTCTGGTTCAGGAAGCTCAATATCCTCAGGGGATTCAATGAGTTCCTTTACTTCATTTTACTCTTATGGAAGTCATCCTCCAGAAATTTTACATATCTAGAGATGACGACTTTTCATTGAACGTACCATTTCCATGATAGTCATGTTGCATCTTTCAGCAAACCATTAAGTTGGGGAGTTCTAGGAGGAGTGAGATTGGAGACGATTACTCTCTCTTTGAAGTATTCCTTAAATTCATTTGAGAGGTGTTTGCCACCTAGGTCAAATCAAATCTATTTAATCTTGCTATCGGTTTGGTTCTCAACCAAAGCCTTGAACTATTTGAACCAAAGCTATCTGAATGACTATCTCCTCTTCATCAAGATTCCTAATTTCTTGAAATAGATGCAACAAATTACATACAAGAATAGAAGCACCAGAATCGATGATCCAACTACCTTCTCGTCCAACGAGAAAATTGATTTCAATGATGAAAGTATATTTTATACAGTGCCGGTGTTTTATATTTCTCTACGGTTTTAAGGTATTATGGGAAGTTATTCTTTAGTGTCACGGCTTCTTGAAGTGATGACATACATCGATCTTCTTTGATGCTATCAGTGTAGAAGCACTAGAAGATGAGCCCTAACCCTTTTCCAGCCACACTTTCCCTTGACATGTGCAACCATTGCACTGCTATTGGGATTTTCTTTCTTTATTGCATCTTCTGCAGACTTTAATGAAGCCATTAACTCAACATTAGTCAAGTTAAACTTATTCATGTGGTATGATATCATGTAGTTATTGAAAGACTTGGGTAGAGACAACAGAATGAAGTCGGACTGCATTTTTGTGTCCAACTCAGCCCTGAGACATTCCAGTTCAGAGAGATAACCAGACGTTTTGATTACGTGCTCTCTAACAGAAGTCTCTTCCCGCATTTTGCAACAAATAAGCTCTTTCATAACATTGGCACATTGAGTGTGGTTCACATCACCGAACATCTTCTTTAGATTCAACATTATATCATATGTTGAGTCCATGTCCACATGTTGCTTCTGAAGCACATTGAACAAAGACTATAGAATATAACATCTGGTCAATGAATGATCATCATCATATTTTCCATTTAATTTGATTTATTCTGATGTTGTGGGGTTTATGTACTTGTTCTTAGAGAGCACATAAGAAATGTGATCTGTTGAAAGAACAAGATCCAAATTAGTAGATTCAGTTCAAATGGCCCGGTCAACTGATTGACTTCTAGAAGCCTGCTGAGTGTGTTCATGGATTTCATGTCAGAAATTAAGAGTGCATTATATTAGAACATATAAATAATTATATATTCAAATTTAAATTCTTTGATTAAGGATTTTCAATCAAATTAGTCTTGTCTTTTCAACTTCAAAAGTACATTCCCTTATTAAACTTTCAAAGCAAGAGATATACTTACCGCTATATCTGTAGAAAGATCTGGGATCTCTTTTTTACCTTTGTTACATCCCAATAATATGAGCAACTGTAACTCAGATAAAAAGAAGCGGAAACTCATTCCGCCTTATAAGTGCAATTTGCATTTTCCGATTCGATCTTTAACATCCGAGCCAACCACCCCTAAGGTGATGTTGATTTGTTATTAATTGAATCAATTGTCACCATGAATAGAACTCTCTGTGCGTAATCCAGTATCGCCTCAATAATATGAGGAACCGATATTGGGGTCACTACGCATACGGCCTTACTCCTTCGAGAAGCAAAGAGCCCGATCCATGCGTGCTTGTATGTAGGAGTTGTCACTTCGAAAAGACGTCTCCTACATACAATCCATGGTGACAGAACCCTTGACCTTGACGGGAGACCATGGATGTCATTAATATGATCCTCCATATCCCATTTAAATTTTAATAAATTGTTATTAATCATATTCACATAATTAATCTTCTAAGGGAATTACATCTCTATTCATAATAGAGTGTTTATTTTAATTGGATCTAATAATTTAATCATATTAAAGTAATAAACAATCCAATCCAATCAACCAACAAACAATTAGGGTTTTCTTGATCTTATTATATAGTATACACTCTCACAAGTACGTATTATTTTATATTTTAATAATTAAAGTAGAACTTGACTTACTCATATTATTCTTCCTCAAAAATAGATCTGGCCAGTACACGCGAGTTATTCTTAAAGGAGTATTTCCTTGACATGCAAGACGCTAATTAAGAAACCAAATCAGTATACCCAGACTAGACACTTTCATCATTCCGATTGAGAACAATGCAAAATAATATCAATGTACTTACAATTATTTATCAACTTTGATTATCGATATTATACTATAGAATAATAACTTATAAATCTTAAACATCTTAAAATATTTTTGAGATCCTAAATTTATAGTTATATCAAGTAACCATGTTTTGCATGTAAAAGTTGTCTTAAAACTATTGTAGGATAAACTAGGATTTTTTTCATGAAACATACATTCAATGTCCATTTATGTTTAATCAATTATTTTCATAAATATGAAGCATCTATTTAATCAAGGAAAATTCATAATTTTTATGATTTATATTGAATTCTAAATACATTAAGCAAGAAGACTTGATGATCCAATCATCATCCGACCCATCTTCACTAAATATGGAATAGCTAGGGCAAACAGAGTCAGAATCGTACGAAATAAATTCGAGAGGTTTGTTAGTTTGCCTCTATAATTAAATAAAGTATTTATTTCATATTTCATGATGGAAAAATAATAAGAAAAAATTGATTTCTTTCAGATCCGTGAATACATGCAAAAATAATTTTGTTACAGGAACTCTTCGAATTTTATTTCATGCAACTTGGTGTCAACAATTGGTTACTGTTTTCTGGACATATTTAGACATTCCAAATACACTATATTATCCAAAAAAATTGTCCAAACAATGCATAATAATGGGTTTTTATCTTAGTGAAACAACAATTTGAAACTTGCATCTCATGCAAAACAACAAGTCCACGTGCTTCTGAATAACAAAACCTCCTTAACATAGGGTTTTGTATAACATACACGACCTTTGGTCAAGGCTCTGTAACACTAGAAGGCTAGGGTTTGGGCTATAGCACATCACGAAAGCGTGGAGATCACATCATATGCAATCAAGATTGACTAGTAATATTGGTTGCTAGGGGAAGCGGAAATTAAATTTTTTAAAGAGATGAAATCACTTGATTCGAGAATGCTTCTTGAATTGTTTCATCAAGACCACAAAGAAGATATAAGAATACCTCTTGAAGTGTAGTTGCGACCGTTGTCTCTAAAGTAAGAGACCTCCTGTCTGAAGTCCGATCCAATGGAGGAGACGCTTGCGAGCGCTTGGCTGAGACGCGTGCTTCTCGCAATCCAAGTCGAAGTCCGAGCAATGAATCTCCTAATTTTATCTTTCGAAATCCGACGTTTTCTTCACGAGTAAGAGGCACCGAAGAAAACGGAGATCTACGAGCGGTCGATGCGGTAGCACACCGATGTAGTGACGATGTGGACTCTCTCTAGGTCAATAGGTGGAGGCCACTCTTGAGAGCGGGGGGGTGTACAATTCATATTTTACAAAATCAATGGTTGAGATTGTTTTGTGATTTCGATCAATGGCCATGATTTTGTTGCATAAATTTACAACAATAATTAATTTAAATTAAGTTAGATATATTGAATATACATCAATATAATTTGATTCAATTACATCAATAAGCATAGAAGGATTAGACAGGAGGCAAGACTCCTTCCAATTAAGTCGTGGACGACCACCTTAATTTAGGACTCAAGGGTGGTCGTCCACCCTCCATACTTTGAAGATGCCTTCCTTCTTCCAATTATGTGAGATCTTGTATCTCACATAATCCTTCTTTATTTGCAATAACTTTTATTACGAATTTATTCATAAAATAATTGTAAATTATTTTATGACAATTTCAATCATTAATTTAAAATATGAATTATATTCATACACCTAAAATAAAATGAAATTGTATTTTCAATTAATTATTTAATATGAATGCAATTCACATCAATATTTAATTCATAAATACTATTTATAATTATCTCTCTCTAATATATTATAATCATATTTATAATATATGATTAATATGGATAGTGATGTCCACATTATTCACATCCTAGATAATTAAATCATATTTAATTATCTTAGATCTCCATTTTCATGTATCTAAATAATATGAATCATATCCATATTATTCATGGTAATTAAATCATATTTAATTATCAATTTCCCAATGCTCAGATATATTATTTAATAATGGAGTTATTCTTGAACTCTTTCAAGAATAATGCGCTTTCTCCTTGGATAATTAGAGATAAGGACATGGAGATTATATGTTCCACGTGTAGTGACTTGGAAATTGAGATCATATCTCAAGTTCAGATCTCATGGACCTCTCAAAGATGTTTGATTAGATCAAAGACGTAAGTCTAATCTTCTCATTATGTCTGAATCATATTCAGATCAATTTCCAACATTTAGACTAAGATTAGATTACTTCTCTATTGAGAGGAGTCTCAAAAATCCAAACATGTTTCATCACTTCCTCGGAGTGAAAACATCATGATTATACAATCGTTTATGATCACATCACCTTCGAGTATTCCTAATACGCATACGTCCTGCATACTTGAAGACATAGAATAAATCCGAAGTTTTAGATCATTTTTAGAGTGTTTTCTTCAAGGTTTTTTATCTTTAAATTTCTCATTCGGCCATCGGGAGTTGATATCAATCATATGCTTTCCAAAATCATATATCATACATACAAATTCTTGTCATGCTTCGAAAGCAAGATGATCATGTATGTAATTTGATCGGTCACAATACCTCATGAGTGAGCATGAATAAGAGTAGTTTTAAAGTAGAAGTTCATGTCTGAATTACGAGGGATCTCACACATATGAATTCAAAATTCACTTTCATTGTGTTCATAATTAAATTATCTTTAAAATTAAAGTGATTTCATAAACATCAGAGTTAAGACGTAAAAGTTGGCTTTTCGAGCTACCATGTTATATGTAGATGTGTACAATATCTCTGTATTATTATTTTCTTTGTATTATTCTCATTATTTATATTATTATTATTTTTCTTCTGTTTTATAATAATTATAAAAACTAAAAAAACTAAAAAAAATTAAAAATAAACAAAATTACATAAAAATTTATACTTAATATATAGGTAAATCTTACATATATTGTAAAATATCTCTAGTTATTTACCCTATGTAATTATTTAACTCATTAAATAATATTATAAAAATATTTTTATAATCATTAAATAATATATAAAATTAATAAAATATAAAATAAAGAACTTATCTGTAAAACTAATCAATTAAAATTATGTATTCAGTATACATGATATTATATCAATAAATTATATTCTTTATTTAATTTATATTAATTATATTAATTAACCTAATTTATATTAATTAAGTGATTAGATTAGATTAATTAACTAAAATTTAAAAATAATTAATTTATTAAATTATTTTATATTTCTTATTTATATAATTTATTTATTTAAAGCTATTTATTATTTATAAGTTTATTTTAATGATATTTACATGTTGTATATAGTTCTTGTCTTATGCTGTTGTTCTTTTCTCCTCCCTCCGCCCTCTGCCACGTGGCAAGCCCCCCCCCCCCCATTAGTATCTTTCTATCCATTTAACTAGTCCAACTCCCCCTTCTTCCTCCTCTCTTTTCTTCTTCTTCCTCCTTTGTGTCCTCCTCTCTTCTTGCCTTTTCTCCATCGAAAGTGGTCCCCGTAGTCCCTAACCGAACCAACAGAATGCCGGGACTACCTTCTCCATCGCCTTGCTCCCCAAGTCAAGCCTCCACGTCGGCAAGAACTCCGGCGAGTCGATTTCCCGTCCAGGTGACCTGGATCTCCTTCTTCCTCTATAAAGATCGTCATCATCCATTCCTGATCGGGCTACCCGCCATTATCGTCCTTTTCCTTCCAGGGTTCCGGGAGAGAGAGATCTCGAGTGACTGACAGCCTCAGTTTCCCTCCTCGTCCGTCGAGCTCCGGTCGAGTTGCAGAGGAACGGCGGGATCATCTCGCCGGCATGAGCCCTGTTCCGCCGTGAGACGAGCCCCCGAGGGCACCGCCGTCGTGTAGAGGCAAGGATCCTCTGGAGCTTCAGCTCCAGATGCACAGGCGCATCCTCCGCAGTCCTTCCAGGTTAGGTTTCTCCGATTTCTCCTCCTCCTCCTCTTATATTATCAATCCCTCTCTTCTCTTCTAATCAATTCTCTATTTTCGAACAAATTTGAGATCGAAATCCGTCGTCGTACCGTTTCCATCTTTGATCGATCCGTTTCTCCGCATCCACTTCCACATCTGATCTCCTCAGTTCGCGGCCTCTCAGCTTTAATGCTAAAAAAGCCAGAAATATGTTCATTTTCCCCTTTAATGCTTTGATCCTTTAATCCGACTGGTTTCTTTGCGTATGATTCCACGTCTCCGTATGCATAGTGTTTAAATTCTAGAGTCCAGTAAATTTTGCAAGTTGCACAAACGATGCTACTTTGTTTCCAACTTCATAAAGTCAATTGAAAATTGCAATTCTGTTATGTTAAAAAAAGGTTCAACTTTGAGATTGGCATGCACCAAAAGTCAGAATTACGGTTTTTTTGTATTTTCTCTGAGATTAAATCCTTGATCACCATAGTAAAAGCACAAAAGTAGAATCTACAAGGTGGGAATATATGATTCAGAATAATATGGATGATTTGATCTGCAGAATAATGTAGTACTGCAGGTTCTGCTGTGATGTTGACCGCAGCATGAGACTGCATATTACTTGTCAAAATTCTCAAATGATTACGATTTTTATTGTCTTCTGCTCATCTAACAGAATTGTTGTAAGAACATTTTCCTGTCACATCAGCAGTCCGTATCATTTGTTGGGTTCAATAGATGCTGTTGATTTTAGCATGCCGTGTCGGCTCTAACTAGGTCCACCAAATCTTACTTCTTTTGGGACTAAAATGCATGTCATCTACTTACAGGGCTCATAGTAATAGTTGTTCCTTATTCAATCAATGATTGACAGACTGAGTCACTCTAATATCCAAAAAATATTCAACATGGGAAAAACAGGCCATATGTATATTAAAATTATTTGACAGTTCTCTATCCATTGAATGCTTTTGATATGATTGTGGCACAAGATTTCTTCTGAAAAAGAATCTGTCATGGTAAGATTTCCTGTAGTTATTTCTGGCAGATTTGTTGGTCTGTTACTGCGGATAGATTGATTTTACTTGTATACAATGAACTTAGCTCAAACAATCTTGACTTCTTGCATAGCACCGTGGTGCAGTGAATCCCTTTATAACAACTAAATGCTAATCTTTGAGGATGGAAACTGGCCTTGCAACTCTCAAATTACCAGTGGAGGAGGTTTGCATTTGCAGTAGAGAGATGGTTCTGTTTACATCTATGTTAAACAAAGTAGATAGAATGATTGTGGAGACCAAACACACACTAGGAATAATCTGTACATGTACCCGATCAAGTGCTTTATTCATTTGCATGTGTTTATACTTTGTAGTCACAATAACAGTTTCTGCTTGTGGCTCATCTTACGCTATCAAGGATCCTCTTTTCTTTTGCTGAAACCTGCTTATCCTTTGCTTGTTTACATTCTTTATCACGTATGGATTGCATCGTCTTTCTTTTTCTGATGTTTTCTGAACTATATGGCTGAGACCATTTTTTGAAGGTGGGTAAAGGAAGAAGAGGTGTTGGTGAAACCATGTGTTCAATTGAGGAAACTGCAAACAAGAGCAGCAGTGTTACTTCAAACGACCACTTTGACTCCCAATCCATTGAAAAAAGTGATTTTTCTAGCTCAACTTCTAGAGGTGAGGTCTTAAAGAAGGGACCCTGGACATCTGCTGAAGATGAGAAATTGAAAGACTACGTTCGAAGATTTGGGGAGGGAAATTGGAATAATGTGAAGAAATTCACGGGACTGAATCGATGTGGCAAAAGCTGCGCTTAAGATGGTCTAATCATCTGAGACCAGGTTTGAAGAAGGGTTCTTTCTCACCTAAAGAAGAAGAATTTGTTATCAAGTATCATTACAAACACGGAAGCAAATGGGCTCATATGGCTGGACATGTAAGTTGCATGCTACTTCAATTTTTTAGTACATTTCTTTTAGCTGTCGCAATCTCATCCTGATGGGACCTCTATATTATTCACGTTAGTAGTTAGATTACGTTTTCCTTAAGCTTCGGTACAAAACCTTCTTTAATCTGTGCTAAAAAGAATGATAAACATCACGTTAGTAAGTAGATCATGTATCATGCTATAGTTTTTTAACCTTCTTTAACTTGCAATCAAAATAATATTTAACGATTTTATTGAGCATAGAGCAGTTATTTAGAGTCTCGTTTTTTGGGAAGTCCATTTTCGTAAGTATCATGGCCATACCATATGATTCAAAAAACCCATAAGAATTGACATTTTTGTATATATCATGGCCATAACAAATGATTCAACCTGTGTTATAGAATTGGGCATTCCATATTTGGTTCCACAATCCCATTTGATTTTTCAGTATCTGAGCAATAGATTCGGAAGCTTGGCCATTGATGTTCAAGGTCACAGCATATTACTTACATACCACTTGTCATTTAATGTTATGTCTACTTGTATGATCCAAAAATAATAAAAAAAAAAGATCAGCAAAAAGCATTTAGCAATATGGTAAATTGAATATTTTGTTCTACGAGCTGAAAAATTATTTTGGAGATGAAAATCCCTACATTTTACTGGGCATTCGGCAGGTGCATATGTTTAACCTCAATAAAAAATTTTCATGCCTCTGTTTAGCATCACAGCAATTGAAGACCTGTGAGCTGATTTTTTGTAATTTGGATCATTCAATTAATGTTTTCTATAAACTTCAGCTACGTGGGCGTACAGATAATGAAATAAAGAACTTCTGGAACACAAGAGTGAAGCGACTTCAACGAGATGGTAAACCTATATACCCTCCAGAGCTTATGAAGCAAGCCGAGAAAGAGAAGGAGAATGAGAATGGATGGAATCGGAGGAACATTGAGCTCACCATTAGCGATACATTGCATGTTGGTCGTTTCGAAACTGGTAGAGGCAATGCGCAGCAACTCTATGAACATGTTGATGATATAGCTGAAGAGAATATTTCACCTCCACAAACCACTTCTCATAAACGAAGCCCCTCACCTCAAGGTTGTGATGATTCAGTATCTTCCATTAACCATCCCGAGAAGAGACCTTCTATTGGTACATCTGGCCCTCATCTGGAGCAAGTCGGGAGGGTATGCAGCTACATGAACTATAGTTCCCTCTGCCTTGCCCTTTCCAGTGTTCCTGATAGGAGCTATTTGCCTACCTTTGGCAGCATAATCTCAGGCAACATACCCCCTCTGGGCGGTCACCTTTATTCTCCTCAGCCACTTTCTGAGGCCTCGACTGAGGAGCTCCCTTCACTCCAAAACTCAGTGTTTGAAACCGGTCCTACCGATATCAACCCTCCTACATGGTGTCCAAATTCCTTAGCATCTCCTTTCTCAACAGAAGATGGAAAAAACCTGCAACCTTCCACGAGTGCACCCAAGTTCAGTGGCTTGTTACAGGACGTCGTTACGGAGTCACAACTGAAACATAGTAAGAGTTCTGCCCAATCAGATAGAATTTCATCAGATGACCAGACATATGTCATACCTGAAACTTACAGCCTTCCTGTTTCCACCTTGCACCATGTTTCCAATTATCATGACAATGCAAGCCTCTCGACAGAAGATGGGATTCATGGGAATACCAAGCCACCTTCCGCAAGTGCGTTCCGAGCCACTGGTTTGTTGAATGATGTCATTATGAAGCCACAACTGATATACAGTGAGGATTTTCCTCAAGCAGGCGTCATCTCCGAAACTAATGGCCTTCCTTCGTCCTCTTCGCATCATGTCTCCAATTTTCAAAACATTGCCATCCCCTCCGTGCCAGGTTAGTCCACTTCTGCTCTTGTTGGATTTATTGGGTAAGTATATACATTTCGTGCATACTAGATGATTTGTATTGCAGCTGTAGATATGAAGTTGGAAGCTCGGTCTGCCACCAGTGTTCCTGAACAAATCTTTGAAGGGAAACAGCCATATCAGCCAGAGTCCCCCAAAACTGAATCTTTGCTTGCAGTCCCAACTTTCAAGGATCCTGATGGAATTGACTTAATACCGATGTATTTCGGTGACGATTATCTTGGTGTCGAAGAGAGCATGCTGGCCGATCTACAATATTACACTGGCTGGCCTGCTTTCTGAGGCCGCAAGTGGCTGGAGAAGCATGAACATGGTTTGAAGGTTATCTTGAGTCTCTAATAAACTCTAGGCTTTTGAATAATGAATTGTTCTGTTTCTTTAAACTCATAGTTTCGTTTTCTTCTGGAACCGTATTAGCATTCTGTGGTATGCTACTTAGCCTGTAACTGATCCTCTTTAGGTTTAGTGCTCCATAAAAGACATGGTTGATTTGCTTCGCTTTCAGCTTCTAAGCATCACGCATGATGTTTTGCTTTATTTTAGCACTGATCCGAGTCTTGCAAATGCTAGCAGGGTTAGACAGAGCTGCATGATCTCTTTCTATATATGTTGATGTCAACGCACATGTACCTTTTTCTGATATGCAATTTTCTAATCCAATTTAAATGAGTCGTGTATTCGTGATCATATTCTTGCACTCATCCAATTGCTCTGCAGATTTTGAAATGCACTCTAATCCTCAAATGAATCACACAAACTTTGTTCCATACATTCGATACTAATTGAACATCAACCTCAACTTGAGAGCTACCGCTGAAGTAGAGAACATCATCCGAGCTATTTTTTTACAATAATAGTTTGTGAGTTATAATTTCGTCTTCTTAAATAAACCTTAAGAATGTAATATTGCAGTAGTGTTTGAATGTGTTTAATTGGTGATAGATCCACATCCAATTCTGACTGCGTCTAGAAGCATAAATAAACCACCTTCGATGGTCTCGTATACCGGAGACAGATCCTCTGCTGTTACAGCAGGTGTTGTAATGCAGGGGAGCCGTTCGATCACTATCGGACGGCTCTCAAAGGGAGTCAGGATGGCTGGTGTGCATCCCGAGGGCGATCGAGTGGCTCCCCTGCGTTACAACACATGCTGTAACAGCTCGTGTACCTACATGGCTAGCAGAAGCCTTGTGGTGAAAACAAAGCTATTTGAACTTAAAAGAGATAAATGGAACAGGAGAAAAATGAGAAGGTTGATAATTGAAAATGCACACTCGTGTTTTTTCAATAAACGGCTCAAAATCCTTGCTCCATTCTCTACCATTTTCACACTTATGTTCCTTGAGTTTTGGCCAATACATTTCTACCCTGCCTTTTTTGTGCAACACTTTATGTCTCTCCTATATTATGCCATTATCAATTATGTCCTTCGCGTTATATGTCAAATTATGGATACAAGTGTAATCGGAAAGAAAAAGGAGAGATATTCGTGTAGATTTTTTATTTTTTCATCTTCATCTTTCGTCGCCTTCTTCTTCCTTCGCATCTCCCTCTCACTCCTCCAAAACCAAGTCTCCACACTCGCCCTGCTCTATCCCCATCCCCACTCTCCTCTTCCTCCCACCATCCCCTCCAACCCACCAACCTCCATCTCGAGCCCTCCGCCTCGAGCTCCCTGCAACCCATATGCCCCAAGCCCCCTCTACCCAGAGCTCGTCTCGGCCCTTCCGCTCTTCCCTCCACCCCCGAGCTCATCGCAACCCCTATGCCTCGACCCACCCCCCACAGCCCTTCCATCCAGGTGGCTGTCGAGCTCCTTGAGGCTGGTTACGGTAGATGAAACAGAGAGCGACAAGTGACCATTGGCGAGGTCTGGGAGGGAGTTAGCGTTGTGGGTGACGATGGCTCAGCGAAGGCTCAAGGGGGTTGTTCACCCCTGAATGGCGCGGTGGTGGTGATGCAGCGAACGAGCTCTTGGCACGGGTGATGACGGCTTGGAGATCTCCAATGTAGAAGAGAAAGAGATGGGGCGAGCTCAGCGATTGCGGCCTTGCACATGCAATGGCGGGGTATCAGCCGTGCCATCGACATCAAAGGTGACTAGATTAGGGGCCTCGTGGCTGCAAGGCTGAGCCAATGTAGACGACAAGGATCGAAGCAGCAAGTAGATCACCTTTAACGTGAAGGTCGGCGAACGTGGATGATAATTAAGGGGTGTTCATGGGTCGGGTACGGCGGGTACCCGACCCATTCAATAAAAATCGGCTCCGACCTATCGTTATCGGGTCACGGGTCGATCCGTTATAACGAGTACCAAATTCTAATTGATACCTGGATTATTTGAATGAGTCGCGGATACCCGTGGGTACCCGTGGAATATAGTTTATGGTTCGATCCATCTAATAATATGGCATTCAACACCTAGTTGTCGGATTTCAACAACCCCCTTCTCTCAAAAGCACGGCTTCACGCCTCGAAAATTTAGATATAGCATTTAGGTCTATATTATGTTAAGATGGAATCCGCTCCATGTTCTAATAAATGCGATATTTAGATAACCAAATTATTGATATTATCCGTTGAAGTAGTCAATAAGACTAGAAAAATCGATGAATAACAGTGATAGACTTTGTCAAATGCACGTTTGTGTGAAAATGTGAAATGGTATAAATGTGAAATGGTATACAATAGATGATGTACTAAGTTCTCTGTCTATTTTTTTAAGATTACTTATTTCCAGAAATTGCTTAACATCTATTTACGCATCGGACAGAGAAAGATAGAAAGGAATGGGTTACTTTTTGTCTTGAAAGTGAAGGGGTTTGCTTGCATTTTGATACCAAAACTGAGCAACTTTTTCTACTATCCATTTGACAAAAACCGACTGCACGGACTATAAAAAGATTATGCATATTCTCTCTTTTATATTCCCTCTAAAACAATGCTACGCATTTGATGAAAACCGACTACCCATCATCGTGATAGGGCTCTTTCCGAGGGCTGCCTACAGAAGATGCCACTGCAGTGGTCGAGGGACAAGAGAGTCAGACAGAAGTACAATGGCAGGCGAGGCTGGAAGCAAGCCTGAGAATAAAAAGAAATTGGGGTGGACAGGTTTCCAAGTGGGGTTGGTACCCAACCGGATACCCAACTTTTCCAAGTGAGGTTTCCACCGGCTTGGGAATGTTTAGCAGGTCGCGAACTCATCGGTACCCGATCCGTAGATTTCTTCATGTATACCCGTGAATTAGGATCAAAATAGCCGGGTTGGGGCAGGTACCCATTTGACCCTGAAATTTTGAATACCCCTAATGATAATGGTCGGCGACCTGTTGGAGGGAGGGCATGTTGTCAATGGTGCAGGGAATAAGTATAATAAAATCATTCTTAATTGGACTTTTTGAACTTTGCTTTGAGCAACAAAAGGGTGTGTGGTTGCCGATAGACCTGACCATTGGGTCGGCTAATGTGGATGATAATTGGTTGAGTTTATTCAATAGAAAGTGGAACTATAAAAAACGTGTGATTGTCGATAGACCTGGTCAATGGGTCGGGGTCTTGTCTGTTTATGGGATGGATTTGAGTGAAGGGATTTCATGAATGGACCGGTCCGGTTCATCTCATTCTTTGGTTTGTCTGTCAATTGAACGGATCGTGGACATGTACTACAAAACTCAGTCATGTCTGACACATACATATAAAAATATGGGTTTAAAATTTAAATTTTAGATGCATTTAATATGATAGGATTTCCTTCCAGTAGGACACAGTCATTCCCGAGTTCAGGAAAGTTGACCTTTTTTTTGTTAAAAAAACACGATAACTTTAGTAGAATACATATACAGTTTGTATAATAATGTGCAATTTTAATGTTTGTATTATAATGTACAGTTTTGTATGTGATTTTGTACTTATAATGCGCATCTATAATACAAACAACATACATATTATACTAAAGTACTCGTGTTTTATACAAAAAGAGGGAGGCCTTCCTGAACTCAAGAAGGACCGCGTCCTATTGAAAGAGCCCTCTAATATATTATACTTTAAGTTTTTATTTTACGTTATCAATATTACATCGTATTTTATAGTTTACATGATAAGTAGTACCTATTATGGTTGCTAAGATTTAGAAGGATTAGATGATGCTTAAGAAACCTAATTATCTCTATTTAAGTAAATTTTAAAAATTAAGAAAAAATTCTTTACATTCGGCCCATGGGCCAGCCCAACTCGGCCTAGACCTGAGCCGGGCTTGAGCCTTGGAGTATGGTTCGAGGGCCGGCCCGGCTCGGGCCTTGGACAAGGGATTTTAGAACCCCGGTTCGTTGGGCCTGGCCTATGGTCCAACCCGGCCCGCACTTTGGTCAGGTCTAATTGCCGAGAAGGTAGGAGAATAAAGCCTTCTTTGGTACGAGGATAAGGGTTGGAATAGCGGGGAGTAGCGTCTCCGTTCCTTGTACGACTATTCTCGATCGAGAGCCACATTCGATGGAAATGTCAATGTTTACTGGAATAAGGGGGACGATGCTATCCTCTCCCTCCCGCTCCCCATGACCTCCTGCTCCAACCAACTCCCTCGCGAATCCCTTGCACCTCCGGGCTCCTCCCCTTCCTTGGCTTCTTCTTAGTCAAACTTTATGGACCTTTATGCAGGTTGTCCTTCCTTACGAGGCTCTCCGCTCTGCATCTGAAATGGATTGATGGTAGCTTCAATGGAGTTGATGAGGAATGTATGTCTTTACTTCTCATATGTAATAAAGCTTTTTTTGTAGAGGCTTGGTGTCCTTGACACTGCTTGAGTTGTCTTCTATGACCTATTTCACTTAGTCATTTGTGTTCCCATATCTTCTTCTCTGTGGGCCTCCTGATGTGCGAGGTATACGCAATCCTCAACTCTTGCATGTGATTAATTTTGTTCTGATTCATGTTTGTTGCAACCATTTTTCATGCGTCATTTTCCAGATCTTTTATTTTTTCTCTACTACTTCTTAATTGATTGCTTTGATATGGTTGAAAAGTGAGATAAATTTTGAGGGCCTTTTGTTTGCATAAAAAGCCTTGATTTTGTGCCCCGTTGATTGCGTAGATTTGACTGAAAATGGAGAACAGTCATACTATAGAAATATCATCCACATATTGTATTCTAAGCTCTATTGAACCCCTTTTATAATCTTGGATGTTTACACTTCAATTTTGGATAGCAAAAGTGTAACGGCTATGATTTTGTTTTTGAAAAAAATATCAATAGCATTATTATTTTACCGTTATGTCAAATCATTGCCATTTGAATGGGATTTAATACCCCATCAATTCTCTTATTGATGTACTTAAAATGCCAATACCTTCCACTTTCCTCACGTCATATTGCATTGCATTTGAGATAGAGAGAGAGAGGAGAAGAAGAGAGTTAGAGAGGGAGAAATCTTATCGATGTCCTCCATCATAGGAGACGACATAGGATTGAGGGAGCGAGAGGTTTGATGGCAGGGGCGGAGTCGCAATCGAGCAACCACGGCTTGGAGGTGCTTGATTCAGATTTGAGGTATGCATCGGTCTAGGATTTCATATAAACAATGATCACCTCCGAAATAGATCTATAAATGTATGTATTAGTATAGAATTTTACATATGAATAAAATAATTTCTTATTATTAATAGTATTTCATCTAAATAGGAAATCCTATCAATAATTGACTCGGATGTATAAATATGATTTTATATGAATTAAGTCATTAAATCTCTCCCAAGTTTCATGAAATGGTTCATTGAGAAACGGGTGGAACTGTTATCTTGATCCGCATTTGGTTTTCTACAAATTGGGTAGAATTTTTTCAAGAATAGAGTCTTGAATACAACCCATGTTGAGACCACCCTCCCTTAGATTTTTCAACCAGTAAGCGGTCTTATCTATTAAGGCAAAGGGAGTGGTTGTCAACCGAATGTAGTCTTGACTAACCCTAGGATGAGACATGTCACAAACTAGCTCAAAATCTGAAGAAAAGAATATGATCCTTCATTGTGGTTTCAAATTTTCCACTAAATTTCGGGAGTAGTGCGAGAAATGCAGTTTATGTTCAAACGCATCCTCGGGAGGTACATATCTCAACCAGTTGTAGTCATCGTCGATCTCTGAAAGGTATGTGTCTTCCATTGCTTCCTCATTCATGTTACCGACTGTCTGAATTTATCCTAGTTGAGTTCTCATTAATTCATTTTGTTGCTCAGTTGCCGCCAGTCAAGCTAGGATGGCTATCATTGGATCATTGTTGTTCTTGTCCTCATTTGGATTCTTCTTGGGAGGCATCTTGTCTTCTTCACCTTCAAATAGAGAGAGATCCCAATTAGATACGGGTGTAGAAGGACATGGGGTTCTACCAAAGGTAAGAGCTTCCGTGATAGGAGGGGAATTAAAAAGAGGGTCAGTCTGGGATCGACTAAACCCTGACAGAGGCTTATTGATCATGTTCTTGGGAAGAGGGATATCCTAAGACCAAGTGGGTTCGAGAGGAGGGTTATCTCGATCCAAAGGAGATGTGAGATCTAAAGGGTTCTGTGAATTGTATCAAGGTCTGGACTAACTTCCCCAGAAATGCCATCTCTGATGTTAAAAGGAGCGGGAGAAGAGCACGAGTATATAGTCAAGAGAGATAGAGTACACATGGGGTACAAATGTACAGTCTTTGTACACACGCAAAGTAAACACAAATCAAAACCCATAGATTCACCAACTGGATAATTGTGATGGCACATGAAAGTTCGACCACTTATCTTTTCGATTGTAAGATTATTTCAAATTATATTTTCAACTATAACACTCAGTTGTCACTTGAGGTAACAAAGAGTCAATCCTCATATACGATTTACCACACTAGTTTATTGTTTAACCTTAGGATGAGTACTTGTAAAATCAAAACTGTTGTCTGCCTGACTCAAGTGTCACGAGACGATGGCCTTCACCAAAGTTCCAATGAGACAATACCATTCCACCCTTGTCTCCAAGTAGTAAACACCGAAGGGGTCACGATCACTAGCGATATAGCTTCAGTAATACTTTGGAAAACCAAATAACAGTTGTGAGGAGTTCCTACTATGTGCGAGTGCCGAGAGCATCTCTCTGGTCCACATCCTCGAGTAAGGTTTCTTATAGCCTGATATTCCAAGCAAACACCTAGGGATTTGGGCTTTGATTGTTATGTATAGCGTGCCTCACTTAGTGTGGAAGGTACCTACGTCCAATGATGCGTGTTGATCTCTCAAAATAATGATTTACTTCATTCTAATTTATTTAATCGGCCTTGTTAACAATCCCAATTTTATATTAGATTATCACTTTGGGTCTTAGTGAGCATAAGATAATTGTCTACCGATTAGTCCTAATTTCTTTTAATTAGATGAGAAATCGAGGGAGGAGTTGAGAAAAACCTTTGTACGATGAAAGAAATGATGTACGCTCAGTTAGAAAGACTTACAGTACTTGCCAGCGCTCTTCATGTGGGGTATTTAATTGAATTGAAATTATTCTAACTGAATGCAGCATATAAAGTGCTCATAAGCAGAAAGTTCTATGAGCGGGAAGAATTGATTTATGCTTTGGCTAAATTGAACAATCTATAGTACGCCTCATTAAAGTTTTGTGTCCTAAAAATTATAACCCAACACAATTAAATAAAATTACTCTACTGCTTGTGCATGTCCTAATTCTACTTTAATCACACAGCACACTTGGGTCCTGACCACACAACAGGGGTCAAAACAGGCTCAAGTGTCCCACAACTCAATCATGTTTATTTAGAAGTTATAGGGTTCAAAGAGATATTTGAAAGTGAAAGCAATTGTAGAAAGGGATATTTACACCCATAACCCTGAGTAATTCCATAATTACCCCAGGTACCCAAGATAACCACGAATTACACTCATGACCTTGAATAGTCCTTAACTCTTACATTCATAACCCCGGGTTAATTGCCACCGAATTTTCCTGCAACTATGACGATATCCGTTAAGAATTTTACATTTTACACCTAAATTTCTCTTTATTTATGAATGACTCCTCCCCTTCTTCCCCAACCTCCGACTCCGACCATACAACCCCGTTCCCCTCATCGTCCTCTCACTGAAAGCCCGATCCCACTTCCCCGACCTCCTTCCCCAAGGGAACCTCCACTAGGCCCTCGGATCACCCCACCGACCCACATGCGCTTCTTCTCCATCGCCTGCTGCTTCCGCTCCCCCCTGGAAGGCACCACCCGCTTGGAAGGCCGCCCGCACCCCCGCTTCTTCTCCACCACCTACCCCCCCCCCCCCCCCACAACCCGCATCACCCGCTCCCCCCTCCCTCCCCCTCCTGGAAGGTCCCCTGCACCCCCTCGCCTGGAAGGCTTAGCCACCCACCCGCCCCGCCTGGAAGGCTTCTTCTATTGGAAGGCTGCCCGCAACCTGGAAGGTCCCCCTGGCTTCTTCTCCATCACTCGCTCCCCCCCACCCCCCCCCCCCCCGCCTGAAAGGCCTTGCTTCTTCTCCATCACCTGCTCCGCCCCACCCCCTGCCACCTGGAAGGCCGCTCGCAACACCCCCACCCCCGGAAGGCCCCGCTTCTTCTCCATCACCTTCTCCCCCAGCTTCTTCTCCATTAGCCGATTCCCCCTGGAAGGTCCCCCGCACCTGCGGCACCATCGCCTAGAAGGCTACCCGCAACCCCCCCACCCCTCTGGAAAGTCGCCGCACCACCGCCTGGAAGGTGAAAGCCCCTCGCACCACCGCCTGGAAAGCAGCCGCACCACCGCCTGGAAGGGGCATTGGGGGGAGAAGGAACGAGAAGCTGGGGAGGAGGAATGGGTGCTATTGGAGGAGGGGGTTCTTTTTCTTTTTAGTTTTGATTTAATTTTAACGGTTGGATTGATGTTAGGTTAGATTAACTCGATGGTTTGGTTAGGATTGATGTTAAAACTCACAGAAGGTTATAGATGTGAGGCGGAGTAACTAATCGAGGTTTCTTATGTAATTCGTGGTTATCTTGGGTACCTGGGGTAATTATGGAATTACTCAGGGTTATGGGTGTAAATATCCCTTGTAGAAAATAGAACCTAAGCTACTCTATCACAAAAAGAATAAACTATCTCTTTACAGCTCCTTGAATTTTTCTTTAAAATATTCCAAGTTAGATCTAAAAAGAGAGAAAAGGTGGTTAATATCGGAAGTAAGAGAGAAATGCAAGAATAAAATAATGCAGCAGTAATAAAAGAAATATGAAAGCAAAACGACACAAAAATCAATATTACAAAAAAAATCACATAAATGAATTTAAGATCCTAAAATACATCGTTCCCCAACAATGACGCCATCTAATGAATTAAAATTTCACCTCTTTAAGAATTTTGAATTGTAATATATGAGTGATGAACTCAACTTTGGTGATGGTCTAAAAATATCTTCACTAAAGAGCGAAGATAGAGTATCACTGAGGCGACCGCTCACTAGAACTGAGCTATCATCAATAATCAACCGACATAAGCATTGAAATAAACAATCAAAATGGGGGATAAAATTTATTATAACCTTATATATAGATCTATAGTGCAAGTATGTATAGCGTGTTGAACACAGAAAGAACAGGGGATAAACAACAAAAATGGCTAAAAAGTCAACAAGTATTTTTGGAATTTTGAGGATTTTTTTAAGTTTTTATGAGCTTTTAATCATTTAAATTTCTTAGAATTTATGTTTTTATTTATTTTTATATAAATTTATAATTTTATAATTTTTATGTTTCTTTTTATTTTCTAATTTCTAATTTACTTTTTATAAGTAATTATAAAATAAGTAGGTATAATATACGATATATAATATAGATAAGGTAGATAATAAAAATATAAAAAGAAAACCAAATTAGGAAAAGACCCTAAGGTATGTCCTTTTTTCTTTTTTTAAAGGTAATAAAAAATATCTTTGGGATTTTTCGTAATAATAATTATTATAAATAGCAATATAAGTAAATATAACTATATATAATTGGTATTTTATATTTATATCTATAAATACTCAAAATTTAAGAAATAAAATGTTTGTGTTTTTTTAGGTTTTTTCTGTGGTTTAGGTATATTTCTTATAATTTTTACTATTTTTTGGATTTTTAACTGATTAAAAAGTCAAAACAATGACTATATTACTAAGCTAAATTGTTTTAGAATTTAAAAATATCTAAATAGCTCAAAAAATTCCATATTAACTAAATCTATAATAGATATAATAAGCAAAATACAGAAATAGAAACGAAAACTTTATGATTTTTGAGAATTTTTAATATTTTTTTATAAGGATTTTGGAGCTTCTTAATTTTTAGTGATTTTCTTTTTCTATATTTAGAGATTTTTGATCTGTAGGTTCAAAATAGCATATGTAGAGTTTTATGTTATGTTATGTTATTATGTACCGTTTCAAATTTTCTATTTTTCTTCTGGACTCTTATGTAATTTACCCATGGGTTCTCTCTATATAAAGGAGCCTAGGGTTCTATGGAATAAACAATTTTACTCATTTTTCCACCAACATGGTATCAGAGCCAAAACCCTAACCCTCATCCCCCCCTCTCTCTCTCTCGACGCCACCCACTCATCCCGCTGCCCCCCTTTTGCATCTCTGTCAAGCCCGTATGCCCCTTCCAGCCCCCGGCGCTCCTTCCAGCCGACCCCTTCCAGCCTGCAGGCCCCCTTCCGTCGCTCCTCTCTTCCGTCGGCCCCTTCCAGCCCCATGCGGTACCTTTAAGCCACCCCCCCCCCGCGGTCGGCCACTTTCTCGTCATGGATTTGAGTGCATAAAAGTCTACATATGCACTCAAATCCTATCAAGTTTATGTAGACACCGATTTCTTGTCTACAACCCTAGTTTTCGTCTCCGACAAGATGTCAGAAAGTAAAGTCGGTATGCCCTCCATAGGCGCATTCAAAGGTCCAGTGCCAATAGTCAAGATGGATGGGATGAATTATGAGCTCTGGGCGATGCAGTTCATGAGTCCCATGAAGTCGAACTGTAATAAGCATATGCTTACCGAGGATGAGCCGGCAGAGAAGACTGGGATCTACGCCTCTTGGGAGGCCGATGATTCTTATGCCAATGTTTGGATATGAGGAACACTGTCGATGGAGATTGCCAATGATGTCCTCCATCAGCCCATCGCCAACGCGATGTGGGATATTCTGGCTGCCACATATTCACAGGTGCGGAACGAGACCAAGATGTTATAGCTCCAGCATGATATATTTACAATGAAGCAGAATGGGTGGTCGCATCACTCTTTGTACACATCCTTGCGGGGGATTTTATAGAAACTATATAGCACTATACCACTCACGACGACTCCAGAGCAGCATAAGACCTTCCGGAATGCTATCATGGTGGGCGTACTACTAGCAGCACTTGATCCTGAGTATGAAACAACCCGCTCTTAGATACTTGCCGATGCTACTATTCCTCCTACAGAAGAAGTTTACCGGAGGCTCAGTCGAATCTCTGTTTCTTCCAGCACATCTACTCCACCCCTGTCAGCGATGGCAGTATCGAGAGGGAGAGGTGGTCAGACTTCCTTTTGTGGATGTGGACCTCGTGGCCGAGGAGGTCGTTTTCGCCAACCCTGTTCTTTCTGTCATCGCACAGGTCACTCAGAGGATACATGCTACTCTAAGCATGGGTTTCCAGCATCGGTGTGTGTAGCCGAGCATGTTACATCTCAGTCGGCATCCACTACAGGTCACTGGTTCGAAGAGCTTGTGGCGCGTCTGCGTGATATTATGCCTCAATCATCTACTGATTCTCCAGGTGGATCTTCAGATGTTGCCGCTACAGCATCTGCCAGTACTTCTGTCGCTGCTAATACCTCAGGTAGTGCTACTGCCTTTACATGTTGTCATGATCTCTCAGATTGGATTATGGATTCTGGTGACACCCATCACCTTTGTCATGACATGGATAGACTTGAGTCACATAGGGACATCTCACCTGGACGCTCAGTGCTCATAGCTGATGGGACTCATTCCCCCATCGTTGGACAGGGGGAGATCACATTGTCACCTTCTATGCATTTACAGAATGTTCTACATGCTACTGAGTTTTCCATGAATTTATTAACCATTAGTCAAATTACGAAAGATTTGCACTGTCGCGCTATATTTGACCCATCGTCTCTCATTTTTCAGGACATACTAACGGGTTGGGTGATTGGCTGTGGCTCTGAGTAGAATGGTCTCTATCGTCTGGTCCGGAATTCATATGCTGGCGTCTCTTCCCATTCAGCCGGATCAGTCTCTCCATACACCTGGCATCTTCGCTTTGGTCACTCCCGCTCTAGAAAATGTGACATCTCTTGCCTCAGATCTCTCCGAATTCGTCGTTTCATTGTGAAGCTTGTCACTTGGGAAAGCATCATCGTTCTAGCTTCCCTAGTTGTCAGAGTCGGAGCAGTAGATCCCAATTTGAGTTGTTTCATATTGATATTTGGGGTCCGAGTCGTGTACCTGATCATCAGGGACACAGGTTCTATCTAGTTGTAGTTGATGACTTTTCTCGTGTATCTTGGGTTTTTCTTTTAAAGAATAAATCTGAAGCAGGGGATGTTATTAAAAATCTTATCAGTGAAGTGCAGAATGTTTTTTCTTCTACTGTCAAATATGTTCGTATGGATAATGCATTGGAATTCTGCACTCGTTTTCTCTCCCAGTTTCTTTCGTCCAAAGGTATTATTCACTAAACCACCTATGCTTACACATCTCAATAGAATGGAGTGGCAGAGAGAAAACATCGTCACCTTCTTGATATCACTCGAACCCTGCTAATCCAGAGTTGTGTGCTTATCACCATTTGGGGGGATGTTGTTCTTACAGCCTGCTACTTGGTCAATCGCATGCCATCCTCTGTTCTTGATGAGAAAATTCCTTTTTCCGTTATTTTCCCTGATAAGGAATTATTTTCACTTACTCCTCGTGTCTTTGGTATTGTTGCCTTTGTTTACCACTTGTCTCCTGGACCTGACAAACTCTCTCCTATAACCGTCAAGTGTGTCTTTGTAGGTTACTCTCAGACTCAGAAGGGTTATCGCTGTTATAACCCCATAAACAAGAAATATTTTGTCAGTGTTGACGTTACAGTTTTTGAGTTCGTTATGTACTTCTCCCCTGCAGGTGACAGGTTGGTCTCTTCCACATCTAATGATGATGTCTATGTTCCTCCTCCTCCTAGTCTGAGTCCACCTGCGTCCAATCCAATTCATGTTGTCACACCACCCCCCCCACTACCACCTCCACAACCACCTATCCCACCATTACCTAAATTCGATACATGTCGGTCAGGTCCTACTCAGACTACACGCCAGGCATCCATCACGCCTCAGGTATGTTTAGATGCTATTACTAATGATGGGTCAGATAATGTGTATGTGCAGGATTCTTCGTTGCAGGAGGAGGATGCACCATCGAGTACAGTGGACGGTGACCTTGATGTCCCTATTGCTATTTGAAAGTAGAAACGGACTTGCGCGTCTTATCCATTTGCTTCCCAGGTTTCCTTTCACCTTCTCACAGGTGACTTTCGGAGGTTTGCTGCAGCTTTGTTGTCCGTGGAGATACCACGAACTTATCAAGAAGCTATGAAAATTGACTGCTGGAGATTGACTATGGAAGAAGAAATGCATGCTTTATAGTCCCGGGGTACATGCAGCCTGGTTACCGCTCCATCAAGCGCATCTATTGTTAGTTGTAAATGGGTGTTCACAGTTAAATACCATGCAGATGGAAGTCTTGATCGGTACAAGGCAAGACTTGTTGCGAGAGGTTTCATACAAACCTATGGTGTGGATTATTTGGATACATTCTCTCTAGTGGCTCGACACTCTACTCTTCGCATTCTTCTATCAATTGTTGTGGTACATGACTGGTCCATATTTCAACTTGATGTCAAGAACGCATTCTTGTATGGAGATCTGCAGGAGGAAGTCTACATGCAACAGCCACTGGGGTTCAATGTTGAGGGGTAGAATCATATGGTGTGTAGACTTCACAAGGCGATATATGACCTTAAACAGAGTCCAAGGGCGTGGTTCCAGAAGCTTTCCCACCTAATTGAATGACAGGGATTCAAAAGATCAAATGCAGATCACTCTTTGTTCATACAGAAGACTTCTAGAAGTAAGGTTGTCATCATGGTATATGTTAATGATATTCTAGTTACAGGAGATGACGTTCAGGGAGTAGAGATGTCAAAAGCATTCTTGGGCCATCAGTTTGTCACGAAGGATCTTGGTATCCTAAGATATTTTCTGGGGTTGGAATTTGCCAGGAATGCATAGGATTTGGTGATGACCCAAAGGAAATATATTACAGATTTTCTGGTTGAAACAGGCATGGTTGGATGTAGACCATCGAGCACTCCTATGGATCCAAGTATGAAACTGTATGACAATGATACTGAAGAAGTGGACAGGAGAAGATATAGAGAGATGGTGGGTAAGCTTCTTTATATCACTATAACTCGACCCGATATCGCTTTTACAGTAAGTCGGGTGAGTCAATTTATAGAGCAGCCGAGATAAGTTCATATGGATGCCATATACATGATACTGAGGTATCTAAAGTCTTCTCCAAGCTCAGGGTTGCTGTTTAGAAAGAACACAGATTTATCTATTTCAGCTTGTGCAGATGCAGATTATGCAGGGTGTCCTAAGGATTGTAAGTCTACTTTAGGCTTTGTCATTTTTGTGGGGGAGCTCTCTGATTTCTTGGAAAAGCAAGAAACAAACTGTTGTGGCAAGGTCTAGCGTTGAATCTGAATATAGGGCCATGGCGCAAGCGAGCACGGAGATGATGTGGGTTCGAGCCGTATTAGAAGACTTACATATAGATGTACCTTTACCCATACAGCTTCTGTGTGACAAATCAAGCAGCTTTGTTTATTGCCAACAATCCAGTATTTCACGAAAGAACAAAGCATATCGAAGTAGATTGTCACTACACTAGAGATATGATCCAGAGGGGCTTGATTTCTACTTCACACGTTAGTTCAGAGGATCAGACTACCAACATATTTACCAAGCCATTGCTCAAAGGACCCTTTCATAGATGTTCTTCCAAGCTGAGCATGATTGACATCTATGCTCCATCTTGAGGGGGAGTGTAGATATTTATGTTATATTATGTTATTATGTACCATTTCATATTTTCTATTTTTCTTCTGGACTCTTATGTAATTTACCCATGGGTTCTCTCTCTATATAAGGGAGCCTAGGGTTCTACGGAATAAATAGTTTTACTCATTTTTCCACCGATAGGGAAATAAACAAAATAGTTTTATTTTGGAATTTTTCAATCATTTTTATATTTTTTTGATTTTTTCTAAGCTAGACAGGGAAAAATAGGTCTATTTTTTTATTTTTAATGAATAGAAATATAGGATAAAATACCTTAATAAAAATATATATGGTTAAAAATATAAAAGGTATTTATCCTAATTTCCCACAAAATTTGAAGGCACGAGAATTATTTTTAGTAAAAATAAAATCTACAAAAAATGCAATCTGACAATGGTATTTATACAAATATGTGAAGTTAAGTATTGTTTCCAAACATCCTAGAGAAATCCAGGGCTAAAATGCAAATTCCCTAAATATTCCCAATAATATTTACCCATTGAGGTTTTTATGTAATTAATATAAAGTTCGGGGGGTCATATACAAATTATCCAGTAAATATTACACTAACATTGCAAAAACTTGGACTAAGAAGAAATACAAAAAGTCCGAGGGTTAAGCGTAAAATACCCAGTCCACTCACATGCGCAGGCATGTGAGATGACGTGAATTGAACCTAAATGCAATTACGAAAAGTCCAAGGGCCTAATTGCAAATATTACAAAATATTTTACACTGAAGAGGAAAGTTTAAATACTAAAAATAAATTACAAAATAGCGGAGGGTATATGGTAAAATTACCCCCTCGATGCAATCCAACAGATGGCGGCTTTGACTTGAACACGTGGCGACTGGAGGGCACGCAATGATGGTTCGCAGTGGACGTTGGAGATTAGAAGATGGTGAACGATCTGATAGCTGAAGGCACAAGCATCCAATAGTGACTGCATCTTCTGGTGGCGGTTCTTGATCAGACGGTGAAGACGACCCCTGGAAGAACGTACGAAGAACTAATCTTGGGCGAGCTTCGATCGATCAGAACTCGGGCCTCTGGTGGACTTCTTGGATTCTGAGAGTCTATGTTCGTTCGGCTCGGTGATCCGCAACTGATGGACGCCTCAATAGAGTATAGAGCACATCGATTGAGCCATGGAGATGCTGAGTGTCTAGAGGTGCTCGTCTAAGTCAAACACGCCCCGCGAGAGGCTTCTGGGCTATGAGACCTTCAGGGTTAGTTCCATGAAGCAAAAACGAAGGTTCCCGAGCCCTTAGTGAGTGGAATATAGTGGAGGCGAGTCGAGACGGTGTTCTCCGATAATGTAGCGGAGGAGGAGAACGGTTCTCCTGATCTGAGGGGGAGTGAAGATGCCTGGAGTGAATGGAAGGAGAATGAGTACAAAATGGAGGTAGTTGGCAGATCAAAGCACGACGGATGAACGGTGGAAGGCTCGCTAGAGTAGATCTCCGACGAACAGCGAGAATCGAATCCTATGCTATTGGAATGAACCAAAAGCTAAACTAAGGACCGAAATGAAATGCATGAATGAAAAGCTACCTAGAAACGCAGAAAAGGAGCTCAACCTGCCCGGAGGTGAGGGAGCTCAGGAACCTCTTAGTGAGGCTCGACCATGAGGTGGATCAACTCAAATCCGGCCCAGATGAGCTCGTTGAACCCTTAGCTCGATTCATGCTGTCACCAGAGACTTGGAGCAGCGTGAGAATTAGGATTTTACTGGGGGGACAAGTGGATGGAAGAGGAGGAGAGGGGCTGAAGGGGGAGGGAAAGCAGATGGAAGGGTAGGAGGAGGGTGGGCTGGAAGGGGAGGAGAAGTGGTTGGAAGGGGAAGGCGGTCAGAGGAGAAGGATGTGGCAGAAGAGGAGGAGGGGTTGTAGGTGGAGGAGATGTCGAGGGAGGACTATGGGGTGGAGGGGAAGGAGGAGGGGCTGGAAGCGGAGGGGATGTCGGGGGAGGAGGAGGATGGAGCAGAGGGGGAGGAGGAGGGGCTAGAAGGGGAGGGGTGGTCAGAGGAGGAACATGTTGCTGCTCAATGCTACTGTTACAAGTAAGGGATGCACTGGTGAATATTTTTTTCCCTTTCTTTCTTTTTCCCACAAAAGTATCATTGTTGATGCACCCTTCTGTGTTTTTCTAGGAGGTATATTTGATTAAGCATCCCACTTCCATTGGAATCAATCTCTTCTTTTGTTTGACAGGAGCATCTTCCAATCTGATGGTGAATATCAACTCATATCAACTCCACTTTCTCGAAGAAGAATGTCATCCATACAAGTAGTCTATGCTTGCTCCTCTTCAACATGCACTCCTGGCACCAAAACTAATTGTTGTTGTAATTGTGGATAAGAACATTTCCCACAGCCAAATAAAGGTTGAAGCATCTCATCAACCTCCAGAGATGGCTAATGTGATACAACTAAAGGCAAAATTATGTGCCACATCCCTTGAAAAAAGTCTTCTGCTAAGAGCCCACCGCTGCTATGAAACGAGCTGCTGATTCTTGTGTCTGGGACCAGGAATAAAAGGAAAAGCATAAGTATGATGTTGCTTCTAGTGTACACATACAAAGTTCCAACGGTGTTCAGGAATTGCTGCACGCAGGGTATGAATCGGGCTACTGATGATGAAGACACTAGTGCACATATTCTTGAGTATTGTTACACGAAGGTGCTGAAGGTTTCAGGTCCTATAGATGGTTGGATGCCTTCTTGAGGTTGTGGGTGAAGGGGAGGGGCGGTTGGAGGAAGAGGATGGTTTGGAAGGGGAGGTGGAGGATGGGGTGGAGGAGGAGGAGGGGTTGGACTTGAAGTGGGAGGAAGATTTTTAATATTTGTTTTTTTATCTAATTTGTCTTTTGTCCTCAAAGTTAACTCCCGTTTGCATTGGGGATGGACGGCAACTATCAAATGTATGAAGAATCCCTCTAATGGCTTGGTGGTAGAAACAATGGCTCCCACTTTAAAGGACTAGGGTTCGAACCTTACTAGTAAAATAAGGAAAAAAAACTATCAAATGTATTACCTAAGATTTTTGGTGATTTTCCATTATAAGATTAAATTCATGAAATTATTTTAGTGATAATAACTAAGTAATGTGCTTATAATTAGAGAAAATAGGATAAGTCTTATTTCTTATTAAATTGTGGTATATATCTAAAACTATTATTGGTCAATCTGTATTTTGAAAAATATTGGAGTATGTAATCAAAATATGTGTTTTTATTATTTTTAATATTTGAAAATTTGCAATTTTAATTTTTTCATATTTTTAATAATATTAAAAACTAAAAATGTGTTATCCACTTAGCCTAACAACCCGCCTAATCCAAAATTATACTAGTTATATCTTTATTCTAACTGTAACATCCCAAACTCCTGTGGTACGGGAATACCATGCGATGGCGGTATCGCACGACCGTGTGGTTCGGTGGCCACACTATGAAGTTCTGGAGGACTTCACCTTATCTTACGGACATCTAAGGATGGGGTTTACCGCAGGACCGCGGGTTCCCCTCGGCACAACACAAGTATTCGGCGGCACTTGAGGGAGCTTGAGCTGCAACATCCACGTAGGAGTGTGGGGCCTACTGATGATGTGGCGTGATGACAAGGCATGTTGATGAGGCAGACGATATGGCATGCTGATGGAGCGGGTGACGTGGCGTCAGTTGCAGAAGACGAAGGGATTGCACGGAAGATGAAGAGCCAAGCGCACGAAGAGTCATCTAGGAAGACGAAGGGTCTCTGTAGAAGACTAAGAGTCCTTGCATTCATTGTACATGTAATAATGGTGTCCCTTCGTATTCCCCCGGCTTATCTATATAAGGAGGGGTAGAGCTCATCTGTAGATATCACACTCAGAGTGAGTCTCTTGCTAATACAAGAGGGGTTTGTGCCACTTCTCTTGTGTCCTTGTGCTAGTGCTTGTGTTCGAGTGTTCTAGCGGCGTGGTTGATCAGTGTGCTGATGTACATCCTACACGCAAGGAGAAGGCTGGTTAGCTTGCGGGAAGCTAACGCCGCACAGGTTAGTCTCAAAAATCAAAGTTTGAGATTTACCCCTGTGACAACTGGTATCAGAGCGAGAAATGGTGCCCAACATCGGAGATCGCCTTGCTTCTTTGGAGGGAATCGTGATGGAGATCCAATCTCAAATGGGTACTCATGCCCAACGCTTGGCTCGTTTGGAGGATGACGCAGGCATGGAGGCGTCGGACGTCATTGGCGATAGCCAGTGCTCAGTCGACGTAGTGAAGGCACTTGGGGAGAAGCTAGAGGAGCTCAAGTCCATGGTGCAAGATCTACTTGGAGAACTCTCCATCGTCAAGAAAGCGATTGTGAACGGGGGCGGATCCAGGGAGTCTCGAAGGCCAAAGGTCCCAGAGCCTAAGTCCTTTTCAGGTACGCGGAGTGCCAAAGACTTGGACAATTTCTTGTGGGACATGGAGGTAGACTTCAAAGCAGTAAAGAGTCCTGAGGCAGAGAAGGTATCGTTGGCGGCGATGTACTTATCCGACCATGCAAAGCTATGGTGGAGGAGCCGCACATCCGAAGGACGACCAGACATCTCGTCTTGGGATGAGTTGGTGAAGGAACTAAAGGAGCAGTTCCTACCCACCAATACTGCTTGGGTAGTGAGGGAGGCGCTCCGAAGGCTAAAGTAGACGGGAACCGTACGGGAGTACGTGAAGCAGTTCTCATCGCTACTGTTGGATATCAAAGGTATGTATTAAGAAGACAAACTTTTTAACTTCATGGTGGGTCTTCAAAACTAGGCTAAGGCGGAGCTCAGGAGGCAAGGAGTGAAGGACCTCAAGACGGCCATCGCTGCCGCGGATGTGTTGGTCGACTACAAAGTCCATTCCACTGCAGAGAATAAGGAGACCGAGAAGTCCAAGATTAAACCCAAGGAGAAAAGCAATGGAAAGTTCAAGAAGTTCGGCAAGGCTGAAACTTCAAGGGAGGGTGCGGAATCCTCCAAGAAGGCCGAGCAACCCAAGGGGAAGGGATGTTTCATTTGTGACGGACCACATCGGGCGCGGGAGTGCCCGAAGCGAGAGAAGATGAACTCCATGACCATGGAGGGGAACTCAGATGAAGAGGTGCGCATGACGAAACTCAAGTTGCTGTGCAACGTTCGCTTGTGTCCGCTGAAGTCGGGCAAAGAGGTGAAAGTGGAGGTGGAGCGTGAAGATCCAGAGCTGGTGTACCTCGATGTTGTGGTACACAAGAAGACCCTTTCAGCCATGATCGATACTGGAGCGATGCACAATTTCATCTCCAGCAAAGAGTTCGGGAGCTTGGGAGTTCCCTTGGAGAAGAGCCAGTGCCGCGTGAAGATTGCCAACTTCGAGTTGATGAAGATCGAAGGTATGATAAACTGCGCTATCTAGTTGGGTGAATGGCAGGGAAAGGTACGCTTCCTCATGGTACCTCTTGACGACTTCCAAGTCATTTTGAGAGTCGAGTTCTTGAAGAAGGCGAAGGCGTCTGTCACGCATTATCTGGGAGGCGTCTTCTTCGCAGTTGCAGATAGCCCCTGCTTCATCAGGGCTATCAAGAAGAAAGGACAAGCTGGAGCAATGCCCGCGATGCAAGTCTGCAACGGGCTAAAGAAAGGGGAGATGATGTACTTAGCTACGGTACGTGTCGAAGAAAATGGCGAGGAGACACAGCCATGCCCCAAGGCGGTAAAGAAGATGATGAGCGAGTTCAAGGACGTGATGCCGAAGGATCTACCAAAGGAGCTTCCACCGAAAAGAGACGTCGATCACACCATCGAATTATTGCCAGGTACGGTGCCCCCTGCACTTGCACCCTACAAAATGCCCCCTGCACATCTAGAAGAGTTGCGGAGACAACTCAAGGAACTGGTGGACGCCGGTCTGATGCGTCCAAGCAAAGCACCCAATGGAGCACCGGTGATGTTCCAGAAGAAGAAAGATGGGAGCATGTAGATGTGCCTGGACTACTACCGCGCACTGACCAAGGTGACGGTGAAGAACAAGTACCCATCCCCAACGTCGAAGGCCTATTTGATCGCTTGGGCCAGGTCAAGTACTTCTCAAAGATGGATCTCAGGTCGGGATATTACCAGGTCCGCATCAAGGAAGAGACGAGCCAAAGACCGCGTGTGTGACACGTTATGGGTCTTTTGAGTTCCTTGTAATGCCGTTTGGGTTGACTAATGCCCCAGCAACTTTCTGTATGCTTATGAATGATGTCTTCCGCGAGTATATCGACTCGTTTGTTGTAATTACTTGGATGATATAGTAGTGTACAACAGGACTCTAGAGGAACATATCAAGCATCTGCGGATGGTGCTTGAAAAGCTGAGGTAGAACCAATTATACCTGAAGCTGGAGAAATGTGCCTTTGGTCAGGAGACCATCTCCTTCCTCGAGCATATCGTGGGCGGAGGCACGATACGCATGGAGCCAAGGAAGACGCAGGCGATTGAAGAGTGGGCATTCCCACGAAGGCAACAGAGCTACGATCCTTCATCGGATTGGTGAACTACTACAGGAAGTTCATCAAGGGATACTCTAAGAAGGCGGCGCCCCTAATGGACCTGCTTCGGAAGGATCCGCCTTTGAGATGGATGCGTGAATTCCAGGAGGCATTCCAGAAGCTGAAGAGGGCGGTGGTGGAAGAACCCATCATACGACTTCCAGTCTTCGAGAAGCCATTTGAAGTCTACACCGACGCGTCCCACTATGCTCTTGGTGGTGTTCTGGTGCAAGATGGGCACCCTGTGGCTTACGAGAGCCGCAAACTAAATCTAGCGGAGAGGAGGTACTCTGTGCACGAGAAGGAAATGACAACAATGGTCCATTATCTGAGGACATGGCGCCACTATCTTCTCGGATCAAAGTTCGTGGTGCAGACGGACAATGTGGCAACGAGCTGCTTTGCCACACAGAAGAAGTTGACTCCCAAGCGAGCGCGATGGCAAGATTTTCTTGCCGAATTCGACTTTGAGCTTCGCTACAGGCCTGGATGGACCAACCAGGTAGCAGACACCCTCTCAAGGAGAACCAGAAGAGCCAAAGGTCGCGGTGATTGCATCGATCACCCGTGTATCCGGAGACATGCTAGAGCGCATTCGGGAGCAGACACAGGAGGATCCGGTCACTTCACGCTTGGTGCAATGCGTGAATGATGGCGAAGTCCTGAGATTCTGGATATAGGAAGGCGTCCTCTATGTGAAGGGCAGAAGGCCCTATGTCCCCTCGAGCGGCAGCTTAAGGAAAATGCTGCTGAAGGAAGCACATGACGCACAGTGGGCTAGTCATCCAGGAGTGGAGCGCACACTGGCACTCCTCTCCGCAAGCTACTTCTGGTCGAAGATGGAGGAAGACGTGGAAGTCTACGTGTGCACTTGTCTTGTATGCCAGCAAGACAAGACAGAGAGGAAGAAGACGGCAGGACTGTTGGAGCCCCTTCACGTCTGTGGGAGAGTGTCTCCATGGACTTCATCATTGGGTTCCCAAAGGTGGATGGGAACAATGCGGTGATGGTGGTGGTTGATCGCTTCTCAAAGTACGCGATCTTTGTACCAGCATCCCACGAGTGCACAACGTAGACCACAACGAAGTTGTTCTTGCAGAATGTGGTGAAGCACTGGGGGATACCATTAAACATCGCGAGCGACCACGATGCTCGATTCACAGGTCGGTTCTGGACGACCTTATTTGAGATGCTGGGATCCGATCTCAAATTCTCTACCATCAATCACCCGCAGACGGACGGTCAGACGGAGCGGATCAATGTCTTGCTAAGTTCTACTACAACCTACAATAAACCTCCACTACAGGCCAGAGTCCATTCGAGATCGTGATGAGTAGGCAACCCGTGACACCGCACGAAGTGGCTAAGCAGAATAGCCAAGGACGGTGCCCTGCTGCACATCTCTTTGCTTTGGAGAGGCAGGATTGGTGGGAGGAAGCGAAGGATGCATTGGCTCATGCTCAACGCAGGATGAAGAAAGCGGCTGACAAGAGTCGTAGGCCGGTCGAGTTCCAGGTTGGGGAGAAAGTGCTACTGAAGCTTATGCTCCAGATTTGGAAGAAAATCCTGAGGAAGACGACACACAAATGGCTCATTCCTCGTTACGATGGACCTTTTGAGATAGTTCGACGCGTGAGACCACTCACCTATCAACTACGTCTTCCAGAGAGACTGAAGCTGCATCCTGTGTTCCATGTCAGCTTCCTGAAGGAGTACCATGAAGACAAAGAAGATAACACTAGGAGGGCATCGAAACGTGCCCCTCCTAATGTCCGGGTTCAGCATACGAGGATTGCTGAGAAGTTTCTTGACATACGCGTGGAGGGCCAGAGCAAGAAGAACCGGAGGACCTTCTTCCTTGTCAAATGGAATGGACTCCCATAGGAGGAGGCAAGCTGGCAGTTTGAGGACCTCATCGAGGATTTCTTGAAGATGCAGGATCAGTCGCGAACACCTGATGGATCAGGTGGGGGATGCATGTAACACCCCCAACTCCTGTGGTACGGGAATACCGTGCGATAGCGGTATCGCACGACCGTGTGGTTCGGTGGCCACACTATGAAGTTCTGGAGGACTTCACCTTAGCTTACGGACAGCTAAGGATGGGGTTTACCGCAGGACCGCAGCTTCCCCTGGCACAACACAAGTGTTCGACGGCACTTGATGGAGCTTGAGCTGCAACATCCACGTAGGAGCGAGGGGCCCACTGATGGCGTGGTGTGATGACATGGCATGCTGATGAGGCAGACGACATGACATGCTGATAACTAGGGAAATCGGAGGGTCGTACGGTTTCACAAGGCAAAACCGCAGTCGGTGTATTGACCGCTCAAAAATCCCTAATTAATCAACAATGAACCCACAATAGTATAAATCAAGCAATGAAAGACAAGTGTAGAGTCAAATTTATTTTAGCTCTACAAATATGTGTATAGTGCAAGTATGTAGAGTGTCGAACACAAGGAGCACACAGGATAGATCAAGCAAGTGCAAAGAGTGAATGTGATTAAGTGCCTACAAGTATGCAATTTTGTTGTGGGTTTTTAATTTTTAATTTTTTTATTTAATTTTTTATTTTGTATTTTTATATTTTGGTTTTTAATTTTCTGATTTTATATTTTCTTATAATATTTTATATTTTATATTTTTTTCTTTTTCAATAATATATAATATAAGAAAAGAGGGGATAAGGTACTTATAAAAATAAGGGAAAATGCTCAAAAATCATAAAATAAAATGTTTTAGTCTTTTTTATATTTTTTAATGTTTTTGTGATTTTTGGAAATTTTTCTGAATATTTTTGGTATTTTAAAAGTCAAAATACACGAAAATAGTGAACTAACTTGCTGGCCGAAATTAAAATGAGGATGAAAAATACTAAACAGTACCCAAAATTCCTCAAATTAATTTTAAAATAAAGGGAAAAAATAAGGAAATTACAGGACCTTTTGCATTTTTAGGAATTTTCTAGGATTTTTTAGACTTTTACGAAGTTTTAGGGGTTTTCTAATTTTTAAGGTTTTTGTTTTGAAATTTTTAATAATTTTTGGATAGACTCTAAAAAACACTAAAATAGACCTTAAGTAATTTTTTGGGAATTTTTCAAGGGGTTTTGATATTTTTTGGTATTTTCTAATTCAAACAGTAGCTAAAATGCATGTTTTTAATTTTTAATAAATATTAAAATGCAATAAAAATGAAAAATAAAAATATACCGTGAAAGTGTGATGCAACAGGAGCTTAAACTTATTTTTTAGGAATTTTTGGGATTTTAGAAATGCATGCAATAATTAGAGATAACAAAAAGAAAAATCACACTAGCAAGGGTATAAGTGTAAATAGACAAACATCCAAGGGCCTGAGCGCAATTTTTACGCAAAATATATAACTAAATTACAACTTAATGGACCAAATACAAATTCCAAGACTCGCAAGGGTGCACTTGTAAAATACCCAACCAAGTGCGTGACTAGCACGCGCTTGGGAAGGACCTGTATGCAATATTCCAAAAATACGGGGGCCTTGATGCAAAATGCACAAAAATTTATAACTTCAGATGAAAGTTCACGGACTGATCATAAATATAAAAAGGGCCGAGGACCTCTCTGTAAAATGCCCTGTCCCCTCACGCGCACAAGCACGTGAGGTGACGTGGCGAAGGACCTATTTGTAATAATGGAAAGTACAGGGCCCTCAATGCCAAAATTACACAAATATTTAGACTGCAGATGAATGTTTGAGTATTAACTAATAAATACAAAAGTTCGCGGGTTAAGTGTGCAATATACCCACGAAGGGCGCGATCCAACGGTGCGGCCGAAGCCACTTATCCACGTGGCAGCATGAGAGCGTGCGATGACGCTTCGCTTGAGCGGCTGAGATCAGATCCTCCTCGGTTGATCGAACGGTTGCGGCTGGAGGAGATCTGACGGCGTAGAGAGGAACTGGGGTTGTAGGATGATCCGACGGCGGAGGGTAGCGTTGGAAGAACAAGGAAGAAGGTCCGCCGCAGCGGACTTCCTCCGACGATTCAGCCCTCCTCCGGCGTCCGTTGTGGCTCCAAAAATGCCCAGGCTCCTCCTGCAGGCGTCAGGTAGACGTTGGTGGCCGCAAAACTCTCCGGTGGACAACGAATCTCACTAGCAAGGTCAATGGAGTCGAAGAGCTCCAGGGACCTCCGAGGAGGCTCAAAACACCCCCAGGTCCATCGATAGCGCGTGTACCTGCAAAGAAAATGGTTACGGGGGTCGAGGGTAAAATGCCTCGACCCTCCAAAGGGGAAATGGAAACGTGGGGTGGCGAGTTGAAGGTCGGTCGGAGGAGCGCTCCGGGGAAGATCTTGATGGAGCGATTTGATCGATGAAAGTCAGAGATGAAGGTGGCGATGTGTTCCTACGAATATTGGGAATAAAAGGAGCAAAGAAAGGGATGAAAATAAGCACCTCGAAGGCGTGAACCTGAGGTAGAAAAATACCTCGACGGCTGGGTGTCACCGGAGGTGGTGGAACGCCCCTGACGCGTCTTCGACTCTCCTAACGAGCGTGAGATGGAGCTGTCACCTCCGCCTCACTCTGGAGCACGAAAAGGAGGAAGGAAATCAGTTGAATGGGTTTAAACTTCAAATGGAAGTCAAGGGTTGCATATAAGGGGTTGACGGAGAGGTGGGGAAGAACGAGGCGTAGCGGTAAAATCGTTGATCCATGGCCCGAGGAGATACATGGGTGTTTATCATGGATAATCGAGCAACAACATTGCAGAAGGAACCATCATGAAAGGAGGAAAGGTGCGGCCTCAAAAATCCAAGAAGATAGGACAAAAACCACTTCTGACGTGAACAGGAGATGGCTCAGACAGTTGACCTATGGTCAACGGTCAGAGCCACCTGGTTGGTCCACGTGGACCAACTAGGAAAAATCCTGCAAAAAGTATGTATTTATTCATTTAAAAATAGTAAATGAGTTTATTAATTTTTAATTATAAATAAAAAGTGTTTATTTTTTTATGAAGTATTTTATAGTGATTTTTAATTATTTTTATGAGGTATAATTTTATAAGTTACCTTTTATAGCCTTTATAGGTATATTATATATATATTTTATTATTTTATTTTGATTCTGTGAATTTAATTTTATTTATTTTTGTTTATTATTTTATAAATTTATAAAATAATTTTATACACTTAAATATATTTTTATTTTATTTTTCTGAAGTAATTTGTACACTTAATAAAATAAAAGTATAAATTGTATAGGTGTGTGTATAAGTCTTATACCTATGTACGATGTATATACATGTATTTTATTTTAAATTTCTTTTACATTTTTATTCTGATTTTAATATACAAATATATTATAAGTAATATTTACAAAATTATAAAAAATATAAAAATACAAAAAATAATGAATAAATAATAAATTGAATATTTTAATCTGTACAAGTATACAATAGGGGTCCAAAACTCAACTTTCAAACTGTAGCTCCGCCAAATGCGAAACCACCACCATTAAATAGCTTATTTTAAATTATATACAATTAAAGTGAGTTTGATGCATTTGGAGTTTTCATTTGTGAGATACAAGTCTGGGAAGTTGGGATTCTGGATTTTTATTCAGACCATAACTTTTTATCTGTATATTATTTTTCAGTGAAATCAATTTTGTATTTTTCTTTATTTAATTATCTACAACTTTCATGTTCAAAGTTTCTTTATTTGATGCACAAAAAGTGGAACCAAAAAAAGGTCCCAAAATGAATAAAGAATGAATGAAAACAAAGGGGATTTTATTGTATTTTGGCCCTTATCTCCCCCTACTTTATTCCTTGTCGACCTATTCATCAAGATGCCTAGGTCTCGGGGTTTCGGGTCATAAAATATTTACAATATTTTATTCTTTTTCTTATCTTTTATTTATTCTATAATTTTGACTTTAATTACAGTATTTTATACACTATTTATATGCACATGCATGAATGCTAAGATGCTCTAATTAATGGTATTTACACGCATTTACTAGGGTTTTTGAGGCCAAAATGATAGAATAAAGATGATGAAATGTGGATTCATCATCCCCCTATACTTTACCTTTGCTAGTCCATAGCAAACACTTATGCAATAAGTGTAGAAAGAAAAACAAAGAAAAGAAAAAGAAGAAGGTGGATTAAATTTGATTATCAAACTTGTCTTCACAAAATCAAAGTTTGGAGCTTAAGTCAGACCTTTGGAATTTTAGTGCGGGCGGAACCTTAATGAGAACCGAGTTTGAAATCCAACAGTCCCTGAGAATCTCAAAACTCTGTTCAAGTCTCCTCAATAGCCAGGTCAGAAATATCTCAACTCATACGCAAACCCTTACGACTATGAATCTGACTCGTACAGTGTAAGTGATGGTGGCTCTCTCTAATTAGAATGGCAAAGAGACTGACTTCAGTACGACAACCCAATGATTCCCCAATCCAATAACTCCACCCTCGAGGAGCGGGGTATTCCCTTCTAAGTTCAAGTGGCAACCAACTCAAGAGGAGGGGGTGAAGAGAAGAATGGATGGTAGCCAGTGTAGCTACCTATCCTAGGATGCAAGACCAGTGTAGTCAAGTCATCCAGCTGCATGCTCATATGATATGACTTTGGAACTCAAGCTTGCTTATTGACTTTACAACATATGTACATACTTTGCAGGCATTTATTTTTGTACAGGCCTGACAAATTTTTTTTGAAATACTATTCACAGCAGCATTTACATAAGGAGTTTTTCCTCTTGAGCCAGTAGACTATCCCTCTTTTGAAGCTTTATCGCAACCCACACTCTCCTATCTTTAGAATTCCTCATCATTGGACGGGTTGGGGTGCACTTCCCTCCCTAGAGGAGGACAAGTGTTTCCACTTGTGTGCGTCTCATACTGGCAAATCCAATCCCTTCACCACTCCAACTGAGTTGAGCCATGTGAAAGGTGCAGGTGTCCAAGTTAGGTCATTATCAACAAGAGTCGTGCGTATGCTCCGAAATACTCTACTTAGGCAGTCAAGAATCCATTAAACCAAGTCTCGTGATCCTCAAAGAATTAAGTCAACTAGACCTGAAGTACCTCAAACCCAGTTCCTATAAGGTTCCTATTATTAGGTAGATTTTAAGGTCCAATCAAGCTCCAATCTCCAGATTTTACTTAGACTCGTTCAACTATCAAACTCAATCCAAAAAATGCTCATGCTATGCAAATGATATGCAGAAAATATTTTTGTGATGCAATTTTCAAAGATTTTGAACTTTTTATGGATTTTTGAAAAGATGATGCATATGCATTTTTGTATTTTTAAAAGGATTTTTGAAATGTTTTTGGATTTTAATTTTGCAATTGTTTTTGGGATTTTTGAAAACAAAGATTTTGGATAAAAATTAGGTTAAAATATATACACGGGAGTACTTCTTATTTATACAAGAAGTGGATTTCAAGAATTTACAAGGGTAAGTGATCAATTTTATAGGTATGTAATGGATTTTTGTGTGATGTATGTATTCCTCAAACTTACTTGAAAAAGGTTTTTCAAATAATTTTTGAAAACTATAGTCCAAAAAATTTTTTCAAACATTTTACAAACATGTACACACATTTGAAAATCATTTTGCAAAGGTTTTCAAACAGTATAGATAGATTTTTCAAAATATTTTTGCAACCATTTTTCAAACCATTTGCAAATCATTTTTCAAACATTTTATTTCACAAAAAGAAAATAAACTTTTGCAAATAAAATATTTTTACAAAGGTTGAAAACATGTAACAAAACATTTTCAAAATAGTTTTCAAAAGATTTTCACAAAGATTTTCAAACTATTTTTCAAACATTTTGCAAAAAACATTTTCACTTGATTTATTAATCAGTAAATAAAAAAAGAATTTGACGAATAATAGCATCTTTTTATTAAGGTTTTTAATGAATTTTAAAGAATTATTAGCCATATTAATAAGAAAATACGAAAGTACGAGTTATGGCTAAAGTATATACACAGTATATATGACCCCTCTATACTTAGCTTGAGCTATGTCCTCATAGATCGGAGATAAAAGAGAAGACATAACTCGTACTGAGTATAGAAAAGTCTAAAGAACAAGTAAATAAAGGAATGAATGAACGAATGAGAAGTTGACCATCCCCCCTATACTTAGGATCAAATAATCCTAAGTATAGCAGACTGTACACCACGCAGGGAGGGTCAAGGGTGGGAATGAACATATCGTACTCAGATTGTCTCCCCTATACTTAGGGTAAGATATCCCTAAGTATAGACAAGAAGAGGAGACAATGGAGAGGATCAAAGAATGAAACTCGGGGTGCACACCCCCTATATTTAGGACATAGTACGTCCTAAGTATGGAAAACTGTCTACAAGGGGCGACACCTTTTTGATAGATAAAGAACATATAAAAGGAAAAGAAGAAAAGAAGAAACGGAATCAACATCTGAAAGAATGATATGGACAGATGATCTATACAGCGGAAAATGGAAGTGATCACCATGTATGAGATGCAGATGATATGAGTCAAATAGTACATCTCATACCAGAAGAATGGGGGCAGCATCAATGGTCGGTGGATCGTGATCTAGATATAACTTCAAGCGCTGACCATTAACACAGAAGGTAGAGGAAGATGACGACCCGGATATATCAATACTACCATTATCATGTACCTTCCTGACCACATACGGACCTTTCCACTTGCTCTGTAGTTTCCCTGGAAATAATTTCAGCCTGGAATCGAACAACCATACACGTTGATCGGGCTCAAACTGTTTATGGCTGATATGGGAATCGTGCCATGTTTTCACTTTTTCCTTATATTGTAGGCTGCTAGAAAAGGCTATGTCTCTCAACTCCTCCAGGGCTGCCAACTCTGCTCTCCTCTGTTCTCATATACTCCCGGGATCCAATAATAACTCAGTAACTGCCCAAAGTGACTTGTGCTTGATCTCCACTGGCAGATGGCATGGCTTGCCATAGACAAGAGGAAAGGGAGATGTCCCTAATGGATTCTTGAAGGAAGTCCGATAGGCCCACAAGACCGAGTCCAAAAGTTGTGACCAATCCTTTCGGTCTGGGCGGACAACCTTCTATAGGATAGTCTTGATCTCCATGTTCGATACTTCGGCAAGACCATTAGTCTGAGGGTGATACGGTGTGGCAACACGATGGTCAATGCCGAACTCGTCTGCAAGGGCCCTAACCTTGTCATTGATAAAGTGAGACCCCCCGTCTAAAATCAAGACTCTAGGTACCCCGAACCGTGAAATGATATTTTTCCTCAAAAATTGACACACGATCTTAGCATCTGCGGCTCGGGCGGGGATGGCTTCAACCCATCAGCTGACATAATCTACAACAAGCAAAATGTGCTCGAACCCCTGACTCTTAGGAAATGGGCCCATGAAATCGATACCCCATGCGTCAAAAACCTCACAAAAGTGAATGGGCTGCATGGGCATTGATGAATCCACATTTCATCATCTTTATTCTATCATTTTGGCACCAAAAACCTTAGCAAATGCCAGTAAATACCCTTAAATCAAGCATATTAGCATCCATGCATGTGCATTCAGATAGTGTCTAAAATACTGTAATTAAGGCCAAAATTATAGAATAAATAAAGAAAAGAAAAAGAATAAAATATTGTAAATATTTTATGACCCAAAACCCCCGAGACCTAGGCATCTTGATGAATAGGTCGACAAGGAACAAAGTAGGGGGAGATAAGGTCAGAAATACAGATAAAATACCTATACCTTCTATTCATTCTTTATTCATTTTGGGACCTATTTTTGGTTCCACTTTTTATACATCAAATAAAGAAACTTTGTACATGAAAGTTGTAGATAATTTAATAAAGAAAAAAACAAAATTGATTTCACAAAAAAATCATGTACAAATAAAAAGTTATGGTCTGAATAAGAATCCAAAATCCCAACTTCCCAGACCCGTATCTCACAACTGACAACTCCAAATGCAGTGTACTCAACTTTAATTGTATATAGAATAAAATAATCTATCCAATGGCGGTGGTTTCGCATTTGGCGGAGCTACGGTTTGAAAGTTGAGTTTTGGACCCTAATTGTATACTTGTACTGAATAAAATATTCAATTTATTCTTTATTCATTATTTATTCATTTTTATATTTTTATAATTTTGTAAATATTACTTATAATATATATATATGTACATTAAAATTGAAATGAAATGCAAAGAAAAATAAAAATAAAAATACTTGTATAAAGACTACATAGGTATACTGCCTATATCTACACCTGTACAAAATACTCTTAGATTTTATTAAATATACAAAATACATCAATACAATAAAATAAAAATATATTTATGTTTATAAAAGTATTTTATAACTTTATAAAATTATAAACAAAATTAAAGAAATTAAAATACACCAAATAAAAATAAAATACTAAAATACATAGGTATTATACCTATATAGGGTGAAAAAGGTAACTTGTAAAAATATAACTCCTAAAAATAATTAAAAATCAAAATAAAATACTACATAAAATTCTAAGCATTTTTTATTTTATAACTTTTATTTAATTCGGCCATTTAGTATTTTAAATTGAATTAATAAAATGTTTTTCTAGGGTTTTTCCTGGTTGGTCCACGTGGACCAACCAGGAGGTCAGGACTGTTGACCAAGGTCAACAGTCTGACCTACCCCCTGCGGCTTGTCAGACTATGTTTGACCCCCCGTTTTCACTATTTTTTCGAGGAGCGATCTTTCATCCTTTCGACTCAAATCTTCTGCAAATATTTTCCCCTACTATCCATCTTGCTCGCCCAAGGATCTTCTTGGGCTGAGGGTCTCTGAATCAAGCTGGGCACCTCGATCAATGGAGCCCCTCGTCAAACCCTTAAAAGCAAACCCTTGACTTCATTTGAAAAATTGAACTGCATAATCCAGCAAAACCTTCCCCCCTAGACCTTGCTTGAGTTCCCGGAGGTGACAGCTCCAAGGAGCGCTCGTCAGGGCGGTGGACAGGACACTTTTGGGGCGCGTTCCACAACCTCCGGTGACCGCCGTCGAGGTACCTTTCCCTCGCCCTTTCTGGGCTCGAGGTCGTGTCACTCCCTTAGTTTTTCGCCGTCATTTTATCCCTTGTATTTCCAGCTACATTTCCCCCGTTTTTCCATTTCATTCGTGCATCGATTCGCCAAATCGATCACTCGCCGGAGACACCTCCGACCACCATCACTCTTTGCGTCCACCGCCGCCGCACATCACGCATCCCTACGCCTCCGCGAGGTCCAGGCAATTTGCCCTGGACCTTTTCACCATTTCTTGCAGGTCAAAGAGCAGCGAACGCACCTGGAAGGCATTTTGCGACCTTCGCCGGAGATACTTGGAGCTGAGAGCTCCGCCGCTTCCGCGCCAGCACCTCGACGCCTCTCCGACGAATCCGAGCCTTCCAGTCCACAGAGTGACCTCCCAGGAGTCTGCAGCTCCATTTTGGAGCCCATCCACCGCCTGAGGAGCGAGATCGGAGTCAGGGAAGTGCGCCTCCGCCGGTGCTCTTCCCTGTTCTTCCTCCTCGCTTTTCCACCGTCTGATCGAGCCGCAGGTCCAGATTCTCCACCGACCGTCCGATCAACGCCCTCAGCAGCCGTCGATCTCCTCGCGGAGATTTAATCCGAGGCGTTGGATCTGAAGGGGTATCGCGGGCCCCGGTATCGACACGTGGATAAGTGGAGTACGCTCCACCGTCCGATCTTCCGCCGTCGAGGGTATTTTGCAGTCAACCCCCGCCATTTTTGAATTTCTATTCAGTCCAAAAACGTTGTTGTGTAGTTTAAATATTTTGTAATATTTGCATAGAGACCCCCAAACTTTGTTTATTTGCATCCAGGTCCTTTGCCACGTCACCTCACGTGACCTGTACACGTGAGGTGTGGGCATTTTGCAGAGGGACCCTCGGTCATTTATGTATTTCATTTTAGTCCTAAAACTATCGCAGCACGTGTAAACTTTTTGGATATTTTGCAAGTAGGCCCCCAGGGATTGAGATATTACGTCTAAGTCCTCGCCAGGCGCGTGCGAGTCACGCGCCCTGGTGGGAAAATTGCTAGCGTGCCCAGGCGGCTTTTGTAATTGCATTTTGGTGCTAGAAATTAAATATTCCGTTCAATATTTTGTGGAAAATTGCGTGTATGCCCCTGGATGTTTTGTAAATTGCATTAATACCCTTGCCAGGCTTATTTATTAATTGGATGCTTGTTGTATTTATTTGAATGATCATTTCAAGCCCAAAAATTCCACAAAATTAGGGTTAAGCTCCTGGACATGTGTACTTTAACGCCACCATTTTAGTTTTCGATTTTATTTTATTTTCATATTTATTAAAAATCAAAAACTAGCTTTTTATGCACTGTCTAGCTTAGAAAATCCCAAAAAAATATTAAAACCTCTCTAAAAATTCTAAAAAAATTACCTAGTGTCTATTTTATCTTATTTTAGTGTCAGTCCAAAAATCATTTAAAATCTCAAAAGAAAAACACTAAAAATTCAAAAAACACTCAAAAACTTTAAAAAAAATACATAAAATAGTAGAAAACTCCAAAGATCAAAAACTCAGCTCCTGTTTGTTCCTTATTTTGTCCTTTTTATTTGAAAAATAGTGTGAAAATTTTTAGCTGCTGGTTGCTATTTTTAACTTGCATTTTAGTCACAGCCAGCCCTATTTCCACTGTTTTACCTTATTTCAGTAATTAAAAATACCAAAAACACCTTGAAAAATCTAAAAAAATCACAAAAACAGTAGAAAATCTTAAAAATACCAAAAACAATTTAATTTCTGAATTTTTGGTTATTGTTGCACATTTTTATAAATATTTTAGCTTGTATTTTATTATATTGTCTTTACTTTCCAATATTGAAAAAGAAAAAGAAAAAAATATAAAATATAAAATTATAAAAATCAGAAAATTAAAAATCAAAATACAAAATTAAAATTAAATTAAAAATAATTAAAAACTAAAAAATTAAAAACCCACAAAAATTCCCTTTGCTTGATTGCTTAGTGTAGACACATCACACACACACTTGAGCACATTTGCTTGAACTATCTTGTTTGCTCCCTGTGTTCGAACTCTCTGCATACTTGACACTATACACCATTTGTGCAGAGTTAAAAATAAATTTTAACTCCACATTAGTTCTAATTTGTTGATCTTTAGTGTGGGTTAATTGTTGACTTTAGTCCGAATTTAGTGTGGTCACCACACCGACTGAGTTCACGCTTTGTGTTGAACTTAAGACCACCTATTTTTGGCTAAATCAAATGGCGCCGTTGCCGGGGAGCAACAACGAATAGTTCACATTTTGTTTGATTGTGTGATTGTTTACCATAGCATTATTTTCCATCTCTTACATTTTTGATATATCTTGTTGAGCTATCTGACCGTCTCTTTTCTTGTCTTCTTGCGAGGGACCGCGGAGCAAGGCGGATTGCTTAGGTGATTCGGAGCATCGAAGCGGAGCCGGCCTTCTTAGGTCACACCGGTAGGAGAGAGCAGGAGGAGTGAGGGAGAGTGATTAGATTAGCTTACATTTATTTTTGTGAGAGAGAGACTATTAATTTGTAATAATACAGGTACACTTGGACTTGGACACTCAGACTATCGGGCCTAATTTCCGGGTGTTTGTTCACCCGGGGACTCACCGCAGTTTTGACAAGTTTTTGTTTAGCCGTCATTTTCCGGTTTTGTTTTCATTTTTCACTTTCTTTTGTGGATTGAGCTCTTAGTTCTAGGTCCTGCTTGACTCGATTAGAATAGGTCCAAACACCTAATTATCTTTGCATGCTCCTATAGATACGTATTTGGACTTAGATTAATCAAACAGTTAGCTAGTAGCTTCCGATCCACGCGCCGCGAGCTCACACCCGAACAAGCGCTTTCTCCTAACTCAAATGTGTTGAGCAGAGGAGGGGTGAGCCTAGACCGGACACTCGGATTAGGAGTTACTAGTTAGCTTGTGGTTCTTCACGCTAGCAGTTGCCTGTTCTAGGACGATTTCCGCTTGCATATCGCCATATAGCTTAGGTTTAAAAATTCTGCTTTGCATCCCGCATGGAGAGAGCTGGGATTCGCTGTAAGTCTTCTTACTTTGCATGCATCATTTAGGCACAAAGGTGAGATTTCCACCTTGGTGTCGACTTGCACGGCTTTTCCGACTCTACTCTCCCTCTGTTTTTGGAACAAAGTAGGATAAAGGAAAAATACAAAAACCGTTAGGCGCTTGTTTGAATCTACTCAAAAGAAGCGATAACACCAAAAAAATTAAAAAAGGGACTGCTAAAGAAAACTTAACCAAAATAAAATTGGTAATTGGATTCATTGCTTGGGGAGAGTAACACCCTCACTTGTCTTCAGGTTGCATGGGAAGGTTTCCTTCCAAGTGAGGTGAGCGCTTCGTAAGGATTAGAGCCCAAAACCCAACTTGTGGCTGCCTTGTGTATCGCCTGGATTTCCGAAGTATTGGCGCTACTATCGTACGTAGTCGAGTAGGACTTGGTCGCCATTGGTGACTCGCTATTGTGTGAGCACCGACCTTGTCCGAAGTACCGAGCCTAGGCCACGCCTTCACGGGTGTGTCTGTCTCACCGGCTGCGTCCGGGTAGGATCTTGCACGCTCACGGGTGATTCCGTTGCGAGCGAGGTCCGAAGTATCAGTTTCGCCTATCGGCTTCCTCCTTCTATTTCTTTGGCTGAGTAGGGATCCAGGAAGGGTTACAAGGACCTCAAAAAGCGCAAGTTACAGGTTACACAGGAGGAGGACAAGTACGGGGACACTTTCCTGGCAGTACTCTCACTCCTATAGGCGTAGCGTTCTAAGGACTCGTGAAAAGATAAATACCTGAAAACAAGCTAAAATTGACCAGATAAAAAGCCGAACCTTCACGGCTTCACGAGTTGAGTTGGTGAATTCACCTTGCTTTGCGTTTGATTGCTAGATTTATTTAGGTCAAGATCAAAAACACCGCACAATTGTGCACAATTTTGTTGCATATCATCTTCTTCTTTTCTTGCATTATCCCCACTCTTCTCGAATAATCAAGATGATGGGACGGAGATCTCTTAGGCCGACCTTGTCGGCACCGCTATCCAGCACTCCTCCTTACTCATCTAGGAATGCCTCGGAGAGTCCGCTCTCCGAGCCCGAGTTCACATCCACCCTGTTCCCCCTCGACCACCCTTCCCACTCTCCTTCTCTCAGTCCAATTGTGTCAGAATTCAGTGCATCACAGAGTTCCGCTCATTCGACAGCACCTGAGATGGCCTCTTTTGCTTTTTCAGAAAATCCAGCAATGGCAGACAGAGGCGAGCACCCAGATAACCACGATCACCCTCCATTCATAATTGATCAGGTGGCCATCAGCAATTCCTTGCTAGCGTCCCTGGAGAATATGCAGAGACAGATCCGTGATCAGGGAACATTCATGGGTGATCTGATGAAAGAAATAGCGCAGATGAGAGAGAACCGACCTGGGGGCGGTGGCGGAGGTGGAGGAGGAGGAGCCGATGCAGGAGGAGACGATCCAGACGCTGAGCGACCGCCACAGACTATCATGAGGGAACTGCACAACCCAGTTGCATCCCTCACTCACCGGTGGATCAGACTCCCGCCAATCCACGGAGACTTCGAGCTTCGGCACCACACGATTCAGCTGCTACCCAAGTTTCACGGGTTGCCGACCGAAGAGCCGCACCTCCATCTCCAAGAATTTGAAATGATATGCAGTACTATCCATGATCGGTTGATAACCGAGGACACCATTAAGATGATCGCCTTCCCATTCTCATTGGTTGATAGAGCCGCATACTGGCTCAAGCATTTAGGGCGATTCGTCGATACTTGGGCAGATCTCCGGACCACCTATTTGAAGAAATACTATCCTCTCGGCCGGACCAATGCAGCTAGAGCTATGATTAGCAATTTCGTTATGATCCCAAATGAACAGTTCCACGAAGCATGGGATCGATTCAGAGAGCTCATCGACCGGTGTCCGCACCATGACATCTCCAAGCCCAATCTCGTACAGAGTTTCTTCTGTGGGCTGACACCGGAGCTGCAGGGGCTTGTGAACGCCTCTTACGGTGGGTCCTATTTCTCCAAGGGAGAAGACGACGTCTGGGCCATCTATGAAGGCATGGCAGAAAACTCCACAGTGATGACCCAGGCCCGTGTCTATACACAGCAGAAGCCCCCGCAAGGAGCCGGATCATTTCAGAGGATCGCCCGCATCGATGCCGGTCCCAGCACAACGTCGGTAGCCGCGGCCCAAGCCGAATCAGCCGCAGCCGACATGGGCATCATTAGTGAAAAGTTGGATCGCATGGAGATCCTTGAAAAGAAGCAGAACCAAGGTCTAGCCCAGATGGACCTTCTCACCAAAACCATGAGTGACCTGAAGACTCAAATTCTATGTATTCAGGAGGCACAAGCCCATTCCCAACAGCCTCCCAGGTCACAGGCTACTTCTAGCAGCAGCAATCCCAACCAGGCCTCTACCTCATACCGCCAGGTGAATCATATCCAGGCGGAGCCGGTTCCATTGCTGCAGTACCATTCAGAGCAACCGCCATCTTCGGACACACAGATGGTGGTTTATCAGCCAGAGCAGCCACTGGCAGTTCTCCCTCCACCCCCCTTTGAGCAGGAACCATTGATGGAAGTCAATGGGATTTGGTATGACCGATACCCTCAGCCCGCAATTCGTAGGGACCACCCCGGATTCCGTTGGGGCAATGGTGGATCCTCATCCCAGCAGCATCCTCCTGCCCAAGGACAGCAGAACAGCCAGCCGACACAGCAGCAACAGCCCCATTATGCCCATCAGCAACAATACCAGAGTGGTCCTCGTCCCTCCTATCAGGGACAGCAGTGGAGGCAGCGACAGCCGCCTCAGCAGTCTTATCACCAGCCTTCCCCCCAGTATCAGCAGCAACACCAGCAGCAGCAGCACCATTTCCAGCAGGGACAGACATCCGGTTCTCAGGGTCCAGCCTATGAGAACCCAGCCCTCGATGATCTTGCCCGCTTGCTATCTGAACAACGAGCATCTTTCAGGCAAGAAATGGATGAATTCCGGCAGGAGATGCGGGATATCATCAAAGGCAAAGCCGCCATACCCGCTCAGATCGAACCTAACCCTAATAATCTAAAAAGAAAATCTGAGCAGGTAGAGTTCACAGAGGATACCTCTCCTAGTGACTATTTGAGTGACATGTCTTATTCCTATTATGATGCTGATTTTGTTACTACTAGGAGCGGTAGGATGCCAGCCGGCGGCGCCTCTTCTGAGCGACAACCAGATGCTGAACCAGGAGCGCCAGAGGAGCAGAGGAGCGGTGCGGATGCCACCAATGATGGAGTCCAGGACGACGGTGCTGACGCCGTCGTGATACCAGATGCAGACGGTGGTGCTGAAGCCACCATTTTGGATGATGAACCAGAGCGCGGTGCTGATGCCGCAAAGACCGGTGCTAGTGGTGGTGCTGAGGCCACCACATCTACTTTTGTTGAGCCATCATCTGTGATGTTGCCACATTTTGTATCTAGAGGCTGTGGGAACAAAAACAAAAACAAAAATATGAATAAAGGAAAGGTTTCTGTTCAAATTGCGGATCCATATGTGGTGAATGATGATTATTGTATGGATTCTCCGTCTTCACAAGCACAGGGACCGATTCCTAGTCCTCCATCTGAGGAGGCCCCTACCATCCCCTTCCCTGAGGCACTCCACCGAGCGAAGGGGAATAAAAAAGAAAATCCAAAAAAGAATCAGCAGGTAGAGTTCGGCAACGAAATGATTGACAGGTTTCACATTCAGCTAACTCTACGGGAAGCATTTGAGCATATCCCCTTTTTCAAAAAGAACTTGAAAGAGACAACTACTGTTCGAAGGAAGAAGAGGCACAGAGATCAAATCCATATGCTCACTCATGACACATGTTGCATCATCCAGAACAAGCTGCCAGCCAAGCGACCAGACGCAGGAGCTCCCTATGTCAGATGCGAGATTCAGGAGCAGCAGTTTGATCGTACTCTATTAGACAGCGGCTCTTCAATTAACCTCCTCCCGGCAGCCTTACTCAAGCAATTCGAGTTTGGCCCTCTTCTTCGAAGCAGAACCGTCCTTCAGTTTGCTGATAGGTCGATTAAGAGGCCGAAGGGGTTATTGAAAGACGTGGTCGTTACCATTCAGGGCCTGAAATTCCCCGTGGACTTCGTTGTGTTGGACATGGAGATCCCTGAGTCGGTAACTGATGCCCCCATCATTCTCGGACGTCCATTCTTGGCCACAGCCAAGGCGGTGACCGACCATGATAGTGGGAAGGTATGTTTTCGCGTAGAGGGCGAAACCATACAAATAGAGACGATCGAAGAGACCAGAGCTAGAGAGTTAGAGTGCTCCGAGCAGTCCAGCGAAGCAGCGCAGATGACAGAGGAGGAGTTAGACATCCACCAGGTTTGTGATTTTGAGATGACTGATGATGAATCCAACTGGACAGATCCCGTAGCACCGACCCTCGCCTTGCCTACAGATTCACTGTATCTCAAGCTCATGGCAGTCGAGAGCCGGGAAAGCACAACCTAGAATGAGGATATCTCTGAGGCTGACAGTGTTGTGATGAGTGGTGCTGAGGAATTTCAATCAAGCTCATCTTCTTCTGATCCCTCGGATTCATACATTGACTGGGATGACTTTGATGACTATTTACCTTGTCTGATTCCTACTGAGCCAACAACCATGACAGAGTGCGAGCCGGTGCAGTTTATAGTTGATTCAGAAGGCCGCCCTTCGTCAGAAATTCATGCAGAGCGAGAGTTCTCCCATGCAGACCTGGTCGCATTTACACAGACATATCAGAAACCAGATCTGCCACCTCCCAGTTGTCCAGAACGGAAACCTCTACCGCAGTCAATGAAGTACAGATTCCTTGTTGGAGAGCCAGAAATGCACCCAGTCATTATCTCAGCAGATTTGACTGAAGAGCAAGAATCTCGTCTGATGGAGGTTCTTGAAAGAAACCGCAAGGCAATCGGTTGGAGTATAGCTGATCTCCAGGGGCTGAGCCCAAATCTTTGCTCCCACCACATCTATCTTGAAGATAACGCTAAGCCGTCGCGTGAGTTCCAACGACGGCTGAACCCGAATCTTCGAGACGTAGTCATGAAAGAAATTTCCAAGTGGTGGAGCGCCGATTTTATCTATCCCATCTCCGACTCCAAATGGGTAAGTCCGCTACATGTGGTACCTAAGAAGACGGGTATCACTACAGTTGTCAATGAGTCTGCAGAGGAGATCGCTACCAGAGTACCAGCTTCTTGGAGGGTCTGTGTGGACTACAGACGACTGAATGAGGCCACCAAGAAGGATCACTTCCCGCTACCATTCATTGATCAGATTATCGAGCGGCTGGCTGGGAAGAGTCACTATTGTTTCCTTGATGGATACTCTGGATACAATCAAGTGGCCATTGCGCCCGAAGACCAGGAGAAAACGACATTCACCTGTCCGTTTGGGACTTATGCTTTCAGACGGATGCCCTTTGGTCTATGTAACGCTCCAGCGACATTCCAAAGGTGCATGTTGTCCATCTTCTCGGACATGGTGGGTGACTGTTTAGAGGTCTTCATGGATGACTTCTCGGTCTATGGCGACGGGTTCGACGCCTGTCTTGACTGCCTAGACCGTGTGCTCAAGCGCTGCATTGAGGTTAATCTTGTCTTATCCTGGGAGAAGAGTCATTTCATGATGACTCAAGGGACGGTCCTTGGTCACATCGTCTCCAACATGGGCATGGAGGTCGATCCGGCTAAGGTGGACATCATCAGAAAACTCAATCCGCCGTCCAATCTGCGTCAGCTACGGTCTTTTCTGGGGCATATCGGTTTCTACCGACGGTTCATTCAGGACTTCAGTCGAATTGCCCGACCGCTTACTGACTTGCTGACCAAAGACACCGAGTTTATTGTTAATGATAAGTGTCTTGAATCATTTGAAACTCTCAAGAATATGGTTGTCTCAGCTCCTGTCCTTCAGCCACCTGATTGGTCTCTTCCATTCGAGATCATGACGGATGCTTCAGATTTTGCCGTTGGGGCTGTGCTTGGACAGAGGAGGGATGGTTTACCGTTTGCCATTCACTACGCCAGCCGGACTTTGGATGCCGCTCAGCGGAATTACACTGTGACTGAGAAAGAGATGCTGGCCGTAGTCTTCGCTCTTGATAAGTATCGATCATATATTCTCGGATCTAGAGTGACCATTTACACTGATCATACCGCCATCCGGTACTTAATGGCTAAGAAGGATGCCAAAGCACGTCTCACCAGATGGATCCTTCTACTCCAGGAATTTGATATTGAAATTAAGGATAAGCCTGGAGTTAAGAATGTGGTGGCGGATCATCTCTCCAGATTGGAGAATCTTGAGGAATCTGAGCCCAGCGCACCTATCACAGAGACATTTCCGGATGAGGCGATCTTGGCTGTCACCTCACTCCCATGGTATGCTGACTTTGTAAACTATCTTGTTGCCAAGACAGTCCCTCAGGGTTGGCCCAGGCAGAAACTTGAGACCTTCCTAGCTAAGGCCAAGTTTTATCATTGGGAGGATCCCGTCCTTTATCATGAAGGAGGGGATAGTATCTGGAGGAGGTGCATTCCTCAAGAAGAGCAGCATAGCGTCCTCACATACTGTCACAAGCTTGAGGCAGGAGGACATCATTCTGGAAAAAGAACAGCACAGAAGGTGCTTCAATCCGGCCTATGGTGGCCTACTCTCTTCAAGGATTCTGATGAGTTCGTGAAGAGATGTACTGACTGTCAGAAAATGGGAACCTGCGGACAGAGAGACATGATGCCCATGCAACCCATTCACTTCTGTGAGGTTTTTGATGCATGGGGGATTGATTTCATGGGCCCATTTCCTAAGAGTCAGGGATTCGAGCATATTTTGCTCGCTGTAGATTATGTCAGCCGATGGGTTGAGGCCATCCCCGCCCGAGCCGCAGATGCTAAAACCGTTTGCAAATTTTTGAGGAGAAATATCATTTCACGGTTCGGGGTACCTAGAGTCTTGATTTCAGACGGGGGGTCTCACTTCATCAATGACAAAGTCAGGGCCCTTGCAGACGAGTTCGACATTGACCATCGGGTTGCCACTCCTTATCACCCTCAGACTAATGGTCTTGCCGAAGTATCGAATAGGGAGATAAAGACTATCTTGCAGAAAGTTGTCCGCCCAGACCGAAAGGATTGGTCATAGCTTTTGGACTCGGTCTTGTGGGCTTATCGGACATCTTTCAAGAATCCATTGGGGACATCTCCCTTTCGTCTCGTCTATGGCAAGCCGTGCCATTTGCCAGTGGAAATCAAGCATAAATCTTTTTGGGCAGTTACTGAGTTGCTTCTAGATCCTGAGAGTATAGGAGAACAGAGAAGAGCAGAATTGGCAGCCCTGGAGGAACTTAGGCCATGTTCGTTTGGGGTATAAGGAGGAATGGAATAAGGGGAATAAGCCCCCAACACGCTTCCCCGTGGTACGACTATTCCCCATTATTTCATCTTATTTCACTCTTATTCCTATCTTTATCCCACCTTACCTATCTTTATTTCACCTTATTCTCCTTATTCTTATCCTCCAGCCGAACGGAGAATAGACCCTTATTGTCCTTATTCCCCATCCTTATTCCTGCTTATTCTCCTACCGAACGGGCCCTTAGAGATACAGCCTTTTCGAACAGCTTACAGTACAAAGAGAAAGTAAAGACATGGCACGATTCGCATATCAGCCATAAACAGTTTGAGCCAGATCAGAGAGTATGGTTGTTTGATTCCAGGCTGAAATTATTCCCAGGGAAATTGCAGAGCAAGTGGAAAGGACCGTATGTGGTCAGGAAGGTACATGACAATGGCAGCATCGACATATCCGAACCGTCATCTTCCTCTACCTTCCGCATCAATGGTCAACGCTTGAAATTATATCTTGATCATGATCCGCCGACCATTGACGTTGCCCCCATTCTTCTGGTATGAGATGTGTCCTTTGACTCTCATTATCTACATCTCATACATGGTGATCAATGCTATCTTCCACTGCACAGATCCATCTGTTTATATCACTCTGTTGTCTGTTGATTTATTTTCTTATTTTCTTCTTTTCTTCTTTTCCTTTTCTATTTTCTATATCTATCAAAAAGGTGTCGCCCTTGTAGACAGTTTTCCATACTTAGGACGTACTTTGTCCTAAGTATAGGGGGGTTGACACCCCGATTTTTCTTTCATTCGATCCTCTCCACTGTCTCCTCTTCTTGTCTATACTTAGGGATATTTTACCCTAAGTATAGGGGGAGACAATCTGAGTACGATCTGTTCATTCCCACCCTTGACCCTCCCTGCTTTGTGTACAGTCTGCTATACTTAGGATTATTTGATCCTAAGTATAGGGGGGACGGTCAACTTCTCATTCGTTTGATTCATTTGTTCCTTTATTGTTTAGACTTGTCTATACTTAGTACGAGTTATGTCTTCTCTTTTCTCTCCGATCTATGAGGACATAGCTCAAGCTAAGTATAGGGGGGTCGTATATACTACGTATATACTTTAGCCATAACTCGTACTTTCGTATTTTCTTGATAATATGGCCAAAAATTCATTAAAAATCCTCAATAAAAAGATGTGATTATTCCTCAAATTCTTTTTGTATTTACTGAATAATAAATCAGGTGAAAATGTTTTTTGCAAAATGTTTGAAAAATAGTTTGAAAATCTTTGTGAACATCTATTGAAAACTATTTTGAAAATATTTTGTTTCGTTTTTTCAACCTGTGTGAAAAATGTGTGGTTTGTAAAAACTTTTTTTCTTTGTGTGAAATAAAAATGTTTGAAAAATGATTTGCAAATGGTTTGAAAAATGGTTGCAAAAATATTTGAAAAACCTATATATACTGTTTGAAAAGCCTTTGCAAAATGATTTTCAAATGTGTGTAAAATGTTTGTAAAAACTATTTTGGACTATAGTTTTCAAAAATTGTGTGTAAATTGTTTTCAAATAAGTTTGAGGAATATACACATCACACCAAAATTCACTATATACGTATATATATATGTGTATAAAATTGATCACTTACCTTGTAAATTCTTAAAACCCATTTCTTGTTTATATGAAGAAGCACTCCCGTGTACATAGTTTTCACCTTGTTGTCAGCCAAAATCTTTTTGTTTTCAAAAATTCCCAAAAACATTTGCAAAAATTAAAATCCAAAAACATTTGAAAAATCTTTTTGAAAAATACAAAAAAATGCATCTGCATATGCATCATCATGCATCATCTTTTCAAAAATCCATAAAAAGTTCAAAATCTTTGAAAATTGCATCACAAAAATATTTTCTGCATTGCATTGCATGGCATTCGCATTTTTCGGATTGAGTTTGATAGTCGAACAAGTCTAAGTAAAATCCGGAGATTGGAGCTTGATTGGACCTTAAAATCTACCTAATAACAGGAACCTTATAGGAATTGGGTTTGAGGTACTTCAGGTCTAGTTGACTTAATTCTTTGAGGATCACGGGACTTGGTTCAATGGATTCTTGACTGCCTAAGTAGAGTATCTCGGAGCACACGCACGACTCTTGTTGATAATGACCTAACTTGGACACTTGCACCTTTCACATGGCTCAACTCAATTGGAGTGGTGAGGGGATTGGATTTGCCGGTATGAGACGCACACAAGTGGAAACACTTGTCCTCCTCTAGGGAGGGAAGTGCACCCCAACCCGTCCAGTGATTAGGAAGTCTAAAGACAGGAGGCTGTGGGTTGCGATAAAGCTTCAAAAGAGGGATAGTCTACTGGCTCAGGAGGAAAAACTCCTTTTGTAAATGCTGCTGTATATAGTATTCAAAAAAAAAAGAAGAAAGTTCAGGCATGTATAAAAATAAAAAGCCTGCAAGTACAAAGTCAATAAGCAAGCTTGAGTTCCAAAGTCAAATATGTGAGCCTGCAGCAGGATGACTTGACTACACTGGTCTTGCATCCCGGGATAGGTAGCTACACTGGCTACCGTCCATTCTTCTCTTCACCCCCTCCTCTTGAGCTGGTTGCCACTTGAACTTAGAAGGGAATACCCCGCTCCTCGAGGATGGAGTTGCTGGATTGGGGAATCATTGGGTTTTCGTACTGGAGAAGTCAGTTTCTTTGTCATTCTAGTTGGGGAGAGCCACCATCACTTACACTGTACAAGTCAGGTTCATAGTCGTAAGAGTTTGCGTTTGAGTTGAAGTATTTCTGAACTGGCTATTGAGGAGACTTGGATAGAGTTTTGGGATTCTCAAGGACTGTTGGATTTCAAACACCGTTCTCACTAAGGTTCCGCCCGCACTAAAATTCCAAAGGTCCGACTTAAGCTCCAAACTTTGATTTTGTAAAGACAAGTTTGATAATCAGATCAAATCCAAGTTCTTTTTCTTTTCTTTCTTTTCTTTTTGCACTTATTGCATAAGTGTTTGCTAGGGACTAGCAAAGGTAAAGTATAGGGGGATGATGAATCCACATTTCATCATCTTTATTCTATCATTTTGGCACCAAAAACCTTAGCAAATGCTTGTAAATACCCTTAAATCAAGCATATTAGCATCCATGCATGTGCATTCAGATAGTGTCTAAAATACTGTAATTAAGGCCAAAATTATAGAATAAATAAAGAAAAGAAAAAGAATAAAATATTGTAAATATTTTATGACCCAAAACCCCCGAGACCTAGGCATCTTGATGAATAGGTCGACAAGGAACAAAGTAGGGGGAGATAAGGTCAGAAATACAGATAAAATACCTATACCTTCTATTCATTCTTTATTCATTTTGGGATCTATTTTTGGTTCCACTTTTTATACATCAAATAAAGAAACTTTGTACATGAAAGTTGTAGATAATTTAATAAAGAAAAATACAAAATTTATTTCACAAAAAAATCATGTACAGATAAAAAGTTATGGTCTGAATAAGAATCCAAAATCCCAACTTCCCAGACCCGTATCTCACAACTGACAACTCCAAATGCAGTGTACTCACCTTTAATTGTATATAGAATAAAATAATCTATCCAATGGCGGTGGTTTCGCATTTGGCGGAGCTACGGTTTGAAAGTTGAGTTTTGGACCCTAATTGTATACTTGTACTGAATAAAATATTCAATTTATTCTTTATTCATTATTTATTCATTTTTATATTTTTATAATTTTGTAAATATTACTTATAATATATATATGTACATTAAAATTGAAATGAAATGCAAAGAAAAATAAAAATAAAAATACTTGTATAAAGACTACATAGGTATACTGCCTATATCTACACTTGTACAAAATACTCTTAGATTTTATTAAATATACAAAATACATCAATACAATAAAATAAAAATATATTTATGTTTATAAAAGTATTTTATAACTTTATAAAATTATAAACAAAATTAAAGAAATTAAAATACACCAAATAAAAATAAAATACTAAAATACATAGGTATTATACCTATATAGGGTGAAAAAGGTAACTTGTAAAAATATAACTCCTAAAAATAATTAAAAATCAAAATAAAATACTACATAAAATTCTAAGCATTTTTTATTTTATAACTTTTATTTAATTCGGCCCTTTAGTATTTTAAATTGAATTAATAAAATGTTTTTCCAGAGTTTTTCCTGGTTGGTCCACGTGGACCAACCAGGAGGTCAGGACTGTTGACCAAGGTCAACAGTCTGACCTACCCCCTGCGGCTTGTCAGACTATGTTTGACCCCCCGTTTTCACTATTTTTTCGAGGAGCGATCTTTCATCCTTTTGACTCAAATCTTCTGCAAATATTTTCCCCTACTATCCATCTTGCTCGCCCAAGGATCTTCTTGGGCTGAGGGTCTCTGAATCAAGCTGGGCACCTCGATCAATGGAGCCCCTCGTCAAACCCTTAAAAGCAAACCCTTGACTTCATTTGAAAAATTGAACCGCATAATCCAGCAAAACCTTCCCCCCTAGACCTTGCTTGAGTTCCCGGAGGTGACAGCTCCAAGGAGCGCTCGTCAGGGCGGTGGACAGGACACTTTTGGGGCGCGTTCCACAACCTCCGGCGACCGCCGTCGAGGTACCTTTCCCTCGCCCTTTCTGGGCTCGAGGTCGTGTCACTCCCTTAGTTTTTCGCCGTCATTTTATCCCTTGCATTTCCAGCTACATTTTCCCCCGTTTTTCCATTTCATTCGTGCATCGATTCGCCAAATCGATCACTCGTCGGAGACACCTCCGACCACCGTCACTCTTTGCGTCCACCACCGCCGCACATCACGCATCCCTACGCCTCCGCGAGGTCCAGGCAATTTGCCCTGGACCTTTTCACCATTTCTTGCAGGTCAAAGAGCAGCGAACGCACCTGGAAGGCATTTTGCGACCTTCGCCGGAGATACCTGGAGCTGAGAGCTCCGCCGCTTCCGCGCCAGCACCTCGACGCCTCTCCGACGAATCCGAGCCTTCCAGTCCACAGAGTGACCTCCCAGGAGTCTGCAGCTCCATTTTGGAGCCCATCCACCGCCTGAGGAGCGAGATCGGAGTCAGGGAAGTGTGCCTCTGCCGGTGCTCTTCCCTGTTCTTCCTCCTCGCTTTTCCACCGTCTGATCGAGCCGCAGCTCCAGATTCTCCACCGACCGTCCGATCAACGCCCTCAGTAGCCGTCGATCTCCTCGCGGAGATTTAATCCGAGGCGTTGGATCTGAAGGGGTATCGCGGGCCCCGGTATCGACACGTGGATAAGTGGAGTACGCTCCACCGTCCGATCTTCCGCCGTCGAGGGTATTTTGCAGTCAACCCCCGCCATTTTTGAATTTCTATTCAGTCCAAAAACGTTGCTGTGTAGTTTAAATATTTTGTAATATTTGCATAGAGACCCCCAAACTTTGTTTATTTGCATCCAGGTCCTTTGCCACGTCACCTCACGTGACCTGTACACGTGAGGTGTGGGCATTTTGCAGAGGGACCCTCGGTCATTTATGTATTTCATTTTAGTCCTAAAACTATCGCAGCACGTGTAAACTTTTTGGATATTTTGCAAGTAGGCCCCCAGGGTTTGAGATATTACGTCTAAGTCCTCGCCAGGCGCGTGCGAGTCACGCGCCCTGGTGGGAAAATTGCTAGCGTGCCCAGGCGGCTTTTGTAATTGCATTTTGGTGCTAGAAATTAAATATTCCGTTCAATATTTTGGGGAAAATTGCGTGTATGCCCCTGGATGTTTTGTAAATTGCATTAATACCCCTGCCAGGCTTATTTATTAATTGGATGCTTGTTGTATTTATTTGAATGATCATTTCAAGCCCAAAAATTCCACAAAATTAGGGTTAAGCTCCTGGACATGTGTACTTTAACGCCACCATTTTAGTTTTTGATTTTATTTTATTTTCATATTTATTAAAAATCAAAAACTAGCTTTTTATGCACTGTCTAGCTTAGAAAATCCCAAAAAAATATTAAAACCTCTCTAAAAATTCTAAAAAAATTACCTAGTGTCTATTTTATCTTATTTTAGTGTCAGTCCAAAAATCATTAAAAATCTCAAAAGAAAAACACTAAAAATTCAAAAAACACTCAAAAACTTCAAAAAAATACATAAAATAGTAGAAAACTCCAAAGATCAAAAACTCAACTCCTGTTTGTTCCTTATTTTGTCCTTTTTATTTGAAAAATAGTGTGAAAATTTTTAGCTACTGGTTGCTATTTTTAACTTGCATTTTAGTCACAGCCAGCCCTATTTCCACTGTTTTGCCTTATTTCAGTAATTAAAAATACCAAAAACACCTTGAAAAATCTACAAAAATCACAAAAACAGTAGAAAATCTTAAAAATACCAAAAACAATTTAATTTCTGAATTTTTGGTTATTGTTGCACATTTTTATAAATATTTTAGCTTGTCTTTTATTATATTGTCTTTACTTTCCAATATTGAAAAAGAAAAAGAAAAAAATATAAAATATAAAATTATAAAAATCAGAAAATTAAAAATCAAAATACAAAATTAAAATTAAATTAAAATTAATTAAAAACTAAAAAATTAAAAACCCACAAAAATTCCCTTTGCTTGATTGCTTAGTGTAGACACATCACACACACACTTGAGCACATTTGCTTGAACTATCCTGTTTGCTCCCTGTGTTCGAACTCTCTGCATACTTGACACTATACACCATTTGTGCAGAGTTAAAAATAAATTTTAACTCCACATTAGTTCTAATTTGTTGATCTTAGTGTGGGTTAATTGTTGACTTTAGTCCGAATTTAGTGTGGTCACCACACCGACTGAGTTCACGCTTTGTGTTGAACTTAAGACCACCTATTTTTGGCTAAATTAGGCATCATATCTCTCTGTCCGCAAGTACCCATCTTCTGACAGTCAGTACATCTCTTCATGAACTCATCTGAATCCTTGAAGAGTGTAGGCCACCAAAGGCCGGATTGAAGCACCTTCTGTGCTGTCCGTCTCCCAGAATGATGTCCTCCTGCCTCAAGCTTGTGGCAGTATGTGAGGACGCTATGCTGCTCTTCCTGAGGAATGCACCTCCTCCAGATGTTATCCCCTCCTTCATGATAAAGGACGGGATCCTCCCAATGGTAAAACTTGGCCTTCGCTAGGAAGGTCTCGAGTTTCTGTCTGGGCCAACCTTGTGGAACCGTCTTGGCAACAAGATAGTTCACAATGTCGGCGTACCATGGAAGCGAGGTGATAGCCAAGATCGCCTCATCTGGAAACGTCTCAGTAATAGGTCCACTGGGCTCAGATTCCTCAAGGTTCTCTAAGCGGGAGAGATGATCCGCCATCACATTCTTAACTCTAGGCTTATCTTAATTTCAATATCAAACTCCTGGAGTAGAAGGATCCATCTGGTAAGGCGTGCTTTGGCATCCTTCTTGGCTATTAAGTACCGGATTGTGGTATGATCTGTAAAAATAGTCACTCTAGATCTGAGAATATATGATCTATACTTATCCAAAGCAAAGACTACGGCCAGCGTCTCCTTCTCTGTCACAGTATAATTCCGTTGAGCGGCATCCAAAGTCCGGCTGGCGTAGTGAATGGCATACGGCAAACCATCCCTCCTCTATCCAAGAACAGCCCCAACGGAAAAATCAGAAGCATCCGTCATGATCTCGAATGGGAGAGACCAATCGGGTGGCTGAAGGACAGGAGCTGTGACAACCATACTCTTGAGAGTCTCAAAAGACGCAAGACACTTATCATCTATGAACTCGATGTCCTTTGTCAGCAAATCCGTAAGCGGTCGGGCAATACGACTGAAGTCCTGAATGAATCGTCGGTAGAAACCGACATGCCCCAGAAAAGACCGCAATTGACGTAGATTGGACGGTGGATTGAGTTTTCTAATGATATCCACCTTGGCCGGATCGACCTCCATGCCCTTGTTGGAGATGATATGACCAAGGACCGTTCCTTGAGTCACCATGAAGTGACTCTTCTCCCAAGACAAGACAAGATTGACCTCAATGCAGCGCTGAAGCACATGGTCTAGGTAGTCAAGACAAGCATCAAACCCATCGCCATAGACTGAGAAGTCATCCATGAAGACCTCTAAACAGTCACCCACCATGTTCAAGAAAATGGACAACATACACCTTTGGAATGTCGCGGAGGCGTTACATAGACCAAAGGGCATCCGTCTGAAAGCATAAGTCCCAAACGGACAGGTGAATGTCATTTTCTCCTGGTCTTCGGGCGCAATGGCCACTTGATTTTAACCGGAGTACCCGTCAAGAAAACAATAGTGACTCTTCCCAGCTAGCCTTTCGATAATCTGATCAATGAATGGTAGTGGGAAATGATCCTTCTTGGTGGCCTGATTCAATCGTCTGTAGTCCACATAGACCCTCCAAGAAGTGGGTACTCGGGGAGCGATCTCCTCTCCAGACTTACTCACAACTGTAGTGATACCTATCTTCTTGGGCACCACATGTAATGGGCTAACCCACTTGGAGTCGGAGATGGGGTAGATAAAATCGGCGCTCCACCACTTCGATATTTCTTTCATGACCACATCTTGAAGATTCGGGTTCAGCCATCGCTAGAACTCACGCGAAGGCCTAGCGTCCTCCTAAAGATAGATTTGGTGGGAGCACAGAGCCGGACTAATCCCTTGGAGATCAGCTATACTCCATCCAATCACCTTGCGGTTTCTTTCAAGAACCTCCATCAGATGAGATTCTTGCTCTCCAGTCAAACCTGTTGAGATAATGACTGGGTGCATATCTGGCTCACCCGCAAGGAATTTATACTTTAGCGACTGCGGCAAGGGTTTTAGTTCTGGACAACTGAGAGGTGGCAGATCTGGCTTCTGATATGTCTGTGTAAAGGCTACCAGGTCTGCATGGGAAAACTCTCGTTGTGCATTAGAATCTGACGAAGGGGACCCTGGTGAATCTTCTATGAACTATACTAGCTCGCACTCCGTCCTAGCTGTCGGCTCAGAAGGAATCAGACACGGAAAATAATCATCGAAATCATCCCAATCAATGTCTGAATCCGAGGGATCTGAATTAGAAGAACAAGACTGAAAATCATCACCACTCGTCCTGCAACTGTCAGCCTCAAAAGAATCCTCGTCCAGGGGTGTGCTCTCCAGGCTCTCAACTGCCATAAGCTGTAAGTACAGTGAATCTGTAGGCAAGGCGAGGGTCTGTGCTACAGGATCTGTCCAAATGGATTCATCATCAGTCATCACAAAGTCGCACTCCTGGTGGATATATAGCTCGTCCTCTGTCATCTGCGCGGCATCGCTGGATTGCTCTGAGCATGCTAATTCTCTTGCTCTGGTCTCTTCGATCGTCTCTATTTGTATGGTCTCGCCCTCTACACGAAAGCATACCTTCCCACTATCATGATAGATCACCGCCTTGGCCGTGGCCAAGAATGGGCGTCCAAGTATGATGGGGGCATCGGTTACCGACTCAGGGATCTCCATGTCCAATACAACAAAGTCCACGGGGAATTTCAGGCCCTGAATGGTAACGACCACGTCTCTCAACAACCCCTTCGGCCTCTTAGTCGACCTATCAGCAAATTGAAGGACTGTCCTGCTCCTAAGAAGAGGACCAAACTCGAATCGGTCGAGTAAGGCTGCCGGAAGAAGGTTAATAGAAGAGCCGATGTCTAATAGAGTACGATCAAACTGCTGCTCCTGAATCTCGCATCTAGCATAGGGAGCTCCTGCATCTGGTCTCTTGGCTGGCAGTTTGTTCTGAATGGTGCAGCAAGTGGAATGAGTGAGCACATGGATCTGATCTCTGTGGTTCCTCCTCTTCCTGCGGACTGTAGTCTTCTCTTTCAAGTTCTTTTTGAAGAGGGGGATGTGCTCAAGTGCTTCTTGTAGAGTGAGCTAAATGTGGAATCGATCAATCTGGTTGTTGAACTCTACATGTTGGGTCTTTTTGGATTTTCTTTTTTATTCCCCTTCGCCAAGCGGAGTGCTTCAGGGAAGGGGATGGAAGGGGCCTCCGCAGATGGAGGACTAGGAAGAGGTTCCTTTGCCTGTGAAGGAATAGAATCCATACCATGATTATCATTCAACCCATATGGATCTGAAGTGTAAACAGAAACCTTTTCTTTATTCATGTTTTTGTTCTTTTTCTTGTTACCACAGTCCTTAGATACAAAAGGTGGCAACACTACATGTGGGAGCTCAACAAAAGTGGAAGTGGTGGCTTCGGTACCACCAACGGCACATGACTTCGCGGCATCAGCACCGCGCTCTGGCTCTACATCAAAAATGGTGGCTTCAGCACCACCATCTGCATCTGGTGTCTGGACGGCCTTAGTACCGTCATCTGGATCTCCATCATTGGTGGCATCAGCACCACCGTCATCAACATCATCAGCGGCATCAGCACCGCTCCTCTGCTCATCTGGCGCTCCTGGTTCTGCTTGTGGCCGTCGCTCAGATGAGGCGTCGCCGGCTGGCTTCCTACCGCTCCTAGTAGTCACAAAATCAACATCATACAAAGAAGACGCGTCACTCAAATAATCACTAGGAGAAGTATCCTCTGTAAACTGTACCTTCTCAGACTTCCTCTTCAGATTGTTCGGATTTGGTTCAATCTGAGCTGGTATGGCGGCCTTTCCCTTGATGATATCCCTCATTTCCTGTCGGAACTCATCCATTTCCTGCTGGATGGATGCTCAATGGTCAGAAAGCAATCGGGAGAGGTCATCTAATGCTGGGTTCTCAAAGGCGGGTGCCTGAGAATCGGAAGTATTCCCTTGCTGGAAATGAGGCTGCTGCTAGGAGGAGAAATGCTCACGAGGCTGGGGGTATGACTGTTGAGGCTGCTGACGCTGCCTCCACTGTTGTCCCTGATAGGCGGGATGAGGACCATGCTGGTATTGTTGGTGGGCATACTGGGGTTGTTGTTGCTGCGGCTGCTGGTTGTTCTGTTGTACCTGAACCGGAGGCTGCTGCTGGGATGAGGTGCCACCAGTGGTCCAACAGAATCCAGGGTGATCGCGACGAATTTCGGGCTGCGGGTACCGATCGTACCATATCCCATTGACTTCCATCAATGGCTCCTGCTCGAAGGATGGTGGAGGTAGAACTGCCAGTGGCTGATCCGGCTGATAGATTACCATTTGATTGTCCTGAGATGGTGGCTGCGATGGATTGTACTACAACAGCGGGACCGGCGCTGCTTGAATGTGGTTGACCTGGCGGTACGAGGCAGAGGGCTAAGTTGAGCTGCTACTGCTGGCATCAGCCCGTAACCTGGGAGGCTGTTGAGAAGACGTTTGTGCCTCCTGGACGCAAAGAATCTGCGTCTTCAGGTCACTCATAGTCTTGGTTATTGATGAATCCACATTTCATCATCTTTATTCTATCATTTTGGCCTCAAAAACCCTAGCAAATGCCTGTAAATAGCATTAATTAGAGCATATTAGCATTCATGCTTGTACCTGTAATTAGTGTATAAAATATTGTAATTAAAGCCAAAATTATAGAATAAATAAAAGAAAAGAAAAAGAATAAAATATTGTAAGTATTTTATGACCCAAAACCCCGAGACCTAGGCATCTTGATGAATAGGTCGACAAGGAATAAAGTAGGGGGATAAGGGCCAAATACAATGTATTTCATTCATTCTTTATCCATTTTGGGACCTATTTTTGGTTCCACTTTTTATACCTCAAATAAAGAAACTTTTTACATGAAAGTTGTAGATAAATTAACAAAGAAAAATATAAAATTGATTTCACTGAAAAATAATGTATAGATAAAAAGTTATGGTTTGAATAAAATTCCAGAATCCCAACTTCCCAGACCTGTATCTCACAAATGAAAACTCCAAATGCATCATACTCAGTTTTAATTGTATATAGAATAAAATAAGCTATTTAATGGCAGTGGTTTCGCATTTGGAGAAGCTACAGTTTGAAAGTTGAGTTTTGGACCCTCATTGTATACTTGTACAGATTAAAATATTCAATTTATTCTTTATTCATTATTTGTACATTTTTATATTTTTATAATGTTGTAAATATTATTTATATTAATTATATACATTGAAACATGAATAAAAACACAAATAAAACTCAAAATAAAAATATATGTACATAAAATACACATGTATTATACCTATATACATACCTATACAATACCTACTTATATTTTATTAAAAATAGAAAACATATCAGAAAAATAAAAAAATATATTTATGTGTATAAATTTTTTTTATGATTTTATAAAATACTAAATAAAAATAATAAAATTAAAATACAAAAAATAAAAATAAAGGAATAAAATATATAGATAATATACCTATATAGGGTATAAAAAGTAACTTGTAAAAATATATCTCATAAAAATAATTAAAAATTAGAAAAAATACTACATAAAATAATAAATATTTTTTATTTTATAACCATAATTTAATAAAACCATTTTCGATTTTTAATTGAATTTTTAAACCTTTTTCAGGACCTTTTTCCTGGTTGGTCCACGTGGACCAACCAGGGGGCAGTCGCAGTTGACCTCGGTCAACTGTCTGCCCTAGGTCCTGAAGCCCGTGTCAGGACCATGTTTGACCCCAACTTCTTGATTTTTTCGAGGACCCCTCGTTTCTCTTCTCATGATGAATCCTCTGTGACTTTTTCTCCTCGATCTCCCAGCAAACACGCCTAGGTGTTTCCTCGGTGAATGGATCAAAGATCTGACCGCTATCCCTCGTTCAAGGAGCCTGTCGTCAACACTACAAAACCAAGCCCTTGACTTCATTCGAATTTTTTAACCCCATTCTTGGTCTCTCTCGCACCCCTTCTGATTCAAATCGAGTCCTGGAGGTGACAGCTCCAAGACCGACTCGTCCAAGAGGCGGAGCAGCGTGGCCTAGGGCGTTCCACCACCTCCGGCCGTCGATCGTCGAGGTACCCTTAACCTCGGGCCCCCATGCCCTTGAGGTGTATTTATTCACCTTCATTTCCCTTGCATTTGCTTCGCCGTAGTTTTAGGATTAAAAACCCCAAGGAATTCGCAAGTTCCATCACTTGAATCACTCAGATCGCTCACCTCGCCGGAGTGCACCTCCGGCCGAGCTTCGCTCCGCCGATTTGCCTCATCGCACCCATCCCGCGGGGCTCAGGCAGTTTTCCCTGGGTCCTTTCACCTTTCTTTTGCAGGTCCTGGGCCCTAAATCGCATCTGGGGCTCGTTTTGGAGGCGGCGGAGAGGTACCTGGAGCCCTTGTGCTCCGGCGACCTCGCGTGAGCCCTCCGGCCTCCGCTGGGGATTTCTGGAGCTATCAGCACGTTGAGGACCACCGCAGGAGCATCGGACGCCATTTTGGAGCGCAAAGGAGCGGCGGAGGAGGGAGATCGATGTCTGGGAAACTCGCCTCCCCGCAAGTTCGTCCCAGTTCTTCGAGACCCCCTTCGCAGCCGTTGGATCTCGAAGGCGGCCCAGATTCCATGGCGACCGTCCGATTATCAGAGCCAGCCCACCGTCGGATCTCATCTGAGGTCTAATCTCAGACGTCCACGCTGAAGCGTCATCGGAGGCCCGCGCGTCGACACGTGGCAAGTGACCTCGCATCAGTCGTCAGATCGCGTCGAAGGGGTATTTTGCAGAGTTACCCCTTCTATTTTTGTAATTTACTTTTAGTCCATAAACTTTAAATGATAGTTTAAATATTTTGTAAAAATTGTATCCAGGCCCTCGAACTTTAGGTATTTGTAGATGGGTCCTCTGCCACGTCACCTCACGTGACCTGTTCACGTGAGGTGCAGGCATTTTGCATTGAGGCCCTCGGCCTGTTGGTTATTTTGTTTTAGTACCAGGAGTTTCAGTTTAAGTGTTAAACTTTTGGGATAATTGCATGTAAGCTCTCGGGCTTTGTTGAAATTACTTTTAGGTCCCTGCCAGGCGCGTGCCAGTCACGCGCCCTGGTGGGTATTTTACACTAATTTGGTCCATAAATTCGAATATTAAGAGTTAAATTTTGTGGAAAATTACTTGTATGCCCCTGGACTTTTGTGTATTTGCATATATACCCCTGCCAGGCTGTGACTTTTTTGTGTGCTTGTTTGATTTAATTAAGGCATCATTTTAACTCGAACAATTCCCAAAAAATTCAAGTTAAGATCATGTTCATTTGCACTCTCACGCCATATTTTTAGTTTTTGATTTTATTGGATTTTCATATTTATTAAAAATCAAAAACTTATTTTTTGCCTACTGTCTAGCTTAGAAAATACCAAAAAATAATAAAATACCTCAAAAAATTCCAAAAAAAAAATCCCTCCGGTCTATTTTAACCTATTTTAGTGTCAGTTCAAAAATCACTAAAAATCTCAAAAGAAAAACCTTAAAAATTCGAAAATACTTAAAAACTTCTAAAATATCTAAAAAATTATAAAAAAAACTCTAAAAATTGCAAACTGAGGTTCTGTAGATTCCTTGTTTTCTCATCTTTATTTTAAAATTAGTTTGGAAAATTTTGGTGGCTGTTTGATATTTTTAATTCCCATTTTACCCCCAGCCAAGAGCTAATTCCCTATTTTCCTTTATTTCAGTATTTAAAAATACCAAAAACATTCTGAAAAATATCCAAAAATCACAAAAATAGTAAAAAAATTATAAAAATACCAAAAAAATTTTCATTTCTAAATTTTTGACAATTTTTGCATATTTTTATAAATATTGTAGCACCCCTTTTATTACATAGTTTATATATTCCAAAATTGAAAAAGAAAAAAAAGAATATAAAATATAAAAAGGAAAAATAAAAAATCAGAAAATTAAAAATCAAAATACAAAATTTAAAATTAATAAAATAAAAAAATTAAAATTAAAAACCCACAAAAACATTTGCATTTGCATAGTTTTTTTCGATAAAACGGTTCATAGTCATTCATCTTAAAAAAAGAGAGCAAGTTAGAGTTTAGTACAGGCCAAAATATAAAAAAGGGGGAATACATAGTGCCCCCCGTCGCTACCAAATACAGCCAATAGCTAAAGTTCGAGGTAATATAAAATTAAACAAACTAGTGTGATAAGCATAACGTAATCAGTCCAAAAAATCCATCCCTATGTTGTGGCCTTCAGCAGAGCACCTCCACCATGTCCAACGACCTCATATCAACTTCCACTAGGTGCGCTTGGAGGATCTGGTTCCTGGAGTCAGCGCAGAGCTGTCTTTAGCTGGACAATATCATGGTTATGAGCAAGTTATACAAAGTTAGTTCATAATGTTATCAGGAGATGAATATAAGCATCTAGTAGTAGTTGTGGGGTAAATTTAATTTCTATTCTTGTCCCGAAGATGTTAACCTGGACCATATATCTCCTTCTTGTATGCCCATCCTTGTCTCGCAGATGGTGCATGCCTCCAAGAGTAATTTATGTTTGTCTATAGGTATTTCCTTAAAGATGAGCATGCATCGACTTTTCCAAAGTTGCCACCAAACCGTAATCTTAAAACATAGAATTCTACCCTTTTTATCCTTGAAACTCATGGTCTGGTTCTGATACAGCATGTTGAGTAATTCCTTAAAGTTTGGTTCCATGTCACATAAGAGAAATATATCTCTAATTGTTTGACATTCATCGAAAAGGTGTGTATAGTTTTCTAGCCCATTATTACACAGGTAGCATATGTTTTCCCACGGTATTTTCCATCTTTCGAAAGAGTCTTGTGTTGTAATCTTATTATGTGCCATCATCTATATGAAATAGTAGGCTCTTGGTTCCAGAGGCCATTTTCTAAATAATGAGTATACTAAAGACCTGCTACCTCCGTCTGTAAGGAGGTAGTATAATTGTTTTGTTGTGGAGTTTCTTTTGTTCGGTGAGATGGTGGGGAATATTGTTTTGTCTGTTTCGTCCCTTTGTAGATGGTGGAATACATTTGTCAGTGACTCCTTCAATCTAAGTCCTTCATGCGAGAGTGCTAAAGGTAATTTATTTTGTAGGGCTTTAAACCAGTTGAATCTTGCTAGCCATGAGTTTAGTCCCTTCTTTACAGATATGAAACGATTCTTGATATATGGCATGATGAGTGGATAAGACTGTTCCAGTGCAGGGGAGCCTCCTAATTGGTCTTTCCACAACGATGAGAGAGTCACATCCCCGAGTTTTTTACGAATCACCGGTAGCAGTGATCTGAAACCCTTAATATGAGATTTCCAAATCACTGAGTGCGAACGCTTAGGGGTACACCACAGTGTTATGGGACCCCCTTTGAAGTGTGAGAAGCTAATCGCCGATGATACCCAAGGTCTCACAAAATCTGCAATGCAAATTGCCGATTTTGTTAACAGTGCATTATTGAAGGATCGAAGGTTAATAATTCCCCAACCATCGTTTAGATTAGGCCTAGTTACTTTTGACCATGCCACTTTAGCCTTTGTTTTGAGGTTTTCCTCAGTCCCCCATAAGAAGTTTCGTCTAAGTCTGTTAATTTTTTTAACAATACCCTCCGGCATCTTCAGACATGACATCTCATGTATTATGGTCGGTGTTAAGGCTGAGTTCAACAAATTTATCCTAGCCGGAAGTGATAGAATCTTGGATTTCCATCCTTGAAGTTTTGCCGCAAATTTATCAATGGTGGATGACCAATCTCTCATCATCCTCCTATGCTTCGTAATTGTGAAACCAAGGTACTCCATAGGGAAAGATCCCTCGGACCAATTTAGAATGTCCTTGACCTTAGGATTTTCAACATCCGACAAGTTCATCGAATAAAAGGATCTTTTCTTTTCACTAATGCGAAGGCCTGACATTTTACCAAAGATTTTTAGTGTGGTGATAACATTTTTGAGGCTCTCTTCTTGGTATTCCAGGAAAATGAGTAGATCATCTGCAAATTGGATATTAGTAATCGGGGTTTGCATTCCATCTCTTATGAATCCCCTAAATTTCTCTCCTTTTACTAGTTTGAGCAGCATCGCATCAAAGACTGACATTGAGTGTATGAAGAGAAGAGGTGAGAGTGGGTCTCCTTGTCTGACTCCTCACTTAGGGTGCAAGAATCCCGATGAAGTTCCATTGATTTTAAATGAGATGCCCGTCGTTTTTAAAAGTGACGTAATCCACTTGATGAAAACTTTAGGATAATCTGCCACCCTCAACACTTCTACGATGAAGGGCCACTTTAAAGTATCAAATGCTTTTTTGAAGTCTATTTTTAACACTATTGCCTTAATTCTCCTATTCCAATCATGGATAATCGAAGATGTAACAAGGAAGGCATCCGTTGCGGATCTGTTCTTCAAGAAGGCACATTGGGATGGTGGTATGTTGTTCGCAAGAAAGGATGCCCATCTATTAGCTATTACTTTGGATATTATGCGTATCGGTAGATTGATCAAGCTAATTGGTCTATAATTTTCTATGTTTTCCATTCCACCTTTCTTATAGATTAAAGAAACAAGGGTGTTGTTTAAATGTCTGAAATCCGATGTCTTAAATCCTTCACTCTGTATATTTGATACCGTGTCCATAAAATCAGATTTTAGCAAGTGCCAACATTTCTTTACAAACTCAATTGTGAGTCCATCAGGTCCCGGTGCTTTGTTGTTTCTAAATGTTCTAATGGTGTCCTATATTTCCCTCAGAGATATTGGGACTGTAAAGATTGAGGGTTCCCCTAATTTGATTACTAAATCCGAAGGTATTTCCACCACGGGGCCTCTAGTCATCCCATCTTCCTCATCTTCAAATAATTTTGCATAGAAATCTACCACAACCCTTGTGATCTCTTCTCTACTCTGTACTATGTTCCCCCTTTCATCTTTCAAAGCCACGATTAAATTTCTGCCCGATTTCTTGGATGCCATTATTTTCATGAACTTAATATTCTCATTACCTTTTTGTATGTAATTTATCTTTGCTCTCTGCTCCCAAATCATTCTCTCGTCATTTCTAAGCGATTCCAACTTACGGTACAGTTCTTTTAGATTTTCAGCTGCTCCCATGTGACCCGACATTATTACATTCTCCTCCTTCCTTATGTCTTCCTCAATTCTTGTTATTTCTTTATTTATATCTGGTATTTGCTGCCTGCTCCAGAACTTCATGTATCCACGCAATATTTTCACCTTGACCGCCCATCTGTGGAAAGGGTTGTCGGAGATAACCTCATTTGTCCATGAATCATTGACCATTGTCATAAAAGACTCTTTTTGTAACGAGAAGTTTTCTATCCTAAAGATACGATTGGTTAATCTATATGATCCTCCTCGTAGTAATAAGGGATTATGATCAGAAAAAGTTTTAGGTAATCTCCTTGCTTGGGCGCAAGGGAAAACTGTGTGAAAGTGTAGGTTCACCAGGATACGATCTAGAATGGCCCACGATTCGCAATCTGGAGATCCAGACCAAGTGAATGTTTTCCCTCTCTCTTTTTGCTCAATAAGGTTTGAGCAGTTTATCCACCTATCAAATCTTTTGTCAAATATTTTTAGTGGTTTGTTCGATACACAGTCTGTTCTATTTCTAAGCAGGTTGAAGTCACCTATCAAAATCGATGGGATATCCACTAAATTTAGTAAGTCAAGAGAATCAAGGAATTCATTCTTTCTGTCATCTCTCAGCGGCCCATAAATGTTTATGAGTCGACAAATCACGTTATTCTGTAGCAATTTGAATTCAAACAGACTGAAGAAAGGGTGGTCTATTTGGTTTACCACAGAGATCTTGTGGCAATCCCATCCGGTAATAATTCCGCAAGTCTGCCCCAGGCCTTTTGTATGCCAATGAAATCTTTCCATTGGTGAGTTTATTGGAAGTCTTGGAGTGGTAATTGTTTTTGTCTCTTGCAAGCAAATGACATGAATGTTGTGTTTAGCCACCAGATTTTGCAATCTGCCCATTTTCCTTGGTCCGCCCAATCCCCTTATATTCCAACTCAATACAGTGAATTCCATTATTCGTGTAAAGTATTTGAACACTTTAAAGTCTTTGAGATCTTTTAGAAATGGGTAACTTCTATTTCAATTTAAGTAATCTATCTATTCATTGCATAGCTCAGTAATAAAATTATTTTTTTCCTTATCATTTTTAAACGCAATACGGAAAAAATCTAGTAGGTTTCTAATTCTTTCTGCCTCCTTAGTTGAAGTTTGTGAAAGTTCCAAAATATTGTCTGACGGTAAATAAGAATTTTCCATACCTTTGCCTTTCGAAGCCATTTTGTCCGGTGTTTCCGATGGGATTTCCTTTTGCCTAGGGGTGAGATCCACCACCAGATTTAAGGCACTCTGTATATGTGTCTCCATTGTAAGGTTGCCCGATTCCTGGACCTCCGAGGTTGGTAGATTCTTGATGTGTTCCCACATCAATGGGTTTATTGGTTGACCCTTTCGCTCCAACCAATTTAGTGCGCGCTCCAGATGCACTCTTGTAGGCTCCTCCACGTAGTTTGCATGCTTTTCAGTAGATGGGCCCCTGTGTGTTGGGAAAGGGACCACATTCAAGTTTATTCTCTCCCAGTCATTTCCAGGGCAGAGATTAAACCTTTCATTGATAAGCTCAACAATTGGTCCTGTTTGTTGATTTCTTCTCGATCATTTGTTTGATTTTCCCTGCATATCTTCCTCCAGATTGAATGCTCCGAGACCATTCTTGAGTGTGGTTGAATCCACCAGAGGAGTATTGTAGTGGATGAATTTTGTTGATCGAAATTGAGAGATCGGTGAAAAGGTTACTTCAAAGACTCCATCCATCGTGCTCACTTCAATTGCTCGCGGCACATTTGTAATATCCGGTATGTCGACCAAAAGCTTCACAACCATGGCATCCCCGCAGTCCAGAGAAAGGTTTGGGCATTCATAATCTAGGAGCCTTCCAAACTGCTTGACCATGTTTGCAAGGATGTAAGGGTATCGGTGGTGCAGCGGCAGACCCAAAGCATCCACCCAATATGCAGCAACCTCCTCTACTCTTTTCGCTCCAAAGGAGGGGGACCATTTGAAGAACCATAACCAGTTTCCATCCGAGTAGTGAATCGCAGAGTGGGCCAAGGTCTCAAAGATGGTAGAGGAATCGACCTCTCCCACCAGCTGATGCTCGGAGATTCTCCACAGGCGTCCAAAGGATGCCTTCGAAACTTCCCTTGAAAGAATCTTCCTCGCATCGTCGATGGATTCAAAGGAGGTCGAATATTCGATGATTATGCATTTTTGGAATTCCGAGCGTAGTCGCTTCGCTTCCTCACAAATTTCTGATTTCCAGAATGGGAGAACAGTCTTACCAAGGATGTCTGCACGCATCTTTGCTGCCCGCGTGATTGGTCTAACAGTTGACTCCCTCGTACGAGTATCCGCAGTAGGGTTTGGGTTGGCGTCGGGGATGTGAGTTTGCATCTCCGTCGCGGTGTTGCTAGAACTTCGTCCCTCGATGTTCGGCGACGATGAACGAACCCGTTTCTGAGGACGGTTGGGTGCCATTTTTTTGGAGGGGGGAGTTCTTGTAGAGCAAAACGGCAAGAGGCTGCAATATGACCTTGCCGAAAGCATAGAAAGCACCGACTCCTCTTCGTACAAAACCTAATGGTATGTCCCTTCTCGAGTCATCGGAAGCATCGAGTGTTGATTTGATGTGACTTTACGAAGCCCAGCGTCGCAGCCTTTGAGTTCCAGGAAGGGGTGTTTGAAGTGCGCTTTGATTTGAAGAGGGCGGTTTGATTTTGTCCTTTAGCTTCGAAATGATTTTGTGTGATATATGCTTCGTCTTTTTTGAGACGTGGGTCGTGGTTTTTCAGATATCGTAGCGCGACAAATCTATTCTCATTAATGCCTGGGCGTACCTCCTGAGTTGCGAGCCTCTTTTGCGTCTCCACATTTCTCTATTTTTTTGTCTTATACCCCTGTCTCTCTTGTTTTTTCGGTTGAACCAGACGCCAACCTTGTGAGTCGACGCTTTGATCAGTTCTTTCCTTGGAATTTTCGAGGAAATGACCTGATCTTGTTTGTTTTGAGATTTTATCCAAAGTACTCCTCGCATGTCCCCTAGGCAATGGGCGTTTCGGGAAGGAGCCAAGTTTTACAAAGCCATTTTGATTTTCAAACATCTTGTACAAGCAATTGTTAGGTTCGAAGTTATCGTTGTCTATGTTATTTTCAAATATAATTAGGTTCAATTTTCTTTCTTTTATTTTCAGTTTCGTCGTCCCTTTTTTTGAGCACGATATGAATTTTGAATAGGCCCAGTCTAGTGTCTCACCAATCTTAGAGAAGTCAATACACCATTTTGGCTTATTGAGACCTTTTTTGCTTAATCGATCATTTTCGTGGCACGGGTTTATTTTCTATAACATATTGCACGTCAAGTTTGTGTCTCTGTGCAGAGCTTCTATTTGATTGTATTGAGGACATATTTTTTGTAACCCTGGGTTCATCATTTGGTCCTTCTATAACGTTTTTTAGATTCAGCTTGGATCCAACATGAGGCTATCTTTTTGTCTATCATTCTATATTCAATTTTCCATTGAAATTGTGTCTGTTTATCCGATTCCGTAGTCGTGAATGATGTTACATTCATGGTCCATGCCTCTTCTGGCCTGACCTTCTTCGTATCGTTTCTTATTTGAAGATCAGTCACTTCCTCTCCATCATGGATGGATCGAATTTTGTCAAATTTGTTACTGTTGAAACTTTTGATCTTTGTCAACTGCTTGACTACCTCGTCTGTGAATGTGTTCTTATTCACATCAGAGGATAAGGAATTTTCCCTGCTCTGATTTCTTATTATCTTTTTGATCTTTTTTTTGAAAGTTGTACTCATCTTGTCTTGCTCAACCTTGTGATATTTCTCACAGAGATAGTATTCTCTTGTCTTTTTTGTTGGTTTTGTCGACGATGATATTGCAGTATGTGGTACGGGCACCGTGTTTTTGATCCCTGTGATCTTGTTGGATCGAAGGGTGATTTTCTTTCTGAATCCCATGCAACCATACCGTTTTTCCCGTTGAATGTACTGACTTTCCGTCGACTTTTCGATATGATTTGAAGGATTTTGTCGTCCCTTGTTTCAGGACTTTACGCTAAGTAGTAAAATGTATTGAATTTAGAATACCTGAATTCTTGCTTTAAGAATGAGAGCCTCAACCTGTTCTCTGAAGGCTAGAGAAGTGTGTTGATTAGATGCTCTGTATCCCCGAGCTTAGAAGGGGCGGTCGAGGTGGCAGAGATGAGCAGCTTTGAAGGGGCGGCCGAGGTGGCAGAGATGAGCAAGAGTGGTGCTTTTGACCTCCGAAGGGCTGAACGTTAGTCTATCTCCCAGAGGCTCCGAGCAGGGGAGAGGCTCCGAGAAGGAGCGGGGGAGAGGCTCCGAGAGGGAGCGGGGGAGGAGGCTGTTTGATCTACCCTGTTTGCTCCCTGTGTTCGAACTCTCTACGTACTTGCTCTAGTGTAGGACACTTCACATTCACACATAGTGTAGTGTAGGCACACTTCACATTCACACATAGTAGTGTAGGCATTTGCATTTGCATTTGTTTGATAGTGTAGGCATAGTGTAGGCATGGTGTAGGCATAGTGTAGGCATTTGCATTCACATTCACACATAGTGTAGGCATTTGCATTCACATTCACATTCACACATAGTGTAGGCATAGTGTAGGCATAGTGTAGGCACACTTCACATTCACACATTCACACACACTTCACATTCGCATTTGCATAGTGTAGGCACACTTCACATTCACACATACACATTTGTTTGATCTATCCCTGTTTGCTCCCTGTGTTCGAACTCTCCACGTACTTGCTCTATACACCATTTATGTAGAGTTAAAAATAAATTTTAACTTCACATTGCTTGTCATTGCTTGATATCTATAGTGTGGGTTAATTGTTGATTAAATACAGGATTCTGTAGTGGTCACGACACCGATTGTTGACTCACCTTGTGAGTCAATACGACTGCTCTCAATTCTGTGTTTATCAAATGGTGCCGTTGCCGGGGAGCAACAGCGAGTAGTTCATATTTTTGTCTGATTGTGTTTGTTGTCTTCATAATCGCTTGCTCTTTCATCTCTCTTTTGATTTTGATATATATTGTTGAGCTTTCTGACATTCTTTTTCTTGTCTTCTTGCGAGGGACCGCGGAGCGAGACGGATCGCCTAGGGGATCCGAAGCAACCACGTGAGGCGGAGCCGGCTTTTCTTAAGCCAAGCTGGCAGGAGAGAGCAGGAGGAGAGAGAGTAGTACTTAGCTCGCATTTTATTTTGTGAGAGAGAGACCCTTTATTTGTAATAATACAGGTACCCCCGGACATTTTGACATTCGAGCCTAATTTCCAAGTGATTGTTCACTTGGGGGCTCACCGCGGTTTTTGTCAGCTTTCTTCGCATTCTTTTTATTTTGTTTTGTTTTTCGATTTTTTATTTTTTTGTGTGATTGAGCCCCTAGATTTAGGAGTTGCTTGCGATAGATTAATGCCAAACACCTAATACTTTTGCATGTGCCTATAGTATCGTTTGGACTTAGTCAAATTTTAAACAGTTGATCATCACCTTCAATCCGTCGCGCCACGAGCTCTCCCTGCCAAGCGCTTCTCCTGAACTCGATTTGTCGATAGGAGGAGGGGTGAGCCTAGACCGAACTCTAGGGTTGAGGATTGGTGGTCAACTTGTGGTTCTTCTTGATAATAACAATTTCTGAAACTTAGGGTGATTTCATCGGCTTTGCATTTGCATATAGATAGGTTTCAATTCTGCTGAGCATCTTTGCATGTAGAGTGCTGGAGGCAAGGTGAGCATTTCTCTTTAGCATTCATCATTGATTTGCCATTTGCATTGCTTTTCCGACTCTCCCTCTGATTTTGCCAACCTAGGTGCTTAAAGGAATTGACTCCTCGTTAGGCGCGTGCATTTCTCACTAAAAATCCAAAAAAGTGATAATCAATAAAATTGAGACTGTTAATATTACTTGACCCTAAAATCGATCAAAAAGAAAAATCTTGTATTAGGGCGAGTAATCCCCTCATTGTCTTCGTTTTACATTGCTCACGCACACACTAAGGCTAGAGCCCAAATCCTATTTTCAGCCCCCTAAGTGTTTGTGTAATTTTTGACTTCTCACCTAACTCTAAAACAGACAAGATAAAAAGACCGTATTTTGCGGTCTCTACCGAGTTGAGTAGGTGAATTGAGGCTTTATCTTATTTTCATTTTTGTCTGTGATTGTTGTGTATGTCCTAGATCATCTCTGCGCACTTGCGCCTTCTTCTTCACTCTCTTGACTTGACCGACGTGCTCCCCCGAATCATTTTCTTTTGTTTTCGAGATGGACCCCTGGAGTGCATTCTATCCGGACTTTGCGGATCCCTCACTCGCTCCAGCCTGTCCACCTCCTTTTTATCAGGAGGATCCTCCTTCTATTTTTTCTGATTTTTGTACATACCCGCCTCAACCACAGTATCACGACTCGGACTTCTACCCACCTCCACCTTCACATCCACCTGAGTCTAACCTAATGGAGTCACCTCCCTCGATCTCTATGAGTGATATCTTGAATCGGATGACAAAGTGCATTGATTTGATGAATGATGATATTGCTTTCTTGAGGAAGAATCAGATTAATGCTCCTTCCGTCGGGGATATGGCTTCACTTGTAGGTGATCATGGGAGCTTGCAATCGCCAAAAATACAAAAAAATAAGAAAAATTTAAAAATCCAAAAAGAGTTTGGGAGATACTTGGTCGATTCATATTGTGAGGAGAGAGTCCATTTGCCAGAGCCCTTGACCACACATCCATTCACACTTAGTCCCACCTTTGACCACGAGGATGCCACCGTACAGACTGCTCTTGGCGTGCCTCGTGTATATGCTGATTCCGACTTCCTCCCTTGTATGGAGGAAGTTCAAAAATTCAAAAAAATGTTGACTGAACCCGAAGTGGTGGCAACTATTCATGAGATCATCCGTGCCCCACTTCAACAGGCCATGACTGATTTATCTGCTCCTCTTCCCAAGAAGAGAAAGTGGAGGAGCAGATCTGAGCGTCACATTCTGACCATGGCCACTGCCCTCGCCATCACGCACCGTCCCATTCCCAAAAGGAAGAACACAGCTACACCATTCATCACTTGCACCATCTCTGACTATACATGTGATCGCACTCTCCTAGACGGCGGTGCATCTATTAACATATTACCCTTCTCGCTGGTACAATCTCTTCACTTAAGGCCTCTCAAGAAAACCAGGATGATCGTACAGTTCGTTGATGGATCAATAAAGAGGCCGAAGGGTATCCTTGAAAATGCCATCATTTCTATTCAGGGCACGAGCCACTATGTTGATTTTGTCGTGTTGCCCATGGAGAGCTCCACAGGGGAGCCGTCTCCAATCATCCTGGGACGACCATTCCTCGCCTCTGCGAGGGTCGTTATTGATTATGGATCAGGAGAGATTCGCTTCCGTCCTGTTGACGAGAGTGAAGTGTCGATCACCACACCCACAGTTGTCCAGAGACTTGCACCTGATGCACCCTCACCGATTATAGCTGACTCCGAGGCATGTGACAGATCTGATGATATTAGAGATGTTTGCTTAGCGAAATCTGATGAGACCCGACGACTCCCCCGAAAGGGGAGGAAATCGGAAAGCATAGACCTTGCAGTTCCTCCTCCTGGTGTGTGGCGATGTGTTGATGAAATCCAGAGTATTTACGTGATTGAACCATTTGAGCGGAGGGCAGATACCAAGACTAGACAGGACGGACCTGTTTTGACTACTTCCACTGATAAGTCCGTCCCTGGTCCTTCAAAGGTAAAGATGATTTAGGTCGGTTATGATGCGAACCTTCACAATTTTTGGCCTCTTGATGAAAAAGACAAGGATTCAGGTGAGAATCTTGAGGACGAACAGAGTTCGTATACTTCCACTGATGATTTCGTTCCTTTTGACTTTGACCTGGACGATCCCTCTCAAGACAACTCCGATTACACTTCTTCCGAGGATGATGAGTTCGTCCCATTTCACTTTGATATCGGCGAGATTTCCAAGGCCAGACCTGACCACACTTCTTCTACTCACCAGTCTGCCCATTCACACTATAAGACCACCAAGGGAGAACCTAGCCATACTGCTTCCATTGACCAGTTCGTCCCTTTTCGATTTGATTCCACAGAGGGCCTTCACCGTGTCGACCCTGATCGGCCTCCGTCCACCGTAGACCCCGATGTCGACATACATCATATCAGATATATCCCTCAGCGGTCCCGCAAGAAGGTTTGCTTTCCACCTTCTCATGATCACCCATTTATGTTGTAGATTCTCTCCTGTAACTCTCTCTCCATCTCCCGTTTTTGCTCGTCCACCCATTCTCGTGTTTGCCTTGCTTAGGACGTACTTTGTCCTAAGTATAGGAGGGGAGGACGAGCCGAGTGTTCATTCTTCGTTCCGTGTCATCACTCCTGTTGTTGCCTATACTTAGGGCTTCCTTTACCCTAAGTATAGGGGGAGTGACGTGTACATCCTCACGATCTTTCATCTGTTAATCTCTTTTCTTCTTTTCTTCTTTTCTTCTTTTCCTCTTTTATTTTCTTTATCTATCAAAAAGGTGCCGCCCTTGTAGACAATTTTCCATACTTAGGACGTACTTTGTCCTAAGTATAGGGGGGTGTGCACCCCGAGTTTCTTCTATTCTTTTCGATCCTCTCCATTGCCTCCTCTTCTTGTCTATACTTAGGGATATTTTATCCTAAGTATAGGGGAGACAATCTGAGTACGATCTGTTCATTCCCACCCTTGACCCTCCATGCGTTGTGTACAGTCTGCTATACTTAGGATTATTTGATCCTAAGTATAGGGGGGACGGTCAATTTCTCATTGATTCATTTATTTATTCCTTAGACTTGTCTATACTTAGTACGAGTTATGTCTTCTCTTTTCTCTCCGATCTATGAGGACATAGCTCAAGCTAAGTATAGGGGGGTCGTATATACTGTGTATATACTTTAGCCATAACTCGTGCTTTCATATTTTCTTAATAATAAGGCTAATAATTCTTTAAAATTCATTAAAACCCTTAATAAAAAGGTGTTTTGTTCCTCAAATTCTTTTTTATATACTGATTAATAAATCAGGTGAAAATATTTTTTGCAAAATGTTGAAAAATAGTTTGAAAATATTTGTGAACATTTATTGAAAAACTATTTTGAAAATATTTTGTTACATGTTTTCAACCTGTGTAAAAATTTGTGGTTTGTAAAAATTTATTTTCTTTTTGTGAAATAAAATGTTTGAAAAATGATTTGCAAATGGTTTGAAAAATGGTTGCAAAAATATTTTGAAAAAACTATATATACTGTTTTGAAAACCTTTGCAAAATGATTTTCAAATGTGTGTACATGTTTGTAAAATGTTTGTAAAAACTATTTTGGACTATAGTTTTCAAAAATTCTTTGAAAAACTTGTGTCAAATAAGTTTGAGGAACGCATACATCTCACCAAAATTTACTACCTATATATATGTATAAAATTGACCACTTACCCTGTAAATTCTTAAAATCCACTTCTTGTAGATATAAGAAGCACTTCCGTGTACATAGTTTTCACCTAACTTTCAGCCAAATCTTTTTGTTTTCAAAAATCCCAAAAACATTTGCAAAAGTAAAATCCAAAAACATTTGAAAAATCTTTTTGAAAAATACAAAAAAATGCATATGCATCATCATCATCTTTTCAAAAATTCATAAAAAGCTTAAAATCTTCAAAAATTGCATCGCAAAAATATTTTCTGCATAGCATTGCATAGCATGAGCATTTTTCGGATTGAGTTTGATAGTTGAACAAGTCTAAGTAAAATCCGGAGATTGGAGCTTGATTGGACCTTAAAATCTACCTAATAACAGGAACCTTATAGGAACTGGGTTTGTGGTACTTCAGGTCTAGTTGACTTAATTCTTTGAGGATCATGGGTCTTGGTTCAATGGATTCTTGACTACCTAAGTAGAATATTTCGGAGCACACGCACGACTCTTGTTGATAATGAACTGACTTGGACACTTGCACCTTTCACATGCCTCAACTCAGTTGGAGTGGTGAGGGGATTGGATTTGCCGGTATGAGACGCACACAAGTGGAAACACTTGTCCTCCTCTAGGGAGGGAAGTGCACCCCAACCCGTCCAGTGATAAGGAAGTCTAAAGACAGGAGGATGTGGGTTGCAATAAAGCTTCAAAAGAGGGATAGTCTACTGGCTCAAGAGGAAAAACTCCTTGTGTAAATGCTGCTGTGAATAGTATTCAAAATAATAATAATAATATATGTTCAGGCATGTACAAAAATAAAAAGCCTGCAAAGTATGTACAAATGTTGTAAAGCCAATAAGCAAGCTTGAGTTCCAAAGTCAAACATGTGAGCCTGCAGCAGGATGACTTGACTACACTGGTCTTGCATCCCAGGATAGGTAGCTACACTGGCTACCGTCCATTCTTCTCTTCACCCCCTCCTCTTGAGCTGGTTGCCACTTGAACTTAGAAGGGAATACCCCGCTCCTCGAGGAAGGAGTTGTTGGATTGGGGAATCATTGGGTTGTCGTACCGGAGAAGTCAGTTTCTTTGTCATTTCAGTTGGGGAGAGCCACCATCACTTACACTGTACGAGTCAGATTCATAGTCATAAGAGTTTGCGTATGAGTTGAAGTATTTCTGACCTGGCTATTGAGGAGACTTGGACAGAGTTTTGGGATTCTCAGAGATTGTTGGATTTCAAATTCGGTTCTCACTAAGGTTCCACCCGCACTAAAATTACAAAGGTCCGACTTAAGCTCCAAACTTTGATTTTGTGAAGACACGTTTGATGATCAAATAAAATCCAAATTTCTTCTTTTTCTTTTCTTTCTTTTTCTTTTGCACTTATTGCATAAGTGTTTGCTAGGGACTAGCAAAGGTAAAGTATAGGGGGATGATGAATCCACATTTCATCATCTTTATTCTATCATTTTGGCCTCAAAAACCCTAGCAAATGCCTGCAAATAACATTAATTAGAGTATATTAGCATTCATGCATGTACCTGTAATTAGTGTATAAAATACTGTAATTAAAGCCAAAATTATAGAATAATAAAAGAAAAGAACAAAATAAAATATTGTAAATATTTTATGACCCAAAACCCCGAGACCTAGGCATCTTGATGAATAAGTCGACAAGGAAAAAGTAGGGGAGATAAGGGCCAAATACAATGTATTTCATTCATTCTTTATCCATTTTGGGACCTATTTTTGGTTCCACTTTTTATACCTCAAATAAAGAAACTTTGTACATGAAAGTTGTAGATAAATTAACAAAGAAAAATACAAAATTGATTTACTGAAAAATAATGTATAGATAAAAAGTTATGGTCTGAATAAAATTCAAGAATCCCAACTTCTCAGACTCGTATCTCACAAATGAAAACTCCAAATGCATCAAACTCACCTTTAATTGCATATAGAATAAAATTCTATTTAATGGCGATAGTTTCGTATTTGGCGGAGCTACAGTTTGAAAGTTGAGTTTTGAACCCTCATTGTATACTTGTACAGATTAAAATATTCAATTTATTCTTTATTCATTATTTGTACATTTTTATATTTTTATAATGTTTTAAATATTATTTATATTAATTATGTACATTTAATCAGGAATAAAAATACAAATAAAACTCAAAATAAAAATATATGTACATAAAATATTCAGGTATTATACCTATATACATACCTATACAATACCAACTTATATTTTATTAAAAATAAAAAACATATCAGAAAAATAAAACAAAAATATATTTCTGTGTATAAAAGTATTTTATGATTTTATAAAATACTAAATAAAAATAATAAAATTAAAATACACAAAATAAAAATAAAGGAATAAAATATATAAATAATATACCTATATAGGGTATAAAAAGTAACTTGTAAAAATATATCTCATAAAAAAAATTAAAAATCAGAATAAAATACTACATAAAATAATAAATATTTTTTATTTTATAACCATAATTTAATAAAATCATTTTCGATTTTTAATTGAATTTTTAAACCTTTTTCAGGACCTTTTTCCTGGGGGGCAGTCACAGTTGACCTCGGTCAACTGTCTGCCCTAGGTCCTGTAGCCCGTGTCAGGCCCATGTTTGACCCCAACTTCTTGATTTTTTCGAGGACCCCTCGTTGCTCTTCTCATGATGAATCCTCTGTGATTTTTTCTCCTCGATCTCCCAGCAAACACGCCTAGGTGTTTCCTCGGTGAATGGATCAAAGATCTGACCGCTATCCCTCGTTCAAGGAGCCCTATCGTCAACACTACAAAACCAAGCCCTTGACATCATTCAAATTTTTGAACCCCATTCTTGGTCTCTCTCTCGCGCCCCTTTTGATTCAAATCGAGTCCTGGAGGTGACAGCTCCAAGACCGACTCGTCCAGGAGGCGGAGCAGCGTGGCCTAGGGCGTTTCACCACCTCCGGCCGTCGACCGTCGAGGTACCCTTAACCTCGGGCCCCCAGGCCCTTGAGGTGTATTTATTCACCTTCATTTCCCTTGCATTTGCTTCGCCATAGTTTTAGGATAAAAAACCCCAAGGAATTCGCAAGTTCCATTACTTGAATCACTCAGATCGCTCACCTCGCCGGAGTGCACCTCCGACCGAGCTTCGCTCTGCCGATTCGCCTCATCGCACCCATCCTGCGGGGCTCAGGCAGTTTGCCCTGGGTCCTTTCACCTTTCTTTTGCAGGTCATGGGCCCTAAATCGCATCTGGGGCTCGTTTTGGAGGCGGCGGAGAGGTACCTGGAGCCCTTGGGCTCCGGCGACCTCACGCGAGCCCTCCGGCCTCCGCCGGGGATTTCTGGAGCTACCAGCACGTTGAGGACCACCGCAGGAGCATCGGACGCCATTTTGGAGCGCAAAGGAGCGGCGGAGGATGGAGATCGACGTCTGGGAAACTCGCCTCCCCGCGAGTTCGTCCCAGTTCTTCGAGACCCCCTTCGCAGCCGTTGGATATCGAAGGCGGCCCAAATTCCATGGCGACCGTCCGATTATCAGAGCCAGCCCACCGTCGGATCTCATCTGAGGTCTAATCTCAGACGTCCAGGCCGAAGCATCATCGGAGGCCCGCGCGTCGACACGTGGCAAGGGACCTCGCATCAGCCGTCGGATCGCGTCGAAGGGGTATTTTGCAGAGTTACCCCTTCTATTTTTGTAATTTACTTTTAGTCCATAAACTTTAAATGATAGTTTAAATATTTTGTAGAAATTGTATCCAGGCCCTCGAACTTTAGGTATTTGCAGATGGGTCCTCTACCACGTCACCACACGTGACCTGTTCACGTGAGGTGCGAGCATTTTGCATTGAGGCCCTCGACCTGTTGGTTATTTCGTTTTAGTACTAGGAGTTTCAGTTTAAGTATTAAACTTTTGGGATAATTGCATGTAAGCTCTCGGGCTTTGTTGAAATTACTTTTAGGTCCCTGCCAAGCGCGTGCCAGTCACGCGCCCTGGTGGGTATTTTACACTAATACCCCTGCGGGTCTGCTTATTTGTATTTGGTCCATAAATTCGAATATTAAGAGTTAAATTTTGTGGAAAATTGCTTGTATGCCCTTGGACTTTTGTGTATTTGCATATATACCCCTGCCAGTCTGTGACTTTTTAGTGTGCTTGTTTGATTTAATTAAGGCATCATTTTAACTCGAAAAATTCCTAAAAAATTCAAGTTAAGCTCCTGTTCATTGCACTCTCACGCCATATTTTTAGTTTTTGATTTTATTGCATTTTCATATTTATTAAAAATAAAAAACTTGCTTTTTGCCTACTATCTAGCTTAGAAAATACCAAAAAATATTAAAATACCTCAAAAAATTCCAAAAAATTCCCTACTATTTTTTAACCTATTTTAGTGTCAGTCCAAAAATCACTCAAAATCTCAAAAGAAAAACCTTAAAAATTCGAAAATACTCAAAAACTTCTAAAAAATCTAAAAAATTATAGAAAACTCTAAAAATTGCAAACTGAGGTTCTGTAGATTCCTTATTTCCTCATCTTTATTTTAAAATTAGTTTGGAAAATTTTGGTGGCTGTTTGATATTTTTAATTCCCATTTTACCCCCAGCCAGTAGCTAATTCCCTGTTTTCTTTTATTTCAGTATTTAAAAATACCAAAAACATTCTGAAAAATACCCAAAAATCACAAAAAAAGTAAAAAATTATAAAAATACCAAAAACATTTCATTTCTGAATTTTTGACTATTTTTGCATATTTTTATAAATATTGTAGCACCCCTTTTATTACGTAGTTTATATATTCCAAAATTGAAAAAGAAAAAAAATAGAATATAAAATATAAAAAGGAAAAATAAAAAATCAAAAAACTAAAAATCAAAATACAAAATTAAAAATTAATAAAATAAAAAAAATAAAAATTAGAAACCCACAAAAACATTTGCATTTGCATAGTATAGGCACACTTCACATTCACACATACACATTTGTTTGATCTACCTTGTTTGCTCCCTGTGTTCGAACTCTCTACGTACTTGCTCTATACACCATTTATGTAGAGTTAAAAATAAATTTTAACTTCACATTGCTTGTCATTGCTTGATATCTATAGTGTGGGTTAATTGTTGATTAAATACATGATTCTGTAGTGGTCACGGCACCGACTATTGACTCGCCTTGTGAGTCAATACGACTTCTCTCAATTCTGTGTTTATCAGTTATCTGGTCCATCTGGGCCAGTCCTTGCATCTGCTTCTTCTCGAAGATATCGAGACGGTCCAACTTCTCACTAATGATGCCCATGTCGGTTGCGGCTGATTCGGCTTGGGCTACGGCTGCCGACGGAGTATGAGGACCAGCGTCGATGCGGGCGATCCTCTGAAATGGTCCAGCTCCTTGGGGGGCTTCTGATGTGTGTAGACTCGGCTTGGGCCATGACTGTCGAGTTCTCTGCCATCCCTTCATAGATGGCCCAAACATCGTCTTCACCCTTGGAGAAATAGGACCCACCACAAGAGGTATTTACAAGTCCCTGCAGCTCCGGTGTCAGCCCACAAAAAAAACTCTGAACTAAGTTGGGCTTGGATATGTCATGATGTGGACATCGGTCGATGAGCTCTCTGAAGCGATCCCAAGCTCATGGAATTGTTTATTCGGGTTCATTGTGAAGTTACTGATCATAGCTCGTGTTGCGTTAGTCCGGCCGAGCGGATAATACTTCTTCAAGTAGGCGGTCCGGAGTTGTGCCCAAGTGTCGACGAAACTCCCCAAATGTTTCAGCCAGTAAGCAACTCTATCAACCAAAGAGAATGGGAAGGTTATCATCTTGATGGTGTCCTCAGTCACCAGCCTGTCATGAATGGTACTGCAGATCATTTCAAATTCTTGCAAATGGAGGTGTGTCTCTTCGGTCGCCAGCCCATGAAATTTAGGCAGTAACTGAATAGTGTGTGGGCGAAGCTCGAAGTCTCCATGGATAGGAGGGAGTCTGATCCATCGATGAGTGAGGGATGCCGGTGTATTGTGCAACTCTCTCATAATTGTCTATGGCGGCCTCTCCTGATTCGGTTCTCCTCCCTTACCTGCTACAACTGGTATATCACCTCCACCGTCCCCAGGTCTGTCGTCTCTTCCCTCTCGCATCTGCGCAATTTCTCTCATGAGGTCACCCATGAATGCGCCCTGGTCTCTGATCTATCTCTGCATGGTCTCCAGGGATGCTAACAATGAATTGTTGATGGCATATTGGTCATACAGAAATGGAGGGTGCTCATGCTCGTCTGGGCGTTCTCCTCTGTTTGCCATGACTGGATTCTCTGAAAAGGCAAAAGAACCCATCTCAGGTGCCGTCAAATGTTCTGAGCTATGTGATGCACTAAACTCTGACACTCTTGGACTGATGGAAGGAGAAGGGTGATCGAGGGGGAACATGGTGGAAGTGAACTCAGGCTCGGAGAGTGGGTCTGGACTCCCCGAGGTTGTCCTAGATGAATAGGGAGGAGTGTTGGATAGCGGTGCCGCCAGAGACGACCTAAGAGATCTCCGTCCCATCATCTTGATTATTGAGAAGAACAAGGTTGAGAAATGAATAAGAAGAAGGGGGGAGGGGCAAAATTGCACACAATTGTGGGGTGTTTTTGATCTTGACCTAAATCCAACTAGCAATCAAACATAAAACAAAGGGTTCACCAACTCAACACATGAAGCCGTGAAGGTTCAGCTTTTATCTTTGTAGTTTTTAGCTTGAATTCAGGCAATTATCTTTTAACGAGTCCTTAGAGCGCTACGCCTATAGGAGCGTGAGTACTGCCGGAAAAGTATTCCCGTACTTGTCCTCCTCCTGTGTAACATGTAGCCTACGCTTTTTATGGTCCTTGTAACCCTTCCCGGATCCCTACTCAGCCAAAGAAAAGTGGGAGGAAGCCGATAGACGAAACCGATACTTCGGATCTCGCTCGCAACGGAATCACCTGTGAGCGTGCAAGACCCTACTCGGACGCAAGACGATGAGACAGACACACCCATGAAGGCATGGCCTATGCTCGATACTTCGGACAAGGTCGATGCTCTACACAATAGAGAGTCATCAATGGCGACCAAGCCCTACTCATCTACGTATGATAGTAGCGCCAATACTTCGGAAATCCAGGCGATACACAAGGCAGCCACAGACTGGGTTTTGGGCTCTAATCCTTACGAAGCTGCTCTGCTCACTTGGAAGGAGACCTTCCCATGCAACCCGAATACAAGTGAGGGTGTTACTCTCCCCAAGCAATAAATCCAATTATCCAATTTTATTTAGGTCAAGTTTTCTTTTGCAGCCCCGTTTTTAAATGTTTTTGGTGTTATTACTTGCTTTGAGTCAATTCAAACAAGCGCCTAACGTTTTTGTATTTTCTTGATTCCTACTTGATCCAAAAACAGAGGGAGAAGAGTCGGAAAAGTAATGCAAGGCGGCACCAAGATGGAAATCTCACCTTTGTGCCTAAATGATGAATGCAAAGATAGAAGACTTACAGCGTCTCCCAGCTCTCTCAATGCGGGATGCAAAACAAGAATTTTTAAACCTAATCTAAATGCTGATATGCACACGGAAATTATCCTAAGCAGGCAATTGCTAGCGTGAAGAACCAAGAGTCGGTCACCAATCCTCAATCCTAGAGTCCGGTCTAGGCTCACCCCTCCTCCTCTCGACAAATCGAGTTCAGGAGCAGTGCTTGGCAGGGTGGGCTCGCAGCACGACGACTCGAAGATGGTGAAGCGATTGTTTGATTTAAACTAAGTCCAAAAACGCACTGTAGGTACATGCAATGGTTATTAGGGTGTTTCGACCTAATTTACTCGATCAAGCAAAACCTAAAGACCAAGGGCTCATTCCACAAAAGAAAAGGAAAATAAAACAAAACCGAAAAATGACAATCGAGAAAACGCGATGAAAACCGCGGTGAGCCCCCAGGTGTACAAACACCTGGAAATTAGGCCCGAGTGTCCGAAGTGTCCAAGTACCTGTATTATTACAAATTAAAAAGTCTCTCTCTCATAAAAGAAAATAAAAATTGCTAACTACTCTCTCTCTCTCTCTTCCTCTTGTTCTCTCCTGTTGGCTAGGCAAGAATAGCCGACTCCGCCTCCCAAGGTTGCACAGGATCCCCTAGGCGATCCTCCTCGATCCGCGGTCCCTCGCAAGAAGACAAGAAAGACAATGGTTAGATAGCTCAAAAATATATATCAAAAATAGAGAGAGAAAGTAAAGCAATGATGTAGACAATCAAACACAATCAATCAAGAACAAGATCTATACACTGTTGCTCCCCGGCAACGGCGCCATTTGATAACTAGGGAAATCAGAGGGTCGTACGGTTTCACAAGGCGAAACCGCAGTCTGTGTATTGACCGCTCAAAAATCCCTAATTAATCAATAATGAACCCACAATAGTATAAATCAAGCAATGAAAGACAAGTGTGGAGTCAAATTTATTTTAACTCTACAAATATATGTATAGTGCAAGTATGTAGAGTGTCGAACACAGGGAGCACACATGATAGATCAAGCAAGTGCAAAGAGTAAATGTGATTAAGTGCCTACAAGTATGCAATCTTTTTTTGTGGGTCTTTAATTTTTAATTTTTTTATTTAATTTTTAATTTTGTATTTTTATATTTTGGTTTTTCATTTTCTGATTTTATATTTTCTTTTTATATTTTATATTTTATATTTTTTATCTTTTTCAATAATATATAATATAAGAAAAGAGAGGATAAGGTATTTATAAAAATAAGGAAAAATGCTCAAAAATCAGAAAATAAAATGTTTTTGGTCTTTTTATATTTTTATAATGTTTTTGTGATTTTTGGGAATTTTTTTGAATATTTTTGGTATTTTTAAAGTCAAAATACACGAAAATAGTGAACTAACTTGCTGGCTGAAATTAAAATAAGGATGAAAAATACTAAACAGTATCCAAAATTCCTCAAATTAATTTTAAAATAAAGGAAATGAAATAAGAAGACTACAGGACCTGAGTTTGCATTTTTAAGAATTTTCTAGGATTTTTTAAATTTTTATGACGTTTTTAGGGGTTTTCTAATTTTTAAGGTTTTTGTTTTGAAATTTTTAATGATTTTTGGACAGACACTAATAGACCTTAAGTAATTTTTTTGGAATTTTTCAAGGGGTTTTGATATTTTTTTGGTATTTTCTAATTCAAATAGTAGCTAAAATGTATGTTTTTGATTTTTAATCAATATTAAAATGCAATAAAAATGAAAAATAAAAATATGCCGTGAAAGTGTGATGCAACAGGAGCTTAAACTAATTTTTGTGGAATTTTTGGGATTTTAGAAATGCATGCAATAATTAGAGATAGCAAAAAGAAAAATCACACTAGCAGGGGTATAAGTGTAAATAGACAAACATCCAAGGGCTTGAGCGCAATTTTTATGAAAAATATATTACTAAATAAACAACTTAATGGACCAAATACAAATTCCAAGACCCGCAAGGGTACACCTGTAAAATACCCAACCAAGCGCGTGACTAGCACACGCTTGGGAAGGACATGTATGCAATATTCCAAAAATACGTGGGCCTTGATGCAAAATGCACAAAAAATTATAACTTCAGATGAAAGTTCACGGACTGATCATAAATACAAAAAAGGCCGAGGACCTCTCTGCAAAATGCCCCGTCCCCTCACGCGCACAGGCACGTGAGGTGACGTGGCGAATGACATATTTGTAATAATGGAAAGTACAGGGCCCTCAATGCAAAAATTACACAAATATTTAGATTGCAGATGAATGTTTGAGTATTAACTAATAAATACAAAAGTTCGCGTGTTAAGTGTGCAAAATACCCATGAAGGGCGCGATCCAACGGTGCGGCCGAAGCCACTTATCCACGTGGCAGCATGAGAGCGTGCGATGACACTTCGCTTGAGCGACTGAGATCAGATCCTCCTCGGTTGATCGAACGGTTGCGGCTGGAGGAGATCTGACGGCGTAGAGAGGAACTGGGGCTGTAGGACTGATCCGACACCGGAGGGTAGCGTTGGAAGAACAGGGAAGAAGGTCCGCCGCAACGGACTTCCTCCGACGATTCAGCCCTCCTCCGGCGTCCGTTGTGGCTCCAAAAATGCCCAGGTTCCTCCTGCAGGCATCAGGTAGACGTTGGTGGCCGCAAAACTATTCGGTGGACACCGAAGCTCGCCGGCGAGGTCAATGGAGTCGAAGAGCTCCAAGGACCTCCGACGAGGCTCAAAACACCCCCAGGTCCTTCGATAGTGCGTGTACCTTCAAAGAAAAAGGTTACACGGGTCGAGGGTAAAATGCCTCGACCCTCCGGAGGGGAAATGGAAACGTGGGGTGGCCAGTTGAAGGTCGGCCGGAGGAGCGCTCCGGCGAAGATCTTGATGGAGCGATTTGATCGATGAAAGTCGGAAATGAAGGTGCCGATGTGTTCCTACGACTATTAGGAATAAAAGGAGCAAAGAAATGGATGAAAATAAGCACCTCGAAGGCGTGAACCTGAGGTAGAAAAATACCTCGACGGCTGGGTGTCGTCGGAGGTGGTGGAACGCACCTGACGCGTCTTCGACTCTCCTAACGAGCGTGAGATGGAGTTGTCACCTCCGCCTCACTCTGGAGCACGAAAAGGAGGAAGGAAAACAGTTGAATGGGGTTCAAACTTCAAATGGAAGTCAAGGGTTGCATATAAGGGGTTGACGGACATGTGGGGAAGAGAGAGGCGTAGCGGTAAAATCGTTGATCCATGGCCTGAGGAGATACATGGGCGTGTATCATGGATAATCGAGCAACAACATTGCAGAAGGAACCATCACGAAAGGAGGAAAGGTGCGGCCTCCAAAAATCCAAGAAGATAGGATAAAAACCACTTCTAACGTGAACAGGAGATGGCTCAGACAGTTGACCTATGGTCAACGATCAGAGCCACCTGGTTGGTCCACGTGGACCAACCAGGAAAAATCCTGCAAAAAGTCTTTATTAATTCATTTAAAAATAGTAAATGAGTTTATTAATTTTTAATTATAAAATAAAAAGTGTTTATTTTTTATGAAGTATTTTATAGTGATTTTTAATTATTTTTATGAGGTATAATTTTATAAGTTACCTTTTATAGCCTTTATAGGTTTTATATTATCTATATATTTTATTATTTTATTTTTATTATGTGAATTTAATTTTATTTATTTTTGTTTATTATTTTATAAATTTATAAAATACTTTTATACACTTAAATATATTTTTATTTTATTTTTCCGAAGTAATTTGTACACTTAATAAAATAAAAGTATAAATTGTATAGGTATGTGTATAGGTCTTATACCTATGTACTATATATATACATGTATTTTATTTTGTATTTCTTTTTACATTTTTATTCTGATTTTAATATACAAATATATTATAAGTAATATTTACAAAATTATAAAAATAAAAAAATACAAAAATAATGAATAAATAATAAATTGAATATTTTAATCTGTACAAGTATACAATAGGGGTCCAAAACTCAACTTTCAAATCGTGGCTCCACCAAATGCGAAACCACCGCCATTAAATAGCTTATTTTAAATTATATACAATTAAAGGTGAGTTTGATGTATTTGGAGTTTTTATTTGGGAGATACAGGTCTGGGAAGTTGGGATTCTGTATTTTTATTCAGACCATAACTTTTTATCTGTATATTATTTTTCAGTGAAATCAATTTTGTATTTTTCTTTATTTAATTATCTACAACTTTCATGTTCAAAGTTTCTTTATTTAATGCACAAAAAGTGGAACCAAAAATAGATCTCAAAATGAATAAAGAATGAATTAAAACAAAGGGGATTTTATTGTATTTTGGCTCTTATCTCCCCCTACTTTATTACTTGTCGACCTATTCATCGAGATGCCTAGGTCTTGAGGTTTCGGGTCATAAAATATTTACAATATTTTATTCTTTTTCTTTTCTTTTATTTATTCTATAATTTTGGCTTTAATTACAGTATTTTATACACTATTTATATGCACATGCATGAATGCTAAGATGCTCTAATTAATGGTATTTACACGCATTTGCTAGGGTTTTTTTAGGCCAAAATGATAGAATAAAGATGATGAAATGTGGATTCATCACATGATGATGGAGCGGGTGATGTGGCGTCAGTTGCATAAGACGAAGGGACTGCACGGAAGATGAAGAGTCAATCGCACGTAGAGTAATCTAGGAAGACGAAGGTTCTCCGCAGAAGACTAAGAGTCCTTAAATTCATTGTACATGATAATGGTGTCCATTCGTATACCCCCGGCTTGTCTATATAAGGAGGGGTAGAGCTCATTTGTAGATATCACACTCAGAGTGAGTCTCTTGCTAATACAAAAGGATTGTGTGCCACTTCTCTTGTGTCCTTGTGCTAGTGCTTGTGTTCGAGTGTTCTAGCGGTGTGATTGATCGGTGTGCTGGTGTACATCCTACACGCAAGGGGAAGGCTGGTTAGCTTACGGGAAGCTAACGCCGCACATGTTAGTCTCAAAAATCAAAGTTTGAGATTTACCCCTGTGACACTAACCGTCTTGGTGATTCTTTTAAATTATTACAACTTTAAAAGAGATAAGTCAGGAATCTTAACCGTTCGATCATTGAGTGTGGATCCTCTACAGTAATGCAGAGGTTAGCAGTAAAAAATCAATCGCACTCAAACCGCTCGATCAATATCGAGTGATTCCACACGTTGAGTGCGGATCCTCCGCAGTAATGCAGAGGTCTACTGTAAAAACCAACCGCATCTGAGCCGCTCGATCGAGATTGAACGGTTTACACAGTAAGGGCTCAAAAAAACACAGATTTCGTGTGATAATCGAATGGCTCAGATGCGGTTGATTTTAGCAGATCTATGCAGAGGATCCACTCTCGAGATCATCAATATAGAACAGTTTCCACTCAAAAGTCGCATTGGAAGTGAGACGACAATGACTCGTATAACAGAAATCAATGTCTACCATGCAACGAGCGAAATAATTATCAGTACATGTACCAAAAAGAGGAACATTTCCAATAGAGCAGGATTTGCATCCAACATTCACAGATCAAGAACGGGCGGAAGAACATCAATTAGCCCATGCAAGATCGAGCAATCTAAGGATCAAATTACAGAGATAACAAACATAAGAATTATCGACATCCTATAGGAAACCATCTCTTGTACAACCGCGTACGCGCCGCCCTCTTCCTCTCCTCCTTGTGCAAGCTGCTCTTCATCTTCTCCGCCTCCTCCATCACATCTTTCGGCTCCATCTGTAACTAAGAATCCACCAGTGCTATGAGAAGAGAACAAATCAAAAACAGCAGATTGCACAACAATCACTCTGTTCAAAGATACCATCAACAGCTAATTAATCAGTGTTGTGTGTGTGCATACCTTCGTCGATTTTGGCAATGGAGTTCGATGGCTACCATCTGCCCACCACATCAGTCCGTTGGGTCGAGTGAAGAACGTGCGAGAAGGAACAGTGGCGGAAGTATAATGTGTTTGAAATGGCACATGTTGTAGAAGCCATTTGCTTTCCTCCGTGGAGATCGTGGTGGAGGACTGGCCGCTGCTCTTGTCCAGTTCCTGGCTAACCTGTCACCATTCACGAATTCGGATTTATCTCCTCTAATTTCGAATAAAAATGATGCGCGCGTATATGGTTGTTCTTGTAGGAAAAAATGGGGTAGGGAAGAAGATGCGCGCGTATAGGGCTTCCGTAAGCGTACCGTTCTTATTTTATAGGGTCATGCACGCGTCTGTACGCCCTAAACTCTAACTGTCTATCACTGATTTTCTCACTAACTGCTTCCGATTAGTACGGGATTAACCGAGTCTAATAACTACTCGGTCACTATCTAAAAATAACTAACAGTTCTTGCCTGCATGATTCGGCTCTCGAGGAATTGGAGCCTCTCCACGAGAGCTATCCTGAGCTGTGCCTCTGCCGGCATAGACGGACGTCTCGTGGTGCCGGCAAAACTCTTCGCCACCCTTTCCATCTCGGCGGCGTAGTGCGGCTCTTGTTGTGCGTCCGTCGACCCTTCGCACGTTGGCATAGACGGACGTCGCGTGGTGCTCCGCAAATTCTTCGCCACCCTTCGCATATCGTCGAAGTAGTTGCTGGGATTTTGTCGTGGCGCCTTCAACACTAGGCTCCGTTGATTCTCCTCCAGCTGCTTCAGCTGAAACACGTTTGATTTGATAACTTGCATGTTATAAGAAGGCACCGACAATCAGATTGTGATATTGGAACTTCAATCATCCCTACGGTGAAGCAAGGTTTTAAAAATCAAACTGGACGTCAAATCGGGCATGTATCGGTTTTTGGTATTTATGGTCAGACCAATGGAATCGGCCGGTCGAATCGGTGATGACGTCAGCAGTTCAAAAAAACGAAAAAAACCGAACCGTTGTATTGTTGATTTGGTTCATAACCGGGTCGAACCGAGTTAAACCGGTATATTATACAAATAAATAAGGAAAATGCTACATCATATCTTTCGAGGATTTGGTTACTCTTGTCCTTTCAAGTTTTTCCAATAACACTTATACCCCTATTTTTAACACAATTGCATGTATCCCCTATATTTTTACAAAATCAATAGCAGTGGTATTTTATTAGTATACTTGCGCTCCCATTTTATACCAACATAAGGATGATATTGCGAAATTTTTAAGAAAATATTGGCGCACAAATGATATGTTTAGAAGTTAGAGGTATATATGTTCTTAAAAAAATCGAAAGGGCATAATAATCATATTTCATGAACTTTATATAAATACAACTTTATATAAATACATATATGTGATGTAAAAAGTTAATAATTTTAAAAGTATTTAAACTCTAATTAATGATAAGTGTTGTTAATTTATTACTTCTCATAGTATGAGGATGGCAATGTCTTCTTCGTTTTTATTGTTATAAGTGGATATACAATATGAGAAGAGAGAGGTAATGTTCACATGGCAAGAAGGGATAAATGATAATGAATCATTGACACATGTGAAGGAGAAGAGATAAAAGAATACTATACTGTGGTTAGAATGAGACTAGCTTATGAATATTTCTGAAGAATTTGTATTTTTTAATTTATTGGAAATTGTTTTTAGTCAAAAAATAGATGGTTGAACCGGTGGTTTGGTTCAATTGGTTCGATCAGATTTAAGCGGTCCAACCAGATTTTGACGGTTTTGACTGGTTTTTATTTTCTGAATAGCAACCGGATGGTTGAACCGTTTTTCTTCCGGTTCTTAGTTTAACCGGTTCGACCGGTCGGTTCGATTTTTAAAACTTTGCTGTGAAGTGTGAACCCAGACCTATACCCAACAACAATTTTGAGTGGTATGGGTACATGGATTCTCTACTGTGAGAGAGATTAAATTTGGATGATATATTTCCGTGCTTAGATCCAAGCCAAGTGAACCTAACCAATCGAAATACACATATGCATGTCATACCCGAGCATCCATCTTGTCCAGTCGAGCGAGAATGGATTCAGGAAACGGCTGCCTGACACCGGTGGAGCACGAGGTCGCCGACAGCCACGTTGGTGCCGGGGGTTGCTCTTGACGAGACGCAGTAATCGTCCGGCGGGTGTTCCATGGTAGCTCGGCAGTGGTGAGAGAGGAAGGAGAAGGCCTAACTGAGATGAGTGGTGTTAAGAAGGGGAGAGGGGGTGCTCTTTGCATTGGTTTGGTCTCGGGTTGCGCGGGAGAGACGGCATCGCTCACACGTCCGCGCGCAGATGCAACTAACTGCTGCCCCGCCTGCGCGCATTCCATATATAGAAAGGGCCTCTTGCTAAATTTTCCATTGGACTTTTTCCCACGGGTTTTTTGTTCGTGTGCATCCCATAGATGGCGGGAAATGTATTTTCTATTATTTTTTGCTGCACGCATTTACGGTCCGTTTGGTAACAGGGTTGGGTTGGTACTAGCTGTTTGGAGGGTTGGGAGGGTTAGAGTGATAATTGTGATGTGGTGTGACATTAATTATGTATTATATTAACTTTTTAATGATTATAATATATTTTTTATATTAATAAATTTTTTAGACATAGTTAAAAACATTGTATCAAAGAAATTGTAGTGTCAATGCAAGTAATCCCAACCCAGGTTTGGAGGGTTGGAATGAGGAATATGCCGGTCTACACCGGTGTACACCAGCTACCAAACAGACCCTTAGACTACTGACAGCCAAAACGTAGAGATGGATTTTATTTAAATTAAAAAAATCACGATCATTCATCGCTAACCTTCAAGTAAGGGGAAGAGGATTCTGCTGGATGGAGAGACTGGTGGTGCTACTGTTTGCAACAATGGGAGTCTATAAGTTTGTTCTAAGTTTGGATATTCTTGGATTTTTAGTTGAATTTTAATTGGTATATTGACATAGATGGCATTGATTGTATGGTCTACAAATCTAAGAAACTAGTGAGAATACGCGCGCTTCGCGACGGGAAAAAAGGTATGGAAGAAGAATTAGGAAGGTCATGGTACATCCTCTTTTTGTGTTCAAGTGAACTTCCGAAAATATATCTGAATATTATAAGAAAAATCTATGTAGAGAAAGTATCGGAAAAAATATATGCAAATAAACACTGAGTTTTTCATATTTATATTAAAAACTGAGATTTTAACAGGTATTTTTGAATAAATTCAACTGAATACATAAATTAACTTAACTTTTCTCCTTTCTTTGTAGTTGCTTGATCGCCATTAGATTTTTCTTTACTTTCTTATTCTGAAAGACATGTTCTTTGATCATATCTACTGAAGGTATGTGTTACTAATGATATAGTTAGTGCTTTTATATATTCTATCTATTACATGTTTTAACTCACTGTAATTTTGTATAAACATGAAGCCAGCAAGCATAAACATCCAATTTTCTAAGTTTTCCTACAAAAACGAATATCCAAAAATGATGATCTTAGCAACTTTCTTTAATATCGGCACACAATAAATCAATAATATTCATTAATGGATAATAAAATAGATTATTAACAAATAAAGGAAAAAACAATCATTCAATAATATTCATTAATGGCCAATGAATTAAGTATCAACAAATGAAGAACCTGAATGAATTCATATACACAAACATGAAGTCATCCAATGAAAAAGCCATATTGTTTCTTATATATTCAATCTAGACAACTTTTAAAAGGATAGCAATACATTACACGAAAGAACTCCCAACACTACAAGGAAAACAAGTTGTGGCTACAAAACTATGCTCACGGATAAGGGGTTTATGGTCACAGAATTGATTTCTGACCACAACACGTCGTGGCTAGTAGCGATAGCTACAAGTCTCGTCGCGAGAGTTCTTTAACCACGAATATATCGTGGCCACTACAAGTGACCATAGAACTTATTGTGACCAAAGCTCTTGTATAAAAACTTTGGCCACAGAATTGTAACTACGAGAAACTAGTGGCCACGGAATTATAGTGGCCATAATTTTTTGTCGCCACATTCCGTGACCGCAACTAATTTTTCTTGTAGTGCAACTAAAATCGGAAGTTGTTATTTGGAGCCAAAAATGTATATGAAGCATAAACAACATCTTAATATATCCACTTTTCATCATGTTACGAAAAAATTCGTACAAAAATATCCAACACTTCTATTACACAATGTTATGTCTCTGAAGATATCTGCATTCATAAATACCTAATATTGAGAAAAAAATATATATATAATATAGTACAATTCTAACTAACCTTTCTACCATAGACGAACCCAGATATTCTACATGCCCGATAATTAATGGTGGGGTTTCGGTTCATTAGTTGGTATTTGTTTAACCATGATGATAGTGACTGGCATTTTTTAGTTATGCATTACACACCTCATGTGGATCTAGCTTTCAACAACGTAGAACACATTATGAGAGACGTGGAGGGGGCTTGATTGCTCCATTATATGCATGCTAATGGGGCAAATATGCTTTTCATTGTGGTTTACCTTCATCTTTTTCATGGCCTATATTATGCTATACCTGTCCTAGGGAATTTGTTCATAAGAAGGTAGTGGGAAAGGAAGAGATAGGAGGTTTTCTTATGTGTCCCAACATTTAGTACAGTTGGCGAGTACCCCTGCTCACCATTGTTTTGTGTATAAAGGAAGGCTCGAACACTCTTTAAAGTAATATCTTGTTTCCACAAAAAGTAATAATGAATTCTTGCTCCTGTACATGTTCTTCTCTAGAGTGGATTGATTATAACCCCCAAAAAATACCAGTTTACTACCAAAGATATCTAAAATTGCCTCGCCATTGCGGAGCTAAATTATATAGAACATAATCACATAATCATCAGCAAACCATCTATTAACCTAATACTGAAGCTGAATTTTTTCCACGAACATGGTGTAATTTTGTTCCTTTAGAGATTCAAACGTTGATAGATTATGTTAATATAACCTACAGTTAACCGTGCAAGCACAATATACTCGGCTTACATGTTATCTGTTACTAATACTAATGCATTTTTTTCAGATTTTTTGAGTATAGAAGAAGGCTTAGGCACTAACTAAAAGTAATATTGTGCTCCACATAAAAGAACAATAGATAGGTTATGCCCAAAACCAACAAAGAACATGATTCTATTGAAGATGTCTCAGTTGTGGAACCAATTCAAATGAACACAATCACATAACCAACAAAAAATCATACTAATTACATTCCACAGATGGCTTCATTCTAGAAATAGGATGCAATTTAGTACCTTCAAATACTAATTCTACTAAAGATGTCTCAAATCGCCTCGCATGTCCGGAGCCAAATTCAAATGAACACAATAAAGTGATTACTAAAAGATCATGCTAATTATGTTCCAGAGAGTGGCTTTATTGCACAAAGAGCATGCATTTTAATTCTTTCAGAGGTTCACATATGTATACATTACATAAATATAAGCAAGAGTTTACCACAAATGTTAATTTTACATAGAAGTATCATCACAACCTTCAAAATATCATATATTTTGGTTAAAACTACACTTAAAATTTATGTAACATCATAGTACAATCAATCAATAATTTTCGTTAACATCCTACAAAACAAAGCACTAACCAAGAAGAAATATTTAAAAAACACATTTATTAAAGAAAAGAACTATATTCAAACATACAGTTACACTATTGTAATGCAAACACTCTTTAAAGTAATCTCTGGCATCTTAGACTCCCTGGAGTTCGCTAAAGACCTGCTTGCTCGTGAGGTTTCCAAAGCATCCTTTCATAGGGTGTGGAAAATCTCATCCCATAAACTAATCATCCAGGTCGACTTTGACTCTATCTTTGAAACTCTTGCTCACTCTTCCCTTCAATGCTCAGATGGGACCTGGCTTTGGTTTTACAAATGGTCTCCATCTTTTGGGGCTAAGAGAGTTGAGAAAGTCTCTACCTATTGGATAGGGGATATTGGTTTACCGTTCCATCACTGTTATCCATATATTCTGTGCAATCTTGTTAAACAACTTGGAAAACTTCTTGACTATGAATGCCCGAACCTTTCAATGGATTGTGATGAAGCCTCTATCATCAAATTATTAGTTGATATCTCTGATGTTAAAAACATTCGTCGTGCTATTGAGGTTTTCACCGTCGATGGTATTTTTGAGGTTTCTGTTTTGTCGTTATCTGCAACTAGGGGGGTTAAATTCATACATTACAACACTCCCATGGTTGAAACATCAGCCCTACACAATTCCCCGGTAGCCTATAAACTGGAAGAAGATATGTTGGGGAAACCAAACAAATGGACTCGGCAGGAGCCTGCAACCACTCAGATCGTTGAGTCAGTAGAAGAAAAGGCGGAAATCTACAAGGATGTCGTGTGGGAAAAGGTTAATCTGAATGTGATACCTTTTCCCACCCATAGGGGACCTTCGACGGTGAAAATATTGATTCCTGAGAAGAAACCAGACTGCTCCAATCTTCTTCAAGCTCTGGCTTGGCTCCGAAGTATGGGCCAACAAATTGATCCGTCAATGTCGGACCACATACAAAATATATCATCGAAGGAGGTCGAAGGAGATATGTCTGCTCCGCAACCACTGAACCTGGTGGTTGATTTGGAACCCAAAGGCATCCCTTTGCAAACTCCCATTCAGGCAAAAAAAATTATTCATAGAAGATATGCTAAACCTTTGATATTTATGGATAATTCATGTTTCTTTGGTGTAGTTGTCTTCAACACTTTTTTATGGAATTAAACATTATTACTTGGAACATTGAGGTTTGAGAGGCATTAAAAAGGAAACCAGGTTGAGGAATCTGGTTGTCCATCATAAATTAAGCCTAATCTGTCAGCAAAAAACCAAAACTAGAAATCTCCCGTTTTTTCGAGACACCTCTATATGGTAAAACTTCTGTTGGCATTCTAACATAGATTTTAAAAGTTGTGGTATTATTAATGTTGGGATAAGTCAAAATTGACACTTGAGACAACCATTGATCATGACTTTTTTACGATACTTCAAAATTTTGATTGATAAAAAAATGTTTGTATCATATATGTTTATGGACCCCCAACTGATGGTAGAAAAAAGACTTCATTAACTCTCTTCATGCTCTGCAATTGCAAAATAGTCATGTCATGATGGTTGGTGATTTTAATCTACTAAGATCCCATCAAGACATACTCTCCATTAAACCTCTTAAGGTTCATGACAAACATTTTAATGACTGGATTAACTTGGTTGGTCTTATCGATCTAAAAGAAAAAGGAACTTCCTTTACTTGATCTGGCTCATGTGATTGCTCTTCATGGTCCATCTTGGATAGAATCCTAATCAATCATAGTTTTGTGGATTGTTTTCCTCGTTGTTCCGTGAGAAGGTTGCCAAAAACCTATTCCGACCACATTCCTCTACTCCTTTCGAGTGGTTATTTAAAGGATGGCAACAAAACTTTTAGAATTGAATCCTTCCGGATTCAGAGACCCTCCTTCTATCCTTTGGTGGAGAATTGTTGGGTCATGTTCTTTTTATCCGACAACCCTTTTCATAGATGCTCCACCAAATCCAAATACTTGCGGAAAATGCTTAAATTATGGAAGAAGGAGCTGGTCCCAGACATAAACATTGAAAATTAAAATGCAGAGGAGGAAATTAAGAACTTAGAAAATTTGCTAACAGCCGGACATGTATTAGTCCAACAAAAAATTGAGGAGCAATATCTGTAGCTTGATAAACTAAGAGAGGATGAACACATGAGCTGGCAACAAAGAGCAAAGACCATATACATCAAGGAAGGAAACGAAAATATGAAGTTTCTTAAAGTCATTGCTTTGACAAAAGCCTCAAAGAATTACTTAAATGTGCTAAAAAATAACAAAGGAGATCTTGTGTATGATATTGTTCAGTTGAGTGAGGTGATTGTGGATTTTTACACAAGGTTGTTCGAGGATCCCAGGAACGATGGTAAGATATGGTCTATCCCTTCATCCCTAACCAAGAAGCTTGAAGACCCATCCATCTTCACTAAACCTTTTACACTTTCAGGGATCGAAAACACGATCTCCAATTTTAAAAATAACAAAGCTCCAGGACCGGATGGATTTACTATTGAATTTATAAAAAAATGTTAGTCTATCCTCAAGCCTAACTTTATGGCTCTTGTCGCGGATCTCCATAATGATGATTTTATGGGTAAACGCCACCTTAACAACACTATTATCTCATTAATTTTCAAGAAAGGGGACCCCTTTGAAATTGAGAATTATAGACCGATTAGTTTGATCAATCTACCAATACGCATCATTTCAAAAGTGATTGCCAATAGGTGGGCTCCTTTCCTTGCAGAAAACATCCCTCCCTCTCAATGTGCTTTCTTGAGGAAACGATCTGCGGGAGATGCTTTTGTTATTTCTACCACTATAACACGATTGGGATTGTAGGGGTACTAAGGCCCTCATCCTAAAAATCGACTTCCAAAAAACTTTTGACACCTTAAGGTGGCCTTTCATCCTTGATACTCTTAGAGCCGTGAATTATCCGACCATCTTCATTAACTAGATTAAGGCTTTGTTGGAAACTACTGGCATCTCCTTCAAGGTAGATGGAAATTCTGTTGGCTTCTTTCACCCGGAGAGAGGTGTTCATCAGGGCGATCCTCTGTCCCCTTTTCTTTTTATACACTCTCTTTCTATTCTGGAAGCAATGTTGGCTAAGTTGTCCAAGCACCGAAAATGTAGAGGGTTCTTCAGGAAAGGGATGGAAACGATGATCACCAACATCCAATTCGTTGATGATTTACTAATCTGTTTGGAATTCAATCTTGAAGAATTGAAAACCATCTTCTCCACTATAAAGATGTTCTGATGTCTCTCTAGCCGTGAAATTAATCACACGAAATCTGCTTTTTTATGGATTAAATCTTTCTCCTGCTGAAATTGAGGAGTCACATAAAATCCTAGGTTGGAACTTGGGTGCTTTCCCTTTGGACTACTTGGGATTTCCGCTATCAAAAAAATGACCCAGCTCCAAGGATTAATCTTTTTTAGTGGAAAAATTCTCATCAAAACGGCAGGCTTGGAAGGCCAAGGTGCTTCCTCTTTCGCCCTTATCAACTCTTCACTGACTCCTATCATCACCCATGTGATGTCTTTTTTTAAGGTTCTAGAAGGTATTATACAAAAGATTGACATGATAAGACAAAAATTCCTATGGTCGGGAAATTCCTCGACTCATCATTTGTCAAAGGTCACTTGGACAAATGTAACCCGTCCCACCTCTAACGATGGTTGGGGTATTCTAAAGCATAGCTTATTTAACAATGCTCTTTTTACCAAGCATGTTATGCCAATTGTGGATTTTAAAAGGCCTTGTGTATCTAACTTGATAAGTGCAACTCACTTTAGGGGCGGACCAATTATCTTGCTTGGAAAGGTAAAGCGTTCACATTCCTTAATTTGGAAAAGTCTAATCAAAGGCTCGTTACCTCTGCATCCGATCATTCATAAGAAGTTGTGTAATGGCTCTTTCTCGTCTATGTAGATCAATTTAATGGTAACAAACCTCTTATCCAGACTCATTAAAATGTATGGTCGTACATGAAAAATAAAAACATCTCTATTGAAAAGGGGTTAAAAATTTAGAAAGCTCGTTTCAACTGGTTCAAAGCTATGAAAATAAGTCTTCCTCTAGCGCTTTGGAGATCGGAAAATGATATGACGATCTATCCAAACTGAAGACCTCAACAGGATCGTTCAGTCACCAAAACTTATACTCTATAATGGTGGATGGGGGAGTCAGATCCCTCGTTGATGCAAACTTTAGGAAACAATCGCTGGACCCCAAGAGTTTATTATTTCATTTGGTTGCTGGCACATAATAAGATTATCACGCAGGATTTTTTAGAGCGTATGAAAATTTAATCAGTTAGTAGATGCTACCTTTGTAAAAATGACCTGGAAAATTACTTTCATTTATTCAAGGACTGTGATTTTACCAAAGGTATTTTTAGGAGATGTGCTATAAAATCGAATTTTGAGGGTTTCGAAAATATGTTAATAGGGAAAGGGAAAATGACAACAAATAATCTGGAATGGCAGCAATGGGTGATTAACTTTACTATTTGGTGGCTAATTTGGAAAGGTTGCCGCAAACTCGCTTTCGATGGTGTTCCAGTTGATGCAAAATTTATAATTAAAGAAGTCTTTTTAATTTGCTCCGTTAGATCTGATTTAAACTTCTAACCTGATTTATTTTGCAGGAATTTGGAGATATGACCAAATTAATTTGTTTATTGCTAAATTTCTCCTCCTCTAATCAATTGCTTCGTGTGGCCTTTTTTTGGTTGGTCCTCTATTTTTTAGGTTGCTCTACTGCTGAGGTTTCTCCTAATCCTAGTCTGGCTTCCTATCATTCATTGGACGGCCTTCTTTGTGTTGTCGGGTCGTGCTCCTGCGCCTTTTCATGGGTTTTTAACTCCGACCTCCATTCTAATACATTGGGTGCTACTTCGCTGCCACAGACTTTTTGGCTGGGTGATCTGCAGCCTTGCTTCAGCTTCTCTTGGATCTGTTGGCGAGTTTTTTTTGGGGTGTTCTTCTCTTAAGTCATGTTTTCTTATCTTATCCTCTGTTTGTTTATCATTTCTGGCCTGTGCTTATGCTCAAGCGTTTCATGTACTGAATCATTTATGATGAATGAACTTGAATCTTTTTTTCTAAAAAAACTATTGTAATGCAAATACCAAGACAAAAAGTAAAAACATTCAATCGGTAAATTTCAACATTACCATTTAAAAAGCACCTTATCCTGGGCACATTTTTTCAATCAAACGCATTACGCAAAATCCACAAATAGTATTCAATAACAACAGAGTCAAGCATGATGGGAATAATACTTAAAAAAATAAATGCTTAAGAAATAAAACCATAAACCACATCAACTTAAAATCATCTTTATAGGAAGACTACGAAGTTTTTTATTTCCAGTAATTGCAGTATGTACATGGAAAAACTAAAGCATATAACATTTAATACCCAAGTTCATTTGTTTTAAGATAATTTATGAATCCATTCCATCTCGAATTCAATTTTAATTTTTTCTTCCGAATGATCTTCTCTTCTTTTTAGGACGTTCTACTTTCAGAGAAAGCTTTACATTAACGAATGCTAATAGGCTTAATCTCTCTAAATCAACAGTGAATACAATCTTCTCAACCAATACATCTTGAAAGAAACAAAGAAAATGGGGGGAAAATAAAAGAGGAATAAACAAACAAAGGTTCTAAAAATTAGAAGGATGACAACATCCCTCGTTCAACATAAAACAACTAAAAAATGAAATATAATAAGACAAAATCATATAGTTGTAAAAAAACACAACCTACCGGGTTCCTTGAAGTGGGAATACACTGCAAGCTTTGCCCACAAGACAGACGGAATATGTAGGCTGATCACAAAGAAGCCAACAAAGGAGGTAAAGATGAGAGAACCAGAAGAACATACCTTAACCGAGGGCAAATGACGCATGCAATGTAACATTCGATAACACAGAAGTTATCAAGCACCACCGAGTATAACAAATTCATAGAAGAAATCCATACAAAACTTCCATTCATAGAAAACTTCATCCTTACAAAACTTGTGCATCCTCTGCTATAACTTGATTCCCTTGGGATCATTCTTGCCCCCCTTGATCTCCTACACCAGCTCCTACAATATCCTAGAGATGATATGCAAACAACAACATAAGCTCAGGTGGACTTGGGATCACTCGCTTGAATTCAACATTTGATGAGCAACAACATAAAGGGAAGGTAAAATGTACCTGATTGATGAGCAACTTCTTCACAATGTTGCAGATATTGCTATGGGCATTCCCATGGTAGTTGCGCATGTCTTTGAGGTCGTGTTTGTTGCCGAAAAAGATGGGATGGGTGCATAGGAAGAACAACTTGTAGGTGCGGCAAAAGAAACTGATGAGGTGGGGGTTGGGGACCTATCTCCCCCTTTTCGTCTCCCATGGCCTTCATGTTCCACACCATCGAAATGCTTGTTTGTGCACTAATCAATCTCTCGGAAAATTTTCAGATTGAAGAAAAGGGAGAGGAGTTGGGCCAATGTGTCCGGAAGGTCCTATCCTATGCGAGCTTCTTGCTGGAGATGGTTTCCACAGAGATGCATTAGTCGATGGGGGCAAGGATGTCCTAAACGAGGGAGAAGACTTTGTGCAGTTGGAACCGCTTGGTCATTGCAAGCAACGAAGAGATGATGCAAGTAAAAGTGCCCCTCGCCTCTCGTCGTTGAAGGGGAAGGAGAAGAAGGATATGGGAGAGAGACGGAGGCAGGTGATCGAATGACAATGGTGATAACAACCAAAGAAGGCATTAACATAATGGATGACAGATGGCATTATATATACCAACGTAAACATGATTATACACGTAGAAAAAAAGAGCTGAGAGGATTTCAAAGTGTAGAGAAGAAGCCATGTGTCCAGTGCAGGGAAGTGGGGAGGAGAACCCGATTTTAGTATATTTAAAAGATACGCATAATGGGCATGCGCACGTGCACTGTGCTCTGTTCTTTGTGGATGGGCTGGGGGGTGCGTGGGTAGTTTTCACGTAGCGAAGCTGATCCTCTGCAGTCCTGCAGAGGTCTGCTATAAATCGAGAGCAAGCTGGAGCCGTTCGATCACAAGATCAAGCGGTTCACATGTTAAGGACTAGGTGCACGCGTGTGTGCATGGAAAGGGAATGGACATGCGTGCATGGTGTTGGAAACACGACCCGTCGATATCGTCTTCTCTCGGATACCAATTGTTGGGGATACAAACCCCCTTGGACGGATGCGGATGCACAATCACCCACCACCACGGAAGCATGTGAAAGAAAGAACAACCAGATATAACAGCGGTTGGTCATCTCTCGCGACTACCAGAGAAGAAAGATCACTATAGAGAACGAGTACAACTCTCTCCGTTCCCTCGCTCTTTCATCTCTTTCTTCTCTCTCTCTATAGAGGTTACATTACTTTTGTGATGGTGTTGCAGTAATGCCTCCACACCCCTCTATGTATAGCATAATTACAACCCTATGTATAGCATAATTACAACCTCATAATCCAATTCTCAATTGGACTATCAATAGAATACAACTCAATTATTATTAGGAATAGGAGTCCCACCATTAAGATTCCTAATCCTAATATGACTCCAATCCTAACAATCTCCCCCTAGAGTTGAATTCCATCACGATCTCTTCATCGTATTGGGTCTGCACTGAGACATCCTCGTCATCTGCAAGTCTCGTTAGAAGGAACTCACCGCTTTTGGGTGATGCACCCATTGCTAGGTGTCCTCGACGTGCCACCTTGCACGATCTCCTACCAGCCACCGCTAACAGAATTCTTCGATGTCTCTGGTCGATTTCTCCAAGAAACCACCATATCATGGCTTCTAAGGATCGCGTCATCTATTGCATCGTCGTCTTGTAGCGGAGGTCGATTGCGCATCTGCATCTGCATCCGAATCAGGTGGTTCGTGTCCCAACTTGTATCAGAGCAGAGTTGGTACCGGGTCGTATCCCATCACATGTACTTTATATATTAAAGAAGAAATGAGAGAGCTTGGAGAGGAGAAAATATAACAGTTGGAGATTGAAGCCAAGACAAGGGTCGTTGATCATAATAAATAATATAATGACAGGAGAATACTGACTTAAGCAAAATGATGTCTTGGTTCCAAAACTCATGTCACTCCAAGAAGTAGTAGAACTAGCGACCAGGTCACATGTGGTTTCCTTTGTGACCGTCCCATCTGATCGGAGGAGATGGTCGATAGTCTGTCACCGTCAGGTCGCGTCCCATTAGATCGGAGGGGATGGTGTCTTTGAACTTCCCCTGCTGATCACCAGAGGGGATGGTTCCATATGTCGCCTTTGTTATGACCAGCAGCAACGGTTGCGTCCTTCCACTCTGGTTGCACCGAAGGAGACGGTAACGACCATCCATCATCATGAAGCATATGGGACAATGGAGACCGTCTCCTCTGACTAACCAGAGGAGTCTCTAGAATGAGGGTGTGCCTTTTTGGTGTTACAGTGTCCGCACACGACTTCTAATAAATTCCAAATAATTTAGCTACAACTACAAGATAAAAGATACAAAATGATGTAAAGGGAAAGTAGAGTGTAAGATCCTAAACTCAACTACTCCATATCATATCTTGCATATTGTTCAATTATCTGGCTTGATGTAACGATTCTAACAAAATCATTTCATGCCAATCGGAGGTTAGTACACATTGTTATGAATATTTAAGGAATATCAACATTTCTAAAGATTGTAATTATCCTTTAACCATTCGTCATTAGAACTAATTAAACATGATTAAGAAAATTTGGTAATGATAAAGGTTACATATCATGGTTGAGGATCCTAATCATGATTAGTATATCTAATCTTAATTAAGGATAATTAATCTCAACTGCTAGTAATTTAATAAATTAGAATTAATTAAGTGTCATTAGCGAAATCATGTTCTTCAAAATAGACATGAGAAGAATCATGGGTCGTATAACCCATAACTTTCACGATGACATAGTCGATATATGGGATGACATATCATCGTACTTTACAATAAGTGATGTATGGCTCGTATGTCCTAATGATTGGGCATTGAGCAGGGCGAGGTGGAAGCTTATAAGCACTAGTGACGCGTTGCTGGAAAGAAGAGGAAGGAGCGAGGTGTGAGTCACTCTTAATTAGCATGTAACTGGAATGAGGTAGCTAGATAGATTTAATTCGAGTCATCTTTCAATAGAAACTTCCTTCTATAGTATATTAATGTATAATGAAGAAATCACCCACCATGATATAAATATGTAGATAGATTTTTTTCAGTACTGAGCACTCTCTTAGTCCTCTTATATATTTTCTGAAAGGGTTTTTATCAGTTGTGCCCCTCTGAGATATTGCAATTTCAGTTATGCCCCTCCCTTTTTTGGAATATCAGTTATGCCCCTACCTTCTTGCAAAATTCACAGTTGTGCCCTTCTATTAAGGTAAAGTACGAGTATAACTGATATTACAAATGGATAGAACTATGAATTTAGCAAGAAGGTAGGGCATAACTGATATTCCAAAAAAGAGAGGGGCATTACTGAAATTGCAATATCTCAGAGGGGCACAACTGATAAAAATCCTTTCTGAAAATTCAACAAGCACCTGAGAGTCATCCCAGAGAAAATAGCCAGCCACTAGTCGTTGTTCCAGTAACAGCAGTTTAGCAGTCGCTAGTTTTTGTGCTTTCTTTTTCAAATTGAGTTACATGTAAACAGACATAATTTAAGATAATTTACTATATAAGCAAATATCAATGCAACTTCCCATTTAGAAGTTTTGATAGCTTCAAAGTCTATGAAATGAGAGGAGATATTATAACATAGAGTAATCCTTAATGTGGATTAGGATGGATATGATCAAATAAGAAGGGAATACATAAAAGGAATTAACATAATCAAAAAAATTTCAAGGAAAGGAAAGACCAATTTTATAACTCCTAAATTTGTTTACCTTTATTTCCTTTTCTATTTACCATTCACTCACTATCGCCATATATTTATCTAAAAATACAAGAAGCACTTGAAAGCCATCAAAGAGTCAACAGCCAACCAACCACTAGTCATTATTCGAGTATCGCATCGTTTAGTAGTCCTTATTTTTTGTCCTTTCTTTTTATGAGTTACATGTAAATAGATACAATTTATGATATTATATATATATATAGGGAGTTGGGAGCCTAAGCCCAGGGTGTAGATAACTACCTACACCCGACCTTTTTTTGCATGATTTTTGAGTTTTTTTGAATGAAACCTTAGGGGGATTTTCTTAATATATTGAGAGGAATATGTGTTTCAAGTTTCATGCAAAACAAACATTCCTAACACATTCATCTAGAAGGGGTCAATTTCAGTAATTCTGATACCGTAAAATTTGATAGTCTTGATGAAGATGATAGGAGTCTCGAATTAAGTTGAATTTTGAATGACACCATGGTGGTACATAGTGATCTAATTCCCCCAAGATTTCATTTCAAAAAAATCAAAAATCTATGAAAAAATGAGTCGGGTGTAGGTAATTACCTACACCCCTGGGTGTAGGCTCCCATTTCTCATATATATATGGGAGTTGGGAGCCTAAGCCCAGGATGTAGGTAACTACCTACACCCGGCCTTTTTTTTGCATGATTTTTGAGTTTTTTTGAATGAAACCTTAGGGGATTTTCTTAATATATTGAGAGGAATATGTGTTTAAGTTTCATGCAAAACAAACATTCCTAACACATTCATCTAGAAGGGGTCAATTTCAGTAATTCTGATACCGTTAAAATTTGATAGTCTTGATGAAGATGATAGGAGTCTCGAATTAAGTTGAATTTTGAATGACACCATGGTGGTACATAGTGATCTAATTCCCCCAAGATTTCATTTCAAAAAAATCAAAAATCTATGAAAAAATGAGTCGGGTGTAGGTAATTACCTACACCCCTGGGTGTAGGCTCCCTTTTCTCATATATATATGGGAGTTGGGAGCCTAAGCCCAGGGTGTAGGTAACTACCTACACCCGGCCTTTTGTTTGCATGATTTTTGAGTTTTTTTTAATGAAACCTTAGGGGGATTTTCTTAATATATTGAGAGGAATATGTGTTTCAAGTTTCATGCAAAACAAACATTCCTAACACATTCATCTAGAAGGGGTCAATTTCAGTAATTCTGATACTGTTAAAATTTGATAGTCTTGATGAAGATGATAGGAGTCTCGAATTAAGTTGAATTTTGAATGACACCATGGTGGTACATAGTGATCTAATTCCCCCAAGATTTCATTTCAAAAAAATCAAAAATCTATGAAAAAATGAGCCCGGTGTAGGTATTACCTATACCCCTGGGTGTAGGCTCCCTTTTCTCATATATATATGGGAGTTGGGAGCCTAAGCCCAGGGTGTAGGTAACTACCTACACCCGGCCTTTTTTTTGCATGATTTTTGAGTTTTTTTGAATGAAACCTTAGGGGGATTTTCTTAATATATTGAGAGGAATATGTGTTTCAAGTTTCATGCAAAACAAACATTCCTAACACATTCATCTAGAAGGGGTCAATTTCAGTAATTCTGATACCGTTAAAATTTGATAATGTTGATGAAGATGATAGGAGTCTCGAATTAAGTTGAATTTTGAATGACACCATGGTGGTACATAGTGATCTAATTTCTCCAAGATTTCATTTCAAAAAAATCAAAAATCTATGAAAAAATGAGTCGGGTGCAGGTAATTACCTGCACCCCTGGGTGTAGGCTCCCTTTTCTCATATATATATGGGAGTTGGGAGCCTAAGCCCAGGGTGTAGGTAACTACCTACACCCGGCCTTTTTTTTGCGTGATTTTTTGAGTTTTTTTGAATGAAACCTTAGGGGGATTTTCTTAATATATTGAGAGGAATATGTGTTTCAAGTTTCATGCAAAACAAGCATTCCTAACACATTCATCTAGAAGGGGTCAATTTCAGTAATTCTGATACCGTTAAAATTTGATAGTCTTGATGAAGATGATAGGAGTCTCGAATTAAGTTGAATTTTGAATGACACCATGGTGGTACATAGTGATCTAATTCCCCCAAGATTTAATTTCAAAAAAATCAAAAATCTATAAAAAATTAGTCGGGTGTAGGTAATTACCTACACCCCTGAGTGTAGGCTCCCTTTTCTCATATATATATGGGAGTTGGGAGCCTAAGCCCAGGGTGTAGGTAACTACCTACACCCGGCCTTTTTTTTGCATGATTTTTGAGTTTTTTTGAATGAAACCTTAGGGGGATTTTCTTAATATATTGAGAGGAATATGTGTTCCAAGTTTCATGCAAAACAAACATTCCTAACACATTCATCTAAAAGGCCGGGTCAATTTCAGTTATTCTGATACCGTTAAAATTTGATAGACTTGATGAAGATGATAGGAGTCTCGAATTAAGTTGAATTTTGAATGATACCATGGTGGTACATAATGATCTAATTCCCCCAAGATTTCATTTCAAAAAAATCAAAAATCTATGAAAAAATGAGTCGGGTGAAGGTAGTTACCAACACCCCTGGGTGTAGGCTCCCTTTTCTCATATATATATGGGAGTTGGGAGCCTAAGCCCAGGGTGTAGGTAACTACCTACACCCGGCCTTTTTTTGCATGATTTTTGAGTTTTTTGAATGAAACCTTCGGGGGATTTTCTTAATATATTGAGAGGAATATGTGTTTCAAGTTTCATGCAAAACAAACATTCCTAACACATTCATCTAGAAGGGGTCAATTTCAGTAATTCTAATACCGTTAAAATTTGATAGTCTTGATGAAGATGATAGGAGTCTCGAATTAAGTTGAGTTTTGAATGACACCATGGTGGTACATAGTGATCTAATTCCCCCAAGATTTCATTTCAAAAAAATCAAAAATCTATGAAAAAATGAGTCGGGTGTAGGTAATTACCTACACCCCTGGGTGTAGGCTCCCTTTTCTCATATATATATGGGAGTTGGGAGCATAAGCCCAGGGTGTAGGTAACTACCTACACCTGGCCTTTTTTTTGAATGATTTTTGAGTTTTTTGAATGAAACCTTAGCGGGATTTTCTTAATATATTAAGAGGAATATGTGTTTCAAGTTTCATGCAAAACAAACATTCCTAACACATTCATCTAGAAGGGGTCAATTTCAGTAGTTCTGATACCGTTAAAATTTGATAGTCTTGATAAAGATGATAGGAGTCTCGAATTAAGTTGAATTTTGAATGACACCATGGTGGTACATAGTGATCTAATTCCCCCAAGATTTCATTTCAAAAAAATCAAAAATCTATGAAAAAATGTGTCGGGTGTAGGTAATTATCTACACCCCTAGGTGTAGGCTCCCTTTTCTCATATTTATATGGGAGTTGGGAGCCTAAGCCCAGGGTGTAGGTAACTACCTACACCCGTCCTTTTTTTTGCATGATTTTTGAGTTTTTTTGAAAGAAACCTTAGGGAGATTTTTTTAATATATTGAGAGGAATATGTGTTTCAAGTTTCATGCAAAACAAACATTCCTAACACATTCATCTAGAAGGGGTCAATTTCAGTAATTCTGATACCGTTAAAATTTGATAGTCTTGATGAAAATGATAGGAGTCTCGAATTAAGTTGAATTTTGAATGACACCATGGTGGTACATAGTGATCTATTTCCCTCAAGATTTCATTTCAAAAAAAATAAAAAATCTATGAAAAAATGAGTCGGGTGTAGGTAATTACCTACACCCCTGGGTGTAGGCTCCCTTTTCTCATATATATATATATATATATATATATATATATATATATATGGGAGTTGGGAGCCTAAGCCCAGGGTGTAGGTAACTACCTACACCCGGCCTTTTTTTGCATGATTTTTGAGTTTTTTTGAATGAAATCTTAAGGGGATTTTCTTAATATATTGAGAGGAATATGTGTTTCAAGTTTCATGCAAAACAAACATTCCTAACACATTCATCTAGAAGGGGTCAATTTCAGTAATTCTGATACCGTTAAAATTTGATAGTCTTGATGAAGATGATAGGAGTCTTGAATTAAGTTGAATTTTGAATGACACCATGGTGGTACATAGTGATCTAATTCCCCCAAGATTTCATTTCAAAAAATCAAAAATCTATGAAAAAATGAGTCGGTGGAGGTAATTACCTACACCCCTGGGTGTAGGCTCCCTTTTCTCATATATATATGGGAGTTGGGAGCCTAAGCCCAGGGTGTAGGTAACTAGCTACACCCGGCCTTTTTTTGCATGATTTTTGAGTTTTTTTAAATGAAACCTTAGGGGGATTTTCTTAATATATTGAGAGGAATATGTGTTTCAAGTTTCATGCAAAACAAACATTCCTAACACATTCATCTAGAAGGGGTCAATTTCAGTAATTCTGACACCGTTAAAATTTGATAGTCTTGATGAAGATGATAGGAGTCTCGAATTAAGTTGAATTTTGAATGACACCATGATGGTACATAGTGATCTAATTCCCCCTAGATTTCATTTCAAAAAAATCAAAAATCTATGAAAAAATGAGTCGGTTGTAGGTAATTACCTACACCCCTGGGTGTAGGCTCCCTTTTCTCATATATATATGGGAGTTGGGAGCCTAAGCCCAGGGTGTAGGTAACTACCTACACCTGGCCTTTTTTTTGCATGATTTTTGAGTTTTTTTTAATGAAACCTTAGGGGGATTTTCTTAATATATTGAGAGTAATTTGTGTCTCAAGTTTCATGCAAAACAAACTTTCCTAAGACATTCATCTAGAAGGGGTCAATTTCAGTAATTCTGATACCGTTAAAATTTGATAGTCTTGATGAAGATGATAGGAGTCTCGAATTAAGTTGAATTTTGAATGACACTATGGTGGTACATAGTGATCTAATTCCCCTAAGATTTCATTTCAAAAAAATAAAAAATATATGAAAAAATGAGTCGGGTGTAGGTAATTACCTACACCCCTGGGTGTAGGCTCCCTTTTCTCATATATATATGGGAGTTGGGAGTCTAAGCCCAGGGTGTAGGTAACTAACTACACCCGGCCTTTTTTTTGCATGATTTTTGAGTTTTTTTGAATGAAACCTTAAGGAGATTTTCTTAATATATTGAGAGGAATATGTGTTTCAAGTTTCATGCAAAACAAACATTCCTAACACATTCATCTAGAAGGGGTCAATTTCAGTAATTCTGATACCGTTAAAATTTGATAGTCTTGATGAAGATGATAGGAGTCTCGAATTAAGTCGAATTTTGAATGACACCATGGTGGTACATAGTGATCTAATTCCCCCCAATATTTCATTTCAAAAATATCAAAAATCTATGAAAAAATGAGTCGGGTGTAGGTAATTACCTACACCCCTGGGTGTAGGCTTCCTTTTCTCATATATATATATATATATATATATATATATATATATATATATATTAGTACGATTTTTTATGTTGTAAATAGAAATATGTTGAATGCTTTCTTCATATCATCTTATATGGTAGTAGTTTCCTAATTTTAGCCATTATTATTAAATAAAATTATTGCTAAATAACCGAATCTAGTGAACATTAGAAGATTTAATGACTTCAGAATTAGGGTTTGACATTTGGGATCTATTCAGGACGATAAGGTTCAATTTACATAATCCTTATTTAATTTTTTATATATAGTATATGACCTTATTAGGCTAAGTTAAGACTCCTGATTTATTTTTATTGTTAGAGAAACTTACGTCGCAATCACAACAAATGAAGGCACAATATGCGAGGGTCCCTTACCATCTCCTGCTAAGAAACTCTGCTTACTTGTTTGGTGTAACATAAGAAAGTATGCTTCCAAATCATGCTTTAGTGATTATCATTCTAGGTCGACATTAATATCTAAAACAAGATATTGACATATAAACATTTAGGGCTCGTTTGGTTACTGGGTTATCTCGAGTACCTGATTTATTCATCTGCATCCATGGGTTGGAATTCCATCGCAAACCAATGTGACATAACATCACATTTCTCGTTCCAACCATTTCCAATCCTCCTAACCATCCAAACAAATACTATTCACATGATGTTACTCCAACCCAACCCAACCCAACCCAGTTACCAAACATGCCCTTAATAAAAAAGTAACAATCAAATACACTAAATAGAATATGCTCAAATAAAACATAACTAGTAGGTATCTCGTGTGTTGCATTGGAATACATGTGTGTGAGAGTAATGAACAACAATTTATTAGTTAGGAAATAACTATGGAATTCATGATATTATTCTATATGCAATTGGAAAATTAGTTAAACGTAATATCAGAATCCTGAAACATCTCCGCCCATAATATAAGATTGGTAACATATGTTACGAGGAAATGGAGTCTAGTTCATGAAGTAGATAACCTTACTTATTTCATGTTCATATTTTATTTTTTTTATTTTTTTTAAAAATACTATCATAGTTTTTTTCATAATTTTATCCCTCTAATATGTCATCCAAATCTCGTCAAAAATATATACTCATATACCCTCCATCTAGAGCATGTAATTTTAGCGATATTAGATTTACTATAATCGACCTGTTCTGGATGGAGGGCGTAGAAGCCCATATTTCTAACAAATTTTGAATGACATATTAGCGGGATATAATTATGAAAATCTACGGTAGCATTTTTCAAAAAAAAAAGGAACAAAATATAGACATAAAGTATGTAAGGTTACTTACATCATGAAGTGCGTTCCCTTTCCTCTATTACAAGGACACGTACTTTATACTAAACGTAAATGGTTCAAACATTATAAGATATGATTGCCGACGATTTCCATCGTAATAATAAGTTCATAGATTAATCTGTTGCAAGCAACATAGTCAGTTATAGTTATATAAGCAGATTCAAACTTGATAGACTTGTTCTAACTAATAAATAAATGTACAAATCAAATAATCACAATGCACATTTGGGAGAAGTACTCAATTGAATTTGAGCAATGCAAATAAAAAACATATGAATTAGATCAACACCACGATAAATTGATGATAACACAAACAAACAAAAAGTCTAAACTGCTTATCTAAAATGGAAGCTTGGGAGGCTTCTGCAGTCGAAAAAGTCCAAGCAGACGTGTGATGTGAGATTATTCGGACCATATTCAAGTATAATCTTTCTGTTCATAAGATCTGCTGACCGTGGATCGCAGCTGCTTGCATTTCTGCTTCGTGGATCATAGAACTAGACTTTATATATCGATATGTGGTTTTCTTCGAGACTTCTGAAACTTGAATTTGAACTAGTGAACATGGTCACTTTGACTTAAGCTCTTTCAGACCTTCTTCAATATCTTGCCTCTGGACCTTGTTGTTCAAATCAAGGTTTTAAAAACCGGACCGGACATTGAACCGACCAGTCTTCGGTTTGGTCCAACCGAGTTGGACCGTCGGTCCAAACCGATCGGACTGGTGATGATGTAAGCATGATGTCATCATTACTATTGACTCGGAAAAAACCAGATCGGGCTTAATTTACTGGTCAAACCGGTCGAACCGATTTTTTGAACTGATAAAACATGATACATATATGTGAGCACATATTTATATATCAATGAAATAATCGTTTAAAATGTCAAATCTTTTAATAGAATAACATGATTGCCTATTTCGAGTAAAACTCGATAAAAGTTAGTCACATTTTCTAGAATTATATATGAATATAATATCCTAATCATTTATTTATAATTGCTTCTACAAAATTACTCTAAGAAAGTATTGGCATAACACATATTCCAAAAAAGAGAGACATAACTTATATTGCAGAAGTTAAGAAGGGCATAAGTGATAAAAACCTCATTATTTTATTATTTAAACCTTTATTTTTTGAAAATTTACCAAACCATCAAAACTGGATCAATCCGGTCCGACCACCGATCGAACCTAATTTTTTATTTTTCTTTTTTTTGAAATTAATTACACAAAACTGGCCGAATCGAACGGATCGGAGTCAGTTCCCGATCCAACTGATCCGACCGGCCGGTCCGATCCGGTTTTGTAAACCCTAGTCCAAATCAAATCCTCTCATTTACATGTAGATTGTTCGGCACATAATACTCATGTCTAACAGTCCGGCATATAATATTCATATAATACTATATTTAAATAATAAAATACATAATAATGAGAAGATTACAATATTTGAAAAAAAAGTAAGGGTTACTCCTACGCCTATTCCAACTCGTCTCTAAACCTGGCCAATGGGTGGGTGAGTGGGTGGGGGCGGGGGGGGGGGGGGGGGGAGGGGGCGTTCCTCCTCCTAGTCCGCTCATGAGTTATATTAAAAAAATAAAAAATTACTTTAGATTTGGTCCATGGACCAGATCGGCCCGGCTCACATCTACGCAGGGCTTGGGTCTTGAAGTATAGCCCATGGATCGGGCTAGCCCACACTTTATCCAGGTCTAATTGACATCTTCTTCCTTATCCTATCGTCTTCTTGTTCATCCTCCTAGATTTGACCGTGACCTTGAGAACTTGAAATTCCATCCTATCGACTTTCCATGAATGCATAAAAATCACTCCATATCTTGTTGCATTTTCTGTACTTCCTCTTCATGTCTCGTTATTCATTCGTTAAGGACGATCCACGCTCCAGAAGAGACTTGATCGATCTTCATGGAGTATTCACTAGTTGGTTATGCCGAATGTTGGTGGTATGCCACCCAAGAGCACAGGTATGAACCCATCTCTTGGGTCGTCATTGGCTCCTACCTCAACTCAATGAATCGATTTGCCAGTCCTCTACATGATGATCCAAATAGAACTCGGTACGGAACTTATCGAGCTGGATTATTTGGCAGCAATGACATGTTAATTTTACTTCTTATACTCTGTCAAAGAAATCTCTATAAGCTAATGTACATAGGGATTCAGGTCCTTGCAAGAACTATAATGATTTGAAATCTGGATATGCCCATAACCGTATAACGAGGAATCGGTACTATGGATGCAAATGGATATGGATATATCTGTATACGATTCACCACCGTATTCATTTTATACAAATTTTTGACATCTATGTTCATCAATTTTAAAATAGATAAGTATATGGATATCACTTTAATATCCACAAAATTGTATATGTATATCTATTTTTATATATAAATATAGTAGTATATTATTTTAATTATATATAATAAATTTTAATACTTTCATTCATCCTATTTCTCATGATTATTATGATATAAATACATTTACTATATATTTATATCAGATATATATTATTTAAGCGAATATATAAAATATTTCTAATATTATTTGTATACGATCAGTATTTATTTTAGATCCCTATATTTTTTCAAGAATATGAACTATATTTGTATTTAAAAAAAGACAAGGATATGAGTGCAACTCAGGGAAAGAGACTGAGTCAACTCCACTACTTCTGCAGCAGAGACTTCTCTTGCCCGCAGCCGTTAAATCTCGATTCAACGGTGGTGAGAGCATCATCCTCCCCAACAAAGTCGAAAGAAGGGAAGTGTTGGGCGGCAGCCACACCGCCGGCTGCTACGATGCGCCGGTGCTTCAGCTTCCCGCAGCCCTCCACTCCTCCCGCAACCCCAGACGGCATCCAGTCTTCCTCCGGTGAGCCCACCGACCGGTCCCCCTCAACCTTCAAGCTGACCTCGCTGGAGTACTCTCGCACCATCGAGACCCGTTCCTTCCAGGAGATCTGGTCCTCCATCCACTCCTCCCCTCCCCTCTCCCCCTCCTCCCTCCTCCGCCCCGACCCCGCCTCCGTCTTCGCCGCCCTACGCGACGCCCGCCCTTCCGCCCTCACCCCCCACGCCTCCGCCCTCTTCGACTACAGCGAGCGTACTTCCCGCCTCTGCCTCTCCCTCCAGCACTCCGTCCACCGCGCCCGCCTCCTCTACGACCCCCTCCACTCTCTCCTCGACGTCCTCCCCGATCCCCTCTCCGCCGACCACTCCTCCGCCGTCTTCGACGCCCTCCACCAATTCCACGCCTCCGACAACCCTTTCCCGACCTCCGACTTCGACGACGTCCGCCGCTTCTTCGCGGTCCTCCGCCCGCAGCTCCAGTCCCTCCTTGACGATGCCCGCAGGAAGCGCCAGCTCCTCCGCCGCGTCACGGAGGTATCCGCCGTGTGCCTCATTGCTGCCACTGTAGGGATTGCTGTCGCCGGTTTCATCATCGCGACGCATGGCCTCGCGGCATTGGCGATGGCGCCGATGGCCGGGTTGAAATTGCCTGGGGATCTGCTGGAAAAGAGGAAGGAGAGGGCGAGGCAGGATTTGAAGGGGCTGGAGGATGCTCTGGAGGGGACGTATGTAGTGGATTACCTTGAGACTATACGTTGCCTCGTGACAGCACTGCGATCGAGCGTGGAGAGCGACTTGTTCGTGGCAGGGGTAGGGGTGCGGCAGGGGAGGGAGAGGGGGGCGATGGAGGAGGTGGTGAAGCACATCAGGAAGAATCAGAAGGCGTTCATCAAGGGCCTCACCGAGCTCGAGGAGCACGTCTGTATCTGCTGCACCGCTGTCAATCGTTCGCGGTCGCGGTTGCTCGAGCATGTCCACCTTAGGAGCAGGCACAACAGCTCAGGCGCTTCTGTTCAGTAGTGTAATTCGTATAGGATCCGGTTGCGTGTTGAAAGGATTGAATTCGTGCCGCTGCCCAAATGCTGTATCTTTGATGCATTGAAGGTTGCTGATCACAACATAAAATCTCTTCTCCTTCCACAAATGAGAAGTAGGAATTCATCTCTGGGGCCTGCAAATGCTGCGTTCTTCGTGATGCTTTAAAGGGTTTGTGCTGCACATTAAAGTTTGATGGGTTACTATTCAGCTTTGGAGATCCAAATGACAAGAAAGTTATATGCAGTCAACTATATAAGTTAGATTTTGTTGATACTAGTTTACTTTAGTTGTGATTGGTTCTTGTCGACTATTATGATGGATCTTGGGAGCCTATGGTCAGTTGATCGGGTTCTTAAGTGAGGTATGCTTGCGTATAGAATTGCGAGAGGAAGGTAAAGTATGCTGCTTTTCAAGAAACAGAAGCTAAGGTCTAACATGCCAATCAGCTTTACCTGATCACGATGAAAGAAGCTCATTGCAAGAAATTTGGATGGATTCCTCAGCAACCTTGGAAGAAGCTTATATTTCTGTTATCGCATGTTGACAGCTTGATGATAGGATTCATTCGGAGATGAGCTTTCAAGATGCAGATGGATCGAATGCACCTGTTCTGCATAGGCGAGGTTATCATAATGGCAGATATCCATGGCATCTTAGAGGTGTCGAAGGGAGATAATGTTGGTTCTGGAGTCGATGGAGACCTAGCTGCAAATCCAGACCTTACAGAGAATGTTCACTTTCAGATGAAAACTGGGCAACTTCTTGTTTAGTTTATCATTCTTCAACAGCTGTAGATTGGCGACAAATGCATCATGGAGACTGAGGTTGTCTACTGGTACATGGAAGCTTAATTCAGCAAAATCAAGTTTGGGATCATTACCGAGATCACCAATGTCGAATTTCCCACAGACATCAGTGGAAAAGATTTCGCAGCGCTTGGAATGATAAACAATCGACGAATTCATTCATGATATGCAGTAGCGCAAAGTCTCTCCACTCCAGAACGTGCAGATGTAGAGGGAGGTATCAAGTTTGCAGCAGGAGTAGCTTGGATTCATTTCTTGGCTATTGCAAAGACCGCAGGCAAGCAGTTCACCGGTATTAATGCCATTTGCTCTCATCAGTGCTTCAACGGCAGATGATGCTAACAAACAGATCAACAACCAAACTTAGAGTTAGGATTAGACTATTGCAGAGTATAATATTATCTTAATGGAAATTCACATAGTAGATGCACTGAAATTAGATTGTGCTATTGTAGAGTAACCCAATTCAAGTTTTGTTCAATTTTTAATTTGTGAGAATTTAAAATTTTGTTCAACTATTTTTTTTGTGTTTTCAACTAAGGCAGATAGAAATTATCAAGTCGAATATTCTTACATATGCTTCTCCTCAGATGAAAAATATTGAAAATAGATATGGTAATGTTAATTTAGTTGTTTATGTATACATCTTAAGAAAAGGATAGTAGCTAATATGATACAAAAAAGAAAAAAAATACACACAAATGGACAACAGAAAATAATAAAAGAGGTGCACAGGGAAGAAAAATGAATAAACATGTGACTGAAATATATTTCTATCAGCACATAGAATATGGATATAGATGTTTTGAGACTGATGATTCCATATCATCGCTATGTAATCGCTACCTTGTTCAGGTTTTGAATTGGCTGGTGTGGACTGTTGGACGAGAATCCAACTGCTTACATCCAGGATCCCATACAGACGGGGCGGAGCTCTATGCTGTTGGATTCTCATCCAATGGTCCAGCAACGGATCCATGCTTATTCTAGGAAACTATTTCAAGCATAGGAGTGGGACAAGAAAAGGCACCTGAATTATGTAATAACTTATTTCCATTTGCACGAAAGAAATGCCTCCAAAGCATTGTTTCAGGCATTGCAGTTGCATATCCCGCATGTCTGGTATTGATACATCTGGAATGTTGTTTGTCCACGGTGCAACGGCTATACGTGCCTTCGGCAAGCGTCCATTGTCGGAGGCATGCTCATGGCATGCTACCGATGCAGTTCCATATATCGCGAGGTATGTCCCTTAATATCACCCATCTCTTCGAGTCGAGTTATCTCTATTTACTGTTGTATGTCAGAAAATGTTGGCAGTTTAAATGTGTCTAGTAATAATATTTTGAAGTGGTAGGTTCTTAACTATATGATTGGTTGTGTGAACTGTTCAAGCTAATATATAGAAGCCTAGTTGGAAAACTGAACTCAAGAGCATCTTTATCATAAGTATGTAGTTGGAAAACCTCTAGTTAGATTAGTTAAGTGTCTATACACCCTAGGCTGTGTTTGGCTGGAATGATCAGAGACGAGGGGACAAGATAGGGAGAAAAAGGAAAGGGGAAAAGAAAGGAGTTGATGTGAATTTTTGGGTGTTCAGATAGGAGGGAATGGGAAGGATTAGGAAGGAAATATAGGGATTGCAATAGGCATGTGTATTGTTCTCCCTACTAAACCGTTGACATAAACTTCTTACCAATGTTGTCCATCATGGGAGTTTGTTAGTTTGGGACGACCATCCTCGCGTGTTTTTCCCTCTTTTAGTCTCAAATAAAATGGGAGTTTGTCAGAAGGGAGTGAAGAAGCGCTCCAGGTCACGGTGTTCAAGGAATACCACATGTCAATTTTTTTGTGAAAGTACATTCATCGAATAAGCGACATGCTGATTCTTTTTTCACAGAGATAGTATCTACTTACTGAGATTAAGCGGAATTTATATAATAGGTCTTGTCTTACCAATGACCAATGCTGATTATCTTGTAATTGAACAGTGACCAACAAAAATAGGAGACTTTTGGATCAAATGCTGCAGACCAGGAATGATGATTACAAGTCGTGCATTTCTCCATCCACCAACATTGTATCCAACATGAATATAAAAGAAAATCTTAAAGAAAACAATCTTTTATTCTGAACTGTTATAATTCTTCTAAAAAATTATATCCATTCTTTCGTTTGATTTATCACAAATGTAATTAAGTGTCAAAGATGGATGTAATAAATAGCTTTTTTTTATATGAGAATATCCTTTTATATTACGGTGAGTGTAAAATTTGTTTAAAGATCTGGTATTGTCCTCAGGCCTTGTGGGAAAGTTAGCCCGATCAGTTTCACATATTTTCGTGTCAATTTTTTTTAATAAAGTTTTACTTGAGAATAAAGCTTCCTCATGGAACCCACTTCAATGGTATGTTGGTAGTGCAGTGCGTTACCAATCAAAAGTCAGGGTTGAGATCTTGGGACGAGCACCTGGTCATGTTTCCCCATCTTGTTTCAAAAGAGAAGAACCTTCCTCGTTCAGGGACAGAGGGGTTTGAACCAGTTAAATTTGGATTGCCAGTTAAATTTGACTGATTCAAGAGCCTTGAACCAGTTAAACTTGAACTGTCAGGCCGACTAACCCTGCGTAATCGAACATCGTTTAGTTCTTGCCAAGTTCCACAGGTCGAGGCATGTAGAATGGAGGGGAGATCTTAAGTTAAGGGAGTCCAGCCATCAGGAGGAATAGTTTTCATTCCCAGTATTTTTTTTGTTCCAACTGATAGGAGGTTTTTGTAGCCACGATAAAGAGAATTCCATACGACTGATTGTCGCCCACCACAGAGGTTGCGAAGCGAGATTATTCCGCCTTTAAAGATGTTACGCTCACAATTCTTGAAATCTGAGGTTTTTTATGCTATGAGGTTGATCATGGCTTTGGAGGGGAGAGAATTGCTGATTTTTTTGAGAACGATTATTCCACCACCATGATTCCTCCATGATTTGCAAATCTTGCCCATAACAAACTTTGACGAAATATCTGACTTTTTTAAAAAAATAATCATTAAAATATTTGTAATTAATTAAATAGATATCATGATATAATAATAATAATAATAATAATAATAAATTGAGCATCAATCGACACTTGAGGTGTCGATTTGGAATATTCTCTTCAAATCGACACCTCAGGTGCCGATTTGTGCATGACTCCCTAAGTTGGCAAATCTGCTGACTTGGGCTCCCATCAATTTTGCGTAATTTTCCCCTTGTCCTCCCAATTTTGCATGACTTCTCCCTTATCCTCTCAATTTAATTGTAAGTCCTCCTAATTTTACAAATAACCCTTCACTATTTATACAAATATTAAATATAAATTTTTTTATACAATAATAATATATTATATTATTGTTTGTTGGTATTATGATAGATTGGGTTTTAGAATAATGATCGTGCACCTTTTATTCAGTTGTTAATAACGATATAAACTTTCTACAATACTGATTTATTTTGATTATTTTGTGCAAAATAGTGTACAAACAAATCAATGAATTTTTATGGATATACTTTTGTACATCTCATATATTATTATTGTTGTATGTTTCTTTTATACAAATTTTGATTGTTTATTTATTTTTTAAGTATAGAATATTACTTATTCGGCATCTTATAAAGTTCTCAATATTTTGTAATGTAAATCTCTAAATAGAAATTGAATATTATTGTAACTGACTATGACATATATAAGCCCAACATTCCATATAATAATTTTAGTTGTTATAAAAAATACAAATATTCTATTAAAATCAATAAAGATTTTACAATTTTCATTAAATAATTTAAAATATTTTACAATATTCTAGTTTATCTCAATCGCTTTAGAAACCCGCTTAGACCTCCTCCTCTTTCACCTCCTCCTTTGTCATTTCCTTTGTGATCATCTTCCGTTATCTTTGGATATCTTGACATGTTGATTTCTTTTGCTTCTTTTACTTGATATTCCGTCCAGAATGTGTTGGTATATACCTAAGAGGCTACGACGTAGCTGATGACTTCCGTGGAGGTTCAGGTGGTTGAATAATTTGACCTCTTATGCTTCTTTCAACGGTTGACTGTCGTGGTGCTTCTGATGGAATCGTTGTAGGCTCATTGATCCTTACTCCTACTAATGGTCTTCGAGATGGCTCTGGAGGTTGTTGTGGTATAATCATGAGAATACCAAAGAACTGTCTCTCAAAGTCCATTGTCTCAACTTGACGAACACTGGCAAATAACTCAGCTTGAAGAGCTTCTGAATTGTAATGTATAAGATGTTAGTTGAGCGGACCCAGAGTTAAATTGACTTGAAGGACCAACAAATGACGATACCGCAAACTGTGTATGACCCGAGCTTCTATATATCCTATAAGGATCAGAGATGAAATAAATATGTTGTATTAAATATCATATAAGATAAACATTAATTTATGGATAGAGTCATTTAACTAAACAAGTTATTTCAACATGAATCTCCAAAACTTGGTTGAACATGTTGCGTCCCTACTCTGCTATATCCTATATAGCTCATACCTGAAAGATTTATAATTATATAAAGAACTTATTACAACCCGAAGCTCCAAAGCCCGATTGCTCTTGTCGATACCCTTGTCCTCTGTATCTCGCATAGCCCATTCCTGAAAGATAAACTTTACATTCAATATCTAAAAATTTAAACAATAAACTTGTAGCCGAGATAATTAGATAAAGAAATTCTTGCAACATAAAGCCTCGAAAGTTGATTGTTGTTGTTGTTGAGACCCCTCCATGTTATATTATGCATAGCTCATACCTAAAATATGTGCATTATATTTAATATTCAAAATAATAAACATTAATTTTGTAATTGAGATAATTAGATAAAAAATTATTGCAACCTGAAGTGTTGAAAGTTGGTTGTTGTTGTTGTTGTTGGGACCCCTTCATGTTATATCCCGCATAACTCATACCTAAAATATGTGTATTATATTCAATACCTAAAATAATAAACACTAATTTTGTAATTGAGATAATTAGATAGAGATTATTGCAACTTAAAGTTCCAAAAGTTGGTTGGTTGGTTGTTGTTGTTGGGACCCTCCCCGCTATATCCTGCAAAGGTCGTACCTAAAAGGTTTGCGTCATATATATTTAAATGTGATGACCACGTGAGAATTAACTAAATCTAAAATTAAACAAGAAATAGATGGCCAAACAAGAATTAACTAAACCTAAAGCTCCAATAGTCTGTTGCCCGTGTGGTGGCATGTAGACTTGGTCATATTGATGGAGTGTATATAAATAATGAGAACATGTTAATTGTGTCATCGAAATACGTAAATGTATCTTCAACTTTCACCCTCATAATCGATGGCAAATCTGTGGATCGTCCGACTTTATCGAGATTGTTCCTTCATTGTAGAACCGTATCCACATATTATTTAATATATGATTCAATGAATTAATAGAATATAATGTAATTAAATAAATATTATTACATGCATCATATCAGTCATCTTTCTATTGGACCATGTGGTTAGTAAGCTATTGTAGGAGGTAGAATTTACGTCTGGATCCCCCTTCTTGTTATACTCCAGTACCATTACATGTACATATCATTGTTTGCATCCGCATGTTCAATGACTATTGTTTCTTCTCTATCCTCCCATCAGTATATGTATTCACAATGTAATAAAGATCAATCTAAGATGTCACGAGTTCGAGTTTTATTGTGTCAAGAGATAACATTTATTCTCTCGACATAGGGTGGGATATGTTGTCACATCCCGAATTGACGCATAACTCGATCCGGTAGATGCATAGCTATAAGATCATAATGGATGAGTGGTACTTTACTCATCCAAACATGCTAACCACTTTGGCATAGAAGATGCAATTGTGGGACATCTTCGGCAGCGTAGGCCGTCCAATTTATCTACATTCTAAAAAAAGACATGTAATTCGTCACTCGTTTTTTTAAATGCATAAATTTCATCAACATTTACCTGACGAATCTTGTATCCATCTCGTTACGATAATAGGGGAGGGTCGCAGTCTGCACGTTCTCCTTAAAACTTCTCACATCAATCCATTTTAGGGCTAGTGATCCTCCTTGGAACCTCTTATGTTCTCTCATAACTGCATTCCTATATGCATGTGCTCCCATGCCCAAATTTGCATATTATTAATGTTAATCAATATAAAGCTAGATAATGAGATATATAATATCGTACATACCTATAACACTATAAAAAAGCCATAAATTCTTAATGTGCCTATCTTCGCACCGATGTCCAACTTAGAGTACATGTGTACTAAAGCAGCATCACCCCAAGTCAATTAAGCACATTCTTCCAAGTGACGTAAATGGAGTAGGTATCTATTTGAACAAATAAAGTATTATTCACGAGTAGTATAAATTCAATTAAGAAATTAATTTTAGGGACTGCAGTTGCTTACCTAAGAGGCATCATATCTTTGCTGCTATTTGTAAGAACACTACATCCAATATGATAGAAAATTAATGCCCTTACCCTCCGCGTTACTTCATGTTCATGTTCAACCACTATCAATGGATCAACATCTTCAAAGAAGATCTTCCCTATCCATGATAGCTTCACCTTATCACTCTTTATACGAGTGGGTATAACAACTAACAAGTTGAGACATAGAGCGTCTCATCCCCTCGACGTAACATCTGGACTAGTAACATGCATATCGTTGACCTTCAACCTACTTATCAATCCCATATCCCACAACATAACAGTTGCTTCGTCAAATAAAAGGTAAAGTATATGTTTCTCAGATCACCACCGCTCTAATAAACTCATCAACAATGAAGGGTCCCTATGTACCCTTCTCATGTTCACTACACATGAAAATATGGATAAGTCCAATAGATGCTCCATCACTGCACATTTTTCTAAATAATTTCATTGATCATCTCATTGTATTATACAAATCGAATATGTAATAAATACAAGTTCATTACTTCCCAATATATATCATATTGAACACATACTCACCAATCTGCTAGGTTGCAAAGATCGATGCTCATTCTACAAGTACAATACACATGCATCAACTAGACCATGTACTCTATCCATGTGTGCCATCTATTTTAATAAAAAATATGTTAATATGATTAAAAACCAAACATGTTAATCACTTTCTACTGATTATTCACCAAACGATGAGAAAACACTTACTTATCTCTACTTATCATATTTTAGTTTCTCTGTAGACAACATATATTCGATTGTGACCGGATGCTTGCAGGTTTTACACAACTTCGGTCGCACACACATTTCGTCCATTTCATTTCAGATTCTTCATTGTACCAGACGTTCGGGATTCCTCTTCCCGATAATCAGAGGTAACATAATATTGTCATCTTCTGCTCCCCAATAATGCTGATCTAGGATCGGATGAAAGAAGAAGGTGTATGCCTGACGATAATAATTGTTGGAATAATATTGTGAACATACGTTGTAGTTTTATAGATGTGTACGCGTATGTGCAGCTGCGGCTATTACATGAGGGCATACAAAGTGATTCATCTACATAAAACCACACGTTCAATCGCTTTCCACATCATTTAAGTTTACTTCGTATGTATATCCATCTCTATCTAACACTTGAAATTGTGTTAGTCTAAATCTTCGTACGCGGCATGATCTTGCTTCTCAAGTTTTTATCTCAAGCAAGTCTTCGCTTTTCTTAGTTAAATATATTGTTATTCCCTCCGATTCATCGCAGTGATCGTTGAAATAGCTATTGATTATTAAAAATACTGTTAAAATCAATGACGTGACCGGCAAACCACATGCTCCTTTCATCACTCCATTGAAACTTTCCCACAGATTTGTGTTCATGTGTATGTAACTGTGTATGATATCTTAACTTAATGCCCAATAAGTCTGGACACCATTATCTTGTGACATGATCCAATCAAAAACGTACAGATCGAGAATATTAATATCTCACATTATTTCTATTAAACTTATTTCCGCATGGCTCTTCCGCAACAATGTAAAACGTAAAATCGATTTTGAATAGTGTGAGTCTTGTATCCATCTCGATGCATGTTCACATGCATGTGACGAATACAATGATGATGGTCGAACTCCTCTTTAGGTGGAAATAAACCACTGACAACTTCTTTGAAAATAGGAAATCGATCGCTAAAAAACATATATCTATACGGTCGATGATTTTCCTTAGCAAATTAAGAAATCATCTCCATGTAGTAATATTTTCATTCTTTTCAATAATAGTAAATGCGAGCGGAAATAAACTATTATTCACATCTATCATTGTGGTCGCGTACTGTATATCTCACATACAAATGTGTTTAATTAGGATTACATAATTTGGTGCATCAAGAAACATTACAATATAAATAAAATCTCAGGTATTGTTTTGGACTCTCTCCCCAAATCTCGGGTGCAGAATTGTCCCTAAAATTTTAAATATTACATTTTCGTACCTATTTAATTAATTAAAATTAAAGTAGTTATTATTTTTTTAAAAAGCTTCATATCGACACATGAGGTACCGATAGGAGCCTAAAATTTTAATTATTTAAACATGATGCCTATTTTAAAGTTATCCTAAATTAATAGTTAATTTCTTCCCCTACAAATATGAACATCCAAAGTTGGTGAATAAGTAAATAATGAGTGCATTGTGTAGTACACATCAATGAGCAAATGAGGTTGTCTACTTTAAAATGAGACATTTATTTTTTTTATAATGATATCAAAGAATAACAAGAGGCTTACTTGCATATTAACATTTTAAAGATTAACCTAACAATTAATTGTCTTCATATGAGGTGAATTAATTTTAAAGCAAGATTGTTTAGGTCAATTACAATTGAGTATATATAAAGTCGACAACGAAATTTATTTGCTTAGGAATAAATATCTTCATCACATTATAATCAGAAAAAAATTATGTATATACACTGAAAATTACCTAGAATGAAGAACGCATGCAAAGATAGAAAATAAACCCGAGTAGATATTACCAAGATATATCTACAAATATGTGTATTCTCCTCTGCCAGCAAAATACTCCTGCAAAAAAGTATTGTTAAAAAAATAGAACTTGTCGATTCTCTCTTACTCCAATTATAATATCAGAATGATGGACAAGAGAGAGCGACTATGCGAGAGAGATCAAGAGGATTGAGAAGAAGAGAGGATAATAATTGAGAGAAAGAAGAGGAGAGGAGAGAAAGTGAGGAATGGAGGATGAGAGAGGGGTTTTTACAAGAAATTGGGAAGGGAGGGGCAACGGATAATTAGCCAACGTTGCCCTTCCATCATTTGTATTATTCCTCATCGGTTTGGTTTTATCCAGTTTTAGAAAATGATGGTGTCACCATTTAGTGAAATTGGTTAACTTCGTGGTCTAACCATATCCGACCTTTTCGAGAAGGTTTGCGATTTGACCTCCGATTTTGTTTCAAAAACATTGATCCATACTAATGTTAACACTAACAAAAGCTATTATAGAACTTCGCATTATACAGTTAGAAAAATATCAAATTCACAAAGAGAAGACACATATCCACTCCTTTATCCTCACACTATCCAACACACTTTTTACCTCCACATCCTCCCCATCGGTCCAACCACACCCTTTGTCGTCGAAGTCTCCCCCTCTCCTCCCATGTTCTTCCCCCTCCTCTTTCCCTTACCACTAGGGGTGTAAACGAACCGAACATGAGCGAGCTTACCTGGGTTCAATTCGGTTCGTTTAGTAGGTATATAGATTCGGGTTCAGCTCGGTTCGTTAAGATTAAAATCATGTTCAGGTTCAGTTCGGTTCGATTGAGGTTTGCGAAGGTTCGTTTCGGTTCGTTAAAGGATCGATTATATACAGAGTGAATGGGCACAAGTTTGGTTCGCTAAGGTTCGGTTCGATTCATTAAGAGTTCGATTATATACAAAGTGAATGGGTACAAGATTACAAAAATAGAACACAACAAATGCCTTGTATCAAGCACAACACAAGTTAGGCTTTTTTTATGTGTAAATTGTCGCATCTTCTTTTCCAACCTACTTAAATGGCATATCCACCTAATTTGAACCAAATATTACATCAATAATAAACTAACATGTTATTGAAAATCAAGGTCAAAAGGCATCATTGACAAAAAAATCACATGTTGGAACTTGGAAGCATTCTCATTATTTTTGTAGCAAAACATAGAGCCCTGATAAAACCACAACATGAACTGAACTGCCAGAAAATCATAATTTAAATATGTGAAGTATAGATATCATCCTTTGCATTGTTTGTGGCAATAACATTATATGGAAGTCTAAGATGAGGGAAATATTTGCTACAAAGGAATACCAATCAATGATATATGGAAATATCACTGTCCAATTGCTTATGCTGCATAACAGTCCACAAATAAATAAATGTATCTATGTATCCTCATAGTAAAATAACACAAAAACTTCGCAAAAGGTAGCATATGAAGTTTTATATAATAAAAGTACAAAAAAACATCTTCTAAAGTGAGGTTCATAGTTCAAACATCTCAAAATATAGAGACTTCCACTGAAAGTCTGGAATTAATATCAACAATTGCTCCACAATCCGGCTATGACGAGTAATTTTTTTCATTATCAAAAACCTGAAGAAAAAAAGTCAAAATCAAAAATATATTTGAAAATTAGTTTGAAATAGACATTAAGATGATATTTTACTATGTTATCATTTTGTATTATTCCTTAAATATAAGACACGTCGCTGGAGTCATTAGGAAAAGAAATTTCCAACTCTTCTTCTTCTTCTTCTAAATAATTCCCCTCTTAGAAATAAGAGGATATTAAAGTTAATAGAATTTTAATTAAAATAAAGTATAAAGAAGTTAAAAGAACTTACCGTTAGATTGGTTGCGTCTTTCATACCTTCCATGATCCAAGTACATGTGCAAACTAGCGCCTCAACTATTTTTGGAAGCAGAACGCTTCTATATGAGCAAAGAACACAACCTCCCGCACTAAATATAGACACTGAAGAAATAATTGTAATGTGAATGCTCAAAATATCAAATGTTATTTTAGATAAGAAATGGTACTTGATGGAATTCAGCCCTCACCACTCCAAAACATTAAACTCATGTTTGCTGACTTCATTTTATGCCACATAAAGATAAGTAGATTGCAAGATCCGATTTTGAAGGCTATTTTGCATCATTCCTGACAAGCATGTCAAAACTTTTACGACCCTTTAATCCACACTTCTTCCAAAAGTCATCAAGTTTCGGAGGACGAATATAAACTTCTTGCAGAGGTTGTTTTATATAAGACTGATAAATCTCATGGAGAGCATCTCTAACTAGCTGCAATTTGTAATACACCTCATGCTTATGATACAACAAAGGAAATGAAAATTCAACAAATCGTATTTTATTTTGTGGATCCATAATAGTTGCAACTGCCAACAACAAATTGCAATCAGCCTAGTACTTGTTTATTTTCTCCCACATTGCAGAAGCCATGTTCCTCACGAAAACATCTTCAGACTGAAGTTGAGCGAACAACAAACATTTCACTCTACACATCTCTGGAAAGAATAGATTAGGAGTTGGATACGTAGCTCCTGAAAAAATGGTTGTGACATCATTAAACACCACAAAAAAATGCATATTTTTTCAACAATCACCCATTCAACGAAGTTGGAAGCCACTTGTAATTTGCATCCCATAGAGCATACTGACTAAAAGTGAGCTTAAATGTCAGCGCATGTGTTCCATCATCAAATACATTGAATTCCATCTCGTAGGGCAATCAATCCGCAAACCCTTATTGGTAGGAATGTCAAGTTGGTTCACAATCTCTCCAAATCTGAACAAGCGAGAAGTATATTTTTTCAAGTACTTGACACTTCCTCTTATGGAAGTGATTGCATTTTAAATGTGCTTAAGACCATCTTGCACAATGAGATTTAAGATGTGTGTGGTGCACTTGATATAGAATATCTTTCCTTTCAAATGAAGCTTGTTCCTTACTCAAAATTTGCCTTAAAGACTCAATAACAATAGTGTTCATAGATGCATTATTCAAGGTGATTGTTTGGATTTTATCTTGAATACCCTTGATTGTTTGGATTTTATCTTGAATACCCTGCTCTTGAATACGTCTAGCAATAGCATCACTAATTACAATACATGTGTAAGGTGGTTCTAGATCACAAAAATTAATGACACATCTTCGTAATTTCCATTTGAGATCAATAAAGTGTGCGGTCAAACACATATATCCAATAGTTTGATTGGATGTCCAGTAATCAGATGGAAGAGAAATACGATCAACCGCTCCGTCTTCAATTTTTCTTTATAGGATTCATAGACTTTGAGACATTCATTTTTAATGGTGTTTCTAGATATCTTTTCAAATCGAGGATTCAAAATTTTTGCAAACATGATAAATCCGGAATGCTCAACCATTTTAGATGGATATTTATGCATCACTATCATCCTTGCAAGGGCATCTCTAACTTTCTTTGGATCATATGGTGCACTCACAGAAAACCTAGCATATCACCCTTCTCTGCTGAATTAAAAGAAATGGTAGACCGCTTCTGTTTTTATCACAACTTTTGTAATATCGGCACACATTAAACAAATGTCTCTTCATGTAACTCGTTGTCCCACTCTTGGATTTAGCCAAAACCTCACCACAACACGCATTTATTTTTAATAAGCACTTGATTAGCATGTTTAACACTAACATCTTCAAAAAACGACCACACAAATGATGCCTTTCTTCTAGATCTTTTCCCACTTTCTCGTACAACATCCTCTGTATCACTAACTTCTACTACATCATCTTCAATTTCATCAACAATATTGTTATTTTCTCCACCATCTATTTCATTCGCTAAACTATTTGATCAATGGATTGTTGTGAGGATGGTGTATCTACAATAAAAATTACCAGTGGTTTAATATATAATGATTCTTAACAAATAATATTTCACATACCACATAATGATAAAAATTATGTATTTTAATTGTTAAGATACTGATCCTCCCATATCAGGAATTGAAATAATACATCCACAATTTAATGCAATACTACTATACTAGAGCTTATCCTTTGAATAACCACAAATCATGAAGAAAAAATTACTAAAATATAGTTCTAACTTATGAATCTAATTATAATATGACGGTGCTACAATGGAAAAATGACATATCAATCCAATGCAAACCTTGAGCTCGTTTGGGTTAGCCGCATAACCCGGTGTCCATCGCACGTTTGGATTGAGGGTTGTCCGAGTTGGATTTGGCCGGACGCGGGTTAGAATGCTATCGAGGGGCATCCTGTATATCTGCATTAATGACCACTGTAGCCATCATCTTTGCCTTTTCCAGGCGGAAAGGAGGGAGATCGGGCGCGGTTCCTGTTCATCCCTCCACCCATCGGCAGTCTCGCCCAACTCCACCGACAAGGATCTGTTCGTCCAGTCCATCGTCAAGCTACAACGACTTCCATGTGCAACAATCTCCATCCATCACAGCGGGTGATCCGGACAAGTCGTCGTAAAGGTTGTTTCTGGACTTTTCATCGCCAGTGTCCGCAAGGCTCCACAGTGATCGACGGGATGGATGAGCATGCGTCATCGTGTGAATCGACCGCTCCTGCCTGCTCGTCTATGCCCTTGAGGGGTGGAAGGAAGGTCCTGGACGACATCTATCCTTATAAATTGGTCGCGATGGTTTTGCTCTCTTTGCACGCCCTAGTTGAATCGAAGGTTGCTGTCAGAGAGGAGGAACTTCACGACCTGTGGCGGAGCTTCAATGTTCTTCTTGGAAGGTATTCTCCATCTCCTCTGCCTTTGGTTTGGTCACATGTAGAACCTGCAAAACCGTCATTATTTCCCATTACCTCCATCTGGAAGATGTCTTCCTTGTACTTTTTGTGCTTAGTATTGAAAATTCTGGATTGTGATGAGTTTCCAAGCGGTTTTTGCTTCTCTGAAAATTCTAACGTGTGATGAGTTTACCAAGCAGTATTTAATTCTTGCATCTTGGACAAAGTTTCTGAAATGCGTTTAACATCGCAAGCGGTATATGCTTCTCTGTGTAGTCGAATTTGGCTTCCATGGGGGTGGTGGGGGGATGTTAACTGGGTCGTCACTGTTATTTAAAACATCAAATAATATTTTTTGGATGAGATTACTTTTACTAGTGTATCTTTTTTCAGAAATTAAGATAATATTTTAGTATAATGTAGAAGAGTCGTGCGTTCAATCATTCATCATAACTGTTGTGGGAAAGAGGCGGATGGGAGAGAGGGGAGGTAGGGGAAGGTTGCTGCGAGGATAGCAGTTAACTCTTGTATATACGATGTTCCACTTTGGGGGGGAGTTTCATCACTGTACGTCAATCCACAGAGTGGGTTCTCAATTTAGAAGGTTGGTTTTTTAATTAGTGTGTAAAGCTATGGTAGCCGGCAATTGCATGATGTCCCATTGGGGGGCATCTGATCTTGTTGTTCAAATGCCCTCACGCCTTGAGTTATTACCACTGCATTTAATTCAGAAACCAAACTTGTAGTTTTTACAGTGAGTGCTTTTTACAATGAAATGTGTACTAATATTTTAAATACATTGATCTAAGACCTGCTTACCTTGATGCGTTAGGGCAATAGTACTAGAGAGATGTATGTCCATAGGAAGGCTAAACACTGGGATAAACTAGTGAGTTCACATGGTCAGACATGGAAGCACTGGAATGAAGGGCTTCACATGCTCACCAGATTTTGACAACATACATATGGTGAAATAAGTCCATTTGTCTGTACGTAGATACTACTCATGCTTATGACTTAATTTAACTATGGGATTTAGTATCAATTTATGCACTGTCAGATCTCCATCTCATATTAGTGTGCCTTTCTAATTATTAATCGAGGATGCACTATTAATTCTTTTTCTCTAGTTGTGTTGTGCGCGTGATGATTTGTGTAATGCCATAATTTAGTTCTACGTGAAATGGTATTTGCTTCCGGATGCCCTCTGTCTAAATACTCATGCGCCCTAGTCGTTTAGCACTATGATTTTAAAGATGAATTTATGTATGCATCGAGGGTACATAGAAAGAGAGTGATGGACGGACAACCAGAGATCCCTATGGTGGAATCGGCACACATTGCACAGTGGAATTCTACTGTGGACAGGATCTTGGTTGATGCGATGCTAGAGCACGAGACATCATGGGCAGGGAGCATGTTTACAGTTCATGGGTGGCACTCCATTGTCCGGAGGTTCTACGAACTCAACTACCTTAGCTACACGAAGGTGCAACTCCAACATCGCTGGAAAAACATGAAGAAGGACTATGCTTCGTATCTGTACCTCCGCAACAAGTCCGGCTGGGGTTGGGATACCATCTACAACAGGCCTATTCCACCATCAGATGATGCTTGGTTTGAGGTACCCGATACTTATCACTTCTCCTTACACTTTGCATGATGTAATGGATAATTGAACTTTGAAAAATAGCTTGTATATCGATATCGAAAGTATCGCAACAAGCCGTTTATGTACTTTGGGGATATTCAGAGGTTTCTCTCAAAGAACATCGCCACTGGGGTACATGCAAACTCAACACGACCCGCAAGGGACAAGCAAGCGATGGGGCCCTCAAGTTCACGACTAGCAGCAAGGCAAAGGGAATTGAACTTCGATGAAAATCTAGATGATTGTATGTTGTATCCACTAGAAGATGTGGATGACAGCGAGGAAATGACTCCTACACCCTCCTCAAGGAAGAGAACACCCGCGAATCGACCAGGAAGTAGTAAGAAATCAAGGAGCGGAGGGATGTTGTCTGAAGCAGGGCAAAAATTGATGGAGATGTTTTTGAGCACTCTGCCGAAGAAGTTTGCTGAGGGCAGACATGATCCTGATGAACTGGCAAACGAAGCGTGTAGGGAAGTAAGCGCATTCAGGCCAGACCTTGACATCGACCAGTTCGAAAGGATAACATAGAATCTAGCAACAACTAGTGGTAGAAATGTTTCCTACCATGTGAAAGGCGACCCCGATAAGCTGAATGAATGGATTGAGAGGACCATTCGTCGTTGAAGGATACAACCATCGCTTCAACTTACCGACTTTGCCGAACTCTTTAGCTATTGTTAGTACTTTATCGAACTTGTGTTATTTATGTCCTATCTTAACTTTAGTAACAAGTACATTGCAGCCCATTCATATAGGCATAATCAGCAGAAATGGGTACATGCCGAGGAGAAGTTTATGCCTATTTTATTCTTGCAGGTTATTTTGTAGTCGACGACTTCTGCCTAGCAACAGTTTATTTTAATATGCTAGTTTATATGCAGGGAACAGTGGATATAATCCTAAGCAGGTAACGTACATTTATGTTGTTTCTGCGCCAACAGGATTCTATTTGAGGATGCTTTCCTAAATAGGAACTTGATAATTTTATCATGTTGTCTAACAGGATGTGCTCCTGTAAATATCTGCATCGACAACTATCGTACAATTTTAGGTAATTTTTTTTGTCTAGTTGTTTGGTGTGGTAACAGACTCTGGTTTACAGGTGCTTAGGTCTTCATATGTTGTTACGATAGTTTATGATTGTTTACGAAAGTTCCTGATTAGGCCTTAATAGGTTTTTGTCTCGAATATGAATTACGCTCGAGTAAATCAGCAGATTTACGTTGCATTTGTTAAGATGGTTTCTGATTGGGCGAATGTGTTTTGTCAGTGATGACCTTGCGTAGGTATAATACATTCGACGATTTCATGGATCAAGCAGTAATAGCCTGCATTGGCATAGTGGGTGTTCTTGCGATAGAGGAGTTGGAGAGTGAGTCATCCGCCAGACGAGTTCCCTGACCCCTGCATACAAGGCCTCTCAGCGGATGAGAATGGGTTGAAGAGATGCTTGCGGGCCATGATGACAGGGCATTCCAGAACTTCCGAATGAGACCGCACATGCTTAGAAGGTTTGCTCGTGTGCTATCGGATCATGGTTAACGCATACGAGGAACATGGACGTGATGGAGCAAGTATGTATATTTCTCTGCGCGTTCACCAATGATTATTCTAACAGAATCATCCAAGAAGCATTTCAGCATAGTGCAGAGACCATATCACGCCATATTAAAAGGGTTCTCGCAAAAATATTGACATTGGAGCAGGAGTACATTCGACTTACTCCGCCTGTCACCCCGGAGTTAATCACTTCAGACCCTCTTTACTACCCGTACTTCAAAGTAAATACATTCCTTAGTAGGACACATTGCTTTCGCTTATGTACTCTTTTTCTCAATTACCCGCTTTTGGACAGAGAGTTATAGGAGTGATTGATGGCACATACATTCCCGCTCATGTTCATCCCGACGAAGAAGGAGCTTATCGGTGCAGGAAACTTTTTCCAGCACAAAATGTTAAGGCTGCTGTTGACTTCAACCAATGTTTTACGTACGTCGTTACAGGATGGGAAGGTTCATGTGCGGATATGACCGTGCTTCGAGTTTCTGTCGAGAGTGGCTCTTCCCTTATCCAGAGGGCTGCAAATATTTAGTAGACTGTGGTTACTCCAATACGAACACTTTCATCGCCCCATACAGAGGTTCCCTTTACCATCTCCCTGCTTGGCGGGCACGAGGGTGTCACTATGAAAATCTTAAAGACCTGTTTAATCACTGCCATGCTAGCCTGCGCAATGTTGTGGAGCGCACCTTCGGTGTGTGGAAGAATAGGTTCCACCGCCTGTGAGATATGCCATCGTACTCATTTGACATACAAAGAGATGTTGTAAGGGCCACCTGCATCATTCACAACTTCATATGGTTCAACGGCGGAGATTCAATATGTGACAATGACGAAGAGGACATCTTGCCAGAGGAGATTGACGAAGATCAAAATCGGATTGTCGGCATCCTTCGTGATGATATCCTTCGGGGGGAGGTTTTGCGAGACAGAATCTCTCAAGTAATGTGGAATAATAAATGAAGGAGACAAACGTAGCGTACTAGCAGACTTGAAAATTGAAAATGTTATCTATTTGCATAAATGTTTTTCACATCAAGTAAAATAATTTCTTGCCTACGTTATTCCATGTGTATGTAATCATGTTTTTTGCGTAGAGAAGTAGCAATGCAATGAAATGAACGATGCCGTTGTGGGAACCCATTGGTTCTGAGCTACGAATAGGGGAACCAGAATTCGGTGGGAAGACTCTTCTACGTTTAATCAACTGGACGATGCGATCATCATCAGCCTTATGTCCGTGCACCAAGGACAATGGAGAATCTGGCAGACGAATTTTTCTTTTTTGCCTATCGCTTATGGGAAAAGGAACAAGAAAATAGAGAACTTCGCCGAAAGCTTGAAATCACGATGAAAGATATAGGGGAAAAGGAAAGCGAATTGGCAAGTCTCTACACAGAGCTAGAAGATGTTGGAGGCACGAGAGCTTCACTGCAGGAGATGGTGGAGTCGTTGCGGCTGCAAATGCGAGGTGCAGGAATTGACGTGGTTGAAGATAGCGTGATTGATAAGCATGCTGTCTGACTGTTTCACTTTTTCATTGTTGTTCGGACTAGAATGTGTACTCATGTTATGATGGGAATACTACTCGGGGATCTTTGATTTCTTTCCCTAGTCTGATATTTCGTGTTTCCTACTACGTGTTTATTATTTTCTACGACGTGTAGTGGTAGTGAATATGGGTTCCATTTGCTTCACAGCAATGACAAGTGTTGAATACTACCAATCCGAATTGACATTAATTACTCGAATCAAGAAGGGAGGGAGGGACCACAAAGATTAGAGACACATTTCTAATGATAATCAGCTTGCATAACTGAAAATACAATATCTCAGAGGGGCACATGTGTAAAAAAATCATGTACTTTGTTGTTAGCAAAGAAATATATGTGGTGGGAAGTTAAAAATATCAGAATTACAATTACTAAAATGAAATCGCGGGCTCAATGGAAATTTGTGATGAAAAATTAGTAATATCACAACCACAATGTATAACAACAATCTCCATCACATCAAATCATACCACATCCACCCCACCCTCTATCTAAACACCTACTATTCAAATTGGGTTATCCACCCCCACCCCATCTCACACTTGGGATACCCCATCCCACCCCAACCCGCAATCCAAACGAGCCCATTGTGTCACTGTGGTAGGAGGAGGTGCGTAGGAGGAGGTGTGGCATCGACGAGTGGCTGTAGGAGGAGAGGGTCACCACTACCGAGCCCGAGGGAGGAGGAGAAGGGGTGCGGTGTCATCGGTGTGCAACGCGTGGCTGGGGAGGAGAGTCACCGACACCACCGCCTGGGAGGAGGTGCGACGTCGACGAGTGGCTGGGGAAGGAGTGGATCACCGCCACCGAGCCCGAGGGAGGAGGACGAGTGCGGCGTCGCCGGCGTGCGACAAGTGGATGGGGGAGGAGAGGGTCACCGGCACCGTCGGTTGGAAGGAGGTGCGGTGTCAACGAGTGGCTGGGGGAGGAGTGGGTCACCGCTTCCGAGCCCAAGGGAGGAGTAGGAGGGATGTGACATCACTGGCGTGCGACGCGTGACTGCGACCGTCGGCTGGGAGGAGATGCGTCGTCGACGAGCTGAGCCCGAGGGAGGAGGAGGGGTGTGGCGTCGCCGGCGTGCAACAAGTGGTTTCTTGTCTCGGTGTGCTGTCGTGAGGTGTGGGAGGTCCGCTCCGAGGGAGGAGGGCGGCGCCACTCCAGTCCAGCCGTGGGGTCGTGCCGTCGTGGGGAGAGATGAGATCTTGAGAGGTCACAGACTCACAAGGGTTAGGTTCTAACTTCCAACCAAGACTCCAATTTTTGGGAAAAGTTTATATCAGGTCATATCTTTTCTGATAATTTAACATAAATCAAGTTGAGACTTGTGAGATTTGTAATTGTATGAGGTCTCAATTCTCAAATCATAATATATATATATATATACTATATTTATTTTTATCGAACTATTAACGAATCGAACATGAACAAATTTACATTTTCAAGGTTCGGTTCGTTTATGTAAATGAGCCCAAAGTTTTGTTAAGGTTCGGTTCGTTTAGGATCGAATCGAATTCGAATCGGACTATTATCGAATCGAACCTGAGCAAATATCGAATCTTAGATTTTTCTAACAGTCCACTTACCATCTCCTCCTCCTTTCCCACGCACTCCATCCTCCCCACAATGACGCATTCGGGTGGTGTGGGCACCGACAACAAAGGCAGCATTGCTACTAGGTTGGTTGAAGAACTGTAAGGGAGAAAGAGGTGAAAGGAGGGAGAAGAGAGGAAAGGAGCGAGGGAGGGAAAAATAGTCGTTATTGGAGAATCATGCTATCCGATTAACTCAAGAAGTTTAATTCAAAAGGTAAATTAGCCACATGGGTTATGGTGTAAGACAAAGTAAGATTATATGAGTCGTGGGGGCAAAAACGAAGTCGCCAAAGGGCTATGGTGTAATTGCAAAAGTTTTCAAGTGTTGTGGTATAAAAATCCAAATAATTGTTGTCAACAACAACAACAAAGCATTTTCCCACAATTAAGTAGGGTCGGTTACATGGATACTTCGCCTCCATTCAGATCTATCTTGTGTTGATCTTGAACTTATATCCAAAAAAGTAAGATCCCTTCATATAAGCTCTTTCTAACACTTCTTGGGCCGTCCTCGCTATCTCTTAGCTGGCTCAACATCCCAACACTCTTATCTTCTAACATTATTTTTTTTCAAATTGCATTAGATAGGTTTTGTGGTTTTGGTTAGGCATAGGTCAGATCCTCCGTCGGGTCGTTGATCGGAAAATTATACGAGCCTATATTTTGGTTCAGACCAACCCATTTCTATTTAGAATCAGAGTGGGATCAGGTTAAGGACATATTTCGAACTGGACCAAAACGACCCATCCCAATGCTTAAGACTAAATTATAGCTCATGTAAAGGCGACTCCAAAAACCGTTGTATTAAGAGGAGACCGCTGGACTCCTCATTGGTATCATGAATCTGAATCGAAGATCCGAGATCTGAATTGACTTGACTTTGTATGCTGGTACTAAGCAATAAGATCGAGCGATTGGATTGACTATATGAATCGATTTGGGGATGAGATTTCTTCACCCCGGATGCATTGAACATAGAAAAATCAAAAAGTTAATCGAGAACGACTTGGCGTAAATTTGCAGCATCCATTTTAATTAGGTGCTCGAAATTAAATTAGGAACGGTCTCCATGACATGCTGGGTATATCATCTGTCGTCTGGCACTATATTTTAGAATGTTGTACGACCTTTGGTAAAGGATCACATTAATCGAAATTTAATAGTTTTGTTTTGCAAAATATCACGGATAATTTGGACACCCATGTCCTGATGTACACACACGTGATTCACCTTTTGCACTATGCACCAGTATCAAGGTATACACGGCTAAGATTAACCACATTCTTTCTACATCATGATTAACATTCGGAATGGAAAAAAAGTGAATAAAAAATTCATATTTTTTGAATATAAAACTTTTAGAAAATACGGTTGATGTGGTGTGTGCTTCGATTTTGTGTCCAAATTTATCCCCGATTTCAAAACAAATAACATGTGTGGACATAGCATGGAACGAAGATAAATCTAACCTAAAATTCAAAGTTTTAGAATCAACAAATTAATCAGAAAGCGCGACGCAAGGTGGTAATGCAATATGGAAATCAATTTTGCATTCGCTATAACGAGCGATTCGGACATTGAATCAACACGAAAAGGACACATACGATATGCAAGAGATGTGGGATCCAACAAGAAGGCGTAAACTAAAATTGGTACCTTCGGAGGCCGCTCCCAGGATTTCTCCTCCGCCTTAAAATTGGGGATTTCAGGCGCCCTGACCCCTCCTTAATTCTTGTATTTCACTTTCATAATATTGAGTTTTTAATATGCCACCCTTGGATAGTAAAATTGTTTCTTAAAAGTAAGGAAACAAATTCTTTAATGGTCTGGTGGTATAAAACTATGAGTAGTAATATGCAAAACAGAGTTCTACCATTGACATCTAACCATTTTTTATTGAATTTAATACATTCCCTTTATAATATATTAAAAATTATAAGCATAATTTGATATAAAAAGAGATTCGAGCTCATTTATCTTTCCAATTATTTCTTACACACTTTATAAGCGAAACTAAATTTGTTATTTTCTTTTAACTATATTTGTTTTAAAATTCCACTTCATAATTTAGCCTTAGGGAAGGATTTAGATAATATTAAATTATAAGATCTATCAAAAATTAAAAATCACCACTAGGGTTTTTAGGATTTTTAAAAATTAAAAATTAAAAATTAAAATGAAGATTCAAGTATGCCATTTTAGGGATCTACCGAACTATGCAAACCCAATTCCAAATATGTTAATACTGTAGTAGTTGAAGATGAAGGGTTGCAAGAACCCACTACAAAGTGGAGTAATGCAATGGAAGAAGAAATCAAAGCATTGAAAGAGAATCAAACATGGGATCTTTTTCTTAAGCCATATAACATAAAGTTGATATCTTACAAGCGGGCTAACAGATTGAAGACATATCCAGATGGATCTACCAAAAGGTTTGAAGCTCAAAATTCTCTATACAATATAGTCAAGACCATGATGAAATGTTTAGTCTAGTTGTGAAGATGACTGCATTAAGTCCTTTGCTAACCTCAATAGCTAGTAAAGCATGGAAGCTGCAACAAATGGAGAGAAAAATATTTTTCTTTATGGAAAACTTGTTCAATAGATTTATGCAGGCCAATGCAAAAGATTCAAAGATGATAAGAACTAAGGATATGTTTGCAAATTGAAGAAGGTGTTATATGATTTAAAGCAAGCTCTAGATTTGACCTAGCATAAGAGGAGATGGCATAAAAGAAGTTGGTGTTGAGGGGGATGTTGAAATAAAATGGCACCACCAACTTCTATTGGTTCTAGAAATTTCTTGAGTAAGCATTTACTCTGAGTTTCTACTATTTTCTTTAGAAGCCGATCCTCTTATTCTCTAGAGTTTTCTTAAGCTCCAATTATATAGAGATTTCTTAAGGTGAGTTAACTTCAATTCTCTAGAATATTCTTGGAAGCATTCAACTCCAATATTCTAGAGAATTCAATACTCTTGAAGACTAATAGAGCATTAATGTAAATAAACATTGGGAGCCATTGTGTGGAGGCATCAAGGAGAGGCATCAAATGAAGGGAGAAACACTAAGCATTAAGGATAGCCCCCAAGCAAGTGAGCAAGTGAGAAGGTTGAGTGTTTTGTTGTTTTGTCAAGTGAGTGCTAGTCTTCTTAGTGAGTTGAGTGGATGCATGCATGTTTGCATGTATGGATGCATGCATGTTTGCATGTATGGATGCATGTATGTATGCATGTGCATATGGATGGATGGATGCATGCATTATGTATGCATGTGTGCATTATGTATGCATGGTTGTTTGTATGCATGGATGTAAGCATGCATGTATGTATTCTCAAGTAGCAATATACAATACATCATCCTTATTTGAGTTAAGTATTCTACAAGTGGTATCAGAGCTTGAAATATTCTACAAGTGGTACCGGAGCTTGGGAATTTTTTACAACTGATTCCTCGAACCGAAGGTAAACCTACAAAATATAACATATGAATTCATAATTTTATTTAAAATACCGAAAAAATCCCCAACTATACCTCCACTTTCATTCAGAGACCTTTGTTTCTGGATATATCAAAGAAATATGATAATTTTGTGAATTTTCTGGAGAACTTTGTTTCTGAATTTATGATAGCAAAATGGTTAATGATAATAGTCAAAGGACCAAAACGTAATAAAAATACTTCAATTTACATGATATTTTATTTATGCTCATTCTCCTTTATCTCATCTTTCTTCCTCATTCTCTTTTCTCTCCTCGTCATCATCTTTTACCTTCTACCCGATGTAAGGTCTCAACTTTGTTGACACCACTCCACCCAACACATTTAGAAATGAAAAAGAGCTCCAAGCATTGCAACTACATTCAATAACATTACGCGCACACGAATGCTCCAAACATATTCTAAGCACACTGGTACCTCTTGATGAACGAATGTGATGACTACACAAACAAGAATACATGCATCTTATGTCCCCTCAGACAAATATGTACATAGATGCTCTAGAATACACAACTCAAACATGTCGCCACGATCCCAAAAATGCGATGAATGAGAGAAGCACACAACCCCCCCGGAGAGGGATCGCGGATGATGGCTCTCGAAGGAGGAAACCAGCAAATATGTATAGAGAGCAGAAACAACCGAAACAATACCATAAAAGGCGAATATAACCCATTGGCACCCTAGACACACAACTTTAACCCCCGACAGCATGGCTCGCGGGTAAAAATAAAATTTGCCGATGCCAGAAGGAAAACACAATACCTACTTATACATGAACACCAGAAGCTGCATTTATCTTAGTTTCGCATCCATACCGTAGTCAGTGAGGCCTCTGAACACCAGGAGGAGCTACTGGTACCGGGAAACTGTGCATGGACTGCACATTCGATGAGAATGAAGGAGCCTCGACGTATGGACTCTGATCGAAATGAACAAAAAAAAAAGATTCTGTCAATATCTCCAGCATCCTTTTCCCACTGACACACGGAAAATATACACACAAAAAATATGCGCGATCGATCCCCATGACGAAACCAAGAAATCAGTGGATAAGCTGCATTCATTACCACCGCTTCCATATTACCTCAGATCATAGTATACCTAAGCTACAGTAAATGTGAAATGAACCCCATCACATAACCCTTAACCATGAGATTAAAGCCATCACCCAAATTCTTAAATTTTTTTATTATTCGCTGCTTCGAGGCCCCAGAAATCACAAGAGCACACAAATTTGCATATTTAAGTACAGTAAGTAGTTTCAGGATCATCTTTGGTGATTGAAGATCCATTTCTAACTAGTAACTGCCTATAATTTGTAAAAATTTCAAATAATTTAATTAAAATAAGTAGAAAGGTGATCTATACTCAAACTTAGATTCAGCAACGCAACTAAGGGTTCATAGATTAACACCGAGGCTCTTTCAAACAAATCTACCACAGGAGTAGAACTCACTGGACACCTACTCACACAAATCATGAAAAATTTCCAAAATACCTGGGAAGGAGGAGCACCAAATCCTGGATGAATGGTAGGAGATCTTGGCGACGCATCCGAAGAGCTGCCAGCATTGTCTCCTTCGTTTGAACTCAATCTCTTATGAGAACCATCATTTGCCCCACCATCAGAGTTGTCACTGGATTTAGCCCTCTGCAATGTCATCTAGATGTTTATATCCAGTTACTCTAGAAATCAAGACAGATAAGAAAACTGAAAGTGGACCTGAAATTTCTTTCCAAGAGCCTTCAATCCTTTTGCACGAGCACGGAGCACCTCTTTTTTTGCGGAGCTATCTTGAAGTACCTAAGGAGCAACCAAGAATTATATGAATACACTATTTGCAGCAATTATAACAGTAAGTCAAAATGAAAACCCGTTCCTTTTGAGACAAAGTGTATGTCCTATAATGGATGAATTTGGCAAGGAAAGCAAATTCTACAAATCATCATCAACATCCTAACTCATCCACACAAAAATAATAAGACAGAATGAAAGGGAAGAAACACATTTTATATGATATCAATTGTGTTAACAGAAATTAAGAACATATTAAAAGATTTAAAAGTAGGTGACAAAAATGTACAAACCACTGTACAAACACGGGTAAGTGTCGCTTCAATATCAGCAACATTGAGTTTCCATAAGGAGTCAATCATCACTTTCTTATGCTTCTGCATGTATTCCTCAAGTTGATCCTCAGTATACTCTCCTTCAGAAGCTAGCTGCTTCTTCATATCCTCCTGTAGTTGCATAAGAGCAATTGCACCTGAAGATTTCAAACAGATGTAACAAGGTTCACAAACATGAAGGAACATGATTCATTCATACGATAAAAGAAATGAATGGGTTGGGGGGGGTGTTGTTTGTTGCTATCTAAAAGCATTCACCTGTTGCAGCTGTTACTTGAGATTTTATGAAGTGTCCTTTATTTCTAAACCATTCAGCAACAAATGGAACACCCAAATATTTTGCCTGCTTGCCGAGTTCTTTAGCTGATTGCCTGACATATATGTAGCCAATGGTATTCAACATATCCACACCATAAGCTGCAACAGAATAAATATCCAGAAAAAGAATTAGTATTTTGCTTATCAAACCCTAGTTTACTCATAAAGTTCAAATACCTACACAAAGGCAGCTTGATGCAGCCCAATATATCTAATTTTATATTTCTGTTTTTGTTGTAAATTTATTTTGTTGTAAATTTTCATTATTGTAAAAAACCAAAAGTTGCATTCTTTAGAATCTTAGATGTATGTTTTGGAGGAAAGGTTACTTATGCTGAATTGATTCCCTATATAAAGCAACATATGGTTTAACCTTTGACTTCATAGTTCTTTTTCCTTGTTTTTTCCTCTTCTCATCTACCCTACAACACCCTTCTCGATCCCAGTTCACCTTCTAGTGGTTTGGCATGTTCCCTCCCATACCCACATATCTTCACCTGTTTCCATCCAAAACCCACGTGACAGTGTATTTCTCATTGTTCTTCTTACCCTCTATCTTAAACACATTCTTCCAAACTTCCAAGCAAGATTTCACTTCTCTATCACTGGAGTGGGAGCACAAGGTCACACAATAAAAGAATAAATGGACTTCAGCAAGATCTCTTTGGAGGATCTAATAAGTAATCTTCTTGCGTCTGAAACACAGTTGAAGGATAGGAAGAAAGAAGAAAAGCCGCAGAAAGGTCTTGTCCTAGCAGCAAGCAACTACCTGAGGAATCCGATTGTGATGATGATTTGCATTCAAGACCCAACAATTTAAGAAATTTCTCAAGACGAAAAGAAAACAGGAAAGACAAATCAAATGTTTTCAATGTGATAAAGTGGAGCACATAAAGAAGGATTGCCCGCATCTGCGAAAGAATTTCAAACAGGAGAAGAACTACGAGAAAAAGAATCAAAAGGGAAAGCACTGTAAGCATCTTGGAACGATTCAAGTAGCAGTGGAGAAGATAGCGAAAGAGCATACATGGGATTTGAATATACCTGGCCAAAATGCAGGCCATGCCGAACGAGCCGATGATCTAAAACCTCTGTCCAAAGCCCGCCATGAGCCCGGTCCATGGGCCCACTTTATTTTTTCCATTGGTTTTTAAATGTTATTTAATAAGTATAAATGGTTTTATTACCACAATTTATACTTTATAACTAATATAAGTAGTTTACATGTTACTAGACATGTAAACTATTAAATTTAATGTAAAAGTAGTATCACATGTGAAAAACTTGAAGTATATCATATCAATACAAGTTTTATCTAGCTTATATTTTTTATTTTTTGCGAGTCGAGCAGGCCCATACCTCAATTCTCCTAGCCCAAGTCTGGCTCTTGAGCAGGCCGAGCAGACGGGCCCCCGCCCCATTGGCCAAGTCTAGTTGAATAGTTGAATTTGACTCATCTGACTCTTCAGATTCTGACAATGAGGTAAGTAAACTTTCTTATGATGAACTTTATAATACCTCTCAGGATATCTTTAGATAAGTCATGAAGTTCGAAAAGGAAATAGATTCCCTTAAAAAGATTAAGAAGAAATTAGTAGATGACCAATTTCTCGTATTAAATGACCGCCGTGAACTCCGTAAGTCAAGGATCGGATGCAGATTTCCATATCCCATGCTCCCAAACTTCAGTCTTCATTTCCCACAAGAACATTACATCTGCTTGCCACAACCCCAGAAGACTAACGACTTTTCTTCTCTTCCGATCACCTAACCCCCTTACGTTCCAACTAAAAATTATTATGACCCACTCATAGGGTTAATTCAGGTATAATAACCCAGATACTCTACAACCACGCGTAAATGTCCACTGAATCGTGACATCGTCCATCTCCCCTCCAGAAAGCAACACTATACCTTCTACACTCCTCCGTAAGTTCCATTGCATGGTTCATCTCGTCTGTCATGAGGGGACCCTCCCCGCCTTGACTTCCATTTCACGTTCATGCCCACGTCTGACCTTTGGCTTCCTTCTCTTCCTTAAGAATGATAGAATTGGATCATGTTGAGACTTAGCACTTTCTCCCCCAATATGAGCCTCCTCTATCTACCAGTCTGCGCCAGCATTCTCTTTTCCTACTTCCTTCCCCACTTCGAGATAAGGGCTCTCGAACCCACCACACCATACATGAACCCTCGTTTGACCCGCTCTACCACCTCCTCTCTAGTCGAGGTAGGTTCGAGGTCACCTCCTCCTTCCTCGAAGTTACATGGCCTAACTCCTACCCACCGCAAGTTGTTGCCACCACTGCTCGACTCTCGACCAACCATACCCACAACTCCATCCCCATCTTGCAAAACTTGAGACCGAGCTCCCCTTACATCCACACTCGAAGGGTCAAATCTTGAAAACCACATACCTATTGAGAGATCTGGATCCAAACTTCCACCCGCACCAACATCCGAAGGCTCAAAACCCAAAACCCTTTTTCATGTCATCCCACCTACTTGTGTCCGTGGGAATCATATATCAATCTGAAGCCAAACCTCCCCTACCACTGGACTCGAGCAGCGCCTCTCGTACCGATCCCAAGTGTATCGACAACTTCACACTCAAAATCAACCCCGGATTAACATCAAATGCCTCTGAAACCTTCGCTCGAAGTGTACGTGTCGCCAGCTCCAACTCCTTCAGCAAATCATGGACTAACAGTCGATGATTTGCCCCTCCTTCCTTTAGGAATTTCACCATGACTTCCTCCAGCTATTGCCTCTCCTCCGCTCGCCGATTCACCTCCACCCTTCGCCTCTCCTCCGCCACTAAGCCATCCTCCCCATGTTGCCTTTTTTCCACCAACGTGCCTACCAGTGATCTAATCTCCTTCTCACTCACCACCTTCAAATCCAATTGGAAGCATGATCTTCCAACCTTGAAGAGAACCGACAAAGGTATTTCCCTCGAAAGGCCCCGCAACACGACCATCACCTCCCAAGCCTTTCTCGGATGAACTTCCCACCTCCATTACCTCCTCTTCCAAAAAAATTTGAACCACTCCTCTACTCAATAACTCCTCATCCAATTCCCCCTTGTCCTCCACCACATCTAGCCTTTCCAACCTATGCACTTGATCATGCCTCACCTCTCGTTGTTGTCTGGTGACCCTCTTGAACTCCCTCAATTTGTGCCACAGCGTCGCCAACTTCAAGGCGAACCTCACTATAGTCGACCCCTCCACCTCAAGATCTGACAAGAAGGCACCCACCATATCCCGGAAACCCGGCTCTAGCATCCAACTTCTTTCAAATCTGAAGTACGAAGCTGAATCTCTACCGTTGCAGGAGTCAAAGCACAATGGTGTATGATATTGTCTCGATCCGGGGAGGGAGGTGATCGTATCCAAATTAAACACCTCCAAGGCTTCGACTGACAGAAGAAAATGGTCGATTCGCTATCACGAAGATGAGTTTCTCCAAGTGTATTTACAATTTGCAGCGTCCACGACATCCAAAGCAAGCTCCTCTACCACCTTGCCAAAAGGGCCAAAACCAGGGTCATGCGCTCATCTCCATTGGGTGATCCTCCTTGTAAAGAGTAACATTGAAATCCCCAACTATGATCCAAGCCATCTTCGGGAATCTACCTCGAACCTGACGAAGCTCATCCCATAAGGCAATATTGGTGGGCACACCAGTAATTCATACACCGAAGTCACAACAACGCGAGAATGATCTGCCTTATTAGAAAGAACAACAGAAGTCGAGTGAACCAGTATCTCCTCATCCTCTAACACGTACATATCACCAATCCAAGCCACCACAATCCCCCCCCCTCCCGAATTGCCATTTGCCAATACCGCTCGAAATTCATTGAGATGGAAACTCAATGTGGATCCCCATCATACCGTTTCCCAAGAACCATTTTTTGTCTCCTGCAAACAAACAATATCAACCCTCCACTTGGCCATCAAGGAACCAACTTCCATACGCTTGTGCGGTTGTCCCAGGCCCCTAACATTCCAAGATATCAACCTCGTTGAGGAACAAATGGGGGATCAACACCACCAAAAACCCAATAGTCCTTGCAATATCCTGCTCCAGGCGCCTCCCTACATCACCTACACCTGATGTAGTCTCGCAGTTCACCGTCTCACTTCCATGTTCCCCTCCAGCCGAAATCTCCCCATTGTGCCCATGTCTTAAGAGTTCCTGTGGGTGCACCACCACCAGCCTCTCGAGAGCACCTAACAACAACCATCTCGTAGTCACAGTACAGAAATCTGGAATCCCAATCCGGAGCAATCGATCGTTGATGCTTGCGAGAGAACGTCAACATTTGCGTCATCAGATTCGATGCCAAACCGTCTGGAAAACATCCATCCCTACCTGGTTGCCACACTTCTTCGCTCCTCCACCCCCCTACATTTCGATCGTTGTTGCAATGTTGTAACCCCCATACAAAGCCAAGGAACCTCACCACCTTTAACCCTGAAGGAATAATCTCCCTAGATTTCGACGACAAGCCCCCTCCATTGAAGTAGACCGCCTCTGCCGCCTTCCGCACCTAAGAGGCGATAGTGTCGATGTGGTCTGCACCTGGACTTTCCTCCGAGCTCGATCCCATGACAAATTGCTGGAGACCCAAGGGAGCCCCCTAACTTGGATATCTCCTTCAGTTTCCCCCATTCTCCTAGAAGACACAGCCGAGACCCGGAAAGGGATCATAAAATTATTCGAGTTTTCGGACGAGTTTGAAAAGAATGAACCGAAACTCAGAATCAGAGGGTCCGAGAACCGCATAACTGGATTCGCACGCAAATAGGAGCTAATCGGGTTAATATTCATCTTGGGATACGAAACCAAGGCCCGATTTGAATCGCCTGCCAGCGTGGCTTTCGAAGCGTCGGGGGTGGCAATAGAGCTCCCACCAAAAAGGTCGTTTGGCTCCGTCGCCCTTGGTCTCTACACCCCTTGGGCTTCCCACCACTGGTAGTTATCTCTGCTCATCCACCGACGTCGCCTCCTCCGACGTACCTCCAACATCTACAATCCACAGCTACAACGGCAGTTGTCTTCTCCCCAGCCATAACATCGTCCGCAACGACGAGATGGGCCGCCTCCCCTTTAATAATACCACTACCTCCTTGCCTTCACCTAGAAGCAAACTAGAACTATACATCTTGATGACGACCTCTATGTGTTTCAGAAACTCCCTGAGAACATCGAGCCTATGGCATCTTAGTGGAAACCCATCAACCTCAAGCTTCAAAGTTGGAAACTCCTCCTCAGCACACTCGTCAAGGAATCACGACCTCCTCCAGATAATCACACCTCACGATTCAGGCGGGAGGCCACATTTGAGCACCCCTGCGATGACTTCCTTTGCCCCAACCAACGAAAGACCTCTAATGCAGATGCTACCTCTGTGGAGCCTGACCGCATCAACCCTCGAGCCACCTTCCTTCCCTATCGAAAGCTTCTCCCACACTCACCTCAAGGCTTCAGCATCTCCTTCGCCAATCAGAGTACCCTCCAACGGCCAAATCTTCGACGCCCCATGAGTTAGTCGTTGAAGTTAAAGGTTCCAATCCGTAAAGGATATCAAGCTCGTGAATGATGAAGATTCCTAGAACCCCGCAGCACCTATGTTAGCCGCATCTTCCGAGTTTGTCGGTGTTGTCAACGCTGAGGCCTTTCTCAACCCCCTCTCCTCATGACTCAGTCATGGCTTCCCGCATCTGAAACATAGTTGTTTCGACGTCTTGCACGAACACGATGGAAGATTTGCATCCCCGCAGCGAAATTACCAACTCGCATACCCTCCCCCGCCCTCCGATACCTGCTTCCTCCCCTTTGGTCGACCCCAGGGGTCGTCTTCGACCAACTCCCCATGACAACATCCTCACGAACCTCCCATTTACCTCTCCACTACTAGCCCCTTGCTCACGTTGCAATCAACCTCGCTCACCCCCACCCCCACAAAGCTCCTACTCCCGCTCTCCATCTCTCCCTTGGTATGGCAACTCCCTTCTTTAAGATTTATGGGCATAGAACTACCGTTTGAATGTCAAGAGCATCCATTGTTTGCAACCAACATGAGGGCCATTTTGTGTGTGGTCGACCCCTCAAACTGGATATCTACCTAATTCAACCACATGGCCTTTGAATTCCTCCTCCATGAGCCAGACATGTTTAAATCTAGAAGGGTGTCATTGGTCCTCCCCCAATTTATAGCACAAAGGCATGTGGTCGGGCATGGCTTCCCCAACAACTCACAGAAGAAAGTTAAAATGACTACATTGGGCCAATAGACATTCGAAAGTGATTCAAACGAGATTTGGATTTAGTGTTTTTCCGCGTGTGTTTGTAGTCTGTGGCATCAAATGCCTGAAGCTGCAACTTGTCGATTGTGGAAGTAAAATCAATTGAGCCTAGATCCTTCCCACCACAATGGGTTGTCAAGTTACTTAATGGCAGAACAACATTAAAGTCAACTTCCACAACCATGGGATATGTTGGAAGTTTGCATGTTTGTTGCGCAGATCTTCCCACAAGTCACGTCTTTCCTATGTTATAATCGTAAACATTAGTGATCATAAAAGAAGCCGCATCTAATATTTTTCTTAGAACCATCAAGAGTAATATGTTCCACATACTAAATACATGAGAAATTGGTTGACGTTCCACACGATTGCAACTCTACCAAACATGCCAAACAACTGAAGGGCACAACATCCCAATAAATGGGGACCGCCTATTAACTTCCAAAGATTTGCATTCTAACAGTTATTTTTGTTTCTTATATAAGGATCACATTTGCATAAATCCAAAATTTATGACATTCCTATAGAAATACGGAGAGTTTTAAGTGAGCGTGGTTCGACTTGGCTTACAAATTTAATCAACGTTATTTGACAAATCAAGAAAATGCCTGAAGATTGGAGGAGAAGCATCGTGGTGCCTCCTTATAAGAATAAAGGAGACATTCAAAATTGTTCAAATTACAGAGGTATCAAGTTGATGAGTCACACTAAGAAAATTTGGAAATGCGTGATCAAAAGAATGTTGAGGCAAGTTTTCAAAGTAAAAGAAAACCTATTCGGATTCATGTCAGGTCACTCAACTATCGAAGCCATCCACTTGCTAAGGAGAACGATGGAGATTTATAAAGTTAAAAGGAAAAACCTTCATATGATTTTTATTGACTTTGGATAAGGCTTATGATTCTGTCCCATAGGAGATATTGTTAGAGTAATCAATACTCTGATGTGTTATTCCATAGAGCCCTCAGGTCTCTTATATAGAGAGAAAACCCTTGGGTAAATTACAGAGACGTACAATATATAAATAGAAAATACGAAACAGTACATCGCAACATATATAAGCCTCTACACTCCCCCTCAAGATGGAGCATAGATATCTATCATGCTCAGCTTGGAAGAACATCTCTGGAAAGGTCCTCTGAGCAATGGCTTGGTGAATATACCAGCAGTCTGGTCCTCTGAACTGACATGAGAAGTGGAAATGAAGCCCTTCTGAATCATGTCTCTAGTATAATGACAATCCACCTCAATGTGCTTTGTTCTCTCATGAAAAGCTGGATTGTTGGCAATAAACAATGCTGCTTGATTGTCACATTGGAGATTCATAGGCAAGGGGACATCTACATTCAAATCTTCTAAGACTGCTCTAACCCACATCATTTCTGCGCTTGCTTGTGCCATGGCTCTGTACTCGGATTCAGCACTGGATCTCGCCACAACAGTCTGTTTCTTGCTTTTCCAAGAAACTAAAGAGCTTCCTATGAATATAGCAAATCCAGAAGTAGATTTACGATCCCTTGGACATCCTGCATAATCTGCATCTGCACAAGCTGAAATAGACAGATCTGTATCTTTCCTGAATAGCAACCCTGTGCCTGGGGAAGACTTCAGATATCTCAATATCATATACAAGGCATCCATATGAACTTGCCTCGGCTGCTCCATAAATTGACTCACTCGGTTTACTGCAAAGGCAATATCCGGTCGAGTTATAGTAATGTATAAGAGCTTACCCACCATCTCTCTGTACCTTCTTTTGTCCACCTCCTCAGTATCATCGTCGTACAGCTTCATGCTTGGGTCCATAGGTGTACTTGAAGGTCTGCATCCAGTCATTCCTGTTTCAATTAGCAAGTTTGTGACATATTTTCTTTGAGTCATCACCATTCCTTGTGCATTTCTTGCAAACTCTATCCCCAGAAAATATCGTATCGTGCCCAGATCCTTCGTAATGAACTGGCTTCCCAACAGGGACTTGGTTATCTCAATCCCCTGAGCATCATCTCCTGTAACCAAGATGTCATCAACATATATCATAACAACAACTGTACCTCTTGGATGAACAGTGAATGGTCCGCATTTGATCTCCTGAACCCCTGTCGTTCAATTAGCTGGGAAAGCTTCTGGAACCATGCACGGGGACTCTGTTTGAGGCCATAGATAGCCTTATGAATTCTGCACACCATCTGAGTCTCCCCCTAAGCAGCAAACCCTGGTGGCTGCTGCATGTAGACTTCTCATGTAGGTCACCATACAAGAAAGCATTCTTGACATCAAGTTGGAAAATGGTCCAGTTACGTACCACATCAACAGATAGGAGGATGCGAAGAGTGGAGTGTCTCGCCACTGGTGAAAAAGTATCCAAATAATCTACCCCATACGTCTGGGTAAATCCCCGTGCTACAAGTCTAACCTTGTATCTGCCGAGACGTCCATCCGCATGATATTTCACCGTAAACACCCACTTGCAACTCACCACGGAGGCACCAGGAGGAATGAGGACAAGAGACCAAGTCCCTCTAGACTGCAAGGCACGCATCTCCTCTTCCATGGCTAGACGCCAGCAATCAATCTTCATGGCTTCCTGATAGGTCCGTGGAATCTCAACTGACGAGACAGCAGCTGCAAACTTCTGGAAATCCCCATTGAGACGATGAAATGAGACTTGAGAGGCAAGAGGATATGAAGCACATTATCTTCGCTGCTTCCTGTGAGCAATGGGCCGATCCAGATCATCCATCAATGTGTTGACCGGTTGATCCTCCTCCTGTAGTAAAGGCTCCTGCACTGGTGCATTGTCTAACCCATCATTAGTGATAACATCATAACATACCTGAGGCGCGTTGGATGGTTGACATGTAGCTTGAGCAGGGCCTGTCCGCCTTGTATAGAACTTAGGAAAAGGTACAATTGGAGGTGGTAGTGGTGGTGGTGGTGGAGTAGAAGATTGACCCAGGCTTGGAGGTGGGGACACATAGACATTAGAATCTGTGGATGTGGAGGAGACCAATCTGTCACCTGCAGGGGAGAAGTACATGACGGGTTCGAAAAATGTAACATCAGCGCTCACATAGTACTTGTCATGAATGGGGTCATAGCAACGATATCCTTTCTGTGTCCTGGAGTAGCCCACAAAAACACACTTGATAGCCCTAGGAGATAGCTTATCAAGTCCTGGAGCTAAGCGGTGGACAGATGCAACAGTGCCAAAGACCCGAGGTGTAAGTGTAAACAAATCTTTGTCAGGAAAGTAAACAGAGATAGGAGACTTTTCCCCAAGAACAGTTGTAGGCATGCGGTTGACCAGATAGCATGCTGTAAGTATAGCATCCCCCCAAAAGGATAATGGGGCACAACTCTGAATAAGTAATGTGCGAGCAATACCAAGAAAATGTCGATGCTTCCGTTCTGCAACCCCATTTTGTTGAGATGTATATGCACATGTGGTTTGGTGGATAATGCCTTTAGAAGAAAGAAAGCGGGCAAGGGAACGAGTGCAGAACTCCAATGCATTGTCAGTACGCACATACTTAACAGTAGACGAAAAAACATTTTGAACTTCATTGATAAGATTTTGAATAACACTTCCTGCTTCGGATTTATTTTTAAGAAGAAAAGTCCAGGACAATCTAGAAAAATCATCAACCACAACTAAATAGAACATGTGCCCCTGATGATCTGGGACACGACTGGGACCCCAAATATCTATGTGAAATAACTCAAATGGGGAGCGACTGCTCCGACTCTGACGACTGGGGTAGCTAGACCGATGGTGCTTCCCTAACTGACATGCTTCACAACGAAATGACGAACTCGGAGAGATCTGAGGCAGGAGGTGACGCATTTTCTGTAGCGGTAGGTGACCAAACCGAAGATGCCAGGTATACGGAGATACAGAGCCCTGGGAATGCAGTGAGACGCCAACGTAAGAGTTCCGTACGAGACGATAGAGGCCATTGTGCTCAGAGCCACAGCCAATCACCCTGCCCGTTAGTATGTCCTGAAAAATAACAGACGATGGGTCAAAAATAGCACGACAGTGCAAATCTCGTGTAATCTGACTAATGGATAAGAGATTCATAGAGAATTCTGGTGCATGTAGAATATTCTGTAAGTGCATAGAGGGCAGCAAAGTCGTCTCTCCCTGATCGATGATAGGGGAATGAGTGCCATCAGCAATGAGTACAGAGCGACCAGGCTGAACAGTTCTATAGGACTGCAGAATATTTTTCTCACGACAGAGATGATGGGTGGCTCCAGAATCGACAATCCATCATGTGAGATCATGGTTATGATATGAGACTGAAGGACTACCTGAGGCACTGGCTGAAGCAGAAGTACTAGCTGACGCTGAGGCCGCAACATCAGAAGCTTCAGCACCCTCTGACGATGACTGTGGCATGATATCACGAAGCCGTGCCACTAGCTCCTCGAACCTGTGATCTGGAGCAGATGCTGGTGGACCCTGAACATGATCAGCGACACGTGCAGAAGGAGGGAAGCCGTGCTTGGAATAGCATGTATCCTCCGAATGACCAGTACGACGACAGAATGAGCACGTAGAGCGTATGCGACCTCCGCGGCCACGTCCACCACTTCCTCTGCCACGAAATGAGGACGAACTACCTCGTCCTCTTGAAACTGCCATTGCCGAGGGAGGTGTAGTCGCTGTATTCGATGGAACAGGTACACGACTGAGCCTCCTGTATACTTCTTCCATCGGTGGAATGGTGGCATCTGCAAGGATCTGAGAGTGTGCTGCCTCGTACTCAGGGTCAAGGGCAGCAAGTAATACGCCAACCATAGTGGCGTTGCGGAACGTCTTCTGCTGTTCCGGCGTGGCTGTGAGTGGGATGGTGCTATAGAGCTTCTCGAACATTCCACAAAGAGACGTGTACAGGGAATGAAGAGGCCTCCCATTTTGCTTCGTGGTAAAGATATCATGCTGCAACTGTAGCATCTTTGTCTCGTTCCGTACCTGAGAGTACGTCGTGGCCAAAATATCCCGCATCACCTTGGCGGTGGGCTGATGGAGGACATCATTTGCTATCTCCGTCGTGAGCGTCCCTGACAACCAAACTTTGGCATACGCGTCATCAGCCTCCCATGAGGCATATATTCCCGTCTTCTCTGGCGGTTCATCCTCGGTAAGAATATGCTTCTTACCACATGACTTCATAAGACTGAGGAACTGCATAGCCCACAGTTCGTAATTCGTCCCGTCCATTTTGACGATTGGTGCTGAACCTTTAAAGGCACCTATGGCGGGCATATCGACCTTTTGTTCTGACATACTGTCGGAGAAGAACAACTAGGGATGATAGACCAAGAAAGTGTTGTCTACCAAGACCTTTGAGGATTCAAGTGCATATGTAGACGTTATGCACTTGAACCCATCACCAATCCGAGACCGACCGAAGGGGAGGCGCCCCGGTGACGAGTAGAGGCTGTGAAAGCCTCTACGGAAGAGAGGCGGCGGCTGGGGGGTCCCGGCGGCGGGGCTGGGGACCGCTGGCAGGGTCGGGGACGGCGGGGGGGAACCGGCGGGGGGCGGGGGCCTGGCTGGGGTGGCGAGGGGCCCCGCTGGAGGGCTGGAGTGGCCGGCTGGAGCGGCTGGAGGGGCCGGCTGGGCTGGCGGCGGCGGGCTGGGGGGGGGGGAGGGGGGGCGGCGGGTGGAGGAAACCCTAGGGTTAGGGTTCTGGCTCTGATACCATGTTAGAGTAATCAATACTCTGATGTGTTATTCCATAGAGCCCTCGGGTCTCTTATATAGAGAGAAAACCCTTGGGTAAATTACAGAGACGTACAATATATAAATAGAAAATACGAAACAGTACATCGCAACATATATAAGCCTCTATAGATATTATGGAGAGTTTTGGAGAAGAGACAAGTACATGTCCTATACATTAACCTCATAAATGATATGTATGGTAGGGCTTCATCTTGTGTAAGGATCCAGTCTGGGAAGACCGATTATTTTGACATCAACATTGGCCTACATCAAGATTCATCTTTGAGTCCATTCCTTATTATGTTGATTATGGACGAGTTGACAAGTCACATTCAGGATAAGATACTATGGTGTATGTTAACGATGATATTGTGTTGATTGATGAGACTAAAGATGGAATAAATGAGAAGCTTGATGTCTAGAGACATGCACTGGAGACTAAAGGGTTTTATATAAGTAGGGCTATGACTGAATATATGGAGTGTACTTTTGATGGAAGAAATGGTGAAGGAATTGAGGTGAAGATTGATGACGATAACATTCAGAAGAGAAATTCTTTTAAATACTTTTGATCTATTTTGCAACATGATGGTAATTGATGGAGATGCTATTAATAGAATAAATACAGTGTGGCGAAAGTGGAGAGGAGCCTATATTGTTCTCTGTGATAAGAAAATCCCTTTAAAAATCAAAGGAAAGTTTTACAAAGCAGCTGTGAGACGTGCTATGCTCTATGGATCTGAATGTTGGTCTGTGAACCATAGACATGAGCAAAGAATGGCAGTGGTAGAAATGAAAATGTTAAGGTGGATGTGTGGGCATACACGTAAAGATCGGATTCGGGATGATGCAATCAGAAGGAAAGTTGGTGTGAGGATAAGATGCAAGAAAACCGCTTAAGGTGGTTTGGCGAAGAGGTTGTTAATGCACCAGTTAGGAGATGCAAGTTTTTGGATGTTTTTTTTTTAAATTGGAATAAAACTATACGAAGGGATCTTAGTTTTTTGGATCTAAGTTCGAGATTGACCGAAGATAGATCTAAATGGAGGCAAAGAATCCATGTAGCCGGTCCTACTTAATGTGAGAAAAGGCTTTATTGTTGTTGTACATAAGGACCACCTTTGCATGCGACTCACGAAGAAGAGATGCCACCACATGTTGCTTCTCGACTTGTCTTAAACCTCTCACATTGCAAAGGCTACCTTCATTATAGGAATTTTTTATCCCCGCATGTTCCAATCAACTTGACCAGCTCGTCACTTTTTCATATAGGCTAAAGGTGATAATGTCGATCATTGTAGCAAAGAAGTCAATATCTTCCCACTCAAGCTTGGCATTCTTCTTCTCTTCCTATAGTACCAGCATGTCTTTGTCCTGATGCCTCCAAAGTCTCTAGATCTTGTATCTAGGGTTCCTCTCCATCTCAGCCAATCCCCAACATGCTTCGACTTTACCATCGATTCCTCGATATGCCTTCCACTGGAGATGCCTCATAACGTTAGACATTCGCATAGCCATCAAAATCTATAGTCATTGTAGCCCCCTTTATCATCCTCATAAGGGACAAAGGTGTTCTTGCTAGAGAGTTTCTTATGAGAATCGAAGGAGCCCCAAGATCCCAAACACGAGAACCAGGTTCGCCAAACCCGGCCCGATTTGAATTTCGAGATATAGATTTGGGTTCCGTATAAACTCCCCAACATACTTAAAATAGAAGAACCATGCGAACTTTTAACATCGTGGATCTGACTCCACCCAACTCATCACGTGAAGAAGACGGTGAAACGACCTATGCTTCCTTTAAAATCACCTCCCCACTTGAAAGTTCCAACCATAGAATCTATCTTGAATGCTCCAACCAAGAGTTGGGGAGGTGGAACACCCACTGTCACCTTTAACGCTTCGTCTGTAATGTTTGGCACCGCTTTGCTTACCTTAGCAGCCTCCGCTGCCCGTTGAGCAACTTCCTCCATTGTTGAACACACAGCTTGGGACTTCACCGACTAGTTTCCCAAGCATGCTTGCAACAAGTTGACCACATCAGCCCATGAATGGTTTGACTAAACTACTCTCGTCCAATATAAGACAAAAATATGATGTTAAGCTACCAAAGAAATGAAATGGGAAGGGAAGAAACAAATTGTGAAGGAAAGATATTGAGTTAATGGAAAGATATGAGGAGCCGAACAAAGATATTGTCACTCAAGGAATGGGAAGCAGATGTTTGGCAAATGGGAGTGGAGAAATATGAGCAACTGAGTGGGGAGAGGACATAGAGTATGTATCATGATCACAACAAGGTGATGTGACCAGACTACCAGAGGATCGAGAGAACTAGATGATGATGGAGGTGTTCACGGAAATGACATCAGATGGCATCAGTAAGTGGGCATCAGAAGGGCAAAGAGTGAGGTGTGCACTGCTAGTTTCAAGGGAAAAGGGATCTGTCAGCGCCCTCTTTGTAGTTGGTTTAATCAGATCATTAGGAGAAATTCATCCCAAATGAATGGAACCAGTTAACAGACTGCTTCTATATCGTGTCTCTTTCTCTTTCTCAAAGGTTTTAAGAAGGTAACAATCTATTAAGTAGTACTTGCCCTTCCTAAGTTCCAACTTAAATCAGTTTGTTTCTCTCTTATAGTGTAGTCAGCAGAAACAGCAAACAATTCCACGAAAGGACACCATCACAATAGCATGTGCACACCTTGGTAAAGAAAAAAAAGGAGACTGAATTGTTTATGATTATCAAAAGTAAACTCAAATTCAAAGATAAGCCCCCTCCCCCCAGAAAACCAAACAAATTACGACAAAATATCATATGTAGGGAGAATTCTGACAGGGATAATACGAATAAATCCCAGTCTAACCTCTCGTGTTTTCCCAAATATTTCAATGATAATTCAAGCTAAGAAAATCATAAAAGAGCACAAGACAAGATCAGATATTAATCTTGAACCTGCTTTAGATAGCCTTGCAACCTCAGCATCTGCTTCAGCAAGAAAACTGGCTTTACTTCCTACAACATATGCATGAAGCCGATCTATCAATAGCTTAGCAAGTTGGTCTTCCCTGTCCTTCTGGACCTCCTGCAATAAGAAAATAAAATAAGATTTTTAAAAAAATAGATAGAGAAAATAAAAATTGCTGCAAAAAGGGGGTTTTAAACAAAAGAAGAAAGAAAATATCCCAAGGAAAGGAGAATATGCAGAAACAAAGATCAAAGATACAAGAAATATGCCAAAACAATAAAAGAAAGGGGATGCCACAAATGACATATACGGCAATCTTTTTAACAAAAAAAAAGACGGTAGACGTAGATCATTATACATCATTCAATAATAAAAATGAATAATCATGGGGAGGAGCGGGGGTAGGGGGCGACCTGGGGGCGGCGGGAGCAGGAGGAGGGGAGGCGCGGGGATAGGGGGCGGCGGGAGCAGGTTGGAGGGGAGGCACGGGGGCAGGGGGCGGCGGGAGCAGGGGGAAGGGGAGGCGCGGGGGCAGGGGGAGGGGGAGGCGCAGGAGCAGGCGCGGAGGCGGAAGTTGTGGGGGAGAGGGAGGAGGCCGGCGGAGCTGGCTGGGCGAAACAGAGGGTGGGGAGGGAGGGAGGTGCGGGTGGCGGAGCAGGGGGAGGACGGCGGGGAGGCACGTGGGCGGAGCAGGGGGGCTCAGGGGAGGCTGCAGGAGAGCTCAAGGCGGAGGAGGGAGGAGCTGTGGAGGAGGAAGAGAAGGGAGGAAGAGGAAGAAGATAGGAGAGGAGGAAGAGGATGGGGAAGGAGGAAGAAACATGAGAAAATGACCTTTTCAGCTTTTACTTTTAATTTAATTCCCATTATGTCCCAAAGTTAACGTCTGTTTACATTGGGAATGAACGGCAACTAACCGGAGGGGCACAAGTGATAGAATGGCAAGAAGTTCGGGGGCACAACTGATATTCCCAAAAAGATAGGGGCATAACTGAAATTGCAAGATCTCGGAGGGGCACAACTGATAAAAACCCTTAAAACAACCATCACAAGCTGAAAAAGAGCTAAGCGAATAGAATTCTAAAACTCATCTAAGGTCATAGGTCACAGCCAGGACAAATCGATCCGGAACTACAGCTCTCTATTAAGTGGACATGAGAAAAATATATGATCGTCGTCCTCTTGTGGCATGTCAACTACACTGGACATTCCTTGTGCCATCTCCGGTCTCAGTTAATAATAGAAACAAATCTTCTTTCGTGCCCTTTGGTTTATCACTAGATGAGATAGTCGATTTCGTGGCTATTCTGGATTCCTCAGGTAAAACCTCCCAATGCAGCACTTGCGCTTTAACTTATAAGTGGCCATGTGTGTATCTTGTTTTGAACCCTGGAGATACCAATTTCTTTGCAAGGATAGCCAATGTGTCTACAAAGAGCGTTGCGCATGGGTAGCCTTGACGTATCACCCTTTACGGTGGAAGTAACCATCTTCAAGCTTGCCATTCACCAATACAGAGGATGTGGTGGTACTATATTGCTTCATCCATGTGACCATATGTTTGGAAATCCCCTTTCATAATGTGGACCAGATAAATCTCCAATCAATGATGTCATAAACCTTAGATAATTTGATCTGAATAAGTCCCTTCATCTGTTGCCTCTTCCAATCAGTTGCCATCTTATTGGCCAAAACCAAACTATCAATCAACAATCGACCTAGATAAATGCAGATTGTAATGGAGAAATGTTGCAGTGGAACACCCGACCCAAACGATTAGCAAGAACCTTTGCTAATAAGAGATAAATTACGTTAGGAAGTGTTATGGGTGTGATATCCTCCACCCATGTAATCACCTCACCCTTCAATAACAAGAAGATGAGAACTCTATTCAGAAGTTCAATGCCCATGTTACCCCTTTAGAATTTACCCACAACATTCATCATGTCATCCTTAACCACATCACAAAATAGTGTGCACACGATGAAACCATCAGGTCTGAATGAGCTATCCGCATTAAGTTAACATCATTACAGCTTGGACCTCTTATGGACGAGGTGACTAATTACATTCAGAATGAGATACCTTGGTGTATGTTATTCGTTGTTGATATGTGTTGATTGATGATACTAGAGATAGAGTAAATGAGAAGCTTGAGGTCTACATGCATGCATTGGAGACTAATGGATTTCGTATAAGTAGGGCTAAGACTGAATATATGGAGTGCACTTTTGATGGAAGCAAAGGTGAAGGAATCAGGGTGAAGATTGGTGATGATAACATTCAGAAGAAATATTCTTTTAGATAATTGGGACCTATTTTGCAACATGATAAGAAATTAATGGAGATGCTACTCACAGAATAAATACAGATTGGCTAAAATGGAGAGGAGCCTCTATTGTTCTATGTGATAAGAAAATTCCTTTGGAAATCAAAGGAAAGTTTTACAAAGCAGTCATGAGACATGTTACGCTCTATGGATCTGAATGTTAACCTGCGAACCAAAGACGTGCAAAGAATGGCAGTAGCAGAAATGAAAATGTTAAGGTAGATGTGTGGACATACACGTAAAGATCAGATTCAGAATGATGCAATCAGAAGGAAAATTGGTGTAGCTCCAGTCGAGGATAAGATGCGAGAAAACCACTTAAAGTGGTTTGGCCATTTGCGAAGGAGGTTGGTTGATGCACCAGCTAGGAGATGCGAGTTTTGGGACATTGAGCTGACTAAGAGAGGGAGAGGAAGGCCCACGAATTGTTGGATTGATACTATCTGAAGGGATCTTAGTTTTTTGGATCTAAGCCAAAGAATGACCCAAGATAGACACATTTGATTTTCATCATTAAAACACATGTGTGTCATATTGCATTATTATTCTAGGCAATCGATACTTTCGCCAACGTTTAATGCACTTAGTATTTTTCGGAAACCTTATGTGCTTAATTACAATTTTCACACATAATGATGGCAGTCGTGGCAAAAATTTTAAGGGAACAATGTATTTGCAAAGAATAAGAGATAAGAAGAAAAAATGAGACCAAGAACGTGATAATCATAAGGCTAGAGAGCAAGATATGTGTTAAAGTAGATTTCCTTTGGTAAATTGTAAATTCACATCATGTAAAATTTTGAAGACGATGCTTTTAAGCAATGCCGAATTATTGAAGAGCATAAGCTTACAACCGCAACACGTTCCAATCGGGGGTTTGCAACTTTTGATTGAAACTACATCTAATCGGCTAAAATGTGAATTTCACAGTTGTTGGACATAGACTGAGATAAAAACATGAGAAATACGGAGTAACAAGTGAATGTAATGATAGATAAATAAAGCCAAAAGATCAAGATGAAAGAAGAAAGAAGATTCAAGAGAAGAATGCAGATTTGAATAGAAAATAAGGCTATATATTCGGTATCAAGGAGAAAACTTATTCTTACTATTCTATATATCCTTGTAACTCAAAAATACCAAATACCCTCAAATTATCTTTATTAAAAGATATCAACTATTTCACATCTCAAAAGGACACCAAAAATCAAAGAGTCTCAATCCCATTTGGCATTCTCCTTAAAATTTGCAACAATCTAACCATATGGAAATCTTTTCAAATGACCAACCGCCAATTCCATCTCGTAGACGGCTGAAATTTTGTTGCAAGCACAGAGACTCCTAGTGGGATAAATATCGGCATCCCAAGCGATCGAATGTCCCATAAAGTCTATAAATAAGATAGTTTTCTGTCCTTTGTCCTATCCTGCTCATTTTTCATCAATCAGTGACTGTTCGATACTTTCAACAACCATGCTTTCGACGGAGGATGAATACCATGCACACTATCACTCCTGATAAGTGATGCAAGCAAGGATCATCATGGAGTGAAAAGATATGGTTTATATGAGATCATTGAGAGGCATCCCACGTCCTCCCATTTAAGGGGATGGTAAAAGAATCTGAAATGGCTTTCTCCTTCAACTCCTGAAGCTCCAGTTCAAGTATGCATTCAATTTCAAGTTTTGATGTTTTTCTACTTGGTTTTTTGTTTTATTGTAATTATTATACATTTCTAGTTTATTTTCTTTCATTGTTCGTAACTAATGATCATTTCTTCAAGTAATTAAATCTGTGTTCTAATTTAATTGCATGTTTCTCGATGTAATTCATATTTTCTCTTTTAGCAAATTATACGTTCGCATTTATCTGCAATTGATCTTGTTCCTAGGTTTTATTAATTATACGTTGATTACATTATTGCAAGATAATCTAGACTCTTAAAATCTTAACATATCTCCTCCATGTGTTCGACTCAGATCCCAAATCCAGTCTTTACAAATTGCTTTTAATTCTGCTTGATTTCTAGTTACTATGACCATCATTTCTAAACACCAGATTTCATGTCTACGAAGTAAAAACATTCAATAAAAATTTTTTTCCAAAAGAACATGATTATGCAGATTCCAGATCTGACATATAAAAAGGCAACTAAATCAGTAATTCAGCAATGCCATATCGTAAACTTTAATAACTTAACAGAAAACTAAATATAATAACTCAGCCAATATGAAAAAATCCTTATTTTGATGCTATCATCAATAACAAAGATCTTCAAATCCCAACTTAAAGCAGCACCGATGAATGAAGTAAATGGCAGATGCCCCTGTCGAAATTGAAGCTCTGTTATTTCCTTCATTCAAAAAAACCGGTGTATTAGCAGGGTATCTAAATCAAGTTCCTTCAATGTTTTTCTCCTTCAAAAAATAGACAATCGACCAGTATACCCAATTGCAGTATATATAAATTGCTTCTTTCATCTTTTTTTCTGGCATAAAAATTCCATTTGTATCAAAATCTTTTATAAACAAAGTTCCTGCCGATTTGGCAAGCAACAAGTTGTAATTTGAAAGAAACAAAAGGGATTAACAATGCTAACACACAGAAACTGATTGAACTAGCATAACCGATGCATGAAAAATGTTTTCAAGAAGTTCCAAAAAGGTAATTTATTCATACTCTCATTTTTTCTTGGAGCCTCTTGGCATCGAATTCTTCCTCTCCATTCATACCATCGAGGGAAGCCATTGATGCCATCGCAAGCTGCCCTATATAGCATTCAAATAATTCACTTCCAAATAGCATTGCAAATATTGCAGCAGGGTCGATAATCACATCTCTGTCATTGCAAAAGAAATATTACGCAGTAAGTTTACTCATTTACTTAAATAACAAGCAATATTTCCTCAGTTGATACCCTGCATGAGTACTTGATGAAAGCAAAAAAAGATAGAGAACCATAGACAGCTTCTTTTAAATGCCAGCAGATGAATCCTGTAAAGATATATTTTGTGTTATGCTGTTATGTTATTTTGTACTATTTCTTATTTTCTTTCTTCTTATGAACACTATGTAATCTACCTATATGCGCCTCTCCTATATAAGAGAGCCCAGGGTTTGTGGAATAAACAACGCACTCATATCTTCCAACATGGTATCAGAGCGGCGGTCCTAGACCGGAGCTCGGATACCTAAACCTAATCCCCACCCGCCGGGGATAACAATTCTTTCACTTAAGCCTTGTGTGAACCTCTGTTTTTATTGTATTTATTCCTCCAACAACAGCCAACCACTGCATGTCTTCCACTATGAGCATCTTCTAAGACTCCATATATGAGCAACCCGGACTCCCTCCTGTTTAAGCAACCCCCACCATTGTTGTTGTATGCACCTAACTAGAGGCATGGCGATGACCGACCCCTTGATATGGTACTAGACACCAGACTGGGTCCCTGCAATCTCCCATCCAAGGTCAAAATCCCACACACTGGAAGCACACACTCTCGTCAGTCCGCTATGCCCTTCTTCAGCCCCACTCTCTTTCCACGTACAGTCAGCAAGTCTGATCATTATTAGACAAATAACTATCTGCCATTTTTTAGCTTTTGTGAATTTTTGTGTAAGTGAATGTTTATACGCTTCCTTCTAATGACATTCACTTACGTAGCAACACCTGACTTTCCATATGCATCATAATTCTGCCTCTGTGCTGGATCGCTTAAAACTTGGTAGGCCTCCCCCAAACTCTGAAAAGAAAAATATTTATTATGATGAAAAAAGTCCAAAATAATCATAAAATATCTTCAAAATGATGCAGAATCTTTTCAAATTAAAAAAAGAGCAAAATCATGTTTCTACTCCTACAAACCTCAATAAACATGGTGATTAAAAGTGCAGAATCTAAACATAAACATCGCACCATAAGCACTAAAATGGATAAAAGCATCCATTTAAAAATATCTATTCATAAACAAATAAGAAACACGTACACAAACATTTGCAAACACAAAGTAAACCATTTTACAATTTAAAATGAAAATTATCTAATTGTGTAAGCACGTTTTATAGCAGCTGTGACTACATCAAATGTACATAAGACATTGCATGCAAACATAAAAGGAGGATTCTCAGAAAAGTGGTGCTGCATCAGAAACAAGTATCATCATGAGTCATGATATTGTTTTAGATCTGCCAATCTTACTCCATCAAACAAAAGGTAAAGGTTGGTATTCAACTACCAGCATTTTGAGCCAATATGCTAAGGCGTTGAATGGAAGTTGGAATATGTAATTACAAAGCTATATGTGTACATGTAATACTTTTTTAGTGATAAAGGGTTAAGTTTTTTAGCACACACCTTTACGGTGTAGGCCATTTGTTTCTTTCGAAGAAAAGAAACAACCAGCATTTTGAGCCAAAAACATAGGACGCCAAGAAACACACTTACGATCCATAGATCTGTTTGAAGTTGTAAGACATCACAAATTGACAGAAAAACATTGCAGGAAAATAGGAGGCAAAGCTAACATTCAATGAAAATATGAGAGCATTATCGCAGACTCCATCCTTTACAAAATACTAAAAACAGGGAAGTCACAAAAATTGTACTGGCATGTGATGATCCCATCAGTCTGATATCAATGTCAAGTATGCAAGGAGTATAAGATCCAGATCTCAAGATTCACAAACCCCTCAACATGCACAGATCCATTACGAGCTTCTGCACCAAAAAGCCAAATGGGTAACTGTTGGGAGAAAAGCATTCGTTGTTATTCCAAAGAGCCCTAGGCTCTCTTATATGGAGAAGGCCTATGGGTAAATTACATAAGATGGAACAAGAAAATAAAAATAACAGAAAAAGGCACATAGAATATAGTAATATCTCTACACTCTCCCTCAAGATGGAGCATAGATATCAATCATGCTCAGCTTGGAAGAACTGTTGACGCATATAGAGTACCTGTACCCTTTCGTTATTTTATTTTTTCAGTTGTCTTCTTTATGTAATTTACCCATAGGCTACTCTCCTATATAAGAGAGCCTAGGGCTTATGGAATAGAACAAGTCATTCATTTTTCCCAACATGGTATCAGAGCGACGGTCCTAGACCGGAGTTCTCGAAACCCTAACCCCACCACACCCGCCGGCCTCTTCTTCGTCTCGCTCCATCGGCGCCGCCTGGGCTCGGCCCTGCTCCATCGCCGCCGTGCCTCCGAGCACGCGTGCTGGGCGCCTGTGCGCATCGCCTCCTCGCGCCGTGCCTGCGCGCATCGCCCCCTTGCAGCGCATCTCCACTGTTGCAGTGTGCGCAGCGCGTGCATCCATAGCGCATCGCCTCCTCGCGCCTGTGCTGCAGTGCGTGCATCCTTGCGCATGAACCTGTAGCGCATCCCCAGTGCGCGCGCTGCAGAATCTTTGCACGCGCCTTTCCAGTGCATCCTTGCGCACGTTCTTGCGTGCGCTGTAGTCCCTGTGCGCCATCACCCGTGCACGATCATCTGTGTGCACCCGTAGCGCATCTCCAGCGCACGCATACCCTGCGCGTGCATCGTCTCGATACCTGCGCGTGATTCCTACGCGCGTGTAGGGGTTAGCACGCAAATCTTCATGGGGATAGTTGCTTGAGGTCTACACATGCAACTAATCCCGTCTATGTCATTGTAGACAAAGCTTATCTTCGGTCAATCGCTCCAGTTCTTCATCTCCAGTATGTCAGAAAACAAGGCGGATATCCCATCCATTGGCGCCTTTCGTGGTCCAGCGCCTATTGTCAAGATGGACGGTACAAACTATGAACTGTGGGCAATGCAGTTCATGAGCATGATGAAGTCAACAGGTAAGAAGCACATTCTTACCGAACCGGAGCCCGCAGAGAAGACTGGAGCCAATGCCTCTTGGGAGGCTGATGATGCATATGCCAAGGTTTGGCTATCTGGTACATTGGCTATTGAAATTGCCAATGACATCCTACATCAACCCACAGCCAAGGACATGTGGGATATTCTGGCGGCAACATACTCTCAGGCGAAAAACGAGACGAAGATTCTGCAACTTCAGCATGACATATTCACAATCAAGCAGAATGGTCGCCCTTTACATTCTCTCTATACGTCCCTAAGAGGGATGTTCGAGAAGCTTTATAGATTCATGCCTCTTACTGCCACGCCAGAACAGCAGAAGACGTACAGAAATGCGACCATGGTAGGTGTGTTCCTAGCTGCACTCGATCCAGAGTATGAGGCGGCACGATCACAGATCTTGGCTGACTCAACTATTCCTCCCATGGAGGAAGCTTTTCATAGATTGAGTCGGATCACAGTTCCTTCCACAGCCACGAGTCAGAATTCGTCAGCTATGGCAGCTAACAGAGGTCGCGGATTTCATCACCAGGGCCGTGGACGTGGACCTCGTGGAAGGGGTGGCCGAACTAGGCCAACATGCACCTACTGTCATCGAGTCGGACACAATGAAGATAAATGCTATTCGAAGCACGGATTTCCTGCATCCGCGAGAGCTGCTGAGCAGATAGAGCCCCCATCTGCTGCTACCTTGGATCAGCGGTTCGACGATCTTGTTGCCCGTCTGAGGGGCATTATTCCACCGTCTGGACCAGCACCGACTGCAGAGAGTCATTCTGATGCCGTTGCCTCTGCCTCTGCGTCTATCAGTACTTCAGGTAGTATACTTGCACTGAACAGTAATAGATCAGATACTTTACCATGGATTATGGACTCGGGCGCTACACATCACCTATGTGGCAAACCAGAGTTTGCTTTCAGGATACACTCAGATCCCTCCAGGTCGGACAGTAGTGATTGCCAATGGCACTCATTCCCCCATCATTGGTCAGGGGGAGGTTAGATTGACATCTTCTATGCAGCTCAAGAACGTGCTACATGCACCTGGTTTCTCAATGAATTTGTTGTCAATTAGTCAGATTACGAAGGATCTACATTGTCGGGCAATTTTTGATCCATCTTCTTTGATTTTTCAGGACATCCATACGGGCAACGTGATTGGTCGTGGCTATGAGCAAGGAGGCCTCTACTGCCTGAATCAGACTCCGTTTGCTGGAACCTCATCCTCTTCTTCGGGACAAGTATCAACCCTATTATGGCATCTGCGTTTTGGTCATTTACCGCTTCAGAAGTTGCGTCGTGTTCTACCCTATGGTCTATCTCACACACCTATTCAGTGTGAGGCGTGTCAGTTGGGAAAGCATCACAGGTCGTCCTTTCCCAGTCGTCCAGGTCGGAGTAGTAACTCCAAGTTTGAGTTGTTTCATATCGATGTCTGGGGTCCAAGTCGTGTTCCCGATCATCACGGACACAGGTTTTATATTGTATTTGTGGATGATTTCTCTAGAGTGTCATGGGTGTTTCTGATGAAAAATAAATCTGAAGCAGGAAATATTATTATTCATTTTCTGAATGAAATACAAAATGTTTTCTCCACATCTGTCAAGCTTGCGAGAAGTGATAATGCTTTAGAGTTGTGCACCAACCTTCTGGCCAAGTACTACTCCTCAAGAGGAATTATTCACCAAACATCTTGTACTCATACATCTCAACAGAATGGGATTGCTGAAAGAAAACACCGTCACCTTCTTGATGTCACAAGATCACTTCTTATACAGAGTCATGTTCCCTACTCCTACTGGGGTGATGCAGTTCTTACTGCATGTTACCTAATCAACCGTATGCCTTCGTCTGTCTTGAATGAACAGATTCCGTTTTCACTTATTCATCCTGACAAGGATCTGTTCACTCTTACTCCTCGTGTGTTTGGGTCGGTTGCATTCGTCCATCAGTTGTCGCCTGGTACTGACAAGCTCTCTCCTAGGGCTGTCAAGTGTGTCTTTGTTGGGTACTCCAGAACTCAAAAGGGGTACAGGTGTTTTGATCCTATGCGTCGGCGGTATATGATCAGTGCAGATGTTACATTTTTTGAATCTGTTATGTATTTTTCAGCATCAGGAGACAAGCAGTTACCATCTATACCTCCTGATGCCATATACATGACACCACCACCTCAGATATCGACACCACCACCACCGCTACCTCCACCACCGCCACCACCACTACCACCGCCACCGCTTGTCTCACCACTACCATTCCATTACACCCGACGGCCTCCTCCAGCTCATGGTCCTGACCCGTCAACTAGCTCGCCTATGGTATGTAATGAAAATATTAATGTTGATGGATCTGACGACATTTCTGAGCAGGATGTCTTGCAGGAGCCTGATGAGAATACAGATGATTTGGATGTTCCAATTGCTCTACGGAAACCGAAGAGAAGCTGTGCCAAATATCCATTATCAGCAGTCGTGTCCTTTGAGAGGCTATCTGGAGACTTCAGGACGTTTGCTTTGACACTTTCAGCTACAGACATTCCACGAAATCATCATGATGCTCTGCAGGATGCTAGATGGCGGCTAGCAATGTAAGAAGAAATGGCGGCACTTCAGTCCAGAGGAACTTGGAGCTTGGTTCCTATACCTCCAGATGTCAGCCCGGTGAACTGCAAATGGGTGTTTACAGTGAAGCACAATGCAGATGGCTCCATTGACAGGTACAAGGCACGCCTTGTTGCACGTGGCTTCACACAGACATACGGGGTGGATTACCTTGACACATTCTCTCCTGTGGCGCGTCATTCCACTCTGCGGATCCTGTTATCAGTTGCAGTTGCTAGAGACTGGCCGCTTTATCAGCTGGACGTGAAGAATGCATTCTTATATGGCGACTTGCAAGAGGAAGTCTATATGCAACAGCCACCTGGGTTTGCTGTTGAGGGGGAGTGTTCCAAGGTATGCAGGTTACATAAGGCCATCTATGGCCTTAAGCAGAGCCCCAGAGCGTGGTTTCAGAAGCTTTCAGATCTTTTTGAGAAGCAAGGATATAAACTCCAACGCTGATCATTCCTTGTTCGTACAGAAGACAGCTAGAGGTATCATTGTAATCATGATTTATGTTGATGATATCTTGATTACAGGAGATGATGAGCAGGGCATTAAGCAGGCAAAAGAGAGGCTGGGAACCGAATTTGTCACCAAGGACTTGGGAGTCCTTAGATACTTTCTGGGGCTGGAGTTTGCTAGAAATCCATATGGATTAGTAATGTCGCAGCGGAAATATGTTACAGATCTATTGAGTGAGACAGGTATGCTAGGGTGTCGACCTGCTACGACACCAATGGATCCCAGCATGAAGCTCTATGATGATGACACAGAGGAGGTGGACAAGAGAAGGTACAGAGAACTGGTAGGCAAATTACTGTATGTCACGATCACTAGACCTGATATATCATTTGCAGTGAGTCGTGTGAGTCAGTTCATGGAGCAACCACGTCAGGCCCATATGGATGCAATACACATGATTCTGAGATACCTAAAATCATCTCCAGGTACAGGCTTGCTATTTAAGAAGGGAAAGGAGATCTCTATCACAGCATGTGCTGATGCAGACTATGCAGGATGCCCCAAGGACAGGAAGTCCACCTCAGGATTTGCAGTCTATGTTGGAGATGCCCTAGTTTCATGGAGGAGCAAGAAACAGACAGTAGTAGCTAGATCCTGTGCTGAATCCGAATACAGGGCTATGGCCCAGGCTAGCACAGAAATGATGTGGGTGAAATCTTTACTTACATATCTACGTCTTGATATATCGCTTCCTATGATGTTGGAATGTGACAATCAGGCCGCCTTGTTCATTGCAAACAACCCAGCCTTTCATGAGAGGACCAAGCATATTGAGGTTGACTGTCACTACATACGTGACATGATTCAGAAGGGGTTCATTGCTACATCACACGTCACATCAGAGAATCAGACTGTTGATATATTCACCAAGGCGTTACTTCGAGGCCCATTCCAGAAGTGTGCGTCCAAGCTGAGCATGATTGATATCTATGCTCCATCTTGAGGGGGAGTGTTGACGCATATAGAGTACATGTACCCTTTCGTTATTTTATTTTTTCAGTTGTCTTCTTTATGTAATTTACCCATAGGCTACTCTCCTATATAAGAGAGCCTAGGGCTTATGGAATAGAACAAGTCATTCATTTTTCCCAACAAGAACACTTCTAGAATGGCCCTCTAAGCAGTGGCTTGGTGAAGATGTCGGTAGTCTGTTCTCCTGAACTGATATGTGAAGTAGAAATTAAGCCCTTCTGGATCATATCTCTCGTATAGTGGCAGTCTACCTCAATATGTTTTGTTCTTTCGTGAAAAGCGGGATTATTAGCAATGAATATCGCGGCTTGATTATCACATTGTAGCTGCATGGGTAGAGGTACATCTATATGCAGATCTTCTAACACAGCTCGAACCCACATCATCTCAGTACTTGCTTGTGCAATGGCCCTATATTCAGATTCAGCACTAGATCTAGCCACCAATGTTTGTTTCTTGCTTTTCCAAGAAATCAAAGAACTACCCACAAACACTGCAAATCTGAAGTAGACTTCCGATCCTTACAGCAACCTGCATAGCCCGCATCAGCACATGCGGAAACAGAAATGTTTGTTTCTTTTCTGAATAGCAATCATGTGCCTGGAGACGACTTTAGATATCTCAGTATCATGTATATGGCATCCATATCTACTTGTCTAGGTTGTTCCATGAACTGACTCACCCGACTCACTGCAAAAGCGATATCGGTCTAGTGATAGTAATATAGAGAAGTTTACCCACCATTTCTCTATATCTTCTCTTGTCAACCTCATTTGTATCATCATCATATAGCTTAATGTCGTGGTCCATAGGAATAGTTGAGGGTCGACACCCAATCATGCTCGTCTCAACAAGCATATCTGTAATATACTTCATCTGGGTCATCACAACACCCTGCATATTTGATGCAATATTTCTTGAATTAATAGGGGAACCCGGATTGAAAAAGCATGCTAATTTGGTCATTTTTTCGAATTAGGGAAGTCCATCCTTAGTTATTTTAAATTAATTAAGCAATTTATTTAAATAAATTGAGATTGCAATCTCAACTTTTTTGGTAGATAAAATTAGTTAAGAGTCAATTAGAGTCGGTTAGAGATAATTAGGATCGGTTGGGATTTTATTTGAATTTTAATTTGATTCACTTTCTATTTTTGTAATCCCGCCCCTCCTATATAAAGAGGATGATTGTCTATTGTAAAGGGCAGTTCAGATGATATGAAAATTTGAGTTTATCTCTCTTTATCTCTTTCTCTCTGTGTTTCTCTCTCTCTTTCTCTCAGCGCATTCTTTGTGATTCTTCTCCAAAATCCCTCGTTCTCCGATGAGTTTTCTCCTCTCAACTACTTCATTTTCTTCACCAAAAAAATCCACAATCAAATTAATTTTCCGTCATCGCAAAATTCGATTTGCATCAATTGATATCAGAGAATGAAAACAGAATCGTTCTCACGATTCAACGATCCTGTCGCATATTGGTGTTTGCAGTTCGATCTAAGTTGCATATCTCATGGACCGCACGCTCGTTCACGGCAACGAATGATCAAGAAGCATCGTATAGCATCTATGAAAGTCCAAGCATGGCTAGACGCAAAAATCGATGAAAATTTGCCGATCGACAACAAAAATCAGAACTAAGACCTGCTGTTCAAACCGATTTCGACCAAGAAACTGAAGGTATTTTCAGTCCTGAAGAATATTTTATTGATGCAACTCTTGTGCAACAAAACTATGAAGATATAGGGACGATTTTCGATGAAAGTGCGGATGAAGAGTATGAAATAGTCGAGTTTTTAGAGGCCGAAGTTGCTTTCCCTGCTGACCAAGAGCCTATTTTGACGAAGATCTCATGGACGAAGAATACAAAGTTGTAGATCTGTTCTATATAGGAAACAAAGAAAAAGAAGCAAAAAGGGATGTCGACAACGACACTTTGGCCAGGTTTCATACTGTTGTTCAAGAACTTGCAAACCCGCATCCAACACTTCTGGAGCCTTTTCCAACATGCGGCAACCACCAGCTCACACGCAGCAACGTCTACCCTCGGGGGAGGCCCCATCCCCGCCAATGGAGACCTTCCTATCCGAACAACCCATCATCACAGCAACAGCAAGGGCGCTCGCCCTTTCCACCATTGCCTACTCCATCCGCGATGTTGTCCCCTTGCTGGACCCAATACCCCATCGTTGGGTACCGATATCAGCATCATCAGCTTCCTTTTGGGTTCCTCCACCATCGATGGCTGAGGTTCCAGGAAAGATCAAAGCCGGCACCTATACCCTCCGTTGGCGCTATTGCAGGGACCATCTTGGCCGACACTGCAGCCGCCGGACCCGATAGGGAAAGAAACAATAGCCGTGACTGGCAATCTCATTCCAAGGGAATTTGGACGTTGGGAGAAAATATGGGTAATGCTTTTCTGTCCAAACCGTACTGGAGTCTTGCGGAAATTGGGGGTAATTATGGGAAGGGAGATATCTAGAAAGCATATGGCAAAGGGGCTTTACAGCTGGAAATCAATGTTCCGAAAAGCCAAGCTTATTAAATAATTGCAAGTATTATAATGTTGCACACGTCATTGGAATCTTATGGAAAGAAGTCACCCGTGTCCGAATTCTATGGTGCACACATTTTCCAAATAAAGTGCATAAGATCATTGATATTTTCAGAACTTACCAAAGAGCCCCTCCAAAAAATAAATTTCAGATCAGACTCCAACAAAGTTAAGCTACTGCAATTATATTGTCAGGAGTTCTGTAAGTTTTGGAAATGTACAGATTCTTCTCAAAATTTAAACAATTTGTTTTCTTTAAACAAAGGGGTAGAAGATTTACAACCACATCCTCCTGTGAGAAAAAATTATAAACGTAATGTTGAAAGGAAGACATACATGCTCAAATTGAAGAGCTACGATGAAATTCTCCACCGACAGAATGAAGATCGAGCAATTCGTCAGGAGACGAATTTTCAAGCGGAGGAGAATTGATGCAATATTTCTTGAATTAATAGGACAACTCGGATTGAAGAAGCATGCTAATTTGGTCATTTTTTTCAAATTAGGGAAGTCCATCCTTAGTTATTTTAAATTAATTGCGCAATTTATTTAAATAAATTGAGATTGCAATCTCAACTTTTTTGGTAGATAAAATTAGTTAAGAGTCAATTAGAGTCGGTTAGTCAATTAGGATCGGTGGGGATTTTATTTGAATTTGAATTTGATTCACTTTCTATTTTTGTAATCCCACCCCTCCTATATAAAGGGGATGATTGTCTATTGTAAAGGACAGTTCAGATGATATGAAAATTTGAATTTATCTCTCTTTATCTCATTCTCTTTGTGTTTCTCTCTCTCTTTCTCTCAACACATTCTTTGCGATTCTTCACGAAAAAAATCCACAATCAAATTAATTTTCCGTCATCGCAAAATTATGTTTGCTCAGATACCAATTGATGCAAACAGAATTTTGCGATGATGGAAAATTAATTTGATTGTGGATTTTTTTTGTGAAGAAAATGAAGTGGTTGAGAGGAGAAAACTCGTCGGAGAACGAGGGATTTTGGAGAAGAATCGCAAAGAATGCGCTGAGAGAAAGAGAGAGAAACATAGAGAGAAAGAGATAAAGAGAGATAACTCAAATTTTCATATCATCTGAACTGTCCTTTACAATAGACAATCATCCCCTTTATATAGGAGGGATGGGATTACAAAAATAGAAAGTGAATCAAATTCAAATTTAAATAAAATCCCAACCGATCCTAATTGACTCTAACCGACTCTAATTAACTCTTATCTAATTTTATCTACCAAAAAAGTTAAGATTGCAATCTCAATTTATTTAAATAAATTGCGCAATTAATTTAAAATAACTAAGGATGGACTTCCCTAATTTGAAAAAATGACTAAATTAGTCATGCTTCTTCAATCCGGGTTGCCCTATTAATTCAAGAAATATTGCACCAGCATTCCTGGCAAACTCCAACCCCAGAAAATATCGTAGAGTGCCAAGATCCTTAGTAACAAACTTATGGCCCAGAAATGCTTTTGTCATCTTTATCCCCTATGTGTCATCTCTTGTAACAAGTATATCATCAACATACACCATGATGACAACCGTACCTCTAGAAGTCTTCTGGACAAACAAAAAATGATCTGCATTTGATCTATCGAACCCTTGCTTTTCAATTAGATCAGAAAGCTTCTGAAACCACGCTCGTAGGCTTTGTTTAAGACCATATATCGCCTTATGAAGTATACACACCATGTGACTCTAGCAAACCCCAGAGGTTGCTGCATGTAGACTTCTTCCTGCAAATCTCCATACAAGAAGGCATTCTTAACATCAAGCTGAAACAAGGGCCAATCGCGTACCACAGCAACTGACAGAAGGACACGTAGAGTCGAATGACACGCAACTGGAGAGAAGGTGTCCATATAATCCACGGCGTATGTTTGAGTGAACCCTCGTGCCACTAGCCTTGCCTTATAACGGTCAAGGCTACCGTATGCATGATACTTGGCGGTGAACACTCATTTACAGCTGACAACAGATGCTCCTGGGGGAGCGGGAACCAAGCTCCATGTACCCCGTGACTGTAGACAGCCATTTCCTCTTCCATGGCAAAACGTCGGTAGCCAATCTTTAACGCATCCCGAAGATCCCGTGATATCTCCACGACTGATAGAGCCACAGCAAACCTCTGAAAGTCCCCTGTGAGACGATGGAAGGAAACCTGTGAAGCAAGTGGATACGATGCACAGGTACATTTCTGCTTACGTATGGCAATAGGAACATCCAGATCGTCAGAAAAAATAGTTGCCGGTATGTTGTTCTCATGCAAAGATGATCATTGCACTTGCACATTATCAGCATCGTTAGTAATAATATCTGGACAAACCTGAGGCGTGATGGATGATTGACGTGCACCTTGAGCAGGGACAGTCCAACAGGTACAGAACTTCGATAATGGTGAAACAGGTGGTTGTGGAAGTGGTGGTGGTGGTGGCGATGATGGTGGTGGGATAACGGGAACAGGACTGGGTAATGGTGGACACGGAGGAGGAGTACATAGATCTCATTATCAGATGTGGATGAGGCCAACCTGTCACCTGCAGGGGAGAAATACATTACAGACTCAAAGAATGTGACATCAGCACTGATAAAATATTTCCTATTTATAGGATCATAGCATCGGTAACCCTTCTGAGTCCGAGAGTAACCCATAAAACACACTTGACAACCCTAGGTGAGAGCTTGTCAAGTCCCGGAGACAACTGGTGAATGAAGGCAACAGCACCAAAGACACGAGGAGTAAATAAGAATAATTCCTTATCAGGAAAGACAACAGAGAGAGGAATTTTCTCACCTAATACTGAGGATGGCATACGATTCACAAGATAACATGCCGTAAGGACTGCATCACCCCAAAAAGATATGGGGGCACTGCTCTGGATAAGTAGAGTCAGAGTGATATCAAGAAGATGATGATGCTTTCTCTCAACAACGCCATTCTGTTGAGACGTGTAAGTACATGTGGTTTGATGGATAATGCCTCGAGATGAGAAGAAATGTGAAAGAGAACGAGTGCAAAATTCCAAAGCATTATCTGTACGCACATATTTCACAGTAGAGGAGAAAACATTCAACACTTCATTTATAAGTTTTTTGATCACACCTCCTGCTTCAGATTTATTCTTCAACAAAAACACCCACAACAGCCTAGAAAAATCATCAACAACAACAAGATAAAACATGTGCTCCTGGTGATCAGGGACACAACTCGGACCTCAAATGTCAACATGAAATAACTCAAAAGGGAAGCTACTGCTCCGAGACTGACGACTACGAAAGCTAGATCTATGGTGCTTTCTCAATTGGCATGCTTCACACTGAAGCGAAGAACTTGGTGAAATCTGAGGCAAGATATGACGCAACTTCTGAAGAGAGAGGTGGCCAAAGCGTAGATGCCATGTAAAAGGAGAGACTGGTCCACTTGAGTGAGAGGAGACGCCAGCATAGAAGGTTCGGAGCAGACGATAAAAACCATCCTGCTCAGAGCCACAGCCAATCACCCCGCCCGTAAGAATGTCCTGAAAATAAGAGACGATGGGTCAAATATAGCACGACAGTGTAAATCCTTCGTAATCTGACTGATAGAAAGTAAATTCATCGAAAAATCAGGAGCATGTAACACATTTTGTAGATGCATGGAAGGCGATAAAGTGATCTCCCCATGTCCAACAATGGGGGAATGAGTCCCATTGGCTATCACGACAGATCGCCCTAGTGGAATCTCCCTATATGATGTAAGTTTATCTATGTCTCGGAAAAGATGATGTGTCGTGCCGGAGTCCATAATCCAATCTGAAACATCAGATCCATGACAGGAAGTAAAGGCATAAGCACTACCTGAGGTGCTGGCAATGGCAGAGGTACTGGTAGAGGCTGGAGCAACAATATCCGAGGTGCCTCCTGGAGATTCTGTAGATGCAGGGGGCATAATATCACGCATTCTAGCAACGAGCTCCTCGAACCTCTGGTCTGAAGCAGATGCTGATGGAGATGCAACATGCTCGGCTACACGTGTTGAGGCTGGAAAACCATGCTTAGAATAGCATGTATCCTCCGCGTGAGCTGGGCGATGACAAAAGGTGTAAGGCAGACGAAAACGACCGCCTCTACCACGAGGTCCACAACCACGGAATGAAGAAGAAGCTCCTCTGCCTCTGAAAGCCGCCATCGCCGAAGGAGGCTGAGTAGTAGTATTGGACGAGACTGTAATGTGGCTAAGTCTACGGTAAACTTCCTCCATTGGAGGAATAATAGTATGTGCAAGAATCCGCGAGCGGGCAGCATCATATTCAGGGTCAAGTGCCGCAAGTAAGACCCCCACCATGGTAGCATTCTGAAAGGTCTTCTGCTGCTCAGGGGTCGTCGTAAGAGGAATGATGTTGTAGAGCTTCTCATACATCCCTCGCAAGGATGTATATGAGTGAAGAGGTCGTCCATTCTACTTGACTGTAAATATATCATGCTGGAGTTGAAGGAACTTCGTCTCATTTCGCACCTGCGAGTATGTTGTAGCAAGTATGTCCCACATGGCCTTAGCAGTGAGCTGATGGAGAACATCATTGGCAATCTCCATAGACAGTATACCTGAAAGCCAGACTTTGGCGTATGAATCATCAGCCTCCCAAGAGGCATAAACCCCAGTCTTCTCTGTCGGATCATCTTCGGTAAAAATGTACTTCTTACCATCAAGGCCTTAAATGTCGGTTTCAGTCACCATTTCGGTACCGACCAAAACAGAATTTCAATGGAATTTCGGTGGAATTTCGACCGAAATTTCGGTCATTTCGGTCATTTTTTGTACTATGACCCCCATATTTCGGTCATTTCGGTCATTTCGGTCAAATTTCAATTTCGACTGGATATCGATATTCGACAGAAATTCGACCGAATTTCGCTGAAATTTGAGGCCATGCTTACCATTCGACTTCATGAGACTCATGAACTGCATTGCCCAGAGCTCATAGTTTGTCCCATCCATCTTGACAATGGGTGTTGGACCTTTGAAAGCGCCTATGGAGGGCATATCAACCTTGTTTCTGACATTTTGCCGGAGATATGGAACTAAGGTTTGCAGACCAAAGAACAAATGTCTACATCGACATCAGAGGATTTAAGTGCTTATGTAGACCTATGCACTCAAACCCATAGACGGAAGAAGGCCGGCGGCAGGGAGGGACCGGCGGCAGGAGGGTCTGGCGGCGGGGAGAGGCTAGCAGCGGGAGGGGCTAGCGGCGGGAAGGGACTGGCGGTGGACGAGGGTCGGCGGGAGGAGGGCCGACGAGAGAGGGTGGAAGGGGGGTGGCAAGAGAGATGGTGAGCCTAGGTTTTGGCTCTGATACCATGTTGGGAGAAAAGCATTCATTGTTATTCCAAAGAACTCTAGGCTCTCTTATATAGAGAAGGTCTATGAGTAAATTACACAAGATAGAACAAGAAAATAAAAATAACAGAAAAAGATGCATAAAATATAGTAATATCTGTACAGTAACTGTGATGATGACTAATAAAATCTCCAGAAAATGGCTATTAAAGTAGGTTCTCCAGCTTCTGCATTCAGCTGTAAGTCTTGAATTGTTTGCATGACAACTGACAACATAAGACGCAGCAGTGCATCTTCTCAAAGTGCGATTCAGACAAGTTGTTAAATTTCCAGTAGATAATACAAGGATAACTCGCAAGCATAGTTTTCATAATTTCCGTCTCTACTTCATAAAATAAGCATGAACTCACAGCTGTTCACAACTAAACAACATTGGGTAAGAACACATCTATTGATCTACAAATGATTTTCCCCTTTGATTGACATTGACTTGGGCATTGACGAACATGCAGCTGCTATAAATTGCATTCCTATCCATCACTATCTCACATGCATCACGTATGATAGATAAAACCTGGAGTAAATCAATCAAGTCGAGTCCTACTCTCCAGTCAAAGAAAGCTAATGATATCACCACCTAACAAGTGACAACTAGTTTTATGACCTTTATAGATTGAAAAGCAACCATGTGCTAACAGCCGGCCTCATTCCATGTTTGAAAACTCGTACGTATGAGTTTAGAGGCCAAGAATCTAACCATCTATGGAGGGACTTCGGGAACTACACATTGAAGCAAAATATTACTACTCAAAAAAATGGTGAAGCATTCTCCCACTATAAGTAGGGTCGGCTACATGGATTCTTGCTCAAATCCATGTTGAAAGATTCAACTATTTTTTACGATGGTTGTCGACTACCTAACGCAACCCCCACAAGGAGGGATTTGAACCCTGGTCTTTTGGGTGGTAGACACACTGCACTACCACTAGACCATTTAAGTGGGTTAAAATAGTACTACTCAGTATCACAAAAAAGATATATCCAACTTAAAATCACACCATTCACAAAAGGAAAAACTGTCAAGTAGAAGTTGAATTTACTACCAGAAGTGTAGCTCCGCCAAACACCATAAGTTCTCCATCAAATGGAGAACTCGTCGGAACCCCAACTAATCGAAGAGACAGAGTGGACAGAGTCCCAATGCTACTAGCCCATTCACATTAACCCCCCCCCCCCCCCCCCGCAAAAGAGGACATCCACTTTATGATCCCAAACCTTGGAAAAAGCGCAAGCAGCGGAAAAAGATTGATAACACTAAAACGCTTCAGGTCTAATGGTCAACAGGTAAAATTCACATATTGTTGAAGTTGGATACTTTACATTGCACCGTCCATAGTTTGCTCTGAATACCCTATAATAATTTTTGTCATAATAAAAAGTAGCAGTAAAATTTGTAAATCCATTGCCACAAATAATGAGTCAATCCCGTAATATGGTTCTGAGCATTCTTTAGAAGGTACTAAAACAAGAAAATCCTAAGGTTTCTCCCCCACGTTGTGCCACTTCCAATTAAGTGTTCCCCGCAATTAGAGATACAACCAGATATGGGTGTATCCACATCCGATCCACGACCATTTCCGATTTGTGAACAATTGGATATTAATATCCATTTTAAGTCGAAATAAATATTATGTTTATATCCATTACAGCCAGTATCCTTATCCATATATCATTCTATGGAGTTCTGACTTTTACCCTTCAAATTTTGCCAATAACACATGTATGCTTACCAATTTCATATTTACACAACAATTCCTCATCTATGGAGTTCCCCTACTACCAGATGACGGCAGCTTAACTAGCTGACATAATCATTTCTGCAATATAGGTGAAATTATGGTCCATTTTCTTAAATAATCTGAAACATTGAGTGATATAGGTGATATGAAGGCATACTATTACAGTAGGCAGGTTTGAGGCTTAGAGACATCAAGAGTTGCTATAACTTGATAAGAAATGTTTTTTTTGCTTCACTCTTGTCGATTTCTTGTTATTCATGCCTGTGTCTGCTTGTTTGCTTCGTTATTGATTTTCCCTTCATTATCTCCCACTCCCACCATTCTTGGCTCAAAAATGATTTGATCTGATCTTTTTTCCCACGTCCAAAAAAGTTGATCGATCTGTCATGCTTTATCCATTAGTTGCCAATTAAACTTTATATTTAATTCACATAGGCAATGTTTCTACACTGACTTAGAATATCATTGGCTATCTCCACTGACACTTTCCCAGACGATATGAGGCGTTTTCTCCCACGAGGTGTTAACCCCAGTCTTGTCACTTGGCTCATCCTGTGTGAGGATGTACTTCTTGTCATTGCCCTGCGTTAGGCTTATGAATTGCATATCCCGTAATTCATAATTTGTTCCATCCATCTTGACAATAAGTGTTGGACCTTTGAAGGCACACAGGGATGAGACATCGGCTTTGGAGTCGATTATGTTCTCTGACATGATGACAACAATAACTAAGACCAAAGCCTTAAATGTTGGATTTCGATTTCATTTCGGTGACTGAACGAAACGAAATTCCGACCGAATTTCGATCGGTCTTTGAACTAGAGCCCCCAAATTTTTTCGGACGAATTTCGGTCACCTACCGAAATCAAAATTCGGTCGAATTTCAACGAAATTTGATCCCATGACTAAGACTGGGGTTGTAGACAAGAATGATTGCTTCTACACAGGCATACATGAAGATGGTCATGGGGTGTAGACTCATACCACAACCTCGTCCATCTGTTGGAGGCCTCTTTGAGTAACTAGGGTGGTTTTAGATGATTAAATCACACCCTAAAAACCCAAACATCAAACTGAACAGGAACCAAATCATCCTTTTTGAGCAATTTTCAGACCGCGACAAGCATTGAACAAGGACCCCTAGTGTGTCACCCATATTGGAATCACCCGATAGGGGGAGTGGGGGGCCTCAGACAGTGGTAGCAACGGTGGTGAGCAGTTAGGGTTGTTGCAAGCGGCGGCCCGAAGCTGCTGCTGTCGGTGGCGGTGGCAACCTTAGGCTGTTGCTGCTCCGCGAGAAGGGCGGTAGCCTTGGGCTGTTGTTGTTGCTGTTGCGCGAGAAGGCGGCGACGGTGGCGGTCTGTTGTGTACGAGAGAGAGAGAGAAGGCGGTGGTGCCCTAGGATTTCGGTGGGGTGAGATAGCTAGGGCACAGGCACCGGCTTAGGAACGTCGCTCTGATACCATGTGAAATAGAAAATTAGAATCGTTTCATTCATCTTAACCCTAGGGCTCTCTTTTATAGGAGAAAATCCCTACGGAGAAATTACATAATGTGGGAAAATATGAAAGAATGAAAGGTTTATCTTATTCAAGAGGTCTACGGGTCCTTATATAGGACAAAAACCTAGAGTGCTCAAAGGAGAAAAATACATAAATACCTCTACGGGTTACAATAATATACTTCTGCCTCATAAAAATATTCTCTATAGAATATTCTCTTAACAAATAGCCACAGAATATTTTCTATAGAATATTCTCTAAACAAATAGCCACATAGAATATTCTCTATAGAATATTTCCTTAACAAATAGCCACAGAATATTCTCTATAGAATATTCTCTTAACAAATAAACTCTTAACACTCCCCTTCAAGTTGGAGCATATCCATCATGCCCAACTTGGAAGCAAGCCAGGAAAGACGCTTCTTTGACAAGGCCATTGTAAATATGTCTGCAAGCTGAAGATCTGTCGAGATGTGTGGTGTAGCAATCTTGCCTCCTCGTACAGCATCACGAATGAAATAGCAGTCAATCTCGATGTGTTTGGTTCTCTCTTGGAATACAAGATTAGTGGCAATGTAAGTAGCAGATTTGGTATCACATTATAGAGGAACATGAGTAGTGATATCAATGCTGAGTTCTTGCATAAAAGTCAGTAGCCAAGTAATTTCACATGTAGCCTGAGCCATTGCCCTGTATTCTGCCTCTACACTGGATCGGGAGACTACAGTCTGCTTCTTGCTCCTCCAACTAACAAGGTTTCCTCCTACCATCATAGCATAGCCCGTAGTGGAGCGACGGTCCTCAGGCAAGCTTGCATAATCAGCATCAGCATAGGCAACAACATCAGTGTATCCATTTGCTCCATAGAATAGGCCACGTTCGGGTGATTCCTTCAGATATCGAAGGGTCAGAAGAACGTCCTCCCAATGGTTGTAACAAGGTTTCTCCATGTATTGGCTAGCTCTGCTTACAGCATAGGATATGTCTGGTCTAGTAACAGTAAGATACAGCAGTTTTCCAACCAGGCTTCTGTATCGTGTAGTGTCTTCAAATGGAGGATCAACAGAGGTAGAGTGTTTCCTTAGTTCTGCAGGAATAGTAGAGGGTTCGCATCCAAGTAATCCAGCCTCAGTCAGTATATCTAGGCAGTACTTCCTTTGTAGCATATGAAGTCCATTCTTGGTACGTAAGACTTTTATGCCCAGAAAATAGCGAAGTTGGCCCAGATCCTTTGTGACAAACGTCTTTTGCAGAAAAGCCTTAGTCTTCAGCACCCCTTTATCATCGTCACCTGTAACAACCATATCATCTACATATACAGCGAGTACAACAGTACCAGACGATCGTTTTCGGATGAAAACAGAGTAATCATATGTAGTTCTATGGAACCTTAGAGTGCCAATTTCTGTACTTAGTCTGTCAAACCACGCCCTCAGGCTTTGCTTCAGGCCATAGATTGCTTTGCGAAGTCAGCACACATACTCCCCCTCGACTTTATACCCTGGAGGTTACATCATGTAAACCTCCTCCTCTAGATCGTCATATAGAAATGCATTCTTGACATCCAGTTGAAAAATATTCCAACCCTTGTTTACTGCCAGTGAGAGGATGGTCCACATGGAGTCCATTCGTGCAACAGGTGAGAAGGTCTCGAAGTAGTCAACTCCATATGTTCGTGTAAAGTCTTTAGCCACAAGTCTTTCCTTCAATCTGTCAATGGAGCCATCTGGAGACTATTTTGTAGTAAAAACCCATCGGCAAGCAACAGGTTTTGTTCCATAGGGACACTACACAAGATCTCATGTCCTTCGGGAATTAAGAGCGTCCATTTCTTCATGCATTGCTTTTCTCCATCCAGAATCCTTCAGTGCACTATTATGATTTCTAGGAACTGAAATTGTCATAAGAGCATCTGCACATCTTTTGTCAGAGTATGATAATCTATTAGTGGACATGAAATGAGATATTGGATGAAGTGTACATTACCTCTTAGTTCTGTGTAGAGCGATGGGAAGCTCTTGAGGATCATCCGGGACAGAGTTGGTGGGAGCACTTGAAGTTGGTGTATTCTCCTGCAACAAAGGAACAGGTAAAGGAACAGGAACAAGACCAAAGACATGTTTTCTTTTATACACAATAGGTGGAGCAGGAAGGACTAATGGTATATCCGGCACGTCTTGAGTAAAGAATGAAGTTTGTTCAAAGAATGTGACATCGACATATATGTAATATCGATGGATAGAAGGATCATAGCATTTGTACCCTTTTTGAGTCTGAAAGTAGCCCAGGAAAACACATTTAATTGCACGAGGAGATAATTTATCAGGAGTATGAAAATTGTGAACAAATGATGTGCATCCAAAAAACCGCAGAGGCGGAGGGAAGGGTGCGTCATATGGGTATATTAAGCCAAAGGGAGTAGAGTCGCTAAGTGATGCCGAGGGGACCCTGTTTATAAGGTGGGTAGCAGTCAGTATAGCATCTCCCCAATAATTCTTGGGAACCTTCATTTGGGTAAGAAGAGAGCGGGCAATATCAAGAAGATGCCTTAGTTTTCTCTCTGCTACTCCATTCTGTTGAGAGGTATATGGCAAGATTTTTAATGGATGGTGCCCTGGGAGGCAAAAAAGGACGTCAGATCTTTGTTTGTAAATTTCAAGGCATTATCAAAACGAAATATTTTAATAGTAGTGGAGAAGATATTTTTGACATAATGAAAGAAATTCTTGACAACGTTATAAATTTATAATCGTTCCTTCAATAAAAAGACCCAAGATAATCGATTGTAGTCATCCACAAAGACAGCAAAGTATCTATGACCACTTTGTGTTCGGACAGGACAGGGTCCCCAGATATCACAATGAACAAGAGAAAAAGGAGAACTACGGTGAGGCTCAGTCCATGCAAGAAAGGAAGCTCGATGATGCTTCCCGAACTGACACGCCTCACACTCAAAGGGTTTGAGTGTCAAAAGTTCAGGGAGCATCATGGAGAGAGCTTTGGTTGAAGGATGACCTAGACGAAGGTGTCATGGAAGAGGATCGTCAGAGATAGATATTGCACCAGCAAAATTAGAATCAGAAGGGATGTCGAAGTAATAGAGGTCGTTACTCTCATTTCCCCCACCAAAGATCTGTCTCGTTCGGATGTCCTGAAAATAACAGCAGAACTCGTCAAAAATAACATGGCAGTTAAGTTCACGACATACCTTCTGTACAGATAAGAGATTGAGAGAAAAAGCAGGAGCACAATGAACATCTGTCAATCACAACTTGGGAGAGAAATCAATAGTACCAACAGCAGTAACTTGGAAATGATCCCCATTAACAACACAAATAGTCTTCACTGATGAGGACGGTTGGGAAGATGTGCGCAGGTTTTCCTCTCCTGACAGATGGGTAGAGGCTCCAGAGTCAATAATCCATGCATGTTTATAGGTAGAGACTGAGTTTGCTACTGTACATGAGGTAGTAGCTAGACTAGCAGAAGAGGAGGAGACGATATTATTGCCAGCAGAGGAAGCAGAGTCTTATAGCAGTTGTCGCAGACGAGTATAATCAGAAGCAGTAAATGGGGTCTTTACCCCTCCAGTTTGCTGAGTAGATGTATCTTCAATTACATCAGAAGATGTTTCATCATAGGAATTATTGGCATTAGGCTGCATGCAAAAAGTTGCCCAATGATGCAAATCGAGATTCGGCGTCGACGAAAATAAATTTTTTTATGGTGGAAATTATTTGGTGGAAGAAAATAGAGGGGTTGAGAAAGAAGAAGCTCGTCGGGAACGAGGGGTTGAGGGAGAAGAAGCGCGAAGACCGTGTAGGGGAGAAGAGAGAGGGATAGAGAATAATTCTCAATTTTTCATTAATTTGAACTGACTAAAAACAATGGACCCACATCCCTTTATATATGAGGGATGATATTACAAAAATAGAAATTAATTTAAATTGACAACCAATTATCCTAAACTAACTCTAACTAATTAACCGACTAACTACCTTATTTGAAATTCAAAAATCTCTAACTGATTTATTGAGATCACAGGCGATCTCATTTATTTAATTAAAGACACGACAATAAATAAAATTGACCAATAAAATTAGATAAAGATTTGGCCCTATATCTTGACTCCACGCTGCATCAACTCTCCTCCGCTTTAAAAATTCGTCTCCTGACGAATTGCTGGATCTGTAAGCTTGGAGGTCGAATCTGCGGGCCCGGTCATCTTCTGGAAGAATTGGTGTGGAGCGAATGGCGGGATCCATACGCGGGCGTGGGTGACGCGGCCTTCGTGGTGGAAGAACATGTGTGGCGCGAACGGCGGCGTCTTCTTGATTGTTGTCTCCTCCTTGTGATGATCGAAGAATTGATGAGGCATGAACAACATGGCTCTTGGAGGATCCATGGCAAAGCAATAGCAAAATGAAAGGAGAGGAGGAGATGTGGCCAATGAAGGAAGCCATGGGGTCTTTATATAGATGAACCCCAAGGTCCTAGTTCTAATAGGATAAGGAGGGTCCCCATATTTCTTATCTCCACCCCTTTTCTTTAAATATTTTCGCAGCCGGGGGCTTGGGCGCAATTTTTGCATCCCTTTGGCTAAAGGGATCCCATAGTATGTTTTAGCCTTACAATGTCCTTGTTGATATAAAAATTTTGGCCAGGGGGTCTTCATGCAACTTTTCCAAATTAATCTCCAATTCCATCCCTCAAGGGTTTCGACTTCCTTCGACCTCGGGCCTCTGGTTAGGGCTCGAGACCCCTTTTCCCGCCCAAGATGGCGGCAGCAGCCATCGGCGAGCCATGGCTGGAGGTGCTCGCGTGGAGATCGGGGCATGCCTGCGTGGTGGTCGGTGGTGACAGCGGCCAGGGAAAAGATGGGGCGCGAGGAGGGATGCGTCGCGGGAGGGGTGCTTGTACGGGGGCGGCGAGGTGGGAGGAAAGGAGGGGTGGCGCGGGGGAGGGTCAAGGGCCGTGGGGGGAAAGGCGCGGGGGAGGTAGGGGGCGGCGGGGCGAGTGGCTCCGGGAGGGAGAGGCGCTGGTGGGGGGAGGGAAAGAGGATGGTGAGGCGGGGCGATGGGTGCGGGCCTGGGAAGGCGATGGCGGTGGGGGAGGGATGGCGTCGAGCTGACAGGGGCCGCCGGGCGGCGCTGGTGGGGAAGGGGAGTAGGGATGAGGGGTTGGTGCGCGTGGAGCGGGCTGGCGAAAAGGGAGGGCGGCGAGTGGCTGGCGGAGGTGGTGGGTTCGGCGAGGGGGGCGATGCGAGGGGACATGGGGGCTGGTTGGGGCATCGGGAGGGATTCAGGGGCGGTGGGAACTGGGGCCTATGCCGCAGGGGCGGGGCCGTTGGGGGGATCGGGGAAGAGCGGGGGTGTTGGGGCTGTGGTGGGCTTCGCAGAGGGTGCGAGGAGGATCGGAGGTGGTGTTTGGGGGGAACGGCCGGGCGAGGAAGGTAGGGGGGTTACCTGGGATGGGTGGGGTTGTGCCGGGACGGTCGGAGGGGCCGATGGGATCGATTCCAATGGCGGAATCAGATCTGGGAGGTGCTGGACAGCGGGCGAATCTTCCTCAACAGCAGGGCTTTTTTCGTCAAAACTCGTGTCAACGGCGTCGGGGGTTGGAGGCAATGATTGGGCAGCGCGTAAGGCCTCGAGGGTAGCCATAAGCTTGCGATGCTGGGCGTGGAACGTGGTTTGGAATTCACGTAACATGCGCGCCGTCTCCTTGCTGTAGGCGTCCATGGCTCGTCGTTTTTTCTCGGATAAACGATGGTCCCTCGATGTATGTCGGCGCAAATGTCGGAACGGATCGTCAGATCGTGAGGACGATCTAGAGGCCATGCTCTGATACCAATTGATGCAAATCGAGATTCGGCGTCGACGAAAATAATTTTTTTTCATGGTGGAAATTATTTGGTGGAAGAAAATAGAGGGGTTGAGAAAGAAGAAACTCGTCGGGAACGAGGGGTTGAGGGAGAAGAAGCGCGAAGACCGCGTAGGGGAGAAGAGAGAGAGGGATAGAGAATAATTCTCAATTTTTCATTAATTTGAACTGACTAAAAACAATGGACCCTCATCCCTTTATATAGGAGGGATGATATTACAAAAATAGAAATTAATTTAAATTGACAACCAATTATCCTAAACTGACTCTAACTAATTAACCGACTAACTACCTTATTTTAAATTCAAAAATCTCTAACTGATTTATTGAGATCACAGGCGATCTCATTTATTTAATTAAAGACATGACAATTTAAATAAACGTAAATAAAATTGACCGCTAAAATTAGATAAAGATTTGGCCCTATATCTTGACTACACGCTGCTTCACCCAACACCTGTCAGAAGGATGATTCCAGCATCCACAGTGCACACAAGCTGGATATCGAGCAGCAGATGAATCACACTGCGACCACGATCACGCCCCCGTCCAGATTCACGATCGCATACAGATTCACGACCACGTCCACATCCAAAGTTTCGACCCATGTCGCCTTGACGTCCTCTATATCCTGAGGATGTATAATGAGTTGTTGTCTCTGTAGTAGTGTAGATGGTAAATTGTTGAATGGGAGCCTCAAGCTCCTGTAAGCATTCAAAGATGGTCTCATGGCTCGGTAGAGTGTCTCTCATTAGAAACCAATCTTTCACCGGCTTGTATTTTAGATTCAGTCCTGATAGAAATCGATAAACTTGTCATTCAGCGCGTTCGCCTACTTGTTTATCACAACATGCAGGCTGAAAGATAAGGAGCTCCTCAAAAAGGCTAGTAAGAAGCTTGTAGTACTCAATAAGCCTCGAATCTCCCTGAGTGGCTGACCAAATCCTCGTGTATATGTCAGAAAGACGAGACTTGGTCGTCTTCTGAGAGTATGTGCGCTCAAGGTTTTCTCACATCGCCTTAGCAGTTTCTTTGTAAAGAAGATTAGCAGCAATATTTGGATCGACATTGTTTGTCATCCAGGTGATAACTTGACAGTTGTCAACAAACCATGTGTCGTAGTCTTTGTCAGTTTCTGCAGACGGGTCCTTCGTAAGAACATAGCTTTTTCGTTGGCCACCGATAAATACTTTGAAGGATCGAGACCATAGAACATAATTTTCAGACCCATTTAGCCTGATAAAGGTGCCATGTACCATCAAAGAAGAAGTAGGGTACACGGGCTTGGTTTCAGTGGTTGTCATGGTGGCATTTTAGGTCAAGAAGAAGTGACCTAGAGAATGTATCTTGTTCTTAATCGAACATCAAGTGCCTACGCTTGCAGCAATAGACAATACATAGCAATCAAGAGCCCGCGTTGCTGCGCAGAGGGAGGTCGGGCGCGCACGAGCGAGGCGCGATGGAGGTGCAAGGGCGTTGGGGGCCAGAGGTAGCGCTCCCTAGGGCACCGTGGAAGCGCCGCATCTGGGATGGCGCTGGGCCGCCTGAACCCGCTAGAAATGGTGCGGGCTCTGCCGCAGGTGGGCGGCGACTCCTTGGGGAGAACTCGGGGCTGGCAGCGGCGGAGGGATTTAGGTCAGAACACCGGTCTAGGACCGCAGCTCTGATACCATGTAGAAAAATATGAAAGAATAGAAAAGCTTATCTTATTCAAGAGGTCTATGGGTCCTTATATAAGACAAAAACCTAGAGTGCTCAAAGGAGAAAAATACTTAAATACCCTTACGGATTAGAAGAATATACTTCTACAGCTCTGCCACATAGAATATTCTCTTAACAAATAGCCACACAATATTCTCTATAGAATATTCTCTTAACAAATAACCACATGGAATATTCTCTATAGAATATTCTCTTAACAAATAGCCACAGAATATTCTCTATAGAATATTCTCTTAACAAATATGTAGAGATAGTTTCTGTAGAGATAGTTTCTATTATTATTATATGTTTATGTACCGTGTTTTTATTTCTTTCTTCTATTTAGACATCCATGTAATTTACCCTTAAGGCTTCTCCCTATATAAGAGAGCCTAGGGTTTTCTTATTCAATATAACAAAGACTCTCTTTCGTCTAACATGGTATCAGAGCCACCCTAGGGCTCTTTTCCCTACCCCCCACCCGCCGCCCCCACCTTCTCTCCTCCATCCCGGCGGCTTCCAGCCGCTATCGGCCCCACCAACCGCTGCCTGCGGCCCCACAAGCCGCCCTAGCCGCCCGAGCGGCACCACCAGCCCCTCCCAGCCGCCCCTGCGGCACCGCCGGGTGCCCTAGCAGCCCAGCCAGCCGCTGTCTGTCGCCCCAGCGGCAGCCAGCACACCCAGCGGCACCCCCTGCCGCTCCCACAGCCCCAGCGGCAACCCCATCAGCCGCAATAGAGGTTCCGTGGCCTCCACCAGCACTTAGGCGTCGCTCTCGAGGCCGTTCAAGGGCTGTTTTGCTTCCTTGGAAGCGTGCCCTAGACCCTTCTTCCTCGGCTTTATGGATTTGAGTGCGTAAAAGTCTACACACGTACTCAAATCCGATGCAGTTGGTGTAGACATTCATCACATTGTCTATTCTCCCTTCGTCTTCTTCCAGCAGCAGTATGTCAGAATCGAAAGTCGATTTGCCCTCCACCGGCGCATTCAAAGGTCCGGCGCCGATAGTGAAGATGGACGGGTCTAACTATGAGTTATGGGTCATGCAGTTCATGAGCCTCATGAAATCAAACGGTAAGAAACACATTCTTACCGAGGATGAGCCTGCGGAGAAGACAGGGATCTATGCCTCATGGGAGGCCGATGATGCTTATGCAAAGGTATGGTTATCGGGTACGTTGACGATGGAGATAGCTAATGATGTCCTCCATCAGCCCACTGCTAAGGCGATGTGGGACATTCTTGCTGCTACATATTCGCAGGTGCGAAATGAGACAAAGATGTTGCAGCTTCAGCATGACATCTTTACGATGAAGCAGGCCGGCAGACCTCTCCACTCTCTATACACATCCCTAAGAGGGATGTTTGAGAAGCTCTACAGTACCATCCCTCTGACTGCTACTCCAGAGCAGCAGAAGACGTTCCGGAACGCCACCATGGTGGGTGTTCTACTAGCTGCCCTCGACCCTGAGTATGATGCTGCACGGTCACAGATCTTAGCGGATGCAGTCATTCCTCCAGTGGAGGATGTATACAGGAGGCTCAGCCGTATCCCAGTTTCCTCCAGCTCTTCTACTCCACCCCCATCTGCGATGGCAGCTTCGCGTGGGAGAGGTGGACCATCCTCTTGGTGTGGCCGTGGACGTGGCCGTGGCTCTCAGGGAAGAGGCGGTCGACCTAGTCAGACGTGCTCATATTGTCACAGACCTGGACACTCAGAGGAGACATGCTACTCAAAGCATGGGTTCCCAGCATCGGCACGGGTTGCAGAGCATTCACAGTCTCCATTACCGTCTACTGCAGATCATAGATTTGACGAACTCGTGGCCCGTCTCCGTGATATTATGCCACAGTCTTCTGGTGATTCATCTGGTGGCTCATCTGATATTGCTGCCACAGCCTCAGCCAGTTCTTCCGCCGCTGCCAGTTCCTCAGGTAGATCTTCAGCGATCATTCCTTCACATGATATATCTGACTGGGTTATAGATTCCGGAGCTACACATCATCTATGTCGAGATAGAGGTAGATTACAGGCCTACAGGGCTATTCCTCCAGGTCGCTCAGTGCAGATAGCAGATGGTTCTCATTCACCCCTTGTTGGTCAGGGGGAGGTTTTCTTAACCTCCGCTATGCAGCTACAGAATGTTTTACATGCTCCTGAATTCTCACTGAATTTGTTGTCTATTAGTCAGATTACAAAGGATTTGAATTGTCGAGCTATATTTGACCCGTCTTCTCTCATTTTTCAGGACATACTCACGGGCAAGGTGATTGGCTGTGGCTCTGAGCAGAACGGTCTATATCGGCTGGTCCGGGAATCTTATGCTGGCATCTCCGCTCACTCTGCTGGTCCAGTCTCACCTTACATTTGGCATCTTCGTTTTGGTCACCTTCCACTCCAGAAAATGCGCCATCTTCTGCCCCAGATCTCCCCAAGTTCGTCGTTTCGTTGTGAAACTTGTCAGTTAGGAAAGCATCACAAGTCGAGCTTTCCAGGTCGTCAGAGTCGGAGCAGTAGCTCCCCTTTCGAGTTGTTACATATAGATATATGGGGTCCGAGTCGTGTTCCCGATCACCAGGGACACAGGTTCTATCTTGTGGTCGTAGATGATTTTTCTCGTGTCTCTTGGGTTTTTCTACTGAAGAATAAGTCTGAAGCAGGAGATGTTATTAAAAATTTGATTAATGAAGTGCAGAATGTTTTTTCTTCTTCAGTCAAATATGTTCGGACGGATAATGCCCTGGAGTTCTGTACACGTTCTCTTTCTCAATTTCTGTCATTAAAGGGAATTATTCATCAAACCACCTGTGCATACACATCCCAACAAAATGGTGTGGCGGAAAGAAAGCATCGCCATCTCTTGGATATCACTCGTACCTTATTAATTCAAAGTTGTGCTCCTATTTCCTTCTGGGGGGATGCTGTTCTTACTGCATGCTATCTGGTCAATAGAATGCCCTCCTCTGTCCTTGGAGAGAAGATACCCATCTCTCTTATCTTTCATGATAAAGAACTCTTCTCACTGCCACCTCGTGTCTTTGGTGCTGTGGCGTTTGTTCATCGTCTGTCTCCTGGACTTGATAAGCTCTCTCCAAGAGCAGTCAAGTGCGTCTTCGTTGGGTATTCAAGGACCCAGAAGGGATACCGGTGTTATGATCCTACTACCAACAGGTACTTCGTTAGTGCGGATGTCACCTTCTTCGAGTCGGTCATGTTCTTCTCGCCAGCCGGGGACAGAATGGTACCATCCACCACCGCTGATGATATTTTGGTTCCACCACCACCTACCTGTCTTACTCCTGACTCGTCTCCTGTGTCAGTTCCTTTGCCAGCACCGCCACCACCACCTCCACCTCCACCACCACCCATTCCTCGGAGAATCATATCACCATTTCCTAACCACTATACGCGTCGGTCAGGTCCCGCTCAGACAGCAGATCAGCCAATCACTGAGCCTCAGGTATGTTCAGATGATGTTTCTACTGACGGGTCAGGTTCAGAACATATGCAGGATGACTCCTTACAGGTGGGCCCCGATGATGATCTGGATGTTCCGATTGCTATTCGGAAACAGAGACGGCAGTGTGCATCCTATCCCTTTGCTTCACAGGTTTCCTTCCACCGACTCACAGGTGATTTCCAGAAGTTTGCTACTGCTTTATCTTCCGTGGACATACCACGGACATACCAGGAAGCCTTGAAGAGTGAATGCTGGAGACTGGCTATGGAAGAAGAAATGGGGGCCTTGCAGTCCCGTGGCACATGGTCTTTGGTCCCTGCACCTCCTGATGCATCAGTTGTAAGTTGCAAATGGGTCTTCACAGTCAAATACCATGCAGATGGCACATTGGATAGATACAAAGCACGTTTAGTCGCCCGGGGATTTACACAGACATATGGCGTTGATTACATGGATATATTCTCTCCAGTGGCGAGACACTCGACTCTGCGTATCCTCCTGTCTGTTGCAGTAGTCCGTGACTGGAGCATTTATCAGCTGGATGTCAAGAATGCATTTTTGTACGGGGACTTACAGGAGGAAGTCTACATGCAGCAGCCACCCGGGTTTACTGCTGAGGGGGAGACGCATATGGTATGTAGACTTCACAAGGCTATATATGGACTTAAACAGAGTCCACGAGCATGGTTCCAGAAACTGTCCAACCTATTTGAGCACCAGGGATTCAAGAGGTCCAATGCTGACCATTCGTTGTTTGTCCAGAAGTCCTCGGCAGGTACGGTTGTCATAATGGTCTATGTGGATGATATTCTTGTTACAGGAGATGATGTTCAGGGCATAGCAAGGGCGAAGGCATTCCTAGGTCGTCAGTTTGTTACAAAGGATCTTGGAACCCTAAGATATTTTCTAGGGTTGGAATTTGCTAGGAATGCACATGGTTTGGTGATGACACAACGGAAGTACATTACTGACTTCCTGGTTGAGACTGGTATGGATGGGTGCAAACCATCAAGCATCCCCATGGACCCCAGCATGAAGCTATATGATGATGATACTGACGAAGTGGATAAGAGGAGATATAGAGAGATGGTGGGAAAACTCCTCTACATTACTATAACCCGTCCAGACATTGCATTTGCAGTTAGCCGGGTGAGTCAGTTTATGGAGCAGCCCAGACAGGTTCACATGAATGCTATACGCATGATACTGAGGTATCTGAAGTCTACTCCTGGATTAGGGCTACTATTCAGAAAGGGTGCAGACTTATCCATCTCAGCGTGTGCAGACGCAGATTATGCAGGATGCCCTAAGGATAGAAAATCAACCTCAGGGTTTGCAGTCTTTGTTGGAGGCTCTCTGGTTTCTTGGAAAAGCAAGAAACAAACGGTGGTGGCAAGATCCAGTGCGGAATCCGAATACAGGGCAATGGCCCAAGCCAGCACGGAAATGATGTGGGTTCGCTCTGTATTAGAAGATCTACATGTAGCAGTACCTCTACCTATGACGCTTCAGTGTGACAATCAGGCAGCATTGTTCATTGCCAACAATCCAGCTTTTCATGAGAGGACCAAGCACATTGAAGTTGACTGTCATTACACTAGGGACCTGATCCAGAGAGGATTGATATCCACGGCCCATGTTAGCTCAGGAGATCAGACTGCTGATGTATTCACCAAGCCATTGCTCAGGGGACCTTTCCAGAGATGTTCATCCAAGCTGAGCATGATCGACATCTATGCTCCACCTTGAGGGGGAGTGTAGAGATAGTTTCTGTAGAGATAGTTTCTATTATTATTATATGTTTATGTACCGTGTTTTTATTTCTTTCTTCTATTTAGACATCCATGTAATTTACCCTTAAGGCTTCTCCCTATATAAGAGAGCCTAGGGTTTTCTTATTCAATATAACAAAGACTCCCTTTCGTCTAACAAAATATACTCTCAACACATAAAATAGACAGAAGGAATATGAAATACGAAATAAATAACCGAGAAATACAAATCTCAACAATATCAGCCTGCAACAGCTATCACTTTCCACCACTAGCCACTAGGACTCCTTTACTATAAGATGAATATTTTGTCTTAATCGATGGGAAAATAAGTTCCCTTATAATTGGGTACTGACCTGAAATTTTTCAGCCGCTTGTGGATCATTTTGATTCTTGTCGGGATGGACTTGCCTAGCCTACAGATACAAGTACAGCAACATGTCAGCTTAAATGAAGAACAGCATGTAAATTTAAGAAAATGGATACCAAATTTAAAAAAATAAAGGCAAAACAGTCTGAAAGTGATTTGACAATATATAATCAACAAAAAAATCACAAATGGCACAAAGCAGATCAGTAATTTATCAATATTCACGTAATTTAGAGGATTACTGCTCTCTCACAGGAGAAAGAACTCACTGGGGTCGCATGTTGTAATACTCTTCTCAAGTATTACTTAGTACAAAAGTTTATATAGATATCCAAAAACTTACACGTCTCAATCCTAATATATATCTGGCTAATCAAGAATCCAACTAGTAATCGATCTTGGAGAGATCCAACTTACTGTCTAGCTCTGTACATAATACTATGCCTGAAAAATTAAACCAAATCATACATCCTCACATATTCACTCTCCAAGTTTTTTTAATCCAAAAAAGGGGGAACACTCCGGAAGTGTTCATCCCATACATATTAATAAAATAAGGTAGGGGCTTACAGTCACCGGATCTAGAAGAGATCTAGCAAGAAGAGTCGCATTGTCTACCTAGATACTATCTGATCGGAAGATAACTCCATTGTTTGACAATCATATCGTCCAAATGGTGGCAATAGGGCGCAGGAGCTCCTCCTCCATGGGCCTGGACAAATTGGCCACCAGCGCATTCCAGAAGTTGATGTGAGAGGAGAGATCAATCCAATGAATATTTGAAGCTGCCCAAACTTCTTAGATGCAAGTGGAAGTGTAGAAGAGATGGTCCGCGTCCCCGTTATCACTACCGCACATGGAGCAAGTGGTGTCATCCCCATGTATAAATGTAGATCTTCTGACCTTGGTGAGAACCTATTCTCGCATGCGTGGCTATAGAAAAATCTTCAGCTTGAGTGGGACCTTGAGGGTCCAGATCAGATTGCAACCACGCTCCAAGATGCCCAATCAAAGGTCAAATTGGAGGAGAGCGTCCAGTAAGCCTTCTTTACAGAGAAACATCCATTTCACCAAACCCAATGATCGAGGACCCCAAATAGGCCCGAGCACTTTGCCAAAGCCTCAGAAAGATGCAAGAACTCATCAAAACATTGCTCAGAAAGAGGAGATGAGAAACACGACATTCACTGACCATCCACCTCGGCCTCCTTGATAGGCAAGTCAAGATTCTCCGCCAATAAGTAAAGGAGAGGAAAACGTTCTTGGAGCACCCACCACCATACCAGTTAATCCTTCTAGAAAAGAAAAGAGTCAATGTCGCCCACAACCGGAGACATCTACACGGGAATCTCACAAACAACCATGCAAATCCCCTTCCAAAACGTTGAAGCGTAGTGAAGGGAGGAATATGCCACTAGCGGTTGCGTTCGAATGTTAACGATGTCTCTAATGAGCCTGCAAGGGAGGCCCTCCCCTTACCCCACAAACACGCCACCCACTTGAGCAAAAGAACATTGTTCATCTCCTCCAATCTGAGAACCCCAAGTCCACCACAATCCTGCGATCAAGGTGACCATCTCCCAATTCACCAAAAGTATCCCTCTCGACTGTGCGTTATTCGTACCCATCAGAAGTGCCGCATGCAAGCCTCCATGCGCTAACGCATACCCAGAGGCATAATCCTAGCGAAGTTGAAAAAGATGGGGATGGCTCATGGCTGCAAGAACCGCCTTCAACAAAACAAGTCTCCTCACACGAGAAAGATAAGAGGCCTTCCAACCTGCCAGCTTGCGCTCAAGTCTCTCGATCATCGGAACCCAGTCCGATTGCATCAATCACCCACAAGTCAGGGGAAAGCCAAGGTATGCTAAGGGCAAGGTCCCACGCGGGCTGTCGATGACCACAACACACTCCTCAATCTCAACATCGGAGAAGCCGAAGGGTACAAAGGTATACTTTGCTCTATTTACCGTTAGATCGAAGAGCTCACCAAAGATGTCCAACATGGTGCTCATAGCGCTGACCTCCACACATTCCCATTAATAAAAAAGACGGTACCATCTGCGCACTACAAAAAGGGGATAGAGATATCTCCACTAGTAAACCTCACAGCCATGTCCCTCTGAATCACATGCGTAGTCATAGTGGCAAGCACATCCGCAGTAAGAAAAAAAGGAACAAAGAACAAAAAGCAAACACATCTGCACACATGCATAGTCATAGTTTAAATCACCCCTCTTCGAAAATAAAAACAAACTAAAAAATAAGAAAATAAACACAAATCGCCTCTGAAGCATCCTCACATTCGTGATGCATTAATTCACAGCTATCTAGAACAATCTCATTCCAGGAGCTAGTGGCTCTTTAATTCTACTACTCTTTATGTGCATCATCACTTCCAGGAAAAAGAAGTTTGAACACAGAAATTACTCTTACATTATCATGCATAAAGATCTAAAGGTGATTATACAACACTTTATTAAAGAAATCTCCCTTCAATGAACATTTCCGGAAAAATTAAGAGCAATGGAGATGCAAAAATTAACGAAGAGATCACGTGTGGGGCACTTTGCATCAAGTAAAATTTGTTAGAAATATCACCTAAGAAAAAATTATCTAGAAAATTCTACATTGAAGAGGGCATGTACAAACACATCTGAGGTAATACATCTGCTGCTAAAAAAATTACTTTATTTTCTTTTTAAGTAGCGTCTGCAGCCACATATATGGATATTGCTTCAGGTAAAACCAATATACCTTACCTACATAAATCACTCCATCACAACAGGATTGCAGTTAGTGATTTATTTGTGAAAAACAACGTCGAGTTTACTTGGCTGATACAGCAAACTTATAACTATTTACATTTATTTAAAAACTCAAAGAATGAGCAGTAAACTTAGGGATTTTTATACTTGTGCCCTTCCAAGTTTTATCATAACACTTTTGTCCTTTTTTGCAATTACACTTATTATATTTGTGCACATATATTACATTGATGGAAGGTCAATGCTATGATTTTTGTAAGAATGTTGGGGCACAAACGTAATTGCAAAAAAACGTTAGGGCTGTAAGTGTTATTTGGGAAAACTCAAAAGGTCACAAGCGTAAAAATCACTAGAATTTAATAGTGATCCACGAATTTTATGTATTGTAAAAAAATACAGCTCTCCCGCCTAGAAGCTCTAGCAGTAATAAACAGCTTAATTAGCATTGTCAACATAAGCTCTACTAGATCCACAAAATCATCGGCAAACAGAACCCACGACCCCATGTCACTGTCAAAGGCCTAATTACATCATTTATGTTCACGTACACAGTGCCAGAACCTCTCCATCCTTCCGTCAAGCACCAGAAGGAATTTACTGAAGTTGTGTCCAGACGGGAAATATCAGATCTGTTCCACTCTCCCTAACAAAGGGATGTGTGGAACAATTGGTCCTGTTTTCCTATCCATCAGCAAACAGGGGGCAAGCATTGTCTGAAAATGGGGCCCACTTCTCCCTGTAACCTTGGTGACCACTTTTCTTCTAAATAGCCACATCAAAATTCTAATCTTGAGAGGAGCCTTTGTTCTGCAAATGCACCTGCAGTCGCAAAGAAACAAAGGATCATGGGCTATAAGAGTAGCAACAGCCAACGGCTTTCTATTAAGCCAAGCCCCAACTCACAATCCCAACAGCCTCAGTGACCAAACTGTGTTTTTCGCTCTTGAGTAGTGCTAGTAGCAACACAAACTCCCTAAAACGAGCATCAGAGAAAGAAGAGGTAAGCTTGGGTGCTCAGATCACACCATCGTCCATAAAGTTCGACCACCAATCAGCGGCATTCACAAAGAAAATTTCAGCCAAATCCATCAATCTCGAAAAGGACTCTTCAAGCCCTGCAATTTTATACTAGTACAGGACTGACCTCCATCCCCTGGTTTCTAAACCAGAAAATCGGAATCTGAGCAAACACCTTCATCACCACCTTCACAGTTAATGATGGACGTGGCAGAAGCCCACAGCACTCATCCAGGTCCAAGGAACAGTCAGGTCAGGAAAACAATACCCTCTCGAAAAAACCCTCCAGATTGCCAAGCATCCCCATCACCCATTAGAGAGTAAACCAAGGTTCCAAGTCATCGGATCCTAGACACCAAGGGCCCCATCCTCCACAGGATGACATAGACCAAGGTTCCAAGTCATCGGGTCCTAGACACCAAGGGCCCCATCCTCCACAGGATGACAAACATTTCTCCACTTTTCCAAGAGCATTCCACCCACAGCAACACCAATAACTCTCCAAAGGAACCTTCTCTTTAAGGTATCCAGACTCTTGGCAACACCGGCAGGAAATAAAAAGATAGAAATGTAGGCTATGTAGCATACGACCAATACCAAACCAATGGACCTCAAAAGGACCAATGTTCCACCTCTAGACAGGATCTTGGCCTTCCAACCGACTCTCCATATGATCAAGAATCGATCTAGAGGAAGTCACAGACAAAGAACAGGCAAACACCTTAATATGGTAGGAAGGATCACAGAGCAAGTCAATAACAAGTAATCGTCCATATAAAACAAAATGAAGCACGATATTGATTATAAAGCCTCAGGCCATAAGCATCACCAATACTGTCGAGAAGTGCCCCGACCATGGCTTTAGAAAACACAAGGCGGATCAAGGCGGTTTTATGTTGTCGAGGCATGGTGTAATCCTCGAGGCGGTCGAGGAGTAAGCCTCCATTTATATGGGAAAATATACATAAAATACAATTAAACATAACTATATATATTTATAAAATCTTAAGATGGTGCCATGCTTAGTAGCGGGCGGCATCTTAGGTTGACCCTCATGAATCCAACCCGAATTCGCCTCCTTTTGGAGCCTCTGATTGACCAAACCATTAAGATGTGCTTCGTTGGATCCGAAAATGGGGACCCGAGATCCGATAATGGATCATTTTTGTATTTAGAGTATACCGAATCAGTATAGTTATCCTTCCTCTAACACAGCAACACAGTTTCGACTAGTGGCAAACAAAATAATACACAAGTCAATAATGATCTCTTGTGGCCTTTCAGGCACTGATACGGCAAACTATGATGCTGAGTTAGGTACAGCATGTTACCCACCGCCCATTCACTATATTGGTCTAGCATTGAACTCTGAACAGCTTTGGGTATATAATTGGCTACCAATCATTGAAAAAACGGAGAGGAAGCTTACCATGTGGAAGGCATCCTTATTATCTCGAGGTGGGTGCTTGATTCTAGTTAAAGGTGTCCTCGCAACGATCCCTTTTTTCATGTCATCGAGAGTGCTTCCAACTGGGGTACAACAGTGTTTGGAGAGGATTACTTCTTTTTGAAGAAAGTTTGGAGAGGATTATGAGAAGATTCTTCTAGGATACATCATGTTAGAACTTAGGGAGGATCTAAGTAGTACACGGGGATACTGTTACATTCCCCAAGGAGAACCATGGTGATCATGGAGACCATCTTACTACAAGAAAGGACTCAATTAGGACAAATCATTATAAGTCTCTCGAGATAGACAATATATGAAGCTATTTATATAGCTCCACCAACATACCCAAGTTCCACCACTGAGCAAATTGGGATGAAACATGGGAGCAGAGTAATTAGATCTTTGAAAGATCCAAGTGCCCATCTAATGCACACTCGAACATTGTCCTTCGGAAGTGTAGCTCAACAAATACATTAAAAGTTTAGGCACCAAAATCCACCCTAAATTCCTACTTATCATAACCCTAACCCTGCAAGATGAACTATCCAAAAGGCCATTCGGGTGTCATCCTTGACCCACTCCAACCAAATGTTTAAATAAAAATGATTGCGCATAAAGCCCACCGAGAACATGTGAATTCCAGCATCACACTCACTTCATTGCCATTTCACTCGTAACATAAACCGTTGTAAACTAAGTGGGAAAACGTGCAAAAAGCACATGAATGCAGCATCAAACTAAGGGCCACTATTGGAAATCACGAGAAAACGAAATTCATCAAAAAAAAATAAAACAGCACCCTCGGATCATAGCACGAGCCGAAACGGATCCCAGGAGGAAGAGCGGATTTCGCTCCTCAACACCGCCAATTGCACGAAGCCAACCCCAGGCCAAACGCGCAAATCCAGCAAAAAAGAAAACGCGATCACCTTGATGTAGTAGGCCTTCTTGATCTCGGCCTCGGAGGCGTTAGGGCTGACGCCCAGCACGTCGTAATATCCCGTCTCCTTCACCATGCTTCGTCCTCAAACCCTAATCGCCGATCTCCCGCGGCGATCCGAGGAATGCGAAAGGGGATCTCCGGATCGCAGGCGCCGGGGGAAGAAGGCGGAGGCGACGACGAAGGGAAGCGCGCAGTGGCGGTGTGGGGGAGGCGAAAGGGGAAGAGGAGGTAAACAGAGCGTGGTAGTGGTGGTCGTGGTGGGGAGGGGAGGAGAAGAGGAAGAGGTAGAGGGGGGGAAAGGGGCGGGTATTTATTAATATATGGATATATTATATTATACGGACGGAGGGTGTGGGGGTCTCCGGTCTAAATCTCCTCTCCCGTCTCGGTGGGCTCGCCTGTGAATGTCCGAAGTCTGACTCAGATCTATGTGTCCGGGAATGAGTTGGCGTGGCATTACCATTCTGCTCATCTGGGTCTTTTGCAGATTGGTACCGGAACGTTGCACGTATTGCGAATTCATCCTCGTGTGTGCGCTGGTTAGCTGTTAGGGCTCCTTTGGTAACGGGTTACCCCGGTTACCTCCCTCTTTTCATGGAATGGGATTCTATCACAAATCATAGTGACATCACATCACATTCTTTATTCCAACACTCTCCAGCCCTCATAAGCATCCCAAACAGCTACTATTTTAATTAGGTTACCCAACCCATCACAACCCAGCAACCAAACAGACCTTAGGATTGTTTAAAGAGATCTTAAGTTTGAAACGGGCCAGATTCTATTCGTTAAATGCCTGAGGAAGATTCTTTTCGAAAATAAACTGAACAAAAATTGAACATAAATTTATATTAATGTATATGTTAATCAATATATGTATATATAAATGTGTACGTGCATGTATGAATATAACTTATAAAGATTGAGTTACTACTTGTTGATTATATAATATAATTCTTTTTTATAAATTTAATGAATGTTGAATGAACCAAATCATCTATTCAAATATCTAATCAATGCTTGACTAAATCTACCTTATAGAAGGTTTGTTTCGAAACAGGCTCTAATCAAAACAAAATAGGTCTAAAATGGAAAATATTCAATATTTTTTTCTAAATCAAACTTAGCTAATCAAATCAATTCTTTGGGATCGAGTCGAACTGGACTTGAATACTATTTTCATCCTATCGAGTCAAACCAAAACCAAACCCTTGAATGTGGGAATTGAATCAAACCAAACTTGATTATGTTCACTCAAGTCCGATTTGATTACATCCCTGGATGCGATGAAACATACTGTGTATATTTAATGTACGTTGACATCCTTTTACATAGAGGATGTAAAAATGTGGCGAAGAGGGTGACGGAAAATAAACACCACTGTAAAATTCTTACTACTTCCAATTTTCACTGCAACCTTTGTATGCAGCAATGTTGTAAATTATTATAATGTAACCTACATATTAATTTCCATAAAGAATATTATTAAATCTAGTGAAAATCGTAAATGTGATATTGTTCTATTACTTAGTACTGTCAAATTTATAAAATATGATATTGTCTTCCTCGTCTTCTTCTTTTTTCTCTTCATGTGGACATCTACCACTTCCACCTTTCATCCCATTCACTACCTTTAAATCATATGTTTGTACTGCTCTGCCTCCTGATCATGTCAAGCTAACTTTCTGTCCTGCAACTCCACATACGTTATGCCAAGATGAACGCAGAATTCGCCTCTTTAATAATCAGATAATGTCGTAGTATAGGAGACGATCTTTGATTCAGCAACAATCACAATCATTTGAATGTTGTGGAAAATTTATACTTGACGAGTCTACCAAGGTCGAACACATGGACACGATCTACTCTATCGATTTATCGATTTTGATCAATTAAGAGCACGTGTGAATAATTTCTCAATTAAGATCTTCATGCAGATATACGATAAAAGGCAAGTAGAATGTTTGATTTTCAATGCAGTTAAATGATGTGCAATGCATACTATACGAATAAAGGCAAAGAATATTCATACTAAAAATTAATTACAAAAATGCCCTATAAATCAAGAGCACAGATGAAGATTGAAATCGGAGTCATTTTGAGTATAAAAATATGGGCAGTCATCAATTGAGGGCAAGGACAAGTAGAGCAAGATCATCACCTAACATAAAAAAATCACTTGATCATTTAAAATGGTGTCAGATGAGAAAAATAAATATGTTAAGAAATAGAGGATGAAACAAGGAATAAAACGACACTAAAGTCATGCAAATTCAACCTACGATGCTCAAGTTATGAAGAAAACAATGCAGGGGTATAAGTGTAAATAACATGCGGGAAATAAAATGATAAATATTAAAAATAGGTCCTTGTGGGGACCTATTTGCAATTTCCAAAAATCGCTTGAGCTCTTATGTAATTTTTCCATGTGCGTGTTTGCAATTTCCATGAGTTCCGGGGGCCTCCCTATAAAATACCCAGGCACGCACATGAGGCAAGCGCCTGGGGACCAATATGCAAGTAACAAAACATCATGGGTCTTCATTGCAATTTGCCCAGGCCCTCACGTGCGAGGCACGTGAGGAGGTCATGCTTGGGAGTCGTAGTTGGCTCGGCACACGTGGCGTCGGATGGAGGATCGGAATGAGGCTTGGAAGATCCGAACCTGGAGGCTAGGCATAAGGCTCGGATGCGTCACTGGCTTCATCTCGACCGTCCGATCCAGATGATCGAACGGTACATGTACCACCTTCCTCCGTTGACAGTCTACCGGAGGAGATGGCGCTCCAGCGGACTGCCGGTAGCTCCTCCGCGCTCTGGAAGCTTGCCTGATGGTCGAGGAAGATTCGTGAGGGCTTGGCGTTGAAGCTCGGACGACGGCGGAGGAGTGGGGATGACCAGAAGCTGCTAATGATATGGCTATGCTAGAGACGAAGCTGTAGAACCTTGCTCCGGCCAAACTCCGGCCATTGCGGTTGTGCAGTACCTGAAAGTGTTAGAATAGTCGAAGCATGGAATATGTGGATGTGCATGAGGTGAATGGGGCTGTGGAGGCGGCGGGAATTGTGGCCAAGGCCTTCTTCTCCGGCGGAGCAGGGGAAGTTGGGGGTCGGAGCGGAGGAGGTTGCGGAGAAAGGGGAAGGGTGAGTGGAGGCGTCGGCATGGATGAGGGTGATGTGGTGATGGTGGAGAGATGGTCAGGTGGTGGCAAGAAGCATCATGTATGGCGAGATAATTAAGAGAAAAATGAAGAAAACCCAGGGGGAAGAAGTACCTGGAGAACGGAGAAGAGAAAGATGATCAGAGTGGCTTGGGTTGAGGACCTGAGTGGTCCTCGGGTCATCGCACGACAAGGGCAGCGTGTCCTTGGTACTCAGTGGGCCGAAGGTGTCGCGACACTGTTTGAGAACATGGATCGACACCTGGGCTTGGAGGTCATCATTGCCTTGTCGATTTCGCCCTCCGATGTCACTGGAGGGATGAATAAGGATGGGCCTTAGCCCGTGAATTGGTGGCGGAGGGAGGGGATTTATAGGTGGCAGAGCTCGGAGGTTACGTTGTGGAGGGGGTGTGTTTAACGGTGGCTTAACGGTGAGAGAGTAATAGAGGAGGCGTTGGTGAGGCTCGCGAAGAAGGCGAAGGATATGGATATGTGGGGAAGGCATTACGAGAGGGGGTGGTGATCGGAGACGTTGGCTAGAAATGGAAGGGGCGGAGGAGTTAATGGGCGTAACGGATGGGGAGGGGGAAGGCTGGAGGTAGGCGACATGTCATGGGCCGTTGGATCCTGTGATCCAACAGTCCAGATGGAGGCGCAAGTGGAGGGCGTAAATCAAATCTTGTGGTTTGATCGTGAGGTTACGATTAAGGTGGGAGCGAACGGTGGAGATGCGTTCAGGAGGTTCATCCAAGGGCTAGGAGGGAAGGGTGACGTGGAGGGTGGTTAGCCTTTGGATCTGGAGGAGATTTGTGGCTGAGGTTGAGGCACGATGGAGTGGTCAGGATTTCATCTAGAGGATGATCGGGTGGTTGTGAACAGGCAAAGGACGAACGGTTGTGTTAAAGGTTAGGAAAATTGTAGACAATTAATCAACCTAATTTTTTAAGGATTTTTAATAATAAAATAATTACATGGTAATTAAATACAATAATTACAGGGTAAACATGTAAAATATAATACAAGATAAAAAGAAATAATTATTAGTGAATTTCATTGGATTGATTAAGCCAGGGGTTTAATTATTGACTTTTAGCACGACGAATACGAGATTCATCATACCCCTATACTTACACCATGCTCGTCCTCGAGCATCTAAAGAATGAAGGAGCCAGGTTAATACCAAATAGTGCAAGTGAAGATTTCAAGGCTCAATCTTTCGAAGACCCTTAATTTAAGCAACCCTAAAATTCTGGGCTTATCCATGCTCTAGTCAGAAAGAATCCAACTTCTCTAATTTTTAGACTCTCTTTTTGTACATATAATATAAAGATATTAAATTTAGTGTACTATATTCATGAGAGTCGAGACGAGTCATCACTCGAAGTTCCAGTCCCAACGACTCTCCTCTAGACCCCATCCTCAACACTAGGGAATAAGTCTATTCTTTCTTCAGTCAACCGTCTCATTAGTTCGTCAGACTTGAAATGTAGATGGACGACCAGATGACGGAGGGCATAGGATTGTGTCTATTTTTCTCTCCCTTGCATTGGAACAAGGGGCCTCTCGAGTGCCTTTTTACTCAACACAAGTATTTTTAGCTTGTTGATCAATGTATCCGTCAAGAGAGTTCGGAGTCGCCTGCACTTGTTTTTCTAGGAGTACATTGGGGTGTGTCGTTTTTTAGCATCTAAGATACTTTCGACACCTAGACTTGTATCACTTACGATGAAGAACCCTTTTATGGTATCAACCCGACTCCTTGATCCTAATTAGCGCTTGGTCCAAGTGGACACTTTGAAAATGGTTTGGAGCGCTCGCCTTTGGTGGAAGCTCTTTTGTAATTTGACTTTGGAATTTAGAGCTTTTCTTTAACATTTCTTTCTTTTGTTTTCATTTATTGGCTAGCTCCACAGCTTTTACCAAAAGTTGGCGTACACTGATCAATAATTAATTGAAGTTTCATCACACCCTAGCACAGAGGTAGATATCAAAGAGATAGCATATGAACTTGTTCACATACTGGCTAGGGTTTTGTTGACACTCAGGTTTCTTGAAGACTTCATTAACTTTATCCCATCCTCGAATATCATTAGATCAGGTCTAAACTCAAATCTCTAGTCCTAATTCCTAGAGGGATAACTCAACTCATCTCATCAATCATGCAGTTATGAAAGTGATTGTGCTGATCATATTCTTTTGAAGGTAGAGATGAAGAGTGCAATATAGCACTCAAATCTTTCAAACTAGGGAAGTATGGATTATTAAGTTTAAACCCTAATGACTAAGGCATGTTAACTCAGACTCTCAAGATCACAGAAATCAAGTGTCCTCAAAATCCCCAAGCCTTGAGTGAATGTGAATGTGTCAGGAATACACCAACTCCTTAGTTAGTGATTTTTTTGTGATTTTTGTTTTTGCATATTTGTATGGATTTTAATTTTTCAATTTTTTAAATTCTTTGGAGAGACAATGACTGACCCAAACTCATATGAATAGAAGTATCTACTCTCAGCCAGTATGGGTGTAAGTATGGGACGTTAGACGGACCCGTGTTCTTTAAGGATGGAGCCATTAACAGTGTCCTCTAAACCACCCACTCTGCTAAGGGAGACCGAAGTTCCCTCACTAAAAGTGGCTATTAAGCCTAGTAGTCAAAGTCTAATACAAAGAAAGATTTTTATTTTTTTCAAAATTTTACGGAGTTTTTGAAAATGGTTTATATACAACAAGTTTAATTCCTCAATTTTTAAGAAAATAATTTTTACATGATTTTTACAAAACTCAGTTCACAGATTTACTTAAACCAAGCCGAAAAGATTTTTCAAAAAGTTTTTTTAAAATATGATCTATGGCTAAAGTAAATATTCAGTAATATATAGTATACCCCACTATACTTAATTTTTGCTATGTCCTCATAGCACAAGTGATATGAAGCCATGGCTCGGTTAAATATAGGATGATATAGCAGAAATGAGGAAAAGGGTCCCCCTATACTTAGGTCAAAAATTGACCTAAGTACAAGAAGACATAAAGAGGGAGGGGTGAATGAGTCGGGTCTCCCGTATACTTAGGCTAAAAATAGACTAAGTAAAGGATCTGAATTAGGGGGGAGAATGTGTTGGGAGAAGCAGGGAGGAGGAGGGGTGCGTTTTTACAGAAGAGGATGAGAGGGGGGTTTGTGTAATGTGTACAGTTAAAGATGTGAGAGGGAAGAGGGAGAGTGATTGTGAAATATACAGAGAGGAGGGAGATGGGGAATGAGTGAGTGTTTATGTGCATGTGGGGGAGGAGGTAGATCATCTAGTGATCTACTTTTTTTCTTTCTTTTTTTTACAACATGCAAGCCTTCTAATGAGGTCTGTTAAAAATTCGCATGCAACATATATATATATAGGAGAAACTTCAAATGAGGCGGGGTCTCACCGTTTTTATGGTGAGCCATCCATCATCTTTCATCTACTTTTAATCGCACGGTCGTAATTAATGATGCTTTAATTATAATATTTAATTGGTCGAAAATCCATTTTGGTCTTTTTGTCACATTCTAAATATAGAATGTGACAACTATATTGCCTAAAATCTCTCTTGATTAATCAATTGCAGGGGACCAAGGACACCGCCACGAGGGGGAAGGGCATCCGACGACAGCGATCTGTGCGGACGTGGATCTGGAGGCCTTGCCGCGGAGGCGCGGAGCCGGGCGGGGTTGCGCTGCCTTACATGCATGCTAGAGAGGTGGCGATCTGTGCAGGCGGCACCGACCTTAGGTGGAGGATGGCCGGCGGGAGTGCTGCAGGAGGGGTGGAGCGCCCCCGCGCACGTCGGGGCGGAAGGACGGCGGCGCGAGGAGAATGAAGATGGCAGCGGGCAGTGGCGTCAGGCGGAGGGCGACGTCAGGAGTCGGGCGTCGGTGTGCGGTGTCGGCCTTCCTCCGTGCACCGACCTTCAGGCGGAGCCGCAACCCCGTGCGCCATCCTCTTCGGTGAGGTGGTAGCCTTCCACTCGTGCCCCTACCGCCCGCCCTCGGCCCCGCTCTCCGTCAGGCCACGCTCCGCCTGCGCGTCCTCCAATGCGGCACCTCGCTGATTAATGCGTAAAAAAAGAACTGTGAATTTTGAAAATATTCAACATAGAAATAAATCAAAATTCAATAAATAAATAAAGTTGAGTCATGTCCCCCACAACAACGTCCTTTGATGAATGCGGAATTCACCTCTTTAATAATCAGAGAATGTTGTAGTATAGGAGACGATCTTCGATTCAGGAAAAACCACAATCGTTTGAATGTTGTTGAAAATTTATACTTGGCAAGTCTACCAAGGTCGAACAGATGGACACGAGCTACTCTATCGATTTATTGATTTTGGTCAATTAAGAGCATGTGTGAATAATTTCTCAATTAAGATCTTCATGCAGATATACGATAAAAGGCAAGCAGAATGGTTGATTTTCAACGCAATTAAATAATGTGCAATGCATGCTATACGAATAAAGGCAAAGAATATCCATACTAAAAATTAATTCAAAAAATGGCCTACGAATCATGAGCACATTGAATATTGAAATCAGAGTCACTTTGAGTATAAAATATTTGGACAATCATCAATTCAGGGCAAGGACAAGTAGAGCAAGATCGTCATTTAACATAAAAAATCACTTCATTTAAAATGGTGTCAGATGAGAAAATTAAACATGCCATAAATAGAGGATGAAATAAGGAACAAAACGACACTAAAATCATGCAAATTGGACCTACGATGCTCAAGCTATGAAGAAAATAATGCATGGGCATAAATATAATTAAAATGCAGGAAATAAAATGATAAATATAACAAATAGGTCTCTGGAGGAACCTATTTACAATTTCCAAAAACTGCTTGGGCCCTTCTCTAATTTTTCCATGTGCATGGGGGCATATTTGCAATTTCCATGAGTTTTGAGGGCCTCCTTGTAAAATACCCAGGCACGTATGTGAGCTACGTGTCTAGGGACCAATATGCCAATAACAAAACTTCCTGGGTCTTCGTTGCAATTTGCCCAGGCCCTCATGCGCGAGGCACGTGAGGAGGTCAAGCTCAGGAGTCGTAGCTGGCTCGGGAAACGTGGCATCAGGTGGAGGCTCGGAATGAGGCTTGGAAGATCCAAACCTGGAGGCTAGGTGTAAGGCTCGGATGCACCACGTAGCTTCAAATAGACTGTCCGATCCAGATGATCGGGCGATACCTGTGCCACCTTCCTCCGTCGCCAGTCTACCATAGGAGGTTGCGCTCTAGCGGACTGTTGGTAGCTCCTCTGCACTCTGGAAGCTTGCCTGATGGTCGAAGAAGATTCGTGGGGGCTTGACGTTGAAGCTCGGACGACGGTGGAGGAGTGGGGATGATCGGAAGCTGCTAATGATATGGCTACGCCGGAGACGAAGCTGTAGAACCTTGCTCCGACCATTACGGTTGTGCGGTGCCTGAAAGTGTTAAAATAGCCAAATCATGGAATATGTGGATGTGCGTGAGGTGATTGGGGCCATGGAGGCGGAGGGAGTAGTGGCCAAGGCCTTCTTCTCCAGTGGAGCAGGGAAACTAGGGAGTCGGAGTGGAGGAGGTTGAGGAGAAAGGGCAAGGGTGAGCGGAGGTGTCGGCGTGGATGAGGGTGATGTGGTGATGGTGGAGATGTGGTTAGGTGGCGGCAGGGAGCGTCATGTACGGTGCGATAATTAAGATACAAATGAAAAAAAAACAGGGGGAAGAAGTACCTGGAGAACGGAGAAGAGGAAGATGATCGAAGCGGCTTGGACTGAGGACCTAAGTGGTCCTCGGGTCGTCGTGCAGCAAGGGCAGCCTGTCCTTGGTGCTCAGCGGGTCGAAGACGTCGTGACATGGTCTGAGACCATGGGTCTACACCTGGCCTTGGAGGTCTTCATCGCCTTGTCAATTTCGCCCTCCGCTGTCACCGGAGGGACGAAAAAGGATGGGCCTTAGCCCATGAATTGGTGAACGAGGAATGGAGGCGGCGGAGGGAGGGGATTTATAGGTGGCGGAGCTCGGAGGTTACGTGGTGGTGGTGGGGGGGGGGGTTAACGGCGGCTTAATGGTGAGATAGTAATGGAGGAAGGCGTTGGTGATGCTCGCGAAGAAGGTAGAGGATATGCCTATATGGGGAAGGTGTTACGAGAGGGGGTGGTGATCGGAGATGTTGGCTAGAAATGGAAGGGAGCTGAGGAGATAATGGGCGTAACAAACGGGGAGGGGGAAGGTGATGAGCCGCCCGATAGACTAAGGTAAAGAAATCACTAAGGTCGTTGCGACCTCAGTCACTCGGGACTCAGAGCTCGATCAAGAAACAAAAATCGGACCACCAAACAAAGAGAGAAAAAACAATGAAAACCAAAATAGCGGTCCTAGCTAGGTGATTAACCTGGTATAGCTCCCAAGGTCGGTCTCGAGGAGCACGAGTTGGCCTCGCGGACTACGAAGTAGTCGAAAAAAGAAAAGAAAAACAACAATTTTTTGGTGGTTTTTAATATTTTTATATTTTTTGGGATTTTTAATAATAAGGAAAATAATAAAAGGAGAAAAACAAGCAACTTCAATCAATTATTTAATCACTCAGAAATGGTCCAAAAATTCAAACAAAAATATTTTTATGTTTTATATATTTTTTACTGTTTTTGGAGAATTTTTGAGATTTTTATATTTTTTATGGAATTTTTTAAAAATAAAAGAAGGAAGAAAAATTGTGTTACTGTCCAGCCAGGCTTCAAGGATCAAAATAAAATATAAAATGGTCCTATCAAAGCCTAAAGGTATTTTTCATGAAAAATATAAACAAAAAGGAAAATTAAAGAAAAGGATTTATTAATTTTTGGATTTTCTATGATTTTTTAGAATTTTTATGAGTTTTCAAGGGTTTTTTAATTTTTAAGCTTTTTATAAATCCAAAAATAGTTAAAAATGCATAGAAAATCAAACAAGCATAAACAAACAAAACTTATTTTTTTGGAATTTTTAAAAGGGTGTTTATATTTTTTTTAGGATTTTATAAACTGAACAAAGGCAAAAATGGTTGTTTTTAAATTTTTAAAAATACTAAAAAGCTACAAAAATGTACCCAAAAATTGGTGAAAATTTTACACATTGGCAGGAGCCACGTATCCAATTTTCACACGAATTGGGTTAAATTTGATATTTTATTTAAATCAAACAACAAGACACAATGCATAGGGACCTATTCGCAATAAAACGTATTTCTGAGGGCTGAAAAGGTAACAATCTTAGAAACTGAGGGTCCCTCGTGCAAAATTTCCAAACCCCCACGCGCACTGCACGTGGTCTGAGCACAGAGGGACCTATATGCAATAAAAATTACTTCCAGGGACTTATTAGCAACATGTACTAAAAGTCCAGGGAAGAAATTGCAAAATGTCCAGACAATTCAACACATGTCGAATATAAGCATTCACAGGGGCATGGTTGCAAATATTAGAAACTATATTCCATGCAGTAATACGCAGAAACTACAAGCCCAGATAATGCAAATTCACCAAAATCCACGTGACGAAGCACGTGTCTAACATACACATGGATGAAAATGCAAAAATAATAAAGGTCCAGGTCCTAAGTGCAATTTAACCAAAATAAAAAGGACTATATTCTATATTTACAGGACTAAATAATAAAAACAAAAAGGAAAAGAGCCTAAGGGTAAATTACCCCTTATTATCTGAGGGCTGGAGGCGTGCCACGTGTAGATCAGACGGTTGTGGTTCACTGCGCCTCTACGAAGAATTGCTGCTCGGATCTGACGGCTGAGGGTCAGCCACGTGTGAGATCTGACGGTGGTGGATCAAGGCCTAACCCTTTGCCTGCATGGACGGTGAAGATCGCGCCACGTGTAGATTAGACGGCTGTGGATATCGGGGCGCCTCTTCGTATAAACGTGCGGTCCAGATCAAAACTGGGACTCCGGGGATGAACGAACGGCAGGGGAGGATCCTGGAAGAACTCCTCGCCGGCGAGCTTCGCCGGAGCACTGCTGGTACGTTGGACCTCCGCGGGGGCTGCAAATGAGTGGAATAGAATCGCCAAGGTCTCCCGCACCTGGCAGGCTCCTCCGATGACGCCGGGAAGCTCCGAGGAGCTCCGGCGACGAAGGCGGAGCTGGGCTCCTATGCCTGGATGATGAGGTCCTCAGATGAGCCTCTTCTGACCTGAAAAACAACACAAGACGCTTGCTGGGTCGAGGGCAAAGTGCCTCGACCCGATTAGGGGTGGAGTGGTGGTTGGGCGAGGCGAGGCGGTTGTCCTCCGGTGAAGCGACGGCGAGGGAGGTTGGGCCTTGGTTCCGGGGCAAACCAAGGGGAATGCGTGGGTGAAGAACGTGGAGGGGAGTCTCGCGAAGGTGTTGGTCGAGTCGGTCGATGAAATGGATGGTCGAAGCGATAGTATTTGATGAACGACGGCGGCAAAGCGATTTGGGGCTAATTAGAAATTAAGGGGAAATATGAATAATTAAGGTTACCTGATGGAGTATATCGACTGGGGATGAGCTCGCGGAGCTCTGGTCTTCGCCTCGAGGGTCGTCGGAGGCCCGAGGCTCGGGCGCTATTATGGGCGGCGCACGGCGGCGAGATGTCGCCGAATTAGTGGCTGGGACCTTCCCTCCTCGTTGCAACAGTCCTCTCCGATAGCTGTCACTCTAAGGTAGAGAATGGAGCTCCTGGGAATGGAAGATGAGGCCAAAGATGGAGTGAATCGTGCGGCGGAGCTGGAGCTTTATACTCCTGCAGGTCCGAGAAGATGGAGTCAGGTCCGACTTGGTGAAGCACAAACCCCTAGGCAACATGTCGGCCGTGTGTCTCGGATGCAAGAGGAAGGATCGGAGCACGAAGTTTAGGTGAGAGGTAGTCGGATCGCTGCGCGAAAATTAGGTGAAGTCGGGTCAAAGCGTAGGATCCGCGGGCTGGTGGTCCAAGGGGGGGAGTTGACCGGGGGTCAACATCCCCCGTGGACCAATCAGAGCGCGCCAATTATTAAATATTTGAAAATTAAATAAAAAATAGTAAATGGCCGAATTTTGAAAAAGTTAAAACATGAAAAATGTTTCTTTATTTTTAAACTATTTTTTTATGATTTTTATTTATTTTTCTGAAATATAAATTAGGTATTTACAAAATAGTATTATTATATATAGGTATATACAATATGTATTTTTGATTTTTAATTATTTTTTTGTGCATTTTATTCCAATTTTATATTTCACTTATTTATAGAATAAAATTTGGAATAATATGATATTTTTATTTTATTTTTATTAATTATTTACAAGGGTTAAATAAATAGTTTTATTTATATACCTACATGGTATATGTACAATGTTGATTTTGATTTTGATTTTGATTTTTATTTCTTTTTATTTATTTTTATTTTTGTGATTTTTATTTTATTTATTTACACCATGGAGTAAGAAATATGTACATATTTTTTTGAATTTTTATTTATTTATTTATTTATAAGGAGAAACAAATAGATAAGTTATTTATATACATATGGTTTTTGTACAATGATGAAGGGATTTTAATTTCTTTTTAATTTTCTTTTATTTTTCTCATTTTTATTTTGATTTTATATTTACAAATATATACAAATAAATATACACCCATTTTTATTCTGAATAAGAGGAAAATAATTTTATTTATTTATAGGTATATGTACATGAGCTTCCCTATCTCTCTGTACTTGGGTTCTTTTGCGATCAGGCCCATGCTGAGCCTTCCCTTGGGATTAGGTCGCTCAATATTTATTCTAAATATCTCCCTCTTTTTCTTTTATTTCTTTATTCTTTTATTTATGCACAAAAACATGCTAATAATGCATATTTATACAATGCATGCTGAATTGTAATTATTGCTATTTACAGGAATATACATGTGTTTTGTATGGGTTTTGTAGCTAAAATAAAAGAATAAAGAGTGATGAATGGGTATTCATCACCCCCATATACTTAACTTTACTAGTCCCTTAGCAAACACTTATTTGAAAAAGAAGTGAAAAAGAGAAAGAAAATGAAAAAGAGGAGAAAATGCATGGATTAATGCTGATTATTAAACTTGCCTTCATTAAATTGAAATATGGAGCTCGATCAGATCTTTGGATTATTAATGTGTCAGAACCTTATTTAGACTTAGGTTTAAAACTCAACAGCCTCTAAGATCCACTAATCTATAATCAGGACTCCTCAATAATCCAGATCTGAACAAGTCTACATACACAAACCCTGAAGACTATGAATCTTTCCTTGTACAGTGCATATGAGGTATAGCTCTCCACCTCAGAAGTAGCAATTTGACAACCCTCCCCAACAAGGTAACTCTATGACCCTAGTCTGGCCACTCTTTCCTCGAGGAGCAGGGTATTCCCTTCTAAGTTCAAGTTCAACCGGCTCAAGAAGAGGGGGAAGAAGAGAATGGACCATGGCCAGTGTAGCAATGTATCCTCGGGAGCTCAACCAGTGTAGCTAAGTCTCCCTGCTGCAAGCTACATAAGATAGAACATGAGTCTCAAGCTTTGCTTATTGCACTATATACATACTCCGGTGGGATTATCATTTTCTATCAGACCCACCACTTTTTTGGAGTTATTTTCTTTTTGCATTTTTTTCAAGTGCATCTATACAACATATTTACAAGGTGCAACATATGTACATAAGGAGTTTTCCTCTTGAGCCAGTAGACTATCCCTTTTTTGAAGCATTATTGCAACCCACAACTCCTGTCGTTAGACCTCATGGCAACCAGACCAAGTTGAGATGCACTTCCTTCACTAAAAGAAGAAGAGAGGTTCCGCCTAGAATTACTACCCTCATATGCTACCCCAAGTCAAGGAAGATTGCCTCCTCACCACCTCATCTGTAGAGAGCTCGGTGTAAAGTACGGGTCCAAGTCAAGCCATTGTCTATATGAGTCATGTGTGTGTTGTTAAGTGCTCTACTTAGGCTCATTGAGATGACATGTGATCATAGCCTAGTGGATTCAAAGAATTAAGTCACCATAGACCTGAAAAGTCTTAACCCTAAGCCCTATAAGGTTCCTCTTATAATTAGGTGGATTAAGATCTTAATCAAGCTCCATTTCCCAATTTAATTCCAGGCTAGTTTAAATGTCAACTATAATCCAGGAAAAACTATACAAATATATACAAGGATGCTATTTACACAGTATTTACACATGTGAAAAATTTTTGAAAAATTTTTTGAAATCATGAATGTATGCATGAATGCAAGTTTTGCAAAAATATTTACACAAGGTTTTTGCAAACTTCTGATTTTCAAAACATTTTGGAAAAATTTTGTACTATATACATAGTTTTGATATGCACATATTTACACACAATTTACACAAAAAGTTTTTGCAAACATTTTTACAAAATAGTTTGTACAATAGCTATGTATATGCAAATAAAAGAATTTTTATTTACAAGAATTTTTTTTAAATTTTTATGGATTTTTGGGTTTTTACACATTTTTATTTATTAACACACTCACACAAAGTACGGGTTATGGCTAAAGTATATATGAAATATATACACCCCCCCTATACTTAGCTCGAACGATGTCCTCAGAGTCAAGAACGATGAAGAAGACATAACTCGTGCTTAATATAAGGAAGTGAAAAGGAAGGCTATATACAAAGACGTATGAAAGAATAGAAAATCAAGAGGGGCTCGGCTTTTCCCCCTATACTTAGGATCAAATAATCCTAAGTATAGCAGGTTGTACACAAAGGGAAAACCGAGTGAAGAATGTACAGGGTCTACCCCCCCATACTTAGGGTAAAATATCCCTAAGTATAGGCAGCAAAAGCAGGGGTAGAAAGACACGAAGAAAATAGACAAGTATATACAAGATGGAGGGCATCACTCCCCCTATACTTAAGGTGAAGAATCCTTAAGTATAGGCAGCAACAGAAGTGATGGAACAGAACGGAATAATAACCCGGTGTTTCCACCCCCCTATACCTAGGATGAGGTATATCCTATGTATAGCAAAGATAATCCTAAGCGAGACCTGGGGTGAAAACAAGAACGGAAGAAAGAAAGATCAAACTAAGACAAAATACATAGATACAAAAGTGTACAATGTTGAGGTGCCTCTCAACAAGCGCTAGATTTTACGCCCCTAGCTGGGCGCAAAGGCTAGGACAAAGATGTATCAAGGTTCATGACGACATCGGTAAGGCGAATGTCGTACTATCGTCGCAGTCTCGGTATGAGAACACTGACGAACTCAAAAGTGTAAAGAATGACACCCAGGTATGCAATCAAGCGGGTTTTTGCTACCGACCAAGGATATGGAAGTATGTGATTGGGATCCGGTAGCACAAAAGAAATCATTGGCTATGGATCAGACTGGAGTGAAAGTGTAGAGCCGACAAAGTCAAACGTGAAGAAGGATGGACCAGTCATGGAATCCTCCACGTCAATCAGTGTCTCAAAAAGGTGTGGACAATCAAGATCAGGAGGCGCTCTAAGAAGACTGATATCCGATGTATGAAATAGAAGCAAATCGGGCAGATCATCAAATATCTCCAGGATGGGCTCATCCTCGCGAGGGTCGTCGAGGTGAGATGACTCAACATCAGAAGGATCAAAAGACTCGGTTTCGTGCTCCGCCAGATCGGATACACTCTCAGAAATTGAAACCGAGTACTCATCGTGGTTGGCATTCTCCCGCAGATAACCCTCAGGGAGAAATGCAAGATCAGAAGTGAGTAAGAGAAGATCATGATCTAGAAGGGCATCTGCGCTGTTGTCAAGTATCCACTCGGTGCACCAGGTTGCATCATCATCGGAAGTGTGGCTCTCGGCAATCTGGAAGCAGTAGAAGGTACTGGTCAACACCGCGGAGGCTAGCAAAGTGTCTGCGGCTGATCCTCGCTCTGCAGCAATGCTGGCTGCCAACTGGTCCTCAGCAAGTGTGTCTGTCTCGTCAAAGTGGATGACAAAAGGCTCGAATATGGGACTATCTATGTCTGGTCTCTCAAAGTGGTGTCCCATATCGAACTGTGGCTGCTGGGTTGAGTCCTGGTAGCTGTCGGACTCCGAGAAGTGTCTCTGCAGAAAAGAAGCTGACTCCTCCAGGACTGGACACTGAAGTGGATGAATCGATGGCTGTAAAAGCGGGGGCTCCTCCGACTCCTGGAGTATCAGAAGATCTGATATCCAAGACTGGTCAACTGAAAACTCTGGGGCTGACTCGAACTCTAGCTGGAAAACCGACGGGAACTCGAGTAGACTCTGGGTCCGAACCTCTGGTATCGCAGTCATCTCCTCTGTACTCTGTGGTGCTGTGGCATCCAAGTCCTCGGGCTGGTGTGTAGAAGATGTATCTTCATGTAATGCGACACACCGCACTGGTCCTGCAACGTCCTCATGTGTTGTCCCAACTACGACATCTCGTGACGAAGATCTCTGTGAAAGTAAGCTCGAGATGGTATCCAGTAAGTGAATGTCGGAACTGCGGTGTGAACCGCCACATGTGGTAATCACCAGTGCTATCTGCTCTGCGGTCATCCCCTGCATGGAGATCTCAATAAGGTCTGTCAGTGGAAGTCCATGCTCAGGAAATCTCCTCAAGAGGTCAAGAAACCTCGGCCATGCCTCATGCAGTGGCTCCTGGGGGTCAACTGAAAAGTCGGTGATCAAAGACCGCATCAGCTCTGCTCTAAACTGGGGAAAGTATCTCTGTAGAAACTCTAGACGTAGCTATCCCCACGTAGTGAATCTCTTCCCCAATCGTCAATGCCATCACATGGCTCTGTCCTGAAGTGAGAAGGGGAAGGTCTTCAGCATCAGCTCCTCTGTAGTGATGTCTGAATATAACTGTGCTCTGCAAAACTCCTCGAACTCTGACAAGTGCAGATAAGGCTCCTCGTGCGCCTCCCCTCAAAATATCAGCAGTCTCTGAATAAGATCCAAATCCAAGTTCAATGGACGTAATGTAGAAGCTGACTGAGCTCCATGTCCTATCTGCTCCTCCATCAATCTGGGATAGGATCTATCTGTTGATCTCCTCTGCTCTCTCTGATTACGAACGGAGTGCACTCTCAACTCAACAATGGCATCGTCCGGGTCTCGCATCTGCTCGATCTGATATCCGCGGACATCTAGCACAGCATGCCCAGAGTAAAGAAAGGGATGGGAGGGAGGGAACGGGAGGTTTGTCGGGGATCCGACCTCCCTCGAAGGTGGACTGGAATGATGGTCAGCTGGTGAAGAAGAAGCCGCAAGAGTCGGCCATGAGTGAGGGGGATCCATCATCCAGGGATAAGGGAGAAGAAGAAGAGAAGACGGAAGGGAGGGTGGGCGGGAAACTGATGGATGGGTAGGGAAGACAGAAGGGGAAAGGCAGAAGGGATCTGGAATCACACAAGATGAGAAAGCAAAAACCCCCGATTCACCTACGCACACGAGCTGAAGACCGTAAGGGATCGATCAATTATCTTGTCGATTTTATTTTAGGTGATCATTCAGTCTTTCAGAGCGATTGCTTGAGCTGATAGGAATCCAATATTCTCAACCGTCTGTCCCGTGCAAAAAGCCGGTAATCAGTCGAGAAATCGGATATGGCTCTAGCCTAGGGTGTGGGTCACTCTCTCGCTCATCCAAACCAAACAAGGAGGGGGTTACTCTCCCCAAGACAGATTTTCAATGAGGTGTCTTTTAGGTCAAGTGTGATTAGCAGTCCCGATTTTATTGTTTTTCTTTTTATGTATTTTTCAAGAAACTTCTAACGAATTTTCCGATTTCCTTTTATTCATAAGTCCGGAAAAACAGGGGGAGGAGAACGGAAAAGCCGATGCGCGACAAATCAATGATGCATGCACGAGATAGAAGGCGTACCTGACTCCAGCAGTCTACATGCAATTATGATCCGCGCATAAATGTAAACCTAATCTATATGGAATGCAGTGCGGAAACCGTCCTAAACAGAAGCTCCTATTATCGTGAAGAACCGCTTTATTTGCCTAGATCCCAATGCAATCTATAGGAACATATATTCTTTTAGGGATGTGGACCTAAGGCTACCTGGCTCAACGATATAAAAACCTAAGTCTAGGGGCTGAAGCTCAGAAACCACGTGAAATCAAAATAGAAAGAAAAGCGAGAAAACAAAACCGCGGTGGGGTTCCCCGAGCACACCGGTGCTCGGCGAAACATACCCCGCAATCACAAGTCTGAAAGTCTGCGTACCTGTATTATTATAATAATATAATGTCCGAGACTGAAAGGGAAACTAAGCTAAACTACACCACTGCTATCTCCGCAGCTATTCCGCGGCTCCTACACTCCTGCTCGCTCCTCGCGCTCTCCTGCGGCTTCGTAGAGAAGGAAGCTGCCTCTGACTCTTGCGATTGCACCAGCTCTCTGAGAAGAGCTGCCTTGGTCCTCGGGCCCTCGCAAGAAACAAAATAGAGTGTCAAAGCAGATTATTATAAAAATAAAATAAAGCAGATAAAATAAAACAAGCAATATATGCAGAAATCAAAATAAACACACAAAATAAATAAAAACAAAAAGAAAAAGAAAAAGAAAAGAAAATAAAACAAAAAGAAAAGAAAACAAAAAGAAAACAAAAGCCGTGAAAAGCCGCGGACAAAGGAAAAGCCACGGAAAGCTGCGAAAATCAAAATAAAAGAAAACAAAGAAGAAAAAAAAGCGACTACTAAGCCGTGCACCCCAGCAACGGCGCCATTCTGATGAGCCACCTGATAGACTAAGGTAAAGGAATCACTAAGGTCGTTGCGACCTCAGTCACTCGGGACTCAGAGCTCGATCAAGAAACAAAAATTGGACCACCAAACAAAGAGAGAAAAAACAATGAAAACCAAAATCGCGGTCCTAGCTAGGTGATTAACCTGGTATAGCTCCCAGGGTCGGTCTCGAGGAGCACGAGTTGGCCTCGCGGCCTACGAAGTAGTCGAAAAAAGAAAAGAAAAACAACAATTTTTTGGTGGTTTTTAATATTTTTATATTTTTTTTGGGATTTTTAATAAAAAGGAAAATAATAAAAGGAGAAAAACAAGCAACTTCAACCAATTATTTAATCACTCAAAAATGGTCCAAAAATTCAAACAAAAATATTTTTATGTTTTATATAGTTTTTACTATTTTTAATGATTTTTTGAGATTTTTATAATTTTTATGGAATTTTCTAAAAATAAAAGAAGGAAGTAAAACTGTGTTACTGTCCATCCAAGCTTCAAGGATCAAAATAAAATATAAAATGGTCCTGTTAAAACCTAAAGATATTTTTCATGAAACGTATAAAAAAAGGAAAATTCAGGAGATGGATTTATTAATTTTTAGATTTTCTATGATTTTTTAGAATTTTTATGAGTTAAAGGATTTTTTTTAATTTTTAAGCTTTTTATAAATCCAAAAATAGTCAAAAATGCACAGAAAATCAAACAAGCATAAACAAACAAAACTTAATTTTTTTGGAATTTTTAAAAGGGTTTTTATAAACTGAATAGAGGCAAAAATGGCTATTTTTGAATTTTTAAAATACTAAAAAGCCACAAAAATGTACCCAAAAATTGGTGAAAATTTTACACAGTGGCAGGTGCCACGTATCCAATTTTTACACGAATTGGGTTAAATTTGATATTTTATTTAAATCAAACAACAAGGCATAGTGCACATGGACCTATTCGCAATAAAAAGTATTTCTGAGGGCTGAAAAGGTAACAAGCTCAGAAACTGGGGGTCCCTCGTGCAAAATTTCCAAACCCCCACGCGCGTTGCATGTGGTCTGGGCACATAGGGACCTATATGCAATAAAAATTACTTACATGGACTTGTTAGCAACATGTGCTAAAAGTCCATGGAAGAAATTGCAAAATGTCCAGACAATTCAGCACATGTCGAATATAAGCATTCACAGGGGCATGGTTACAAATATTAGAAACTATATTCCATTCAGTAACACGCACAAACTACAAGCCCAGATAATGCAAATTCACCAAAATCCACGTGACGAAGCACGTGTCTAACATACACAGGGATGAAAATGCAAAAATAATAAAGGTCCAGGTCCTAAGTGCAATTTAACCAAAATAAAAAGAACTATATTCTATATTTACATGACTAAATAATAAAAAAAGGAAAAGGGCCTAAGGGTAAATTACCCCTAATTATCCGAGGGCTGGAGGCGTGCCACGTGTAGATCAGACGGTTGTGGTTCACTGCGCCTCTACGAAGAATTGCTGCTCAGATCTGACGGCTGAGGGTCAGCCACGTGTGAGATCTGACGGTGGTGGATCAAGGCCTAACCCTTTGCCTGCATGGACGGTGAAGATCGCGCCACGTGTAGATCAGACGGTTGTGGATATCGGGACGCCTCTTCGTATAAACGTGCGGTCTAGATCAAAACTGGGACTCCGGGGATGAACGAACGACATGGGAGGATCCTGGAAGAACTCCTCGCCGGCGAGCTTCACCGGAGCACTGCTGGTACGTTGGACCTCTGTGGGGGCTGCAAATGAGTGGAATAGAATCGCCAAGGTCTCCCGCAGCTGGCGGGCTCCTCCGATGATGCCGGGAAGCTCCGAGGAGCTCCGACGATGAAGGCGGAGCTGGGCTCCTGTGCCTGGATGCTGAGGTCCTTAGATGAGCCTCTTCTGACCTGAAAAACAACACAGGACGCTTGCTAGGTCGAGGGCAAAGTGCCTCGACCCGGTTAGGGGTGGAGTGGTGGTCGGGCGAGGCGATGCGGTTATCCTCCGGCGAAGCGATGGCGACGGAGGTCAGGCCTTGGTTCCGGGGCGAACCAAGGGGAATGTGTGGGTGAAGAATGTGGAGGGGAGTCTCGCGAAGGTGTTGGTCGAGTCGGTCGATGAAATGGATGGTCGGAGCGATAGTATTCGATGAACGACGGTGGCGGAGCGATTTGGGGCTAATCAAAAATTAAGGGAAAATAGGAAGAATTAAGGTTACCTGATGGAGGATATAGACTGGGGATGAGCTCGCGGAGCTCTGGTCTTTGCCTGAGGGTCGTCGGAGGCCCGAGGCTCGAGCACTGCTCTGGGCGGCGCACAGCGGCGAGATGTCGCCGGATTAGTGGCTGGGACCTTCCCTCTTCGCTGCAACAGTCCTCTCCGATATCTGTCACTCTAAGTAGAGAATGGAGCTCCTGGGAATGGATGATGAGGCCAAAGATGGAGTGAATCGTGCGGCGGAGCTGGAGCTTTATACTCTTGCAGGTCCGAGAAGATGGAGTCGAGTCCGGCTTGGTGAAGCATGGACCCCTAGGCAACATGTCGGGCGTGGGTCTCGGATGCAATAGGAAGGATCGGAGCCCGGGGTTTAGGTGAGAGGTAGTCGGATCGCTGCACGAAAATTAGGCGAAGTCGGGTCAAAGCGCAGGATCCACAGGCTGGTGGTCCAAGGAGGGGAGTTGACCGGGGGTCAACATCCCCCGTGGACCAATCAGAGCGCGCCAATTATTAAATATTTGAAAATTAAATAAAAAAATAGTAAATGGTCGAATTTCAAAAAAGTTAAAATATGAAAATTGTTTTTTATTTTGAAAATATTTTTTGTGATTTTTATTTATTTTTCTGAAATATAAATTAGGTATTTACAAAATAGTATTATTATATATAAGTATATACAATATGTATTTTTGATTTTTATCTTTTTAATTTTTATTTTTGTGCATTTTATTCCAATTTTATATTTTATTTATTTATAGAATAAAATTTGGAATAATATGGTATTTTTATTTTATTTTTATTAATTATTTATAAGGGTTAAATAAATAGTTTTATTTATATACCTACATGGTATATGTACAATGTTGATTTTTATTTTTATTTTTATTTCTTTTTATTTTATTTTTATTTTTGTGATTTTTATTTTATTTATTTACACCATGGAGTAAGAAAAATGTAAATATTTTTATTGAATTTTTATTTATTTATTTATAAGGAGAAAGAAATAGATAAGTTATTTATATACATATGGTTTTTGTACAATGATGAAGGAATTTCAATTTCTTTTTAATTTTCTTTTATTTTTCTCATTTTTATTTTGATTTTATATTTACAAATATATACAAATAAATACACACCCATTTTTTATTCTGAATAAGAGGAAAATAATTTTTTTTATTTATAGGTATATGTATATGAGCTTCCCTATCTCTCTGTACTTGGGTACTTTTGCGGTCAGGACCATGCTGAGCCTTCCCTTGGGATTAGGTCACTCAATATTTATTCTAAATATCTCCCTCTTTTTCTTTTATTTCTTTATTCTTTTATTTATGCATAAAAACATGCTAATAATGCATATTTACATAATGCATGCTGAATTGTAATTATTGCTATTTACATGAATATACATGTGTTTTGCATGGGTTTTGTAGCTAAAATAAAAGAATAAAGAATGATGAATGGGTATTCATCAGAAGGCTGAAGGTAGGCGACGTGTCATGGGTCGTTGGATCATGTGATCCAATGGTCCAGATGGAGGTGCGAGTCGAGGGTGTGGATCTGATCTTGTGGTCTAATCGTGTGATTACGATTAAGGCGGGAGCGAACGGTGGACATGTATTCAGGAGGTTCATCCAAGGGCTAGGAGGGAAGGGTGACGTGGAGGGTGGTTAGCCTTTGAATCTGGAGGAGATCTGTGACTGAGGTTGAGGCGCGATGGAGTGGTCATGACTTCATCTGGAGGATGATCGGGCAGTTGCAAACAGACGAAGGATGAACGGTTGTGATGGAGGCGACTGGAATAGGATCTGACGGATGGAGAAGAGGGTGGGTGTCAAGAGAAGAGGCGGGCCACGTGGGCGCCCTAAAGGGAGCCACGTGGCCCAATAGAAAAATCAGAAATTGGAAAATAAAGAAAAATATAAAAGAATTAGTTAGAAGCAAAATCCGGAAAAAGTCAAAACATGAAAGTTGTAGATCCCGATGAGACTACAAGTTTCGTGTTGGACAAAATGCCAAAAGAGGTCATTTGCATAAAAAGGTATTTTTGGGGGTGTTTTTAAGGGGTTAAAAACACTGATTTTGGGTTTTTGATATTTTTATACATTTTTTGTCTTTTTAAAGGTTAGGAAAATTATAGACAATTAATCAACCTAATTTTTAGGGGTTTTTAGTAATAAAATAATTACAAGGTAATTAAATACAATAATTACAGGGTAAACATATACAATATAATACGAGATAAAATGAATGAATTATTAGTGAATTTTATTGTATTGATTAAGCCAAGGGTTTAATTATTGCTTTTTAGCACGATGAATACGAGATTCATCATGCTCCCACACCATTTGTCGTGGTTTTGTAAGAGGACTAGTTGACACAAGTCGTCCCCAACCATATTGTTGTTGAAACTTCTCATCACCGCTCCTCCCATCCACCAGCATGCATATGTCATTCATCCTCTACTTTTATTGACTTTGTCTTATTTACCGTCCCCGTAATCCAATTTCCTCATCTAGCACCCTCTGCCCCCTCACACAAATAAGTGTATCTTCCCCTTCCCTTGCATTAGTCGATCGATCAACATTCGTCTAGTGTTTTTTTACGTAGAGAGTGTGTGGAGGGGTATATGTACCATTGTGTTGTTAAGTCTTGTATAAACATGCATATTTTGATGATGGTGGTGGTGATGATGATGATAAGACTTAATCTAGTAGTTTGTGAAAGCTCAAATGAAGAAGATGGCATTCGAGCTCAAGCTCAAGGATAGATCGCAAACTTGAAAAGTAGAATCATGTGTGAAAGACTAAGGAAACTCAAGAAAAATAAGCTAAAAACTTCATGCTCAAAATTGAGTTTTGGTCTCTGTCTTGAGCCATGTACTATGCATTTTAATTTTATAAGTACGCAAAAACCTCAAGATATCAGGCATCATGCACATGCACTCTTTGATTAGGTTTCAATCTTGAATTAGTCGACTAATCTTATATATTGGTTGACTGATAGAAATCACGAAGCCATATACATTTTTATCTATTTGGTAACATTAATTTCAATTGATTAATTGACCTTTCAGTCGATTAACTTTTATTTCGATTGACTGCTCCTATTCCAACCGTCAACGTGGGGTGACATGGTTAAAATGATATTTTCAGTCAACTAATTTATTTTCAATTAGCTAATCCATTCAATCTACTAATATTTTAGTCGACTAATTTATTTTTCAGTCATTACAATTGCATACTTGTGAGATTTTAAAGGCATTGTGATTTTTTTTCAAAAAGCTTGCTACATTGTCATTTTTTAGATGATACCTCAATTAACAATTTATGGAGATAATTAATTTTTTTAGTTTTTTAATCAAATTTAGGGAGATAATTAAATTTTTTAGCATCAACTAATCTTTTTAAATTCAAGTAACCATAATATGTGTTACTTTGCATGTAAACTATAAAATAAGATGTAATATTGATAATGTAAGATAAAAACTTGAAGTATATTATATTAAATATATCTAAAATATAATTTTTAAACTTATATTTTTGTATGTGCAAGCCGAGCCGGGCCGGGCTTTATGGCACATGTCCACAGCCTGCCTAGTTGACATGCGGGCTAAAGAGAGGGTCGGCCCGACCCAATTCTGATATCTCTTGGACCAAGCCCGACCCATGAGCGGGCTGAGCGGGCGGGCCCTCGGCCCATTGGCCAGGTCTGAAGGATACAGAGAGATCCTCAAGCGCATCACGGAAGCGTGAGCGTCGTATCGGATACGACAAAGAACGACTAGTCGTACTAGTTGTTCGATGCATCGAAATTTAAAAAATTTATTCGATGAAACCTCATGATCCAAGAACAATTCTCGGATCGTTTCATCTATAACCACAACAAGTATAATGCAATACCTCTTGAAGCGTGGTTGATCGAGTCTCTAAGAGAAGAGACCTCCTATCTCAAGTCCGGTCATCGGAGAGATTGCTTGCGAGCGCGGGGATGAACCGCGTAGTCCTCGCAATCCAAGAAGTTGATCCAAGCACGGTTTCTCCTGATCTCATCGCACGAGATCGAACGTCTCCTTCGTGAGCGAAGCACTCCAAGTAGACGAAGAACCGCAGAGCGTCGAAGCGGCATCACGATGGCGCGTGCGTCGACGATTCTCTCCACCAAAGTATGGTGGACGGCCACCAAGAAGAGGGGGAGAGAGGGTTGTCGAGTATGGAGAAAGAGAGAGAGAGAGAGAGAGAGAAGAGTGCTACAATAGCATGTCAAGAGAGAGGAAAGTATGCCTCTCTATTTATAGGGTTTTGGGATCCATGGATCTCAATCCATGTGACATATAAAATCAATGGATGAGATTGATTTATGTCAATCCAATGGTCAAGATTGTTGTTGGTAAAAATCAACAACTTGTGATTTAATTTTGATAAAATATATTTGATAAATCAAATAAATATTAATACCAAATTAAATCAATCAAATAAGGAGAGAGAGAACAAAGGAGATCAACCTTCCCCTTTGGAGGGAGGTGACGGCCACCAATCCCACAAGGGATTTGGTGCCGCCCCCTCCTTTCCTAATGGGAGGGCAATCTCATGGATTTCCATGAGATTGCACATCTCCTTGATTTTCTCTCTACTTATTTTCCAACAACTATTTGTTGGGATTTTAATTTACCAAAATAATTCTCAATTAATTTTGGGAATATTACAATCTTGACATTGGAATATTGTGAATCATATTCACAACCCAAAACAAAATGTAATTTATATTTTCAATTAATTAGACAATGTGTATCCAATACATATTAATAATTAATCTACTAATATAAATTATATTTAACTCTCTCTAATATATTATAAATCACATTTATAACATATTATGAATAATTGAATATTACTATCCACATTATTCTTATCCATAATAATTAAATCACATTTAATTATATTGGATAATTCTTCATACATCATGATAATTAAATCACATTTAATTATCAACTTCTCTTTGCTTAGATCTTATGCAATTGTTCTTAAACCATTTAAGAACAATGCTATTTCTCCTCAGATACTTGGAGATAAGGACATGACGATTGTATTATTCCACGTATAGTGACTTGGATATTGAGATCACATCTCAAATCCAGAACCCATGGACCTCTCATAGATGCTTGATTAAATCAAGACCGTAAGTCTAATCTTCTCATTGCATCTGAATCTCATTCAGATCAATGTCCAATATATGGACTAAGATTAGGTCACTTCTCTAATGAGAGGAGTCACTAAAATCCAGACATGTTTCATCACTCCCTGGAATGGAAGCATCATGGTTATACAATCGTTTATGATCAAATCACCCTTCAGGTATTCCCAATACATGTATATCCTGCATACTGGAAGACTCATGATCATCATGAAGATATAGATCACTTTTATGTTGTCATCTTCATAGTTTGATCATTAAGTTTCTCAATCTTGGTCCTTGGGATATGGTACAGATCATATGCTTTCACAAAGCATATATCTTACCTTCAAATTCATATCATGCTTCTAAGGCATGATGACCATGCATGGAATTTGGTCAATCCCAATACCTCATGAGTGAGCTCATGTCTCCCGGTTCATAAGTGAACATGTATGATCCCTTTAAGAGATCATATTACTCATATGCCCTTACATGCACACCAGCTCGCCGGTGTATAGACCTTGATTAGGTCATCAACCTATTGGTCTGCCAAATGTACATACTCAGACATATAGTAATACATCTGTCTCCGGTTAGAGGATGTTTGCCTGTGATGTGACAGTATTCATCATAGGTCTTTGGTTATCTCGATCCCGTTAAGTCAACTCATTGACTCAACTAACCTGATACCTCCGAATAAACATTCCCATGCAGAGGACCTGCATCAAGAGATCAATCAGATATCAGTCTAATGAGATGGGATTGCCATCTCCCACTCAGACTGGAGATCACTACTTGTCAATCATTGATGATGCTTGATGAGTCCTCTATCTAACTCCTTAGATATTCATCCAAGAATCAGCCTCTATGATTCACTTAATGAATCAACAGCTGCATGATTATCAAGTTGGCCATGGTACATAACCCTTATTGTACAGAGGGACCTTATAGTGCATTCATTCATTCAATATCAGAATGGGAGTGAAACAAAATTAATAACTTTTATTAATAAATCATTTATTACAATAACATTTACTGTAGGAATGGTTCGCCTCGGGCTCACATTCCTAACAATCTCCCACTAGCCCTCAGAACCATTCAGGAACAATCCTTAAACCCGTACTCATTACATGTTGGTTAAAAAACTTCTGTGTCAGAGGTTTGGTAAGAGGATCAGCAACGTTGTCGGCGGAGGCCACCTTGGTGATGATGATGTCACCACGCTTTTGAATCTCCCGAATGATGTGGTATTTCCTTTCTACGTGCTTGCTCTTCTGATGCCATCTGGGTTCCTTCGCCTGGGCAATAGCTCCCGTGTTATCACAGAGTAGCGGGATGGGAGTATCAGAGAAAACTACGCCAAGCTCCTGGACGAACTTGCGCAACCACACAGCCTCCTTTGCAGCATCTGATGCGGCAATGTATTCGGCTTCTGTTGTTGAATCTGTTGTAGTGTCCTGCTTCTTGCTTCTCCAGCTCACAGCACCACCGTTCAACGGGAACACAAACCCTAATGTCGACTTTCGATCATCAATATCCGATTGGAAGTCAGAATTTGTATATCCCAAGACTTGGAGATCACCATCTCCATAGACCAAGATGTAATCTTGCGTCCGTCTTAGATATTTGAATATGTTCTTTACTGCATTCCGGTGTTGTTCTCCATAGCAGGATTGGTAACGACTTACCACTCCCACTGCATGGCAGATATCTGGCCTAGTACACATCATGGCATACATTAAGCTTCTTACAGTTGATGCATAAGGACATCCAGCCATGGCCTTCTTTTCCTCAACAATTTGAGGAGCCATACCTTTAGACAAGTGAATACCATGTCTCAAGGGTAGGAATCCTTTCTTGGAACTATCCATACTGAATTGTTCAAGAATATTCTTAATGTATCCTTGTTGTGACAATTCTAATATCCTCTTTTCTCGGTTTCTGAATAGCTTCAGACCCAAGATGTAAGAGGCTTCTCCAAGATCTTTCATCTCAAAGGTATGGGACATCCAAATCTTCACACTGGTCATCATCCATGTATCATTCCCAATGATAAGGATGTCATCTACATAAAGCACGATGAATACAATGGTGCTCCCACTAAGCTTCTTGTACACACAAGGTTAATCAGGATTCTGCACAAAATCATAACTCTTTATGGTTTCGTCAAATCTGATGTTCCAGCTACGAGAAGCTTGTTTGAGCCCATAGATGGATTTCTTCAGCTTGCATACTTTGCCATCCTCAGTCATGAAGCCCTGGGGCTGCTCCATGTAGATATCCTCCTCGAGGTATCCATTGAGGAAAGCTGTCTTGACGTCCATCTGCCAGATGTCGTATTCAAGATATGCAGCTATAGCCAGCAATGCCCTGATGGATTTAAGCATAGCCACAGGAGAGAATGTCTCATCATAGTCGATGCCTTCTCTTTGTGTTTAGCCCTTGGCTACGAGCCGTGCCTTGAAAGTCTCTAATTTCCCATAAGGTCCCCTCTTTCTCTTGAAGATCCATTTGCACCCAATGGGTTTTACCCCCTTAGGTGGATCCTCTAGGGTCCATACACCATTCTTATGCATGGAGTCAATTTCTGACTTCATTGCTAGCATCCATCTATCCATGTCATGATCCGCGAGTGCTTCATCAAATGAAGTAGGATCATTGTCAGTTTCACCTGACACATGGAATCCATACCTTTCAGGTGGTGCAACCACCCTCGAACTCTTTCAAAGAGGTATGGGTGTATCATCTTTATTTACTTCTTCAGTTTCTGATTCAGGAAACTCAGAATCCTCAGGAGATTCAATGAATTCCTTTACTTCATATTTATCTTGACCCTTAAGGAAATCATTCTCCAGAAATTTCACATCTCTAGAAACAAAAACCTTCTGAGTCTCAAGGTCATAGAGTTGGTATCCAATACCATCTCTAACATACCCAATGAACTAACACTCACGAAAGCGAGATTCTAGCTTACTTGCATCCACATTCTTTGCATGGACCAAGCAACCCCAAACCCTCAAGTGATTAACACTAGGTTTGATTCCATACCAGAGCTCATGAGGAGTCCTAGGTACAAATTTGCTAGGAATCTTATTCAGGATATATATTGCAGTCGCTACTGCATATCCCCAGAAACAAAGTGGTAAATGTGCTTTGCTCATCATTGAACGAACCATATCCATGATGGTTCTGTTGCGTCTTTCAGCAACACCATTAAGTTGGGTAGTTCCAGGAGGAGTGAGATTGGAAATAATTCCATTCTCTTTAAGGTATTCCTTAAATTCATCTGAGAGGTACTCGCCACCTCGATCAGACCGAATTCGTTTAATCTTCCTATCGGTTTGGTTCTCAGCCAAAACCTTAAACTCTTTGAACTTTTCAAAGGTTGCAGACTTATGACGTAATAGGAAGATAAACCCGTACCACGAATGGTCATCAATAAACGTCAAATAATATCGATATCCATTTCGAGTCGCGGTACTGAAGGGACCGCATACATCAGTATGTATTAGGTCAATAACACCTTCACATCTTGTAACCTTGTTACGAAAAGGCATCCTGGTCATTTTTCCTTGAATGCAATTCTTGCAAGTAGGCAAAGGTTGAACCTGTAGAAAATCTAGAGGTCCATCCTTAATTAATCTATTGATCTTATCAACAGACAAATGACCAAGCCTTTGATACCAAATCTCATTTGAAAGATTTTCATTCTCTCTGGATCTTTTAGGGTTTTTATTAGTGCTTGTAACATTCATAACACATTTATCAATGCACAATTCCTAGAGTCCTCCAGAAGTCAAAATACCATCTGCAATATATTTATCATAACGATTTAAGACTAATTTATTACAGAACATGAATGAATACCCACTTCTAACTAGCTTAGATACAGATATTAAATTCCTTCTGACTTCAGGTACATAAAGACACCCTTTAAGTACTAGGACTCTACCACTAGATAATGATAGTCGACAAGTCCCGACGGCGACTGCTGCAACACTTGCATCAGATCCCATCTGGATGACTATCTCCCCTTCTTCAAGCTTTCTAGTTTCCTGAAACAAATGCAACAAATTGCATACATGAACAGAAGCACCAGAATCAACAATCCAACTTCCTTCTCGTCCAATGAGAAAGCTGGTTTCAATGATAAAAGTATATTTCATACCTGCTGGGGCTTTACCTTTGTCGACCGACTTCAGGTAATCCGGACAATTACGCCTCCAGTGCCCCGGCTTCTTGCAGTGGTGACAGACGTCGGTTTTCTTTGACGCCATTAAAGTGGATGCATGGGAAGATGAGCCAATACTTTGTCCCTTCTTCTTTCTCTTCTGGGCCGGGCCCTTCCGAGAACCTTGCTTCCGACCGCGCTTCCCTCTGACATGTGCAATCGTTGCAGTGCCAGTGGGACCATCTTTCTTCATTACGTCTTCTGCAGACTTTAATGCAACAAGAAGTCCAGCATTTGTCAGTTCCGGCTTATTTATGTGGAATGACACCACAAAGTTATTGAAAGATTTGGGCAATGACAGCAGAATGAAATCGGATTGTATGTCTGCATCCATCGTCGCCCCCAGAGTCTCTATCTCCGACAAGTACCCAAACATTTTGAGTACATGTTCACGGACCGAAGTCCCTTCCTGCATCTTGCAGCAAACCAGTTCTTTCATAATATTGTACCGCTGGGTGCGGTTAATATCACCAAACATATCCTTTAGGTTCCGCACGATTTCCTGGCAAGTACTCATCTCCACATGTTGTTTCTGAAGAACATTGGAGAGAGAACCCGAGATGTAGCATCTAGCCAAGACATGATCTTCATCATACTTGTCATTATATGCTTTGTCTTCCTTAGATTTAGGGTTTTCAAGCTTGTCTTCAGAGAGCACATAGCTGATGCACTCCGCCGAGAGTACAAGCTCCAAATTATGGATCCAATCTGAGTAATTTAGTTCGGTCAACTGGTTGACCTCTAGAAGCCTGCTCAGTGGGTTCATGGCCTTCATTTTCTGAAATTGAGAATGCACTATATTAGAACATATAATCATATATTCAATTTTATGATATTTGATTAAGGCATTGTAAATCAAATTATTCTTGCAATGTCAACTTTGAAAGTTCATTCCCTTGATCACTTTCAAAATAAGAGATATACTTACCTCTATATCTCAAGCAAGAACTGGGATCTCCTCTTTATCTTTGTTACATCCCAATAATATGAGAAACTGCAACTCCAATAAAGAGAAGCGGGAACACATTCCGCCTTGCAAGTTCAACTTGCATTTCCCAATTCGGTCTTTAATGCCCGGGCCCACCACCCCTAAGGTGATGTTGACCACCATTAATTGAACCAACCGTCAACAGGATTAGAACTCGCTATGCGCAATCCAATATCGCTCCAATAATATGAGGATCCGATATTGGGGTCACTACGCATACGACCTTACTCTTTTGAGAAGCAAAGAGTCCGATCCATATGCACTTGTACATAGGAGTTGTCACTTCGTACAGGCGTCTCCTATATACAATCCCTGCCGACGGAAACCCTTTGCCTTGACGGGAGACCATGGATGTCACTTATGTGATCCTCCACCTCTTATTCAAATTTAATTAATTACTATGAATCACATTCATATAATTAATTCTTCCAAGGGAATTATTAACTCTAATCATATTAGAGTATTCTTAATTGGACATAATTAACTTAATCATATTAAATTAATTATCAATCCAATTCAATCAATCAAACTTTATTTTATGCTTGAATATATATATATGGTATTATTCTCAAAGTACGTATTAGTTCATATTTTAATAATTAGAAAAATACATCTTAATCCCTCGGACATTATCCCGGCCCTACCCGCTGTCGTGGCCAGTACCGACGGGAGTGGGACGGACCGCATACGTTGCAACCCGCTACCCCAGCGATCCCCGACTAGACACCATATCCGCCTCGGGAAAGGATAATGCCAAATTGATTAATTTGTACTTGAGATGATCATCGGTTCTTCAACCGAAATTATACCATATAGTAATCAAAACAATTTTGATTATAAGGAAATTTGCTAGACAAATTCCCAATCCTATTCAAGCAAGGAGTTTGATGATTGTGATTCCAATTATGATTTAGATCAAATCTAATCAATTAATTGATTGGGGCCAAGTCAATTAAGGAAATAATCATCTTCTAATATTTCACAAATATTTTCCATAATTATTTCTTGAAATTAACAATTAATTTCATTAATTGGTAATCACATGGTTCTTGATTAGGAAAGTAATTTCAGCAGTGACCCTTACTTACTAAAATTAGCATATCTCAATCAATTTAAATCCAAATTAGACAAAATCAATTTTCATGTATTGCTAATTTGATTTAGGACAGAAACCAAGTGATGTTTCACGCATTTCGAGGCAAGTCTAAACAGTAATTGACATTTTAATCACGTTCAGATTTACAGTTCCCGCAACGGTGCATACATGTTCATTAAAACAACCATATCTCGAGCATACGAAATCCGATTTACGCAAACTCAGATCCTATGGTTTTCTTATTTAATGGGGAACAAAATCCATTTATTATATTCGTGTTTAAACAATTTAAACAGTGCCGAATTTATTTACTAAATAGATCTGTGAAATCAAATGCGATGAAAATTTTCGCGACCTTAACGAACCCAAGTCGTCCTCGGTTAGCGAATCATTATTCGAAACCGTCGACCTAAGGCTCTGATATCACTTGAAGGATACGGAGAGATCCTCAAGCGTATCACGGAAGCGTGAGCGTCGTATCGGATACGACGAAGAACGACTAGTCGTACTAGTTGTTCGGTGCAGCGGAATTTAAAAAATTTATTCGATGACACCACATGATCCAAGAACAATTCTCGGATCGTTTCATCTATAATCACAACAAGTATAATGCAATACCTCTTGAAGCGTGGTTGATCGAGTCTCTAAGAGAAGAGACCTCCTATCTCAAGTCCGATCGTCGGAGAGATTGCTTGCGAGCGCGGGATGAACCGCGTAGTCCTCGCAATCCAAGAAGTTGATCCAAGCACGGTTTCTCCTGATCTCGTCGCACGAGATCGAACGTCTCCTTCGTGAGCGAAGCACTCCAAGTAGATGAAGAACCGCAAAGCGTCGAAGCGGCAGCACAATGGCGCGGGCGTCGACGATTCTCTTTACCAAGGTATGGAGGACGGCCACCCAAGAAGAGGGGGAGAGAGGGCTATCGAGTATGGAGAAAGAGAGAGAGAAGAGTGCTACAATAGCATGTCAAGAGAGAGCAAAGTATGCCTCTCTATTTATAGGGTTTTGGGATCCATGGATATCAATCCATGTGACATATAAAATCAATGGATGAGATTGATTTATGTCAATCCAATGGTCAAGATTGTTGTTGGTAAAAACCAACAACTTGTGATTTAATTTTGATAAAATATATTTGATAAATCAAATAAATATTAATACCAAATTAAATCAATCAAATAAGGAGAGAGAGAACAAAGGAGATCAACCTTCCCCTTTGGAGGGAGGTGACGGCCACCAATCCCACAAGGGATTTGGTGCCACCCCCTCCTTTCCCAATGGGAGGGCAATCTCATGGATTTCCATGAGATTGCACATCTCCTTGATTTTCTCTCTACTTATTTTCCAACAACTATTTGTTGGGATTTTAATTCACCAAAATAATTCTCAATTAATTTTGGGAATATTGCAATCTTGACATTGGAATATTATGAATCATATTCACAACCCAAAACAAAATGTAATTTACATTTTCAATTAATTAGAAAATGTGTATCCAATACACATTAATAATTAATCTACTAATATAAATTATATTTAACTCTCTCTAATATATTATAAATCACATTTATAACATATTATGAATAATTGGATATTACTATCCACATTATTCTTATCCATAATAATTAAATCACATTTAATTATATTGGATAATTCTTCATACATCATGATAATTAAATCACATTTAATTATCAACTTCTCTTTGCTTAGATCTTATGGAATTGTTCTTAAACCATTTAATAACAATGCTATTTCTCCTCAGATACTTGGAGGTAAGGACAGAGCGATTGTATTATTCCACGTATAGTGACTTGGATATTGAGATCACATCTCAAATCCAGATCCCATGGACCTCTCATAGATGCTTGATTAAATCAAGACCGTAAGCCTAATCTTCTCATTGCATCTGAATCTCATTCAGATCAATGTCCAATATATGGACTAAGATTAGGTCACTTCTCTAATGAGAGGAGTCACTAAAATCCAGACATGTTTCATCACTCCCTCGGAATGGAAGCATCATGGTTATACAATCGTTTATGATCAAATCACCCTTCAGGTATTCCCAATACTTGTACATCCTGCATACTGGAAGACTCATGATCATCATGAAGATATAGATCACTTTTATGTTGTCATCTTCATAGTTTGATCATTAAGTTTCTCAATCTTGGTCCTTGGGATATGGTACAGATCATATGCTTTCACAAAGCATATATCTTACCTTCAAATTCATATCATGCTTCTAAAGCATGATGACCATGCATGGAATTTGGTCAATCCCAATACCTCATGAGTGAGCTCATGTCTCCCGGTTCATAAGTGAAGCTGTATGATCCCTTTGAGAGATCATATTACTCATATGACCTTACATGCACACCAGCTCGCCGGTGTCTAGACCTTGATTAGGTCATCAACCTATTGGTCTGCCAAATGTACATACTCAGACATATAGTAATACATCTGTCTCCGGTCAGAGGATGTTTGCCTGTGATGTGACAGTATTCATCATAGGTCTTTAGTTATCTTGATCTCGTTAAGTCAACTCATTGAGTCAACTAACCTGATACCTCCGAATCAACATTCCCATGCAGAGGACCTGCATCAAGAGGTCGATCAGATATTAGTTTAATGAGATGGGATTGCCATCTCCCACTCAGACTGGAGATCACTACTTGTCAATCATTGATGATGCTTGATGAGTCCTCTATCTAACTCCTTAGATATTCATCCAAGCATCATCCTCTATGATTTATTTAATGAATCAACAGCTGCATAATTATCAAGTTGGCCATGGTACATTACCCTTATTGTACAGAGTGAGCTTATAGTGCATTCATTCATTCAATATCAGAAAGGGAGTGAAACAAAATCAATAACTTTTATTGATAAATCATTTATTACAATAACATTTACTGTAGGAATGGTTCGCCTCGGGCTCACATTGCTAACAAGGTCTACTTTTGAACTATGTCAACTTTGTCTTGCTTGCATTTAATCAATTACAAATGACCACTATTTTGTAACCCCGGATTTCAGTACCACAGCTTGGTCAAGTTGATGATGATCAAATAGTTGCAGTCTATTTAGAAATTTATGGAAAATCTAATTTTGATCTGATTATTTATTAATATAGCTTATTGGATGCGTATCGTCGTCAGGATTCCAACGCATCTGAAATTTTGCAAATCGGACATCGGATGAGTGAGATATGATCATTTAAGTGAAGAGGGGTCAATCTTAAGTGATTATACGGGATTTAGCAGGATCCACTTAAGAGATCCGTTCAAATATGAGTTTAGAGATATAAAAGATCCCTTGGTATGTTCTCTCCTCTCATTTACAAACCCTGGCCACCGCCTATGATCTCCCACCTCTCAAGCTCATTGTAGCTCCAACAGAGCGTCGCGGAGGCGGCGAATCACCACCATTTTTGGAGAGGAGTTTCCCCTCACCATCCTCTACACGGATCTACCACAAGAATGTAAGAGCATCCCTCACTCCTTGTATTTCAAGATTTTATTGTAAGTTAGATCTAAGCAAAGGATTATTTTTGTTTAGAGGATTTTTGTGAACATGATGAAGCGTGGAACTACTTACAACAGAGATATAACATTGATGCACGAACAACATATAGGTATGATCCCCTCTACCTTTTCTTGTGATTTTCTCACCGGACATGTGTCCCATGGACCTTAGAGTCCCTCTTGCTGGATGGGTTATCCATTGATGTGGTGATCGTTGCTTGTTCATGTTCCTCAAGAAATAATAGAAGACTGATGGTAGAAATTAAGTGTGTGAATGAAAAAAATAGAATGGATGCATTATGGTTAACTATGTGAATTATATTTATATTATGACCATATAAAGAATATAAGGATACTTGCATTGGAATGTATACATGTAATGAAGCTCCATCTCTCGATCGTTGGCTTTCACATGATTACCGGTCCAATATTTTCTGAACATAATTAGAGCATGTGAGTTGTTATAGTAAGATTTATATATGATTTTCTTGTCATATCGAGTGGGCGGATTTTGTTGGCATCGTCTTTTCGACACTTGGTGTAAATCGTAGATCAGTGATATGGATAAATCATGATTTCAGAAATATCACTCTAAACCTTGTTCTTTTAGAGATATTGTTACAAGAGAAAATGGGTTCGGATGGTGTTCTTTTTTCCCCACTGCTTTTGATACGAAAGATCTGGACTAAAAGTTAAAATACTAAAAATTGATATGGATACAGCTGAGATATTATCTATATTACAACTCATGCATATTGAGATAACATGCACGTAATTAACCTTGGCATACCCTTTTATTTAAGAGATAATGGCATCTATACGAGATTGACGTGGATTTCCTTTTCCATAACCTGAATCTGAATCGGCTATCAGTGGTATGCCCTTCCTTAAGGGGTAATGCCCATTGTCTGAATCTTTAATAACAAAAAAATAGGTATGTGCATGTTAGACATTATGTGTCATTGTAATATTATTGCCATTAAATATTGCATGAGTTGCATTGGATGCCAATTTTAGTGTAGAACATGTACATTAAATGTTATTCTAATCATAAGGACATGACTGTTATCAATATTTCACAAGATGGGAGGAATATGCAATAGATGATGCGGTGCAGAGCAATTGATATTGAAATCATGATCGGCATGGTTAGTCTTACTGCAACCTATGTAGATAGCCATGCTAGTTCTTGGTTATGTAGTAATAGTTACTATGTACATAAACGTTGAGTGTATGATGAGGTAGACTAACATCTCTTATAGTCAATATGCACGCATTCTGTCATGAAAAAAAATAACAGACAATTGTTGCAATTAGTGTATCTCATTGAATATCCTTAATCCGATTGATATTAGTGGAAAGTAATTCCATCATTAGATTGTCGTTGATGTGTAAGGAAATTAAGAGGTTTTTCATAACGTTGGAACATGCCTTCCTACTCAAATAGTTTTTGATCAGTATTAATCGTTATAGATTGTAAGTAATTGACCATAGATAAATCGATGAGAGCATTATATGATACGAATAACGTATTCTTAAATTGTGAATATTGGGTGATGGAGCTCTTTTAAATGAAATTATGTTGCCGAATAAAAGAACTAAAATGTCTAAATTAGAGGAAGAGGTATTTAATTAAATTATGTATGTGAAATGATGTACATGGTTGCTATTAAATACGCATGTCTAAATTCCCAAATAATTTAGCCACTGAACATAAATCTTATAGTGTTACACATTATCAGGTCTCCCCATAAATGAACTTTTTGATACAAATTTTAGATGGGTTTGTTATCAGCAATTTCTGATTGTGAACATAATTATAGTGTAAATCATTATATATATGCATTTGTCAAAGGAATATATAAGTTGTAAGGCTGCATGTATTTGGTTTATAAGTAATCTTGTGCCATCAACTTTTCGTTGGTATATGTTACTATGGCTGGACACTTTGTTTTGAAACCAAATACAAAAGTCCATCCTTTTTTGTTTAGATTGGTTAAGGATGAGTTGAACGAAAGAAGACGTGAAAACTGGGCTTAAATGATAGTAATTTTATGAGTACTGTTGTGGTAGGATCATAACTGTGATCATCAGTTCAAGTACACAAGTTTCCAAGATGTCACTAATATTATATCTGTTCGCAGTGAATGACGTCCTCTAAGTGACATTTCATGACAACTCTTAGTGAGAACGAAATTTGAAGTGGTGACATATGGCCTAATGAAATTAAAGTTGAAAATCACCTTATCAATGGTTGTTCATATGTGTTATACTTAGAGAAGTTAGCATACCCGAGAGTGGGGAGAAACTCTCGTGGTCCCGGTGAGTCCTAGATGGAGTGCTAGTTCTGTTTCTGTGGGTCTGTCGATGTGTTCCGCGACTCTGTCGGTTGAGCATAGTGCTAAGGGTACAGTCGGTGAGTCCGTGTCCCTAGTATGGTACTCGTCTAAGACTCATACTTTACCACAATGGTGTATCTGGTGCGGTCCTGTTTGGTCGAGGTGTACTCATTCCCAGGTATTCCCCTTGTTGCATGTAAGTTGGGAGAAATGGGTTGAAGTTGCAATTGGAGGTTGTTGGGTTGAGTTAGTTGCTCCAGTGCATTGGTTGTGATTGTTGAGTTCGATTATTAATGTTTGATCTAAACAATTAAATGATGAAACAACATCTTGAATAGTATACCTATGTGTGTATACGTATATGATTATCTCAAACAATGCATGTAGATAAATGTATAATTAGTTAGCTCGTAATATGAATAAAGTATAGGCACTTATAAAGTACATGTAGCAAATTGCATGCAACTTATACTAATAATCTTATTGATGTTTTGGAATAGTGAGCAACAATTACACGATTAATAGTGGAACATGAACATCCATCTCTTTACTCTTTCACTTCTGTTTTTTTTATGCTTGGTTTTCGCAGCCCAAGTAGCTGCCTTTATTTCATCAAACAAGAAAAGTACAAAAGGAGCCCTTCAAGGGGAAATAGAAACAAGTATAGAAAAAGCCACATGCGGCCAACTATTTTCTATTACAGTCAACTAGTCAATAAGAAATGAAAGAAGTTGAATTCAGAGAGGTCTTGCTGAAGTCTCCATCTTTGAGCGAACCCAGAAAGGGAACAATTTCTTCATTCTCATAGCCGGTAAGCAAGCGTCCAACAGGAACTCCATGAAATGAAACAAGAATTATATTCTACATATGGTTCAATCCTTCCTGCTCATAAGCATTCTACCACCATATTGACATTTAGGAAGAAGGATCTGAAATCTCAGGATGAGGGCTAAAGAACAAACCCCTTCTAACTTATAAAGGGGATTGACTGCTTTCAGAGGCAAGAAAATCGTCCCTTTGTCCCTTAGAAAGCAAGCATGACTCTCAAGCAAGTAGTAAGCCATCCCCTCTGAATCCTTCCTCTGCCCATCATGTCACAATCAAGAGAATAGAGAGAACCGTCCTGAAAAGCAAATTATATAAAGAATATGCGGTAAATGATAAGAATCTAAGAGTATATGGGGGTCAGGTGCTTATCTTTTGTGCACACACCCTCACAGATGTGCGCACTTCCAAAGTTAATTGCCAAGGATATCATCCAGACTTTCTATGAAAAGAGGGAATCTATTACTCGCTATCAAAGTGATTCTTTCAAGACTTTTCTTTGGCTTACCTGCTCCTGGGAGTTCTTTTCCTTTCCGACTCCTTCAATTTTCTTTTAGCAAGCTCAACATATTTCGAAGATTTTTTGGTTTGCTAATAGAAGATTCTTCCCAGCTTCATGCGGAGTATTAGAAGGAATTATAATATCTTAAGTATTTAATAAATATGGAGGCAATATGTCATGCTTCAAGGTCCCTTTCTGAAGAACTATTTCCTTTGTTTTGCTTTTAGAGGATATTTCAGTATCCAAATCCTCCTTTCTTCTAGGGCTTCAAATGAATTAGCTGTGGAAATCAAAGCTCCCTGAACAGGGAAAATATTGGTAGCTCCGGCACCATCTAAAGCCAATTCTTCCAGCTCTTCAGTGTTATTTTTTGAAAATTCAAGTTTCTGGCTTTTCTGCAGCCGTTCCTCCTTAGTTTGCTCCTCAATAACCGAATCCTTGAGGATTTTGTTCAAGTAAGGATGAAAACCCCTGGAATTCGAAGAATCATTTCTAAACGAATTGTGCAGATCCTGCATGGTCATCCCCTTTGATAGGTGATATTGTTCACTATTATTGATAGTTTCCACAACGGCAGGGCTAGTGTGAACTGAAATGTTGCCTTTGTCTTTCATCATATTAGTAGTGTTTCCAACAGGGCTCTGGCTGTGCATATTTCCTGATTCTCTCTCCTGATTTATGTCGTCTTGCTTGTTTGATTCAAGACTCTGATCTCCTTGTCCAGTTGCATTCTCAATGCCATTCTCCAGTCCTTGCCTCTGAATATCTTCAATAATTGTTCCCAAGAAATTTGGAACATCTTTCTGAAGAATATCAAGATTGGAATTAGCTTTCGTTGCTGATTGATTGGGTTGTTTCTGGCTACCCATTTTTGTCTTGGTCTTTGGAAGGGTATCCCTCCAAAGTCCACTTTAGTTCCATCTTGTCCGTCGGCAGCTTTCCCTTTTTTGTCTTGTTCTGCCTCATCAATCCTCTTCTTAACATAACATTCTTTCTGATCATGTCCAACAAGACATCAATAATGGCAATAGATTAAAAGGTTTTCATAAACAATGTTTTGAATGAAATCCCTACACCACATCTGATTACCACATGATCAATCACTGCTTCACTGACATCAATTTCAACTTTTACCCTTATGTATCTCGATCTTGTGAAATTGGTGACATCTTTATCAACAGACAGAAAGCGGCCAATAGGCTTGACCAAGGATCTAAGAGCCCCCTCATTCATAAATCGGAGACTTAGCATAGGGAACCCTACTCTAACATGAACGTTAGGGAAGGAATCTTCAGGATGAAAAAAATGAGACCATCTTATAAGAGACATCCAATTGTTTTTAAATTTCTAAGTATTACTTATATACATTCGCATGAAATCATTTCTGTCTACGAACTTAAGAATAATGTGCCTTGAATCTAAGGCACCAATTTGAACATTTTGTTCGAATTTCATTTCCTTCCTGATCACAGCATCAATTTCCAACAATTTAGGTCTCGGTCTTTGGAAAATCCCCACCAGGCAGAGTTCAAATGGTTTACTCATTTCTACCATCTCCTCCTGAAAATATTCAATCACCGCATCCTCGCCTTCAAATTAGGAATCTCTTATTTTCATAGGCGGCCCCAGTTTCGGAGGAACAATTTTATCCCTCATGATTGATGCATAGGATTTAGGAGCTGGTTTTACCTCATCAGATTTTGATCCTCCGGCTATAACCACTCCCTTCGTAATAATTTTCGGAGGCGAAAGTCAGGAAAATTTTCATAATTTTTCTCTAATTTGGAAAAAATTGGATCAACCATTTGCATAGAAAACAAACCAGACCACGTGTCGGGTTTCTAATGGAAAAGGCCTTTGAAAAAAGCCAGCGTGTCACCAGTGACCAGCAAGAGTTAGTTAATAACTAACCCCCTCGTGGAATAAAGAAGGTACTAAGTCCACGTGTCCTCTTCAGAAAGGACCACAGTCTGGTAAGCAACCTCAAACAGATCTTTGAAACAGAACTTGCAGAAAAAACATCAAACGCCAAGCAGGTTCGAAAAGTGAAACGGAATTCCAAAGAACAAACTATAATCCCGAAGAACACCAGCTAATTCTTCAAACTCTGATTCCAGGAAAAATATAGCAGCAAGTCCTAGAGCCCAACTCAAGTATATTCCAGCATAAAACGAGGGATGAATGGTCTAGAGAAATTCTTAATCAGAGTTACGAGAGCCAGTCACCAAGATCAATCGAAACAAACCGAAATTATGGATCAAATCATAATCCAATGTAATGTATTATAGGAAAAGGCACTAATTCATGCAAATCTCCATAAAAAAGCCTTCAAATTTAGGTAGAATTGACCTGAGAATTCGAGTCGGGCGGCGTCGCCTTTGAAATCGTCAGAGCGACCTTCTCCTCGGGGCACATGCGCAGAATTTCTTTCACTTCTGCTTAGTGTCGTGTTAGTCTATTTTAGCTACACTGAGCTTTTTGCTCATACGTATTTCTTTGGAAACCCATCTAGGTTTGTATGTCGTTGAGCAGCAGCAGTGACTTGAGCTTCTACAGTTTATACCAGACTCAGGTTACAGTTTCACTTGTAGAGTTGTACTAGTTATTGTTATACTTTTGTAATTCTTGCAGTCTGAGTTGTTAATCATTTAAAAATAGATTGTGGACTCTAATTGCAAATTTATGATGTCTTGGGAACCATGAATACATAATTGTCATTGGAACATTTTAGTATTTATTTTTCCTGCCTTGCATTCCGAATGTTAATCATGATGTATAAATGTGGCTATTGCTGAGTATCTGGATCCTTGGGAGTTAGGTACAACGCTCTCCCTGCGGGGCGTGGTGTCACAACTATGTTTGAGGAGTTGATTCATTTCTATATGACTGAGCAATTGGCAATGGTCACCCGTTGTTATCTAATCAGTTGGCTCGGGATACAAACTTGAACTCGAATGTGAGTATGCGCGATTATCGAGTCTTGATATATTTGAGCAATTGGTTGATTACTAGCGGTTATTCGGTTACCATCGCTAGCCTTTGTCTTTTAAGTAGTTGGCTTGGAATTCTTACTTTAGCTCTTATGCCACTAGTCAATTACACAATCCACTATGTTCGAAGGACATAATATAAGAATATAATGAAGAACTCCACAGAAGTATTTTTCAAAAAAAAAACAACGAAAATGAGATGGGGGATGGGGGGGGGGGATAAGTTAACTCCTCCACAGGGGCAACTCCATTTTACCCTACCAACTTTAGCTCAATGGCTGATCAAATACCAATAACTTGTTTATCCATGATTTTCTCTAAACATGATAAGTCATTTCATTGTTTTCTATACAACATTAGAGATTAGTTTTGAAAGAAATTAGTAAAGTGGATTAAGTACAGAGGAAACATCACGGTAGGAGTAAAAAGAAAGATGAGTTTAGTGTTGCGCATTAAAAATCAAACATCTATTGTAGTAAATATTTCTTTATTTATATATCCGGATTAGCGGGCTATAATCCAAACACCGAGTGCTACAAATATGAAAGTCGACTATTTAAGAGGAATATGTAATTACCGAATTCCAAACTAATTCGTACTCTGATGAATCGGTTCAGATTAGATTTCATGTTTAATGGATTGGATTGGATTAAAAAATTGATTCAATAGGATAGGACAAATATTAAGTTAGAAACAAATCCTATCCTATGATGCATCCTATTAGTTTATCTAATAGTAGATGGAATATAGATAACTTTCATATTTTTTGCTTTCTTAAAACTCTTTCCATTGTATTAATTTCTAAATGTTAGCTATTAATATTGAATATTGGTATGAGTAAGCATCTAGATCTTGTAAAGGTTGTTGCAATAATCATGCACGATTTGAGTGCTAGTAAATTAAAATAGATTTTTATTTGCATGTTAATTGGAGTAGATGTGTGTGTATAATATAAAATTTGAGGTCTTATTTGTTTGATTGAGAAGATATAAGGGCATTCATTAAAAGAAGAAGTAAGAGAGACTATTCTTGATTATCGTATGATTGTGGAATTTGTATTTGGGGCTTAAGTTAAAACATGTATATGGCATGTTGGCTATCGTCTTATCGAACACCATATATCTCATTGTGGAAGTTTTGGCAAACTGGCTTCGTGAGGTTTTAGACTCCATTATGATGGTTTCATGGACTATATCCATTCCTGGTTGCCACTTGATGGATGGATAGTCATTGCCTCGGAGATTATTGTGGATTGGAAAAGAAGGAAGATCAAAGGGAAATTTTTTAAAGTTGATTTTTATAAAGCATAAGATTGTGTAAGCTGGAATTTCATCCGGGCATCTCTTTCCTACCACAGCTTCCTCTACGCATAGATTGCATGAATGAAAAGGTGTGTTTGTCTGTGTGTGTGACTATAATCTCTTGCTCGGTTCTGGTGAATGTGAGACAAGAAAGTATTTTTTTCCAGCCATAGAGAGGAGTCTGACAAGGATGTTCTTTGTGTCCTCCGCTCTTTGTTTTGGTGGTGGACGCGATGTTGTGAATGGTTTTGTGAGCGGTTGAATTAGGCTTTTGTTCAGGTTATCGTTTGGATAACTTGTTGATTTTCATCCTATAGTATGCCAAAGAAACGATTTGTTTTCACTTCACAGCAGGAGCCCAAGAGGCAATGAGGATTGCTACAACATTGGACCTTTTTGGGGAGATCTCTGGCTTTAAAATTAACTATGACAACCCAGTGTTTGTCCCTTTTAGTTTGACAGATGTGGAGGTGATGGTGTATGGGATCTCGCTCAAATCCCAAAACGGTGTCTTTTCGATCAACTATCTGAGACTACCATTAGTTGGTGGGCATCTTTGGCATGCATATTAGATGGCAGCGGTGGGGCAAATTGACAATGACTTGCAGGCCGGTGTGCTTCTTGCCTCCTGCAAGGGTGGCGCATGTTCCTTCTGAAGACATTGCTATCCACCATTGTGATGTTCTTCTCGTCATCAAGGTTTCTCCCTATAGGGAACAGTTGACACTTGCATACCCTAATGCGGGTTCTTTTGGTCAGGGAGAGGGGACTCCCTCAGGATTCCCCTAGTAGGGTGGAGGATTAATTGTTACACTCTTTGTGGATGATAGTGATCCGGGTGTCCTGGACCTAGGGATGAAAATGGTCGGACATGGATACGAATACATGTATAATCATATCCTTATCCATGTTAAAATACGAATACGAATGCGGATACGAATATTGATGGATGTGAAAATGTGTTATCATATCCTTAAAAATGAATACGAATATGAAACGAATACGAACCGGATACGGATAAGAACATAAATTTTTAATAGATTAACTACAATATACATGTTTAGGATGGTTTGCACATAAAATAGATATACCGGATATAGTAATTTCATAACAGTTATATCAATAGTAGTGAATGCAATCATAAAATGTTTTTACGCACAGTTATAAATAAATCTATTACTATACTTATGAACGAAACGAATATACGAATATGAATGCAAATATTAACGAATGTAAAAATGATATCCATATCCACATCTATTTTAAAACGAATACAAATACGAATGTCAAAATAAGCATAAAACGAATACGATAGCGGATCGGATACGTATATATTCACATTCGTTTTCATCCTTACCTGGACCATGATATGATGAACAAGGCCCTCCTAACGAAATGTGTGACGTGTATCTAGGGCAGTGTTTTGGACCTTCTTTGTTCATTACTGCGGAAGACCTATGGGATTTCAGAGGCTATTTCTTGGAGATTAATCCATTTGTATGTGCCCTCTAATTTCTTGAGGGGGTCTGTTACATCCTTCCTAAGATCTCATCATCCAGGTGAATCTATCTTGGTGTTGGGGATGCCTTTCGATTTTGGATGGATGATTGATCTGGGCATTGGGCTCTTTGTGATAGTCTTTCGAACTTGTTCGCTTTGGCGGTGAACCAGCGTGGGCGAGCAGGTGAGGCATTGATTTATGCTGCGTGGTCACCTCGGCTTCATACAGAGCTCTCAAAGAAGCATATGACAAATCTCTTAAGAATGAGGGAGTTACTCATTCTGGCGGAGGTTTCCTCAGTCGGCTGGGACCATTGGACTTGAAGGGATGGTCAGTTTTCGATAAAGAAGGCATATAAGGTAGATTTATTTTTGATCCTGGGATAGCAATGCCAACCTTGTCGTACATTTGGACTTGGAGGATTCCTCATCAGGTCAAGGTATTCATGTAGCTATTAGGTAGGGAGCAAATCATGACACGAAAGGTTAGGCTATTCGTCGGGCCTAATGATGTATGCCAACATTGCAGGGAAAGTGTCGAGGATATTGACCACCTATTTTTTACTTGTTCAACATCGATAGAGATCTGGGTGGAGCTTGCGCTCATTGGATCGATGCGGAGAATTCTCGATCCTTTTGGGATCCGGTAGGGACTTTAAGCAATTTGCAGTCTTCTATGACGATCCATGCGTTGGCCACATTGTGGCAATTTAGCTTGCGAGGAATGATGTATTCTTCCAAAGAGTGAGAATGTATCTTGAGAATGTCCGTGAACATGCCAAGATCCTACTGGACTCTTCGTCTTTGTACTTTTGATACATAACTTGCTAACATAAAGTTTTTGGAAGCTAGCCTTTACGGCATTGTAACCTTTTTCTTTAAAAAAACAGTTAAACATGTATATTATTGTAAATAAAGATAAATAAACAATAGTTATGACGAGAAAGATAGTTAATAGGTGGAAAAAGGAAGGAAAGCAAATATTATAATTAATTCTTGGCATATAAATGGAGGTATAAATGGGAGGATAACTAGTATTCAATGAGCGAGTACACAACCCATTTGATTGTTACTCGCTCCCAACCTATAATTGTCGGATCATGGGTTGACTCAACCTGTTCTAGCAGGTCACAAACGCTAACGAGGCTAACGAGTAACAAGTATCCGGTTCATTCCAATGATCAAAGTCGATTCATTATCATGCATCTTTTAAAATTTAGATTAAAATACATGTATGGCTTTGAAATTCATTGTATTTGTATTTGTAAATCCATTTGAATATGTAAACATAGTTGTATTTACATTAACAAAGTTTTAAACATTTCTTTTACCATTTTGATATAGTTGCTATGAAACAAACACATTTACCGAAAAATTGAAGTCCTTCCAACTTCAATTAATGAAGGAAGGGAACTTACCAATTCCTTTGGAAAAAGAAGTTGGGCATAATGTTGTGACCTCACATAACTGAGGAACCACAAAGTGATGAAAGTTTAGTATTGTTTTTGTGCATTGTTCTCATACATTCAATAACCCGAACAATTAACAAATATGAGGGGTATAGGAATGATATTGTTCATAATATTGGGTCATAGATACATCAACATCACGAGTTCAGATTCTTCTTGCCGTCGACTCATAGCTAAGAAATCAAAATGTCTTTTGATTTGACCACGTAGTTGTCCTTTAAAGACCAATGCACCCCAACATAAATGTCTAACAAATTAAAATTGCCCAAAAAGTCATTTGACCACTGTTTTGAAAATCGAACCGGATCAATCGGTTTGACCTGTGAACCGGGCTGGATCAGTCCGGTTAATCGGTTTATGTCGGTTCTTTTCGATTATTTAAATTTTAATTAACTTGTTCAGTTCAACCTATTTTATACTTGATTTACATTTAATTTTTAAAATATCTAAAAATATTGTCGATAGTATAATTGAACCCATGACCTTTAGTTACCTATTTCAAATTTCTAATCAACTACACTAACACACCTTTTTACATGTATTGGGTTTTAAATATAATTAAAATACTATAATGTTATAGAGCAACTAGTCCAAATAATATATATATATGATATGTGTGTTATTTGATGGTGTATATGGAAAACATTTTGTGTAGTGTGAAATATATAAATTATGTGAGTATTTTAGTTATATTTCAAGTATATTTAAGTGTATATTATATATATTTTATTTCATTTCGGTTTGATTAATCGATTCAATCACTTTTTTCACCGATCTAGTTTAATCTGATTTTAAATAAAAATGATACCATCATCGCGTTGAACCAATTTTATTACATGATTCAACCCGATCCGACCATTTCGGTAAAGTTTTCCATTTAGTGTTTGGTTCAAAAACATTGCCTTTGACTGCTCTGTTTCGAAGGACAATATTTCTCCTCCATAAATTACTAACTAAAAAACCTATCCAACTTAAATGGAACGACACATCAGCAGCAGTCACGTAAGATTTCGGGTTACTTAACAGATGGGTAATGCATTGGAAGTTTGTCAATCTCTGGACATGATGTGACATCTCTTTTAACTATCATCATCATGCGATGTTGCACTACCCATTATTTATGGTATGTCTCCCATTTATGAGCATTTTTTATGACAACCCTTTACAGACATGCCGTGTATCGGTTTGTTTTGATGCTGGGGGTTTTGGGATCTGCCATGACTTTATTCAATTCTGATGGCAGATCCCTAGTGGTGAAAACGAATGTGAATATATTCGTATACGATCTGCTATCGTATTCGTTTTGTACATATTTTGACATTCGTATTCATATTTGTTTTAAAATGGATATGGATATGTATATCATTGTGACATTCGCTAATATTCGCATTCGCATTCGTATATTTGTTTTCGTACATAAGTATAGAAATATATTTATTTATAACTGTGCGTAATAATATTTTATGATTGCATTCACTTTTATTGATATAATTGTTATGAAATTACTATATCTAGTATACATATTTTATGTGAAACCATCTTAAATCTGTATATTTTAGTTAATCTATTAAAAATTTCTGTTATTATTCGTATCCGATTCGTATTCATTTTACATTCGTATTTGTTTTTAAGGATATGGTAACACATTTTTTACATCCGTCAATATTCGTATCCGCATTCGTATTTTAAAATGGATAAGGATATTATTGAAATCAAATGCGAGAATCAAGACAAAGACACAATGATTTACATGGAAAACCCTACAGAGAGGGAAAAACCACGGGGGCATACACAACCCTAATTTCTTTTTCTCGAGATTAGGGTTCTCTCTTTTCTTTTGATAATAAAAAAGGAGGGGATGCGTACATATATAGGATGGTGGGTAAACGGTCCCTCATCCAAGATCCGTTTACCCATTTTAAGATTCATAGAACTCAACACCCCCCCTCAAGTTGGGCATACATATCAACCATGCCCAACTTGCCCACATTTAGTTCAAATTGCACCGTAGGCAGCCCCTTTGTGAAGAGATCAGCGATCTGATCACCGGATTTCAGGTAGGGAAGACACAAATATCCATCGTCAATTTTCTCGAATAGAGTGTCTGTCTATCTCCACATGCTCTGTTCTATCATGCATCACAGGGTTGCTGGCCAAATTTATTGTTGCTTTATTGTCACAAAATATCTTTATCGGCATAGCAACCTCAATACTCAAATCTTTCAACATGAGTTGTAACCATGTAACTTCAGTGACACCATTAGCTAGAGCCCGATATTCGGCTTCGGTACTCGATCTAGAGACAATATTTTGTTTCTTACTTCTCCAAATGACAAGGTTACCACAAAGATACACAACATATCCTGAAGTAGATCTATTGTCATCCATAGATTCAGCCCAATCTGCATATGTATAGCCTTCAATAGTAACACCATTGTGTTTTCTGAACATAAGGCCTTTACCTGGAGATTTATTTGAAGGATATTGAGAATCCTCAAGCGCATCACGGAAGCGTGACGATCGCATCGAATACGATTGGGGCGACTAGTCGTACTAGTCGCAAGATGCAGCGGAATTTAAAAAATTTAAATCAAATGATGAAACCACATGATCACGAGAACACTTATCGGATCGTTTCATCAAACCACAAAGTATAAGGAATACCTTTGAAGCGTGGTTGTGATCGCGAGATCCCAAACAAGAGATCCTTCTGTCTCAAGTCCGATCCACGAAGAACGCACTTGCGGGCACGATGATGAGTCGCGTTCCTCCCGCAATCCTCGATGAAGATCCAAGCAATAGATCCCCTGATTTCGTCAAGCGAAATCCGTCGTCTTCCTCTATAGCAAGTAGCCACGAAGAAGAAGGAGATCCTCAAGTCGTCGAAGGCGAAGGCGAGAACTTCTCTCCTTTCTCAACAATGGTGGTCGGACACCCTATGGAGAGGGATAGAGAGATAGCACGAGAATGAGAGGGAGAGAGAGAAGTAGAGTAGGCATCTACTTGGTGTACTTTCAAGGGCTAAGGCTACCCTCTTTATATAATAGTTTGGGATCCAATGGATCTCAATCCATGGCTCTCATGGATCCAACGGTCATTGTAATCCAAGAGCCATCCAACGGCTATGATTGTTGTTGGTTAAAAACCAACAACATTAATTTATATTGAATTAAATATGTGTTGAATTATTATCAACAAAATTTAATTAACATAAATTAATTTATCAAGAGATAATAAGTCAACAAATAAGAGGAGACAACAACCCCTCCTAAAATCAAGGAGGCGTCACCTATGACTAAGTCATAGGTGACGCCACCTATGATTATAGGTGGTTTTGTCTCCTTTTATTTATATTATTATTTCTTAATTATTTGCAATAATTATTATTGCAATAATATCCACCAAATTAATTCCAAATTAATTTGTGAATATTTCAATCATGCCATTGAAAAATATGTGAATCATATTCACATCCCAAACTAATTTGTAAATTACATTTCCAATTAATTAACTAATGTGGATCCGATCCACATTAATAATCAACAAATGTTATTTACAATATTTCTCTCTCTTGATATATTATAAATCTCATTTATAATATACGCAGATATTCTGGATATCACTATCCACGATCTGCTTATCCTTGATAATTAAATCACATTTAATTATCTTGGACAATCATTCTCTCAACATGAATCTTATTCATATTGTTCTTGATAATTAAATCTCATTTAATCATCAATACCTTCTTGCTTGGATAGTAAATTTATCACAGGAATTATTCTTGAACTCCTTCAAGAATAATGTGCCTTCTCCGCAGATACTTGGAGATAAGGATAGGGCGATTGTATTGTTCCATGTATAGTGACTTGGATGTTGAGATCTCATCTCAAATCCAGATCTAACGGACCTCTCATAGATGCTTGATTAAATCAAGTCCGTATACTTAATCTTCTCATTGCATCTGAATCACATTCAGATCAATGTCCAACATTTGGACTAAGATGAAGTTACTTCTCTACTGAGAGGAGTCACTAAAATCCAGACCTGTTTCATCACTCCCTCGGACTGGAAGTGTCATGATTATACAATCGTTTATGATCACATCACCCTCAGGTATCCCAATACCTGTACATCCTACATACTGGAAGACCAATGATCAACCTGAAGATGAAGATCTATTTTATACTGTCTTCTTCAGGGTTTGATCACCAAGTTTCTCAATCTTGGTCATTGGGATTTGGTATCGATCATATGCTTTCCCAAAGCATATATCATACCTTCAAATTCTTGTCATGCTTCCAAAGCACGACGACCATGCATGGAATTTGATCGGTCCCAATACCTCATGAGTGAGCTCATGTCTTCCGGTTCATAAGTGAACCTGTATGATCCCTTTGAGAGATCGTATTACTCATATGCCCTTATATGCACACCAGCTTGCCGGTGTATAGACCTTGATTAGGTCATCAACCTAATGGTCTGCCAAATGTACATACTCAGACATATAGTAACACATCTGTCTCTAGTCAGAGGATGTGTGCCTATGCTGTGATAGTATTCAACATAGGACTTAGGTTATCTTGATCTCGTTAAGTCAACCCTTTGACCTAACTAATCTGACACCTCCGAATCACTATTCCCATGCAGAGGACCTGCATCAAGAGGTCGGTCAGATATCAGCCTATGTGAGAAAGGATTGCCATCTCCTATTCAGGCTGGAGATCATCTCTTAATAATCATTTGACGGTGCTTGATGAGTCCTCTATCTAACCCATTAGATATTCATCCAAGCACCAGCCTCTATGATTCAATTATTGAATCAACAGCTATATGATCATCAAGATGGCCATGGTACATAATCCTAATTGTACAGAGGGACCTATTATGCAAATTATTTATTCTTCATTTCAGATCAGGGAATGATATGTGCAATAACATTTATTACATAAAGGCTCGCCGTGGGCTCGCATGTCCAACAATCTCCCACTAGCCCAAAGAGCCATTAATGGGATAATCATTTATACCCACTCTCATGTGACAATCATAGGCTATTTAGAAAATAGCTAGGCAAGCTGATCAGTTACTCTGTTCCCGCGAGACTACGCCAAGTCCTTTTACGGCACTTGCATATCCCCAGTAACAGTGCTCGCATCTAACGCGAATATTGCATCTAATGCAACCAATACTCAATCTTGTCAGTCATAGTATCCTTGATTCTACAACTCAAAGAAATATTATTATAACCAGCATGTAGTTTCTATTATCCTTATTAGAATACCCTTATCCCTGGAGATCTCTATCTCCTAATGTATTCGCAGTTAAGACCTTTTATATCTCCATCTAAAAGTCTCAATTTCTTGAAGATAAGACTTAGAGATCACTCTCTCTAAAGCCTTATCATCTTTGAAGATATTGTTATTACTGCAATTAAGTGTTCTATCTCCATAGTAGGATTAGTATCAGTTTACTGCTCCCACTGCATGGCAGATATCTGACTTTTGTACACATCTAGCATACTTTCAGCTTTTCGTAACCGATGCACAAAAGGGCAACCATTTTTAGCATTCACTTCCTCAACTCTTTGAGGTGCTATCCCTTTAGATAGGTTAGTACCAAATCTTAAAGGTAAGAAATCATTTCTTGGAATTTCCAGAAAATGGAACATGTCCAAGGTGTACTACAAATGTGACAGTCCCAATACCCTCTTTTCTTTGCTTCTGAACACCTTCAGAACTAAGATCTAAGAGGCATCTTTGAGATCATATCTCAAGGTATGGAATAACCAGATCACAAAACATTTATTATCATCCTTATATCATTCCAAATGATTAGGATATTATCTACATTTAGCATGATGAACATAATGGCACTCCCACTAAGCTTCACATGGTTCATCAAGATTCTATTTGAAATTATAACAATTATAATTTCATCAAATCTTATGTTCCAACGACAAGAAGCTTATTTGAGTCCAAAGATGGAGTTCTTTAGCCAACACATCTTGCATTCCTCAACCATGAAGCCCTGGGGCTACTTCACGTGAATATCCTCAAAGAGGTATTCATAGAGGAATACAATCTTGACTCACAACTTGAAGATGCCATAGTCAAAATGTGTAGCTAGGGTTAGCAACATTCTGATGGGTTTAAGCATGATCACTGAAAAGCAAGCCACATCGCAATCGATGTCTTCTCTTCGGTGTGTAGCTCATGGCTACGAACCGTGCTTTGAAGGTTTCTACCTTCTCATCAGGTTCCCTCTTTTTATTGAAGATCCATTTACACCTTAATGGGTCTAACCCTTATAGGTGGATCCTCGAGGATCCATATACAACACTTGTATATGAAGTCTACCTTAGACCTTTATTGCTAATATCCATCTTTCCATGTTATGATCCTCAGGAGCTTCATCACATGAAGTCCGATCTTTGTCAGACTTAATTGACACAAGGAATACATCCTCAAACTCATTTGAAGAGGTATTAGTGTTTCATCTTTAATTGTCCCTTTTAGTTTCCGATTTCTGGAGCCTCATTATCTTCTCAAGATTAAATGAGTTCCTATACTTCATTTTCATCTTGATTCTCAAGAGAGTCATCCTATAAGAATCATATTCTCAAAGATGAGATATTTTAAGAATCTCAAGATCGTAAAGTAGGTATCCAATACCATCCTTTATTTTCCTAATGAAGTAGAACTCTCAAGTGCTAGATTCCAGCTTACATGCATGGAACCTTATTAAGGATATATATATTGTAGTCTCTCTTACACATATATACCTAGAAACTAAGGGATAATTATGCTAAAATTCATCATTGATCAAATCATGTCATACATGATCTAATTGTATCTTCCTACAACTCCATTGAGTTTAGGTGTGTCAGGAGGATTGAGATAGAAACGATATTCATATCTCCATAAGATATTCTTTGAATTCATCTAATAGGTACTTTCTACCTTGGTTAGATCAAATTCATTTAATCTTCCTTCAGACTTTGGTTCTAAACCAAAATTGTGAAATCTTTGAACATTTCAAAGTTTTCTTTGGTGAAGAGAAGAAATCTCATATCATACATAATCATCAATAGATATCACATATCCATAATGTTTATTATGATATAGATGATTCACATACATCAATATGTATGAGATCTCGAATACCTTGACATCTTACACCTTTCCCAAAAGAAGGGTGTATTGGACATTTTACTTTGAATATAATATTCATAAGTATGTAAGATTTGAAATTTTAGATATTCTAAAATTTCATCTCTTACTTGTCTATTAATCAAATCAACAGGCATATGTCCAAAACATGATGCTAAATCATTGCCAAATGATCTTTATCCTCCTATTGATCTTATAAGATTTAACATTCAGTATTAGAAATCTCAATGAACCATTCATTAAATTTCTAATTTAGTAGAGTCCACCAGATGCTAGATTATTATCTGAAATATATCCATCATAACTCTTTATGATAGGTTTATTCCAGAATGCATGTTTATTTCCAATATTTACAAACAAACAATGAGCGTATTCTAATATCTAGGTCATAGAGACATTCTCTAAGACTAAGGCTCTCCTACTGAAATTAAGAAGTCTATCAATCCAACAGAAATTGTACAACAATTACATCAATATCCATATGGATAACTTTAAACCTTAAGATCAAAATTTTCCAGTCTTCTAAAACATGTGCAACACATTGCAAGTGTTGTTTAAAGATTGAGATACAATTATCAGACTTTATCTTATCAAATAAGCAAGTCAATTTCAATGATCAAATATAGATATAGATTATTATGATGCACTATCTGAGTCCTTCTCTAAGGATTCTAGACAGACTTGATAGTCATACTATCAACACATCAAGTTATTGCAGTATAGGCATTCATCCAACTCTTTGGATGTCATATGGAAGTCACAGAAGTACAATCAACTCTTTGACATTCCTTCTCACATGGGTCCGACCCATGCTTCCACTGTGCTCTCTTCATCTATAAACAACCATTGTTCAAGACAAAGAATCTCTTATGTTGAATTCAAAATATTTCAATATAAGAGGACTTCAACATTTATACATGCTTCATTAAATTCATACAATATGAATATTATGAAGCTTCATGAATGACTAGAGTATAGACAATAGAATGATGACATTCATCGTATCTACATCCATCTAAACTCTTAGAGACTTAGGTTCAGGTAGGTATTCAAACATTTTGAATACATCATCTCTTTCGAGCGACCATTCTGCATAATGCAGAGAACCACGTCATTCATGATTAAATGTCTAGAGCACAATTATGGCAGAACATCTTCTTAGATTTTTATAAGGATTATTTTGACAATTGCGATCATCATCGACATGTCACTTCTAAAGTACACTCGATGAAAGATCAAGACTATAGAGACATACAAACCCTAAGGTGACGTCTTAATGTCTTATTTAATTGTCACTCCTCATCATGTTGAGGAAACTTGCACATTGCAACCACATACATTATGTGTCCAATTGCAAGTACAATATCTGGATCATGAGTCCAATCCATGATATTTTACTGGTTATTATTGAGTATAACATTGAGTGGGTTTAATGAAGGATTATTTGAAATAAGAAATTTGCATATGGGTATATATATTATATATACATATTTTACTTTGATTTAGGAATTTTAAATCAAAGTTGTCTTGCCTTGTCAACAATGAAAGTTCATTCCCTTAATCACTTTCAATGTAAGAGATATTCTTACCATTATATCTCTAGCAAGATCTGGGATCTCCTTTCCCATCTTTGTCACATCCCAATAATATGAGAACCTGCGACTCTGATAAAAAGAAGCGGGAACACATTCCGCCTTGCAAGTCCAACTTGCATTTCCCAATTCGATCTTTAACACCCGGGCCCACCACCCCTAAGATGATGTTGACCCGTTGCTAATTGAACCAACCGTCAACAGGCTTAAAACTCGCTATACGCAATCCAATATCGCCCCAATAATATGATGACCCGATATTGGGGTCACTACGTATACGGCCTTACTCTTTCGAGAAGCAAAGAACCCGATCCAAATAATTATATATAGGATCTGTCACTTCGGACAGGCGTCTCCTATATACAACTTTTGGCGACGAAATTCTTTACCTTGACGGGAGACCATGGATGTCACTTATGTGATCCTCCACCTCATATTCAAATTGTAATTAATTATCGTGAATCATATTCACATAATTAATTCTTCCAAGGGAAATACACATCTATTCATAATAGAGTGTTTCATAGGATATAATTAATTTAATCACATTAAATCAATCATCAATCCTATTATCAATCAACAAACTTTGAACTTTACTTGAATAGTAGGTATAATCTCAAAGTGCGTATTATTTCGAATTTTAATAATTAGAAATACACTTTGATTTCTCCGGCATTATCCAATCCCTACCCGCTGTCGTGGCCAGTACCAGTGAGAGTGGGACGGACCACATACGTTGCAACCCGCTACCCCGGCGATCTCCGACTAGACACCATATCCACCTCAGGAAAGGATAATGTCAGATAGATCATCATGTACTTTGCGATGCTCATCGGTCTTTCAACCGAAATTATACCATATAATATACATCAAAACATTTTTGATTATATTATAAGGAGATTTGCTAAGCAAATCCCCAATCCTATTCAAGCAAGAGGTTTTGCATGTAAAAGTTATCCTACAACTATTGTAGGATGGCCTAGGGTTTTTCATGAAAACAATGTTTGTTGATGATTTCGAATTAACCAATGATCAAGATCAACTATCTTATCAATATGGTTTAGTGGGATGACATTCAAGGAATTGATTATCATCTTTAAATATTCCACAAATATTTATCAATAACCAATTTCAGAAAATTAACAATTAATTTTCATCAACATTTATTTGAATGACTATCACAAGGTTCATGATCAAAAAATGTCAATTTCCAGTAGTGATCCCATATCACTAAAATTAACTTATCTTGATCAATTTAAATCCAAAATTCGCAAAATTAGTGCCCTAAGATTGCCAACTTGATTTATAACAGAACCTATATCATATTTCACACATTTCGAGGCGTAACAAAACCGTAATTAACAAATTAATCACGTTCTATTCTGCAGTTCCCGCAACTGTGAATACATGCATATTCAAAAGGCCATATCTTGAGCAAATTAAATTCAAATTTAGTAAACTCAAGTCCTATGGTTTCCTTGTTTAATGGGGAACAAAATCCAATTGAATATTTCGTATTTAAACAATTTAAACAGTGCCGAAAAAAATCAATTAGACATAGTTGCGAAAATTCAAATGCGCCAAAATTTTTTTTCGCGACCATTTCAAACCCAAGTCGTCTATGGTTCATGGATCATATCCAAAACCTTTTTCAACCTGGCTCTGATACCACTTGAAGGATATTTAGAATCCTCAAACGCATCACGGAAGCGTGACGATCGCATCGAATACGATCGGGGCGACTAGTCGTACTAGTCGCAAGATGCAGCGGAATTAAAAAAATTTAAATCAAATGATGAAACCACATGATCACGAGAACACTTCTCGGATTGTTTCATCAAACCACAAAGTATAAGGAATACCTTTGAAGCGTGGTTGTGATCGCGAGATCCCAAACAAGAGATCCTCCTGTCTCAAGTCCGATCCACGAAGAACGCACTTGCGGGCACGATGATGAGTCGCATTCCTCCCGCAATCCTCGATGAAGATCCAAGCAATAGATCCCCTGATTTCGTCAAGCGAAATCCGTCGACTTCCTCTATAGCAAGTAGCCACGAAGAAGAAGGAGATCCTCAAGTCGTCGAAGGCGAAGGCGAGAACTTCTCTCATTTCTCAACAATGGTGGTCGGCCACCCTATGGAGAGGGAGAGAGAGATAGCACGAGAATGAGAGGGAGAGAGAGAAGTAGAGTAGGCATCTACTTGGTGTACTTTCAAGGGCTAAGGCTACCCTCTTTATATATTAGTTTGGGATCCAATGGATCTCAATCCATGGCTCTCATGGATCCAACGGTCATTGTAATCCAAGAGCCATCCAACGGCTATGATTGTTGTTGGTTAAAAACCAACAACATTAATTTATATTAAATTAAATATGTGTTGAATTATTATCAACAAAATTTAATTAACATAAATTAATTTATCAAGAGATAATAAGTCAACAAATAAGAGGAGACAACAACCCCTCCTAAAATCAAGGAGGCATCACCTATGACTAGCATAGGTGACGCCACCTATGATTATAGGTGGTTTTGTCTCCTTTTATTTATATTATTATTTCTTAATTATTTGCAATAATTATTATTGCAATAATATCCACCAAATTAATTCCAAATTAATTTGTGAATATTTCAATCATGCCATTTAAAAATATGTGAATCATATTCATATCCCAAACTAATTTGTAAATTATATTTCCAATTAATTAACTAATGTGGATCCAATCCACATTAATAATTAACTAATGTTATTTACAATATTTCTCTCTCTTGATATATTATAAATCTCATTTATAATATACGCAGATATTCTGGATATCACTATCCACGATCTGCTTATCCTTGATAATTAAATCTCATTTAATTATATTGGACAATCATTCTCTCAACATGAATCTTATTCATATTGTTCTTGATAATTAAATCTTATTTAATCATCAATACCTTCTTGCTTGGATAGTAAATTTATCACAGGATTTAATCTTGAACTCCTTCAAGAATAATGTGCCTTCTCCGCAGATACTTGGAGATAAGGACATGGCGATTGTATTGTTCCATGTATAGTGACTTGGATGTTGAGATCTCATCTCAAATCCAGATCTAACGGACCTCTCATAGATGCTTGATTAAATCAAGTCCGTATACTTAATCTTCTCATTGCATCTGAATCACATTCAGATCAATGTCCAACATTTGGACTAAGATCAAGTTACTTCTCTACTGCGAGGAGTCACTAAAATCCATACATGTTTCATCACTCCCTCGGACTGGAAGTGTCATGGTTATACAATCGTTTATGATCACATCACCCTCATGTATTCCCAATACCTGTACATCCTGCATACTGGAAGACCAATGATCAACCTGAAGATGAAGATCTATTTTATACTATCTTCTTCAGAGTTTGATCACCAAGTTTCTCAATCTTGGTCATTGGGATTTAGTATCGATCATATGCTTTTCCAAAGCATATATCATACCTTCAAATTCTTGTCATGCTTCCAGAGCACGACGACCATGCATGGAATTTGATCGGTCCCAATACCTCATGAGTGAGCTCATGTCTTCCGGTTCCTAAGTGAACCTGTATGATCCCTTTGAGAGATCGTATTACTCATATGCCCTTATATGCACACCAGCTCGCCGATGTATAGACCTTGATTAGGTCATCAACCTAATGGTCTGCCAAATGTACATACTCAAACATATAGTAACACATCTGTCTCTAGTCAGAGGATGTGTGCCTATGCTATGACAGTATTCAACATAGGACTTAGGTTATCTCGATCTCGTTAAGTCAAACCTTTGACCTAACTAATCTGACACCTCCGAATCACTATTCCCATGCAGAGGACCTGCATCAAGAGGTCGGTCAGATATCAGCCTATGTGAGAAAGGATTGCCATCTCCTATTCAGGCTGGAGATCATCTCTTAATAATCATTTGACGGTGCTTGATGAGTCCTCTATCTAACCCATTAGATATTCATCCAAGCACCAGCCTCTATGATTCAATTATTGAATCAACAGCTATATGATCATCAAGATGGCCATGGTACATAACCCTAATTGTACAGAGGGACCTATTATGCAAATTATTTATTGTTCATTTCAGATCAGGGAATGATATGTGCAATAACATTTATTGCATAATGGCTTGCCGTGGGCTCGCATGTCCAACATTATTTATATCGCAAAGAATTATATTAACAGCACTCACATGAATTGAGGTAGGAGCATGCATAAACTGACTAACAATATTCACAGCATAAGTAATGTTTGGTCTCGTGAGAGTAAGATAAATTAGTTTCCCAACTAATCTTTGGTATCTACCTCTTCCAACGTCATCAAGACATTCACCGCCCTGTTTACTCAGTTTATGATTTGTTTCAATAGGGGTGGTGGTTGGTTTGCATCCCAACATACCAGATTCCTTCAACAAATCTAGAGCATATTTCTGTTGGCTTAAGCACATACCTTTTGGAGAGCGAGCCATCTCAATGCCTAGGATGTAGTTCAGCTTCCCCAAGTCTTTCAATTCAAATTCAGTTGCGAGAGTTTTCTTTATGTGGGATATTTCTCCTTCATCGTCTCCTGTAAGAATCATATCATCCACATGCATTAAAAGAATAGATCTTTTCCCACCACTCCTTCTTATGAATAAAGTATGATCTCCATTCACTTGAATGTATCCATTTCTTATCATAACCACACGAAGTCGTTCAAACCATGCTCTTGGATATTGTTTTAGACCATATAATGCCTTTTTTAATTTGCAACATTTATCTTCTTTTTCGAACCCATGTGTCATTTTCATGTAAACTTCTTCTTTAAGGTCACCATTTAAGAGAGCATTCTTCACGTCCAATTGGTACATCTTTTAGGAAAAATGAGTAGCAAGACAAATAACAACTCGGACTGTATTCATCTTTGCCACAGGGGCAAAAGTCTCGAGGTAGTCAATCCTGTATTTCTGGCTGTATCCCCTAGCCACAAGACGAGCCTTGAATCTATCAATTTTTCCATCAGCAGTATACTTGATTGTATACACCCATTTAGACCCCACCAAATGAGCATCCTTGGGAGCATCGACAACATCCCAAGTGTCATTCTTCATTAATGCATCCATTTCTTCCCTCATAACCTTTATCCATTTTAGATCACTTTTGGCTTCAATAATATCTTTGGGGATAAGATGCGCATCTAGAGAGGTAACAAAGCATTTGTAGGATGCACTAAAGTAGGAGTAAGAGATGTGACGTTCAATGGGATGCTGAGTGCATCCTGCATATCTGGCTGGAGGTTTGATGATCCTTTTATCCTTCCTTTGTGCAATGCTATCATCCACATGTTCTGCCTCTATATTATGTAAGATGTCATCCGCCTCATCAAGTATAACAGGAATGCTACTTGATATTTCCATGCTTGAGTCATTTGAGGAGGATTCTGGAGGACGGACGTTGGTTTCTACAACCTCTTTATAAGTACATGTTTCTTCATTAGGTTTAATCTCCTCTTGAAAATAAGCATCGTAATCATCGTCTTCTAAGAATTGAAGGCCATGAAATCCCTCATCACAACTAGTCTCCCCCGTGAAGAGGAAATTTCGGAAAGAATGCTTCATTTTCAAAGAAACTAACATCTTTGGAGACTAAAACACGGCCAGACGAGGAATCAAAGCAACGATAGCCCTTCTGTGTCGTAGAGTAACCAAGGAAGACACCTTTGTTAGCATGAGCATCAGGGGCGGAACTAGCATATACCTCAGGGGGGCCATGGCCCCTCCTTAATTATTACATTTCACTTATATAACGATGCTAATTTTTGATATGGCCCCTCCTCAAAGTTTAGATATAAAAAAATAAATCTCAAAAATTAACATCGAATGCTTAATGGTTTATTGGTAAAGTGTTGCATCCACCAAGTAATGAACTAGGGTTCAAATCCCATTGATGCACTTTTTGTTAAAAAAACAGCTCTACTCACTTTACCTCTCTCCATCCTTTTGTTCAAAAAAGTTAATTCCATCCTTTCATTGTTAAAAAAATTATTTCTATTCACTTTTAATTTATTAATATTATAAATATAAATTTATATAGAATTAGATTGGGCTCATTTATCTCTCTCATTATTTCTAATTCTCTTTGTAAATGAAATAAATTTTGTTGTTTCCTTTTAAATATGCTTTTTTAAACTAAAATTTTTAAAAAATCACCAATGAAAAAAATAGTCTATACCTTATTGAAAAATTCAAATAACATTGAAATGGTAAGTTTATCAAATTTTAAAAATCACATTTGAAATTGTTAACTCTACTTAGAACATATCATTTGAAATTATTATTTTTCCCATTTTTTACTTATACAAGATAGATGTATACTTGACCCCCCTTGATAAAATTTCTGGTTCCGCCCCTGACGAGCATCCAACTTCTTAACCCCAACATCGTTGGTATGTATGAATCAAATACATCCGAAAACACGTGGTGTGAGAGAAAAAGGTTTCTGACCCGGATATACTCGCATAAAGGAAGATTCACCATTAAGAACACGCGATGCCATTATATTCATCAAGTACACACTAGTAAGAGCTGCCTCTCCCCAAAATTTCTTTGGAACATTTTGCTGAAATAGAAGAGCTCGAGTAATCTCTAAGATGTGTCTATTCTTTCGCTCTGGAACCCCATTCTGTTGAGGACTATAGGCACACGATGTTTCATGAAGAATCCCTTTCCTAGCCAAAGTTCTTTGAATAGAATTAGCTAAATATTCTTTAGCATTATCTGAACGGATTTTTTTAATCTTAACATTATGTTGTCTCTACACAAATGAAACAAACTCACTGATGATATCAGGAACTTCACTCCTGTTCTTCATAAGATAAATAGTGGTGTGTCTTGACCAATCATCAACAAAAGTAATAAAGTATCGAAATCCCTGCCAAGTTGGAATATTGCATGGACCCCAAACATCAGAATGCACCAACTCAAAAGCTTGATTTGATCTATTGGTCGAGTTAGGAAACTTGGTGCGAGTTTGCTTTGCAAACTGGCAAACCTCACACTGCAAAGAGATCTTAGGTAATCCATAGAAAATCTTAGGCATCAATTTTCGTAACAAAGAAGTATTGATGTGACCAAGACGTTCATACCACTGATGTACTAACATAAAATTATCATTTTCACGTCGAACTTTCATTGCAGAAGTAAGGGCCTGATTAATCTGAGCTGGAAGACGATATAGACCACCATCAACTAAACTAATTGCAGTTTTCTTTCCTGTCTTCAAATCTTCTAAAACACGTGATTTTTGGTCAAAAATCAACATACAATTCAGTTCTTTAGTAATTTTACTGACTGACAAGAGATTTATAGGAAAATCAGGAACATGAAGAGCATCGTGAAGAAGGTAACGATTGACAACCAAAATAGTCCCTTTCCCATCAATAGTAGCAGGCGATCCATCGGCAACTGTAACTTTTTCTCTCCCAGATGATAATTTGTAATTGTGAAATATGGTAGCGTCACATGTCATATGATCAAATACTCCACTATCAATAATCCACTCTGGATTGGCAGAACATGCATCATTTATTCTCCTCGTACTTAAAGCTGAACCAATATCCTTAGTACGCATAGATCTTGACTCTCTTATGACAGATTTCTCTAATAATAATTGCAATTCCTTGGTAGTTTCCATTTGAATCACAAGGGAAATACACCCAAAGGAGCAACAGAACAATATCGAGAAGCACAAAGACGCAAGCAAACAACTCCATCACACGTGGAGAATCCAACAAAAAATGCTCCGTCACACACGGGGATTCAGCTTGAACACGGAGAAATATATCGATGAAAGTAGGAGAGAAAGAAAAAACAAAGAAACTCACAGTCTTTCCAAAGCAGTGAGATAGTCGCATACTTCAAGCGTCACAAGAGTGGCTTCACGTGTACTTCATGTTTGTCGCACAGAGAGGAATCCACACGGGAATCCACGTACAGGATGTCCCCACTGCACGTGCAAGAATTTCAGTTCTCTCAGTTGCATAACAGGGACCAGTCACGGGTTCTTCATGTTGATTTGGGTTTCTTCTTTTGCAAAATAATTTTAGCTCTCTCTGTTGATGAACGTGCATGTCTAATTCGAGATTCCCAAATAATTATCAAATCTCAAATAGGATGAGGTCTTCCTTTCTTGTCAAATCTTAAATCTCAAATCTACGTACACAGGAAATCTCAAATCACTAATCTCTGTCTCACGCACAGGAAATCTATCTCACAGGAAATCTCTAATCAACACACACAGGAAATCTCTGTTGCGATCTCAAATCTCATATAATTTTTCAGATTTCCAAATCTCTAATATCTGTCTCACGCCCACGCGCGTAGGAAGAAGGGAGCTGCGCACAGGGGCTTCTGCGTAGAGGAAGGCCGCACACAGGAGCACGTGCAAGGTGCCCGCACAGGGTTCGTGTGCAAGGGTGCGTGCACAAAATGCTGGAGTGTGCAGGGGTGTGCCGCGCAGGAGGCGCAGGGCGGCAGGGACGCACCGCTGGCTTGCATACTCAGAGGAGCACCGTGCAAGAAGGATCGAAGGACGAACAAAAACTAGCCTCAATTAGGCTCTGATACCATATTGAAATCTAATGCGAGAATCAAGACAAAGACACAATGGTTTACGTGGAAAACCATACGGAGAGGGAAAAACCACAGGGGCACACACAACCCTAATCTCTTTTTCTCGAGATTAGGGCTCTCTCTTTTCTTTTGATAATGAAAAAGGAGGGGATGAGTACATATATAGGATGGTGGGTAAACTGTCCCTCATCCAAGATCGGTTTACCCATTTTAAGATCAATAGAACTCAACAAATATGATTGTACCTATATTTATATCCGTGTCCGATCGTTTTCATCTAGGATGGCATTGGGCTGGGCCGGCCCAGCCCGAAGTCCAGCCCAAAAAGCCTGGCCCAGCCCAAGCCCAAAGGAGGATTGGGCCGGGCCTGGGCCTAAAATATTGACCCAAAAATACTTTGGGTCAGGCTCGGGCTTGGCTTGGCCCAACCTGACCCGGCCCAAGGCCTAGCCCGATCGGGGGCCCAAGTTGGCCCGAGGGTAAAGCCCAAGACCCATCCCGAACATGAGCATGGGCCTTAGATAAGATGTTTTGCCTACTAAGGTATATTGTATACGATGGTTGAAGTACCGATATTGCTACTGTTTAGCTATTGATTTCTCATTAGAATATTACTATTGTTTAGCCATCGTTATAGATTCAAGATATGTGCAAACTTAGCTGTTCTGTAGACATCTTAGATTCTTATGCATAGTCCAATAGCTAATTTAATGTGGGCATTCTTATGCTTGCAACTTCTTTTTTTGCGCTTGATTTTTAGATGTGTAATCCTTCTCTTTAATGTGTAGCATGATCCATCATTTCCATATTTCTCGTGTTGTGGTTTTCATGACCAGGAAATGAACCAAGGCTTGGGCCGGCCCGACCCAAAGGAAAGGGGCCGGGCCTGGGCTTGGGCCGAACAACACCGAAATTTGCGGGCCTAAGACCGACCCAAGGCCCGAAATATTTAGATGAGCTTGGGCTTGGGCCCTTCAGGCCCGGCCCATGCCCATCCCTATTTTCATCCCTATAGATCCGCCTTCCCACTTGACACATAGTCATTCATTTTGATGGCAGATCCTTTCTCCATTTTGATGGCAGATCCTTTCTCCACATGTCATGAGTTTCTTTGTTTTGATTGAACGTCCCTTCAGCCCACCTGCCGTTTAATCTACCAGCACTAATTGTAACGTCCCGGGCTTAGGTCCCCAGTCCGTTAAAGGAGCATTACTGACCCTGACAACCTCTTGGGATCGGGCCCATACGGACCCGATTAACCACCCCCAAAATGCTTAAGCCGGGTTGACAAGTAGTAAGCTCTTCACTATTTATCCCACCCGGGAATTTCTTGTTTCCACGGTGTGGGATTTTCATTGTTGTGGGATGCTTCCGCAATTTCTCCCATGTTTCGAGGTCCAGGACGTGGCAATGTGGTCCGTTAGCGGTCCCGGACTTAGGTCCCCGGTCTGTTAGCGGAGCATTACTGGCCCTAACAACCTCTTGGGATTGGGCCCATGCGGACCCGATTAACCACCTCCAAAATGCTTAAGCCGGGTTGACAAGTAGTAAGCTCTTCACTATTTATCCCACCCGGGAATTTCTTGTTTCCACGGTGTGGGACTTTCATTTTTGGGGGGTGTTACAACCTCCCCCACTTATATTTGCAACGTCCTCGTTGCGACATGGCACATCACTTCTTCCCAGTGACAGTGGCGGCTGCACGCTCCGGTTAGCCATTTCCTCCAACCTCTTGTAGGGGCGGCTCCACCTCTCGGGTAGCCCTTTCCACTGTCAGAGGGTGTTCGGCTCTGATACCATTTGTAACGTCCCGGGCTTAGGTCCCCGGTCCGTTAGCGGAGCATTACTGGCCCTAACAACCTCTTGGGATTGGGCCCATGCGGACCCGATTAACCACCCCCAAAATGCTTAAGCCGGGTTGACAAGTAGTAAGCTCTTCACTATTTATCCCACCCGGGAATTTCTTGTTTCCACGGTGTGGGACTTTCATTTTTGGGGGGTGTTACACTAATAGTACCTTCTCCTTCCTACATGCCACCCTTGCCACTGTACCGTCACCTTCACTGTCCCTCCCCTCCCCCCCCCCCCCCAATTTTTGGATAACATATATATACTTAATTATGTCCTTATAGATTGTTGAAGGCAAAAATAATCATAATCGTTTCCGCGTATAATGCCCCCTTTAGATTTTTTAGGGTAAAACACATACATGCCTCCTTCATTTCATTGGGGCGAAAAATAATCATAATCGTTTCCTTAGTTTTTTTTACGGCTAATTTAGCAGGATGGTGTCCGGATCAAATTCGTATCCAAACACGGATCCGAATCTAGGTTGAACCTAATAAAAAAACAACTCATCCTTTCTCAAAATCGGCCCTTCTTCCCAAATCCCTGCCTCCTTCGACTCGCCCTCTTTCTCCTCCCTCTCCCCCTTGTCGAAGCTCGTCGGGTCGCGACGGATCGATGATCCAAGACTGCAATCACGCAGAGGAGGTCTAGGCCACCATCGTGTGCGGTTCTCGTCATCAACGGAGTGGCATGTGCGTCGTTCCCTACGAGAAGAGAAACTGAGGTGCGAGTTTTCTTGAGGTATGATGTTCCCTTCCTCTTGTTGGTGATTTTACATGATTTCGATCATATAATCGAATATCATTAGAGTGTTCCCACACTACTCCAGAATTTATCTTTATCGATGTTTTGAAACGTCGTCTTAGGGTGTTTCTAACATCGGTATACTACTATTCAGATGTTAACAAACGTCGAAACCAAACGTCCAGCTAGCCTTGTCGGGATAGATTTTAGAAGATGTTTTAAAAGAACGCCCATATACCCACATCTTTGTAGATGTTTAATAACATCCGCGAAAAAAGATGCTTTGTGGACGTCATCTTAGAACGTCTGCAAATTAAGCAATTTTACAGATGTTAGTGAACATCTGGGTAGAATCTATTTTGATGTCTATAATTTTTGGTCCAAAATCGTGTTTTATGATCATTTTTCCATTCGCACAAAAATTTAGAAGCAGACGTTAATAAACATAATTATATATTGTATGTGAACGTCCTTTAATATCAGTCCAATTTTTAAGTGTAATTAGTTATGTAAGGGCATACAGGCGATCAAGATTTATCAGTTTTTTAAGAAGCTTTATTATCATGAGAAATAATATAATTACATTAATAAACAAATGTCAATAATTTGTATTAGAGCTTAAAAAGACATCGTGAAAAAATAATTACAATTGTAAGTGTAGTACGACAAAAGTCAGAATTAAGTCATGCATTAAAATATGACAATAAAGCTGAGTATCAGTTTGATTACAAGAAAATTTGAAGTTTTTAGTTCCATCAAAAATACAAACCAAAAGTACATTAAAGATAAGACAAATCAAAATATCTAAACATCTTCTTCAGTCTCGGCATCAGGATCAACACTACCGGATCTATTTCCTCTTGATTGTCTTTGAGAAGCATCTGATAAAGAATAAGTATATTAGGCAAGATAAAAGAAGATATGTCAAAATTATCATATTTTTGAAAATACGTACCATAGAATGTAAGTGGAGAAAGTGCTGAAGGTGTCCCATCTGTTAACGGGTAATTCTTAAAATATGCTACAATTCCAGCCGCTATTTTATCTTGAAGCCCTGCCGATGTCTTCTTATTAATTGTATCAATCTGTGACTTCAAATCCAGCACTTCCTGTTGAAGGGATGCCACATTCTTTTCATTTTCGACCTCCATTTTTCATCGCTCTTCCGCCTACCCTCTGGCTCAATTACATCCTCTGAAATGGATGCCGACCTACGACATCCTCTTCCTTTAGGCACATATCCTTGCCCCCTACCAATGAGGCAATCAGATCGTCCTTCATTATGTAGTATAATATTAGCTATTTCAGCATCAGTTATAGATTGTCCTTCTGCATCGGCCTTAGCACGCATTTCTACCATAGTAATCTATAAAAGAGAATAAAAATAAAAAAATATTATATATAGGAACTTTAATTTATATTATTAATTAGAGAACTTACGTATGTTTGTTTAGCTTCAGGTGTTGACCAATGTCCGCGTTGCCCTACAATTTCATCCATCGGTGCCTGTCCTGTTATGTCGACACTAAACTTTGTCTTTTTAAATAAGAGTATCTCTCCGCACGGTCGACCATCGAGTTCATCACGAGACTTAGATGATCAAGAAAATAAAGGAATCACAACAATTACCATAGCCAACAAGAACTGAATTTAAAAAATACTCACTATCTCTTGCCGAATGACTGCGTATGACTTTGATCCAGTAGTGGAAAGATTTTTAACAATGTGTACACGTGTGTCCTTGTTCTTCTGACACCATTCCTATTTTTTACATAAATAATCCACATTATTTATAAATCTAAATAAATCAACTAGCAATAAAATATAATCAACTTTCAATTACAAGCTTACTTGATGATCTGGCTCTGTCCATATTTCAACCATAACATTCCAAAGTTCAACCGGTACATTTTGAGGCCTAGCTGCGTCTCCTTTCTCTTTCCAAGCTTTCTTTAGACTATATCGATGCTCCCTAAGATGCTTTGCTAGACGACGATTAATTGCTTCTTTTACTCTTCTATCAGTTTCAATTCCCTCGATATCGACGAAGCTCTACATCAAAAATAATAACTTTACAAAATTGTAATAATAACAATTTAAAAGAAAGATAAGGTTAATTACACACCTTGATTCGATCATATGCAGCCCGAAGATCAGCATCTGTTAAGGCCCTAAAGTCTACCACCAATGGGACATCCTCTCTTGCCGCTATCCCGCAAATCAGTTGTAGGTCTTCGCTTGCTTGGCGTCCAGCGGCCTACCTTCTTCTAGGTCGATACTGATAATCCGTTTATGCCCCGTAGCTTCCTCATACTTGGCCAATAAGATACCTCTTGATTTTCCCCTTCGTCGCACTGTATTTAATATATCAAAGTTCATGAAGTAATTTAAGTATCATAATGATAAAAAAATATTTTTTTCACCTTTCTTTTGGGAAGTAGGTGGTGGTGCAGGTGTCAGTGGTGCTTGAGATTGACTACAAACAACAGTTTCCAGTTGGCTGCTCTTACGTTTATCTTTCTTTTGCCTCTTCCCGAATGTGAACGGTGAAGACATGCTTAAAATCTAGAATATTGTATATGGATCCTATGACCAAAATAAAAAAATAAAAAAGATAAAATAATGACAAGCAAGCAATCTATACATATGCACCTCAAAGACGAAAACTACCATCCACGAATGCCAATATAAAAATTCTATAAACAAATGAATACAAATCAGTAAAAAAATCAAGATCAATGTCCATATTTTTTTTGTTCTCAAACATAATATCATTCTATTATACATCAATTGTTCTCAATCATAACTAAACAAAATAAAAAATAGAACATGACATTCTAGCATAGTTATACCAGAAAAGAACATTCCAGCCAGTTATATAAAGTGAGACTTATAATAATGGGGACTGGAAATGATACCAAACGAGATTGAGATGAAGTATAAAAATCCGAAAAGGTAAAAAAAAAAGGATGCTCATACGAGTAGCAATTGAATCTGGAAACACTGCTTATCAATATATAAAGTAAAAATGGTAACAGAGAATAGTTAAATTCTAACATAAGCTACGTCATTGTGCATTTTATAGGCAAGCTGTTTGTGTCACGAGCTCAAGAAATCACATAGAGGTACCCTTTTTGTGTGAGCATTATCCCTCTTATTTATGTCGCCTAGAACATATTAACAGAACCTCAAATCTGCATGTTCCCTCCCTAAATCAGATGAAACAAAATGTAAATAGAGAGGAGATCATTCATTTCGTGACATACCTTCTAAAGATGGAAGTGTGGGCAGACGAACGCGTCGAGTTGAGCAGAAACAAGATTATTTGAAGAGCGGCGTCCGAAGAAATTTGAACAAATGCCAAAAACATGTAGTCGTATAAACCCTATTTTGGGTGTTAGGGCATACAATACCAAGAGTTGCGGGAGAAAGATTCTGAAAAGCTAAGACTTTTCAGCTTCCACAAACGTGGACAATTTTTATTAACGTCGGGCTACAAGACATATAAGCCGACATATTTTCTACAACCGTCGACTTGGTCGAATCCTAGCATGACGTTTTCCTAAAATGTCGATAGAAAAAGTACAGGGGTTGACGTTATATTTAATGTCCGGCAAGAGTGAATCTGAGCCGACATACTTAATGCAAGAACGTAGGTAAATGATCTTTTTGTTGTAGTGCCACCTCGTCGGATTGGCGAGCTTGTAGTTGATCACATGACCTCCCTTTCTATGTTAAATGGAGAAACTAGCACCAGTTGTGTCTACTCCCTACTGGATATAATAACTAGTGCTACAAATCCTGTATATTGTAGGCTGTAGAATGCTGTGCACATGTAGTTTGGTTGGGAGTTATTTCCATTTCCTACCAGTCCCCAGAAATCACCTTATGATCTGAAACTGCATGCTCTTGCGGATCATATATGGTTACACTTATCTCAAAGTTTCCATTTTGAATTTCCTGATTGGAGTCTTTAATAGACCTCATCTTTTATTGGAATTGAATTCCAAGCTACCAAACATGGGTAGAGAAATGGGGTTGGCATATCTTTAGTTTGGTTGGGAGTTATTTCCCATTTGGTTAAGCTATATAAAGCTTATACTATCAACATTGATTTGAGGTCCTCCTGGATTTATGGTGTTTATCAATTCACATTAAAAATATGCACATCGTTTTTATTTCAGAACAGGTTTATATCAATGTTCAATTTACAGAAAATTTTCGGAACTACGGTAACAATTATGCACATTGAATCAGTTCTCGTTATTCAGCTTTTAATATATCTCGCTCACCTAGAAAGGTATATATGTATAGAAGTATCTGCACTACAATCCTTCTACTTAGTCTTTGTTCACCCCATTCATGTTTATGGATTGTAGTTGAATGTGCTTCCTGTGTGATCTATAATGTACAAGTCTTTCTACGACTACATACTGTGGGTGGTTACAATTTAGGCCTTACTTCGTAGTTGTTTCATCTAGAAAGAACGACGTGAAAAAGAAAACGAAACCTTTAGGACCCGTTCGGTTCGGGTATAAGCAGGAATAAGGATGGAGAATAGGAGAATAATGGTCTATTCTTTGTTCGGCTGAAGGATAGGAATAAGGAGAATAAGGTGAAATAAATGTAGGTAAGGTGGGATAAAGATAGGAATAAGAGTGAAATAAGATGGAATAATGGGGAATAGTCGTACCACTGGGAATCGAGTCGGGAGGAGAATTGACCCCTTATTACAGGGCTTATTCTCTAACCAAACAGGGCCTTACGGACTTCAGGTGTCCTGCTTTGATAAACCAAAGACAGATCAGGATTGTGAAATATTAAACAAAATGGCACAACATGCATGCACAATGCAGAAGTTGATAGCACTATGACCACTAGTCTCCATGATGATATTATAGCTAAATTCTAAAAAAAATCTAACAGTAAACTAGGCAGTGATAAGAGTATCACTCCGATTGTCAACAAAAATGACACGCCTCATATTCTTTGTTCACAGAATACATGTAAACCCATCATCACAACATGTTTTAGTGTCCATCTCTATCTACCGTATTGATGGATACTAACAAACCCCGGAAGTGTGCATATCTGATCTGGATTACATTCTTCATCAGCATATCAAGTCGACTAATCTTATATACTGGTTTATTGATAGAAATCACGAAGCCATATACATTTTTATCTATTTGGTTCAATCACTAGCCTTAATTTGAATCGATTAATTGACCTTTCAGTCGATTAACTTTTATTCTAGTCGACTACTTGTATTCCAACCGTCAACGTGAGATGTCATAGCTAAAATGACACTTTCAACTAATTCATTTTCAATTAGCTAATCTTTTCAATCTACCAATCCTTTAATCGACTAATTTATTTTTCAGTCAACCGCTTTTTGACATGAGTACTAGTTCTTAATGGCAACATCCACTTTACCAAAGATCACATCCTTCATCATTTAACGGCTCTAACTCCCTAAAACAACTTGTATATTAGCTTATAAAAGGAAAGGCATTCCATTAGATTTCCTTACCCTCTACACTTAGTATTTACAATTTATTAGTTCTTCTCAATTGTAGAATTTGCTTGTGCTCGCTAAGATTACATTCCATTCTTTGTGAATGAGTTATGGAGCAACATTCTACTATGTACTTCATTCACAAGTTCTCTAAGATCTGATCATCATCTTATGGGTTGCTCCTTGCTCACTAAGATTGTTTTGCTTACCTCGCATTACTTTGCACGCACGCATGCGCGTACATATAAGTTTTATAGGATTATTGTACCATTGCAGAAAAGGTAGTGGGGGCATCTACCAATTGTCCCGATATTCTTCCCCCTTCGCCTTTTTGTTTTTGTTTTCCTCCTATCTTTCTCAAGCTTGCAAGTGCTTCATGCACGAAGGGTATCATCCCTTACTAATTAGAGGTCTCACTTTTTTTATCCTTGCTCTCTCGGGGCCACGAGGAGTTACTTCTCTATCGCCTTTAATGCGATATTCTTTCCAAGTTATGCATTTCAATATGCTTTATCGCCATGCACTTTGATTTTCATGTATGTACTCGACATTTGATGAATCATCATTCATCACTCTTTATTCTTTTATTTTAGCTAAAAATCTTTGCAAAACACCATGTATATGTTTGTAAATACAATAAATTGTCAAAGTGCATGCTTTGTGTAAATAGCAATAATTAGCATGTTTTTGTGCAAAAATAAAAGAATAAATAAATAAAGAAAAAGAGAGAAATATTTAGAATAAATATTGAGTGACATGAACCCAAGAGAGGACCCAATATGGGTCTGATCGCCAAATAAAATAAGTAGAGAGAGATAGGGCTACTCAATTTTGTGTACAACTTCCCCCTTGTGTATATATTTTATTTTTATAAAACAAAAATAAAAATGGGTTCTTATTGATTTATATATAATTCTAAAAATAAAATAAAAATCAGAAAAATTAAATAAAAATAAAAAGAAAGTAAATTCTCTCTCTTCAGTGTACATATACCATGTATATAAGAATAAAAGACCTATTTATTTTACCCTTTTAAATAAATAATAAAAATCAAATAAAAATTATTTTATATCCCAAAATTTATGTTGTAAATAAATAAAATATAAAATTGGGATAATTGTACAAAAATAAAAAAATAAAAATAAAAATAAAAAATACATATGTATTTATAACTTTATATAATAATATATAATGTATATACATAATTTATTTTTAAAAAAATAAATAAAAATCACTAAAAATACTTTGAAAATAAATAAATATTTTTATTTTGAAAATATTTTGATATAAAGTCATTTACTATTTTTAATTTAATTTCTAAATAATTATGAAATGGCGCATTCTTATTGGTCCACGGGGAATGTTGACCCCCGATCAACTCCCCCCCGGACCACCTTTCCGCGGATCCACGTCGCCGACCTGATTTCTCCATATTTTCCTGACGTGATCCGCCATCCATTCGCCCAAACCTCGGGCTCTGATTGTAGCTCCTTGATCCGTGATTCACACCCGCCATTCCATCTAGGTATACGAGCCTCGCGATGCGTGCCCGATTCCCATCTTCCTGGACCTTCACTCCTATATAGCGTCACCTCCAGCCGCATTTTCCCACACCTTCGGCCACCATCTTCGATTCCCAGGACCTCCACCTTCTTGCCTTGAGTGACAGCAAGCCCGAGTAAACGTAAAACTACGGGTCGTTGCGACTCGAATCTTGGATATCGATCAACAGAAAATACAAGACTACCAAAATAAAATAATCAGTCAAAAAGCCGAATAGCGATCTCGTTATTTATTTAACCTGGTATAGCGACCAGGGTCGAAATCAAAGAGCACGGGTTGGTCAAATAGGCCTACGAAGTAGTCAGAAAATAAAATAAAGTAAAGAAAATATTTTTGGTGGATTTTATTGATTTTTAGATTTTTTTTGTTATTTTTAATTATGACAAAAATAGAGAAAAAAAGGCAAAAATGACACAATCAACAAATTATTATTGCCACAAAAAAAGGTCAGAAAATTCCAATAAAAATATTTTTGGGTTTTATAATTTTATAAGTGTTTTTGGTAATTTTCTCAGATTTTTATATTTTTTATTAATTTTATAAAAATGAAAGAAGGTAAAAAACTGAAATCAATGTGCAACCAGATTTGAAAGACTATTCAAAAATATGAAATAGTCTCTAAAAATATGGAGATAATTTTTACGAAAACTACAAATAAAAACTAAGCTACAGGAAAAGAAATTGCAATTTTTAATCTTTTTAGAAATTTTAATAATTTTATAAGTTTTTTAGGGTTTTTTACTTTTTAACGGTTTTATAAATCCAAATCAAGCAAAAATCGAACTGAAGCAAGAAGACAACTAAACTAACAGTAACTATTTTTTTGGAATTTTTGGAGGGTTTTTTATATTTTTAATTGATTTTTTAATTCAAATAGTAGCAAAAACAAGGGTTTTTGAATTTTTAAAAATAGAAAAACAACTCAAAAATGTCCCAAAAAATTAATGAAATTTTTACATAGTGGCAGGGGCCACGTATCCAAATTTCACAAGATTTGGAGTATATTTGATATTTTATTCGACCAATAAAAGAGGCACAACACACATGGACCAAAGTGCAAATAATGAAAACCTTTCAGCCAAACAATAACATGCATAATAAATCCGAGACTGAAACTGCAAAAAACCCAAACAAGCCCGCGGATAGCACGTGATGCACACACAGAGTGGTATATATGTAATTCCTATTTATAAAGATCCAAATGGTAACATCAATAAAGTGTAGGGGAAACTATGTAAATGACCCACAAATCACGTGTCGACGCACATGCTCATCATTCACAGGGACTAAAATGCAATATCTCAAAATACTAGGTTCCAAAGTGTAATTATTCCAAAATAAAAATAACTACTATAGATATTTACAGGACTAAACTATAAATGCGAAAGGAAGAGGGGCCTAAGTGATATTTACTCCTTTATTACGATCCGACGGCTGGCAGGGAGTCTTCAAAAGATAGGACGACTAAGATGCGTTGATGCCCCTTCGCTGATCTGCGGCTCGGATCTGATCCTCAGATGGATCAACGGTCGGGAACCTCCCTCAGATGGATGGACGAGATCTAATCCGGCACGAGGTGGGCTCGATCGACGATGATGGAGTCTCCTGGAAGAATTGAACATTGGTGAGCTTCATCCGGCTACTGTCCGCGCTAAGGAGGTCCTCCGAGGATGCTGAGATGGGGGAATCGGAGCTGGAAGTAATCTGCAGCTGGTGGGGGTCTTCGATGTGGCCGGGAGCCACCGGGGTGCTCCGGCGACGTCGGGGACCTGGGACTCCTGTTCCTGGGTAATTGAACCTCCAGATGAGGCTCTTAAGCCTGGAAACCTGCACAGGAAGCAAGAGGGGTCGAGGGTAAACTGCCTCGACCCATTGGCGGGCGAAATGGGCGCGTGGGTGAGGCACGGTGTGGGTCTCCGGCGAGCAGCGACGGAGGAGACCCGAGCTCCCGGTTCCGGGGTGAACCAGGATGATCAGAGGGGTGAAGAACGTGCGGAGAGGACTCGTGAAGGTGTGAGTGTGGTCGGATGATCGAACGGATGAATGGATGATCGGGAATCAGCCGGCGAAGGCTGGCGGCGCAAAACCTAAGAATCGAAAATCAAACTACGCTACGGGGTATCAAGGTCACCTGATGATCGAGGTCGTCTGTGGGGGGAGGTCAACTGCCTCCTGGGATCCTCGCCTCAATGGAACGATGCCTCCAGAGGATCGAGCTCGCCGATGGCGGAGCACGACAACGTGGGTCGCCGGACCTAGGGCTAGGGCGCCTCTTTCCTCTCTACAACACCTCCTTTAGCTTGCTGTCACTCATGGCAAGAAGGTGGAGGTCCTGAGAGTCAAAGACGGTGGCCGAAGGTGCAGGAAAATGCGGCTGGAGGTGACGCTATATAGGAGTGAAGGTCCGGGAAAATGGGAATCGGGCACGCATCGCTAGGCTCGGATACCTAGATGGAATGGCAGGCATGAATCGCGGATCAAGGAGCTACAATCGGAGCCCGGGGTTTGGGCGAATGGATGGCGGATCACGTTAGGAAAATATGGAGAAATCAGGTCGGCGACGTGGATCCGCGGAAAGGCAGTCCTGGGGGGAGTTGACCGGGGGTCAACATTCCCTGTGGACCAATGAGAATGCGCTATTTCATAATTATTTAGAAATTAAATTAAAAATAGTAAATGACTTTATTTCAAAATATTTTCAAAATAAAAAATATTTATTTATTTTCAAAGTATTTTTTAGTGATTTTTATTTATTTTTTGAAAAATAAATTGTGTATATATATTATATATTATTATATACAGGCATAAATACATATGTATTTTTTATTTTTATTTTTATTTTTTTATTTTTGTATAATTATACCAATTTTATTTTTTTATTTATTTACAACATAAATTTTGGGATATAAAACAATTTTTATTTGATTTTTATTATTTATTTACAAGGGTAAAATAAATAGGTCTTTTATTCTTATATACATGGTATATGTACACTAAAGAGAGAGAGAGAGAGAATTTACTTTCTTTTTATTTTTATTTAATTTTTTTGATTTTTATTTTATTTTTAGAACTATATACAAATCAATAAGAACCCATTTTTATTTTTGTTTTATCAAAATAAATTATATATACAGAAGGGGGAAGTTGTACACAAAATTGAGTAGCCCTATCTCTCTCTACTTGTTTATTTGGCGATCAGACCCATTTTGGGTCCTCTCTTGGGTTCATGTCACTCAATATTTATTCTAAATATTTCTATCTTTTTCTTTATTTCTTTATTCTTATATTTTTTCACAAAAACATGCTAATTATTGCTATTTACACAAAGCATGTAGTTTGACAATTTATTGTATTTACAAACATATACATGGTGTTTTGCAAAGATTTTTAGCTAAAATAAAAGAATAAAGAGTGATGAATGAGGATTCATCACCCCCTTATACTTTACTTTTGCTAGTCTCTTAGCAAACACTTATTTGAAAAAGAAGTGAAAAAGAAAATAAATAGAAAAAGAGGGGAAAGATGAATCAATGTTGATTATTAAACTTGATTTCATTAAATTGAAGTATGGAGCTTAGTCAGATCTTTGGATTATTAATGTGTCGGAACCTTATTTGAACTTAGGTTTAAAACTTAACAGCCTCTAAGTTCCACTAATCTATAGTCAAGACTCCTCAACAATCCAGATCAGAACAAGTCTACATACACAAACCCTGAAGATCATGAATCTTTTCTTGTACTGTGTAAGTGAGGTATAGCTCTCCACCTCAGAATTAGCAAAATGAAAACCCTCCCCAACAAGGTAACTCCAAGACCCTAGTCTGGCAACTCTTTCCTCGAGTTGCGGGGTATTCCCTTCTAAGTTCAAGTTCAACTGGCTCAAGAAGAGGGGGAAGAAGAGAATGGACCATGGCCAGTGTAGCCATGTATCCTTGGGAGCTCAACAAGTGTAGCTAAGTCTCCCTGCTGCAAGCTTCATGAGATGGAACATGGATAACAAGCTTTGCTTATTGTACTATATACACTCCGGTGGGATTATCATTTTCTCTCAGACCCACCACTTTTTTGGAGTTCTTTTCTTCTTGCATTTTTTGATGTACATATTTACAACATATCTACAAAGTGCAGCATATATACATAAGGAGTTTTTCCCTTTGAGCCAGTAGACTAACCCTCTTTATTGCAACCCACAACTCCTGTCGTTAGACCTCACGGCTACCAGACCAAGTTGAGACGTACTTCCTTCACTAAAAGAAGAAGAGAGGTTCCACCTAGAAATACTACCCTCATATGCTACCCAAGTCAAAGAAGACTGCCTCCTCACCACCTCATCCGTAGAGAGCTTGGTGTAAAGTGCTGGTCCAAGTAAAGCCATTGTCTGTAAGAGTCATGTGTGCGTTGTTAAGTGCTCTACTTAGGCTCGTCGAGATGACATATGATCATATAGCCTAGTGGACTCAAAGAATTAAGTCACCATGGACCTGAAAAGTCTCAACCTTAAGCACTATAAGGCTCCTCTTAGAATTAGGTGGATTAAGATCTTAACCAAGATCCATTTTTCAATTTAATTCCAGGCTAGTTTAAATTTCAACTGTGATTCATGAAAAACTATACAAATATTTACAAAGATGCAATTTACAAAATTTTTACAAATGTGCAAATTTTTTGAAAAATGTTTGAAAAATATGGATGTATGCATGAATGCAAGTTTTGCAAAATATTTACACAAATTTACACAAGGTTTTTGCAAACTTTTGTTTTTCAAAACATTTTACAAAAATTTTGTACTATTTACATAATTTTGATATGAAAATATTTACAAGCTTTTTACACAAAAGATTTTTACAAACATTTTTACAAAAATAATTTTGTACATAGCTATGTATGTGTAATAAAAGAATTTTATTTACAAGGAAATTTTTTTTAATTTTTATGGATTTTAAGGTTTTTAGCCATTTTATTTATTAACACACTCACACAAAGTACGAGTTATGGCTAAAGTATATATGAAATATATGCGACACCCCCTATACTTAGCTCGAACGATGTCCTCAGAGTGAATCTAGAGCGATGAAGAAGACATAACTCGTGCTTAGTATAGGGAAGTGAAAAGAAAGGCTATATGCAAAGACGAATGAAAGAAATAGAAATGAAAGAGAATCTCGGGGGTTTCCCCATATATTTAGGATCAAGTAATCCTAAGTATAGCAGGCTCTACACAAAGGGAAATCCGAGTGAAGAATGTACAGGGTCTACCTCCCCTATACTTAGGGTAAAATATCCCTAAGTATAGGCAGCAAAACAGAGGTAGAAATGAATCAAAAGAAACTCAAAAGTCTCGCACCCCCCATACTTAGGGTAAAGTGCACCCTAAGTATAGCATAATCAAAGATGCAAATGGGGTGTTGGACTGAAGAATAGTGTGATATGGACAACTGGATCTATACAAGTCAGGAGAACAGTGATAATCAGGTTTGAGATGCAATAGATATGAGTCAAGAGACCACATCTCACGCAAAGTGAATAGGCGCAACGTCAACGACCAGCGGCTCATGATCTAGATATGGTTTGAGCCGCTGCCCGTTAACACGAAAGGTACTCTCAGAAGACAACTCAGATATATCAATACTCCCAATGTCGTGTACTTTTCTGACCAGATAGGGTCCCTTCTATTTGCTCTGTAGCTTCCTTGGAAACAATCTCAATCTGGCATCGAACAACAATACCCGTTGTCCTGGCTCAATCTGCTTGTGGCTGATATGAGAATCATGACACTCCTTCACTATCTCATTGTACTGAAGGCTGCTTGAAAAAGCTATATCACGAAGCTCCTCCAGGGCTGCTAACTCTGCCCTCCTCTGATCTCCTACACTCACTAGATCCATAAGAATATCTGTGACTGCCCAAAGTGACCTATGTCTAAGCTCAACAGGTAAATGACAAGGCTTGCCATAAACGAGGCGAAAGGGAGATGTACCCAAAGGCGTCTTGAAGGACGTCTGATATGCCTACAAGACTAAGTCCAAAAGCTGTGACCAATCCTTTCGGTCAGGGCAGAAAACCTTCTGCAATATAGTCTTGATCTCCCTGTTTGACACTTCAGCAAGACATTGGTCTGAGGATGATACGGTGTGGCTACTCGATGGTCTATGCTGAACTCACTAGCAAGGTCCTTTACCTTGTCGTTGACGAAATGAGACCCCCCATCAGATATCAAAACTCTAGGTACCCCAAACCGTGAAATGATATTCTTCCTCAAAAATCTGCATACAGTCCTAGCATCTGCGGTTCGGACGGGGATGGCCTCAACCCAACGACTCACATAATCAACGGCCAATAGAATGTACTCGTATCCCTGACTCTTAGGGAATGGACCCATGAAATCGATTCCCCATGTGTCAAAAACCTCACAGAAGTGAATGGGATGCATCGACATCATATCCCGCTGTCCACAAGTGCCCATCCTCTGACAGCCAGTACACCTCTTCACGAACTCATCAGAGTCCTTAAAGAGAGTAGGCCACCATAGGCTGGATTGGAGCACTTTCTGTGCCGTTCTCCTCCCAGAGTGATGTCCTCCTGCCTCAAGCTTGTGGCAGTAAGTGAGGACGCTGTGGTACTCCTTCTGAGGAATGCATCTATGCTACACGCTATCCCCTCCTTTATGATAAAGGACGGGATCCTCCCAATGGTAGAACTTGGCCTTCGCGAGGAAGGTCTTAAGTCGTTGTCTGGGCCAATCTTGTGGAACTTTCTTGACAATAAGATAGTTCACAATATCAGAGTACCATGGGAGAGAGGCGATAGCGAGGATCGCCTCATCTGGGAAGGTCTCACAAATAGGCTCAGTCTGCTCAGAATCCTCAAGAAACTCCAATCGGGAGAGATGATCCGCAACCACATTCTTGACTCCAGGCTTGTCCTTAATCTCTATGCCAAACTCCTGGAGTAGAAGGATCCATCTGGTCAATCTGGCTTTGGCATCCTTCTTTGCCATGAGGAACCTGATGGCGGTATGATCCGTGAAGATGGTCACTCTAGATCCAATGATGTAAGATCTAAACTTATCTAGGGAGAAAACTACGGCTAGCATCTCGTTCTCAGTGACGGTGTAGTTCCGTTGAGAGGTATCCAAAGTTCGGCTAGCGTAGTAAATAGCAAAGGGGATTCCATCCCTCCTCTGTCCCAGCACAGCCCTACGGCAAAATCGGAGGCATCCGTCATGATCTCGAATGGGAGAGACCAATCAGGCGGCTGGAGGACAGGAGCCTCTACAACTAGACTCTTGAGAGTCTCAAATGATGCTAGACACTTATCATCAACAATGAACTCGATGTCTTTCATCAGTAGATCAGTCAACGGTTGGGCAATCCTGCTGAAATCATGAATGAATCGTCGGTAGAAACCGACGTGCTCCAGAAAATATCGTAACTGCCGCAAGTTGGACGGTAGACTGAGTTTCCTAATGATATCCACCTTTGGCCGGATCAACCTCCATGCCCCTGTTGGAGATGATATGGCCAAGCACCGTCTCTTGAGTCACAATGAAGTGACTCTTTTCCCAAGAAAGCACCAGGTGAACCACAATACATCGCTGGAGGACGTGGTCTAGGCAGTCAAGATAAGAATCGAATCCGTCGCCGTAGACCGAAATGTCGTCCATGAAGACCTCCAAGCACTCCCCCACCATGTCCGAAAAGATGGACAACATGCACCTATGGAATGTCGTTGGAGCGTTGCACAATCCAAAGGGCATCCGTATGAAAGCATATGTCCCAAAGGGACAGGTGAAGGTAGTCTTGTCCTGGTCTTTGGGTGCAATGGCCACCTGATTGTATCTGGAATATCCGTCCAAGAAACAGTAATGGCTCTTCCCGGCTAGCCTCTCTATAATCTGATCAATAAAAGGCAGCGGGAAATGATCCTTCTACTACAAGAAAGAGTAGAACATGCGACGGTCAACATCCGTCGCTAAAGATAACATAACTGTCCCCTCTGATCAATGGGGACGGTCATAAGACCGTCTCCAAAGGTCGCATCCCATTTGGTATACGCGACGGTATTACAAACCGTCCCCAATACCCACACATAGGGGACGGTCAGGATCGTCCCTAAAAGTCTGGCATAGGGGACGGGCGTGACCGTCCCTTAAAGGATTTTATTGGGGACGGTCTTAAAGTCAGTCAGGGGGGACGGTCATGACCGTCCCAAAAGAGAGAAAGTGAAGACGGTCATAACCGTCTCTAAGAACGAAGGGGACGGTCGCAATGACCGTCCCCTTTGTTCATCTGCTAACAAAAAAATTTCCATTGCCCCCTATTTGATCCTCATTTTGCCCTGTTACAAAAAATCTGTCTTCATAATAAATTTTACGATCACCAGACAAAAAAATGCAATCCACATTCATAAAGTCCTCGTCCAACAACATATGCATTCAAAATACTACAGTATCCTACAATAATTGTTCAAAATAGTTATACAATATACTAAAGTATCCTACAAACTAAGTAAGCTATCCTAGTCGTCGTCCTCATCCTCCTCCTCGTCGTCGTCATCAGCATCATCTTCTTCTTCGCCATCATCGTCGTCGCCTAGCCTCGCAGCGGTATTATCATCATCTGTTGGGTGGCTAGTCGACGCTCCACCTTGATGTGCCTGCATGAATGCATTGAAAATCGCCATTTGTTGGCGCAAATCCTGAATCTCCATATTCATGCTAGACACCTGACTCTCTAGTTCCCTCTCCCTTTGTGTCTTCTGAGAGGTCGAGCCGGTCCCTACTCCATACCAATTCCGTATGGTGGCACCATGACCACCACAACGGACGCGTCCCTGATGCTCTGGACCGGTCGCCTGGAGGAAGGCCGCATCAGGAGTAAGAGGTGGATGACTCGTTCCGGTGTGGTCTACAGAGCCAGTGGTTGTGAGCCTGACCATCTCCTCCTACAAATTTATTTAAGTAAGTTCAAATTCATTTAATTTGTAAAAAAGATGCAAATATATATGTTATGAATAACTTACATGAATTGGACCATAGGCAGGATCCACCCAATGAACTTCCCCGCCCATATCGCGGCTCTTAGACTTCTCGAACACTTCCATTCGGCTGGGCACTCTATCGTTCTCCACTTCCTAATGTGAAAAGATTAGTAAACTTAGGATACCATTTTAATACATATATAATAGTTACAATTTTATCACTAATAATAAAGTAGATTACTTACAAAGTCATCCTATAACATGTTGTTTAATCTAAATCAAGTTTCATCCTATAACATGTTTCTCTATACAATGTATTCCTATTATTAGAGATTTCATCCTATTATACAACAAGCTATTACATTAAACAACAAGATATTACATTAAACAACATGTATCTCTAAATCTCTATGTTTTATCATAAACAACAAGATATTTCATCATAACATGAGGAAAAACATATTACATTAAACAAATCTAGCAACCCTAACCTAACAACAAAAAAACCCATTCACATGGGGAATAACATCCCAAATCAGAATATCAAGCAAAATAAACAAGAATAAACACAAAGGAGTGTTACTATATACCAGAAAATAAGATTGAGGACGACCGGAACCACGAAGAGGGCGGAGGGGCGACGTTGGGCGGTGTTTTTGGGAGAGGGAAAAGTGAGGAAGAACGAAGGTCAAAGGGGTTTTTTTCGATCTAACCAATGGGGACGGTCGTAACAACCGTCCCCATTGGAGACGATCGACGACGGTTCACTTAAGACCGTCCCCTTTGGTTGGCAAAGGGGACGGTCTCCGGTGACCGTCCCCTTTGGTCAGGCCACTGACCTAATGTGACGCCAACAGAAGTGTTATGGGGACGGTCAGAACCGTCCCCAAAGGACCTCTCAGGGCAGAGGAGATGGTCCTTGGTGACCGTCCCCTCTGTTCAGCCACTTAAGTATGAACGGCCGGAGGCGACGCCAACAGAGGCGTATTGGGGACGGTCGAAACCGTCCCCAAAGGACCTGCTAGAGCAGAGGGGACGGTCCATCGTGACCGTCCCCTCTGGTCTCCCTTTAAGGAAAAAAACCGGAGGCGACGTCAACAGAGCGGTATTGGGGACGGTCAGAACCGTCCTCAAAAGACCTGCCAGGGCAGAGGGGACGGTCACCATGGACCGTCCCCTCTGGTCGCTCACTTAGGATATAAGACCGGAGGCGACGCCAACAGAGGCGTATAGGGGACGGTCAAGACCGTCCCCAATGGGTCCCCTAGGCAGAGGGGACGGTCGTACTGACCGTCCCTATTAAGCTATTACAAAAGGGGACGCCAGCTCGCAGAGCGTCTCCTGATATTAAGTATTGGGGACGGTTTTGTCATGACCGTCCCTAAAGGCTTTCATTAGGGACGGTCATGCTATGACCGTCGCCAGTTGTCGTCTCCAAAGCTGGAACTTCCTGTAGTAATTCAATCGTCTGTAGTCCACACATATCCGCCAAAAAGTGGGTATCCGTGTAGCGATCTCCTCTCCAGACTCACTGACAACTGTGGTGATGCCCGTCTTCTTAGGCACCACATGCAATGGACTAACACACTTGGACTCGGAGATTAGGTAGATAAAATCAGCGCTCCACCATTTCGAGATCTCCTTCATGACAACATCTCGAAGGTTTGGGTTCAGCTACCGCTGGAACTCACGCGACGGCTTCGTGTCCTCCTCGAGATAGAAATGGTAGGAGCACAGGGCCAGACTTATCCCCTGGAGATCGGCTACGCTCCATCCAATCGCCTTGCGGTTCTTTTTAAGAACCCCCATCAGACGGGATTCCCACTCTCCAGTCAAATCTGCTGAGATAATGACTTGGTACATCTCATGCTCACCCGCAAGGAACCTATACTTCAGCTATGATGGTAACGGCTTCAGCTCTGGATAACTCGGTGCTGGCGTATCTGGCCTCTGAAAAGTCCGAGTGAATGCGACCAAATCAGCATGGGAGAACGAGAACTCTCACTCACAATCTGAATCCGGTGAAGGCTGCTCTGTTGATATCTCTCTGCTCTGTGCGGGATTAGTCTCCACCCTAGATGTAGGCTCTGTGGAAGTCAGACACGGTATCAAATCATCAAACTCTGCGTAGTCGAAATCTGACTCCGAGGGATCAGTATCAGAATCACAAGAGAAATAAGCTTCACGATCGGAAACCGGCTCTGCTGCCTGAGATGTATCCTGGACTAGGGATGCACTCTCCAAGCTCTCCTCTGCTGGCATCTGTGCATCAGCGAACTCTGAAGGTGAGAGGATGACTGGATCTGCCTAAACTACCTCATTGTCTGTAATCATAAAATCGCAGTCCTGGTGGATGTCTCGCCATGCCTATGTCATCTGCTCTGAATCTGATGGTGGCTCGGAGCAAGCTGAATCTCTGGCTCTAGTCTCCTCGATCGTCTCTATTTGTATACTCTCGCTCTCGACACGAAAGTATACCTTTCCACTATCATGATCGGACACTGCCTTGGCTGTGGCCAAGAACGGGCATCCTAAAATGATGGGGGTATCGGTCACGGACTCAGGGATATCCATGTCCAACACTACGAAGTCCACGGGGAATTTCAAGCCCTGAATTGTGACGACAACATCCTTCAGCAACCCCTTCGGTCTCTTGACATATCGATCAGCAAACTGAAGGACCGTCCTGCTCTGTCGTAGAGGGCATGGCTGGAAGCGGTCAAGCAAGGCTGCTGGAAGTAGGTTGATCGAAGACCCGCTGTCTAATAGAGTACGATTGAACCTCTGCTCCTGAATATGGCATCTGACATACGAGGCTCCTGCGTCTGGCCTCTTGGCTGGCAGACGGTTTTGGATCGCAAAGCAAGTGGCGCGAGTGAGCACATGGATCTCTGACTGGTGGTTCCGCCTCTTCCTCCAAACTGTGGTCCTGTCTCTGAGTGATCTCTGGAAGAGAGGTATGTGCTCCAAGGTGTCTTGTAGAGTCAGTTGTATCTAAAATCATTCCATCATGTGCTGGTTGAACTCTAACTGATGGGACTTTTTTGGTCTTTTTTGGGCCCCTTAGCCAAGCGGAGTGCTTGGGGAAAGGGGACGGCTGGGTCCTTCTCAGATGAAGGACTAGGATCGGGTCTGGGCTGCTCAAGCACGGTAGAATCCACACATACATCATCAATCAACACAGGTGGATCGGAAAATAACAAACCCTTTCCTTTATTTGCAGAAATATCCTGAGGTACATGAATAGCAGGGAAAATAAAAAAACTAGCAGTAGAACTGGAAATGGTGGCCGCAGCACCACCCTCGGCATCTGGACTCACAGTATCAGCACCGCGCTCTGGCTCGGCAAGTGGTCTGCTAGCATTAGTACCACCTCCTCCATCTGGTGAAACGACAGCCTCAATATCGTCGGCTGGATCAACATCCGTAGTTGCGTCAGCACCCCCGTCATCGTCATGCTCATGAGCGGCATTAGCACCGCTCTCCTCCTCGTCTAGCGCTCCTGAAGTGGCGTGGGGTCGTCGCTCAAACGAGGCACCGCCTGCTGGCATCCTACCGCTCCTCAGTGTGACAAAATCGATATCAAACATATATGCAGTAATATCTCCAAGGGAATCACTAGGAGTGGTGGTCTCTGTGAACTCTACCTGCTCAGACTTCCTCTTGAGGCTGTTCGGATTAGACTCGATCTAGGTAGGAATGGTGGCCTTCCCTCTCATAATCTCCCCCATCTCCTGTCGAAACTCGTCCATCTCCCATCGGAAGGTGGCCTGCTGCTCGGTCATGAGGCGGGCTAACTCATCAAGTGCGAGGTTCTCATAGGTCGACCCATGAGAACCCGACGGGTGACCTCGCTGGTAATGAGACTGCTGCTGCTGGTGAGGGTAAGAGGGGTACTGGGGATGATAATGCTGCTGAGGTTGTTGCTGCCTCCAAGACTGTCCTTGCTGATAGGGACGAGGACCATACTGCTCTCTGTTGTGGGATGGTTGTTGGTGTACTAGGAACTAGGGGCTGCTACTGGTGATCTTGCTGTTGGCCGTACTGGCCACCCTGAACTATAGGCTGCTGGGAACTGGTGCCTCCGGCCGATCAGCGGAATCCGGGATGGTCTCTTCTGATACCGATCTGGGGTCGGTCATACCATATCCTGTTGACATCCATCAACGGCTCCTGCTCGTAGGTGGGTGGGGGAAGTACTGCCAGGGGCTGGTCCAGCTGATACACCACCATCTAGATGTCCTGAGATAGTGGCGATTGGGCATACTGCTGCTGCTGCGGCTGGTAGGCTCCGCATGAACATGGTGAACATGTCGGTACTGGGCGGAGGGCTGGGTCGAACTGCTGCTGCTGCCGGTGTCTGCCCGTGACCTGAGAGTGGCTGAGAAGCCGTTTGTGCCTCCTGGAGATACATGATATGTGTCTTCAGGTCACTCAGCGTCTGTGCCATCTGATCGATCTGCGTCATGCCCTGGTACTGCTTCTTCTCAATCAACTCGATTCGGTCCAGCTTCTCACTGATGATACCCATGTTAGCGGCCGTCGACTCGGCTTGTGCTGCTGCCGCTGACGAAGTAGAAGGACCATCATCGACTCGTGCGATCCTTTGAAACTGCACGGCATGTGGGGGCATCCTTGCGTGTAGAGTCGGGTCTGGGACATCACTGTATAGTTCTCGGCCATCTCCTCATAGATGGCCCAGACTTGATCCTCATCCTTGGTGAAGTAGGAACCGTCACATGATGCATTGACCAACCCCTGCAGCTCTGGTGTAAGCCCGCAAAAGAATCTCTGAACTAGGTTCGGCTTCGAGATGTCATGGTGCGGGCATCTGTCGGTAAGCTCTCGAAACCTCTCCCATGCCTCATGGAATTGCTTGTTGGGGAGCATGGAGAAGTTATTGATCAATACCCTCGCTGCATTCGTCCGCCGAGTGGATAGTACTTGTTTAAGTACTCGATTTTATCTTGTCTTTTTTATTTTGATGATAAAATAATCTAACATAGTGATTAAGCAAGCTGTTGGGAATCTAATGCTCCTAGGAGACTGTCCCGATCCCGAACTAGATCTTTCCCAGCCAGTACAAGCTGCAGATCGTTTACCGGCTACCCGATCGGCTCGCTCTGTTAATGATATCGCGGCCCGTTTTACCGGAAACCAGAGCGATCCTCACTGGAGAACGACTAGCCCAGAAGCAGTAGTCTGAAGAGGGGTCATATATGGCTCTACCTAAGGTGCAGGTCACTCTCTAGCCCAATCAAACCATCCAAAGTGGGGGATACTGTCCCAATACAAGATTTTTTTTGGTGATGTGATTTTTAGGTCCAATTTGCTTTAACAGTCCCAATTTTATGGTTTTTCTTTTTTTTTTATATATATTTTTCAAATAAAACAAACACCTAACGAATTTTTCGGTTCTCCTGATTTTGTTAAGTCCAGAAAATAGGGGGAGAAGACGAAAAAGCCGATGCGCGGTCAAATACGATGATGCATGCAGAGTAAGAGATGCGTACCTGACTCCAGCAGTCTACATGCAGGGTGATCCATGCATAAAAGTAAAGACAGTAATAAAACTACCTATATGATGCAGCGAAGAAGACGGCCTTAACATGAATTTCTACACGGAGAGAACGATAGGTAACGGGTCAACGGGAGGGGTCGGAGTCCGGTCTCTGATGCCGATCGGTGTCCGCCACAACGGATCCTGCCAGCACTGTATACGGCCTCTAGCAGCATGTGACCCCTCGCGTGACCAGGTTAGCTTTTTCTTATTAATTATTAATTAGGTCCAACTAGATGGTCTATAGGAACGGGCAATCTAATTAGGCTAGGATCCTAATTAATTACGTCGCAAGCACATAAATTCCTAAGCTAAGGCCAAATCTCGGGAAACAAAATAAAAAGAAAAGCCGTAAAAATCAAAACTGCGAAAAACTCGATGGGGTCCCCCGAGCACACCGGTGCTCGACGAAACAGACCCCGGCAATCCACAAGTCTGAAAGAGTCTCTGAGTGTCCTGTATTATTACAATAACAAGTCTGGCTGAAAAGTAAACTACTCTAAGCTAATCTATCCTCTCCTCTCTCCTACTCAACTCCTCGCGCTCTCCTGTGGCTCCATACAAAAGGGAGCCACCTCCGGCTTCCGTGGTTGCTTCGGCTATCTGAAGAAAGCCGCCTCGGTCCTCGGGCCCTCGCAAGAAAGTGAAACAGAAGAGTATCAGACACAGTTATTATAATAATGCAAAGAAAAATAAGATAAAATAAAATGACAAATATATGCAAAAATAAAAATAAAAACAAAGATAAACACAAAAACAAAAACAAATAAAATAAAAGAAAAAGAAAACAAAAACAAAATAAAAATAAATAAAAAAGCTGCGAAAACCACGAAAGAAACGAAAAGCTGCGGAAATAGCCGCGAACGAAAACCGAAAACAAAAATGACTACTAAGCCGTGCTCCCCGGCAACGGCGCCATTCTGCTAACCGAAAAATCCACCAAGATCCGGGTAAAGGTAAAACTACGGGTCGTTGCAACCCGAATCTCGAAGATCGATCAACAAGAAAATACAAGACCACCAAAATAAAATAATCAGTCAAAAAGTCGAATAGTGGTCTCGCTATTTATTTAACATGGTATAGCAACCAGGGTCGAACTCAAGGAGCACGGGTTGGGCAAATAGGCCTACGAAGTAGTCAAAAAATAAAATAAAGTAAATAAAATATTTTTGGTGGATTTTATGGATTTTTAATTTTTTTGTTATTTTTAATAATGAGGACAATATAGAAAAAGGCAAAAATGACACAATCAACAAATTATTTAATGCCACAAAAAAAGGTCAAAAATTCCAATAAAAATATTTTTGGGTTTTATAATTTTTAAGTGTTTTTGGTAACTTTCTTAGATTTTTATTTTTTTTTTAATTTTATAAAAAATGAAAGAAGGCAAAAAACTGAAATCAATGTGCAACCAGATTTGAAAGACTATTCAAAAATATGAAATAGTCTCTAAAAATCTAAAGACAATTTTTTATAAAAACTACAAATAAAAACTAAGCTACATGAAAAGAAATTGTATTTTTTTGAACTTTTTAGAATTTTTAATAATTTTTATTAGAGTTTTAGAGTTTTTTTTTACTTTTTAAGGGTTTTATAAATCCAAATCAAGCAAAAATCAAACTGAAGCAAGAAGACAACCAAACTAACAGTAAATAATTTTTTTTTAATTTTTGGAGGGTTTTTTATTTTTAATTGATTTTATAATTCAAACAATATTAAAAATAAGGGTTTTGAATTTTTAAAAATAGAAAAACAACTAAAAAATGTCCTAAAAAAATAGTGAAATTTTTACGCAATGACAGGGGCTACGTATCCAAATTTCACAAGATTTGGAGTTTATTTGATATTTTATTTGACCAATAAAAATGGCACAATACATAGGGACCAAAGTGCAAATAATGAAAACCTTTCAGCCAAACAATAACATGCACAATAAATTCGGGACTGAAACTGCAAAAATCCCAAATAAGCACGCGGATAGCACGCGATTCACACACAGAGGGGTATATATGTAATTCCTATTTATAAAGATCCAAATGGTAACAACAATAAAGTGCATGGGAAACTATGTAAATAACCCACAAATCACGTGTCGACACACGTGCTCATCATTCACAGGGACTAAAATGCAATATCTCAAAACACTAGGGTCAAAAGTGCAATTATTCCAAAATAAAAACAACTACTATAAATATTTACAGGACTAAACTATAAATGCGAAAGGAAGAGGGGCCTAAGTGATATTTACCCCTTTATTACAATCCGATGGCTAGCAGGGGGTCTTCGAAAGATCGGACAACTGAGATGCGCTGATGCCCCTTCGCTGATCTACGGCTCGGATCTGATCCTCAGATGGATCGGCGGTCGGGAACCTCCCTCAGATGGATGGATGAGATCTAATCTGGCACGAAGGGGGCTCGATCGACGTTGATGGAGGATCCTGGAAGATCTGAATGCCGACGAGCTTCGTTCGGCTACTATGCGCGCTAAGGAGGTCCTCCGAGGCTGCTGAGATGGGGGAATTGGAGTTGGAAGCAATCCGCAGCTGGTGGGGGTCTTCGATGAGGCCGGGAGCCACCGGGGTGCTCCGGCGACGTCGGGGACCTGGGACACCTTTTCCTGGGTACTTGAATCTCCAGATGAGGCTCTTAAGCCTGGAAACCTGCACAAGAAGCAAGAGGGGTCGAGGGCAAACTGCCTCGACCCATTAGCGGGCGAAATGGGTGCGTGGGTGAGGCACGGCGTGGGTCTCCGGCGAGCGGCGGCGGAGGAGACCCGAGCTTCCGGTTTCTGGGCGAACCAGGATGATCGGAGGGGTGAAGAATGTTCGGAGAGGACTCGTGAAGGTGTTGGTGTGGTCGAATGGTCGAACGGATGAATGGATGATCGGGAATCGGCCGGCGAAGGCTAGCAGCGCAAAACCTAAGAATCAAAAATCAAACTACGCTACGGGGTATCAAGGTCACCTGATGATCGAGGTCGTCTGTGGGGGAGGTCAGCTACCTCCTGGGATCCTCGCCTCAATGAAGCGACGCCTGCAGAGGCTCGAGCTCGCCGATGGCGGAGCACGACGACGTGGGTCGCCGGACCTGGGGTAGGGCGCCTCTTTCCTCTCTACAACACCTCCTCGAGCTTGATGTCACTCAAGGCAAGAAGGTGGAGGTCCTGGGAGTCAAAGACGGTGGCCGAAGGTGCGGAAAAATGTGGCTGGAGGTGACGCTATATAGGAGTGAAGGTCCGGGAAGATGGGAATCTGGAACGCATCGCGAGGCTCAGATACCTAGATGGTGGCGGGCGTGAATCACGGATCAAGGAGCTACAATCGGAGCCCGAGGATTGGGCGAATGAATGGCGGATCACGTCAGGAAAATATGGAGAAATCAGGTCGGTGACGTGGATACGCGGAAAGGTGGTCCTGGGGGGGGGGGGGAGTTGACCGGGGGTCAACATTCCCCGTGGACCAATGAGAATGCGCCATTTCATAATTATTTGGAAATTAAATTAAAAATAGTAAATGACTTTATTTCAAAATATTTTCAAAATAAAAAATATTTATTTATTTTCAAAGTATTTTTAGTGATTTTTATTTATTTTTTTTAAAAATAAATTATGTATATACATTATATATTATTATATACAGGTATAAATACCTATGTATTTTTTTATTTTTATTTTTATTATTTTTGTACAATTATCCCAATTTTATATTTTATTTATTTACAACATAAATTTTGGGATATAAAATAATTTTTATTTGATTTTTATTATTTATTTATAAGGGTAAAATAAATAGGTCTTTTATTCTTATATACATGGTATATGTACACTGAAGAGAGAGAATTTACTTTCTTTTTATTTTTATTTAATTTTTCCGATTTTTATTTTATTTTTAAAATTATATACAAATCAATAAGAACTCATTTTTATTTTTGTTTATAAAAATAAAATATATACACAAGGGGGAAGTTGTACACAAAATTGAGCAGCCCTATCTCTCTCTACTTATTTTATTTGGCGATCAGACCCATATTGGGTCCTCTCTTGGGTTTAGGCCACTCAATATTTATTCTAAATATTTCTTTCTTTTTCTTTATTTCTTTATTCTTTTATTTTTGCACAAAAATATGCTAATTATTGTTATTTACACAAAGCATGTTGTTTGACAATTTATTGTATTTACAAACATATACATGGTGTTTTGCAAAGATTTTTAGCTAAAATAAAAAAATAAAGAGTGATGAATGAGGATTCATCAACATTTATCTTTGTTTTTTTATGTTTTTGAGGTCTATGAGAAACTAGATCCCTATGATGCATGCTACATTAGTGATTTTTTTGTCTCTAGGTCTTCTATATTTTCCTTGAAAAGATTTTTGGGATTTCTTCAAGGCCGAGGAATTCTCGAGCTTGGTGTACTTCAAAAGCTTAGGTGACTTCCTTAACATGGGAGTCACCGCTCAGTATGCTCGATGCACGACTAATGTGCTTCGCTCGTCCATCGTGGTTCTTTAGGTGCCCCTTTGCAAGCAGAGGTATACCATCGGCAATGATATGCCTTCATGCCACATTTATTTATGTTGGTTTCTCTTATCTTACTGAGGAACATACTTTTGCGAGGGATTTTTTATCCCTCGTTATTTTCCCCCCGCTATTCAAGTCGCTTGTGTCGTTGATTGGGAGAGTATTGGAAGGTTATGTGTTGAACATGCAATTATCTTATCGTGCATTGTCCTCACTCTATCACAAGTATAGCAATGGCTAGAGGAGTATTTGGATTGATGTTATATGTTGGATTTACCGGACTATTTTTGTCGTGGTCACTAGTGAGTTCTTCAGTCGCATACACACGTTATGATGGGTCAGATCGACCTATTGACCCGACAATGATGGGCCGGGATGGTTTATGATTGAACGGATCGGATACCCGTCCCGTGAACACCTATGACGTTAGCCAAGGGTGGTTTGGGGATTACAATTTCATACTTGTGAGATTTTAAAGGCATTGTAATTGTTTTTCAAAAAAACTTGCTACATTGTCATTTCTTAGAAGATACCTCAATTAACAATGGGCGTTATTTTTCCCTTGAGAAGTTGGCGTGGGTTATAAAATTTAGTTTGTGTAGATGGTCAATTAGTTGGTTGCTTTGGTGATTACTATTGGTGGTTGGTGATTGGTTAATTACCAGTGGTCGTTTATTGGTTATTAAGCGATTGTCTCGATGTCAACTTTTGCTCGATGTGGTTTCTATATTCAAACAATTGATTAAATACTGATGTTTTCTCGAGCAACTGGTCAATTACCAACGGTCACCCTCAACTACCAACTCGTCAATTATCATAACTTGACTAACGGTTACAACTGCTCAACTACCAACGACCGCTATGTTTGAGTAACATTTTCTTCAGCAACAGGGGTTCATTTGGTTGCAGGGTTGGGCATGGTTGGATTGGGTTGAGGTACTATTCATAGGGATACCCCCTCCTCATAGTTTACTATTCACCCAGCCCAACCCAACCCAACCCAATCCAACCCTGCCCAACCCTGCAACCAAATGAACCCTTAACAATTGACACCTCTGTGCTTAATCCACTTTACTAAAATTTTTTCAGCAAACCTCAGTCAACTACCATTTTAATTGTTGTTTGACAAGAAACATCATAGTAGGAGTAAAGAAAGATGAGTTTGGAGTTGTGCATTAGAGATCAAACATCTATTGTAGTAAATATTCCTTTATTTATATATCTGGATTAGCGGACTATAATCCAAACACCGCGTGCTACAAACATGAAAGTAGACTATTTAAGAGGAATGTGTAGTTATCGAATTCCAAACTAAATCGTACTCTGATGAATAGACTCAGACTAGATTTCATGTTTAATGGATTGGAGTGGATTTAAAAAAATTGATTCACTAAAATAGGATAGGACAAGCATTAAGTTAGAAACAAATCCTATCCTATGATGCATCCTATTAGTTTACCAAATAGTGGATGGAATATATATATATATATATATATATATATATATATATATAACTTTCATATTTTTTTCCTTTCTTAAAACTATTTCCATTGTAGTTAATTTCTAAATGTTAGCCATTAATATTGAATATTGGTATGAGTAAGCATCTAGATCTTGTAGAGGTTGTTGCAATAATCATGCACGATTTGAAAGCTAGTAAATTCAAATAGTTTTTTATTTGCTTGTTAATTGATGTTGATGTATTTATTTATATATTATATAAAATTTTAGGTCTTATTTATTTGATTGAGAAGATATAAGGGTAACCATTAAAAATAAGAAATAAGAGAGTCTATTCTTGATTATTGTATGATTGTGGAATTTGTATCTTGAGGTTTAAGTTAAACATGTATATGTCATGCTGGCTATCATCTTATCGAGTGCTACATATCTCATTGTGGTTGAAGTTTTGGCAAACCGGCTTCATGAGGTTTTAGACTCCATTATGATGATTTCAAAGACTAAATCCATTCTTGACCGTCACATGATGGATGGAGTAGTCATTGCCTCGGAGATTTATTGTGGATTGGAAAGAAGGAAGACCAAGGGGATGCTTTGGAAAGTTGACTTTTATAAAGCATATGATTGTGAAAGCTGGAGTTTCATCCGGGCATCTCTTTCCTACCACAACTTCCTAGATGCATGGATTGCATGGATAAAAAGGGTTGTGTGTGTGGGTATAACCTCTTGCTCAGTTCTAGTGAATGGGCATCAAGAAAGTGGTTTTTTTCTGACATAGAGAGGAGTCCGACAGGGATGTTCTTTGTATCCTCCGCTCTTTTTTTGGTGGCAGACGTACTATTGCGAATGGGTTTGCGAGCGGTTGAATTGGACCTCTGTGTTGGTTATCAGTTGGATAACTTGTTTATTTCCATCCTATAGTATGCCAAAGAAATGATTTTTTTTCACAGAGGGGGGATCCCAGGAAGTAACGAGGATTGCTATGGTATTGGACCTTTTTGAGGAGATCTTTGGCCTCAAAATCAACTATGACAAGTCAATGTTTTTCCCTTTTTAATATGCTAGATGTGGAGGTGATGTTATATGGGATCTCTCTCAAATCCTAGAGGGGTGTCTTTCCAATCAACTATCTGGGACTACCAATAATTAGTGGGCATCTTTGGCATACATATTAGATGGCAACGGTGCGATGACTTGACAAAGACTTGCACACATGTGTGCTTCTTGCCTCCTACGCGGGTAGTGCATGTTCCTTCGGAAGACATAGTTATCCGCCATTACGACATTTTTCTTGTCATCAATGTTTCTCCCTATAGGGATCGATTGACCATTGCAGACCCAAATGTGGGTTCTTTTGGTCGAGGAGAGGGGACTCCATCGGGGTTCCCTTAGTTGGGTGGAGGACAGTTACACTCTTTGTGGATGATGGTGATCTATGTGTCGTGGATTTGGATATGATGAACAAGGCCTTCCTAACGAAGTGTATGACGTGTATCTAGGGCAATGTTTTGGACCATCAATGTTCGTTATTGCGGAAGATCTGTGGGATTTCAGAGGCTATCTCTTGGAGATCAGACCGGTGTATTGAAGAATTTTATATTCAGCATGCTTAAATTGGTTAATTAGGCTATGTCCCCCAAAGTTCATATGCATTTAATCATTAATATAGCATCATCAGCATTCGTACATGTGTAAATAATATTCGCATTTCACCATGCACAATTGCATAATATGTAAATTGGCCTAAAAAGAGCTAACTTCTCCTATTTTTAATTAATTCATCCTAACTCCGACTGACCTGAAACCACTCCCCTGTGTAGATATTACTAACAAGAATAAATAAAAAATAAAAAATACTAACTAAAATAAGTGTCAAATATTTGCAAAGCCTAATTTTCACATCTGACATACTAAAACGTGCATATCTTCCTCATACAGTGTTCGATTTTGGTCTACTCACTTTTAAAGTACTCCATTTTCAAATACCTTCAAAACAAGATCTTTTGTAAAATTCGAAGCTCATATGTGAATGTTGGGTTTTGGGCCTCTTTTTGCATATTTTATCTTTTTGCTATTTTTGACTTGAGTTTTTATGTACATAATTAACTCTTTTTATTTCTTCTACATTTGTGTTCTTAGATGAAAATTTTTTTAAAAGGTAAAAAATACAAATCTAGATCAAGACTGGAATCAAAGAAACTGACTGAGTCCAAGTAACCCTTGTGAGTCTGTACAGAAATCTCGTATTTCTTACTTATATTTTATTTCTCTATTTTCTTACTTATTAAAAATCCAAAAAAACAGATTAGTGTGTACTTAATTTTCATATATTTTATCATATTTTTTTATTTGTATCCATTTTTAAATCACTAAAAAATGCAAAACTCCAAAAAGTCGATTTTCTATACACATGGAGAACCACCAAAAATACCACTTTGTACAAATGACCTCTTTTGCTCCTAGATCTTCATAAAAGTTGTAGATCTCGTTGAGACGAACAACTTTCGTGAAGGAAATTTTTTGATGCAAGGTATCCTTCTATTTCTTTTCTATTTTTATTCCTCTTTTATTTTGAAAGTTTTTTGGGGGTGACATGTGGCAACCCCTGGGCGTGCCACGTGGCACCCCCATTCCACTCTCTCACCTCTCTCTCCCCATGTCAAGTGCTAGGCACGGGACTGCCCTCTCCAGAAGGTCACGTGCAAGGTACGTGACCCATCCCCCCTCCCCTTCCCAGCAGCGCCACTCCCGCTTCGCAACGGCCGCCTCGAGCCTCGCACCTTCGCCCGACAGTTGCGCCTCCTCTCTCTCACGTAACGCTCGTAGTTGCCCCCTCGCCATTACAACCCTCGACCATTCTCGCATCCTCTATAGATACACAAGGTCGATATTGCATTCTGGCATCCACCATTCTGCGAGCTTCAGGAAGAGAGAACAACGACGTGGGCCAGTGACAGCGCCACACTCCATTCTCCTTCAGCTCCGGTGACATCCAGTCACTCACGCGGCTGTCGTGAGCTTCCTAGCTCATCCGAGCTCAGCTTCATCAAGGTTGCGGGAAAAGACCCTCCTCCAGGTAGTGTGCCTCTTTCCCTTTCTTCCTCCCCTTCTCTTCTTTCTTCTTCACAATCGACATCCCTTCACCATCGCGTCGCCTCACTGCTTGTCGACCCTCGCGCATCTTTCCTTTGGTCGAGTCTACCATCGCCATCTCGTCTTCCTTGCACCAGGACATCTGCCACCTCCAACCCACTCGCACAACCTTCTTCTTCCTCATGGATCGCCCTCACCGCTGCCTTCTCTGCCCGACCCCGCTCGGCCACGCCATTCACAACCGAGCATCTTTGTCATCTCCTTGCATCGCTGCACCTCCGCCTGGTGCAGTCACAGCGCTTCTGCCTCCTCGGTCGTGTGTCGGCCAAGGCCTCCATTGCCGGGGCCTTGGCCCCACAGTTACCGACACCCTCGCCAGCCGAGCTTCTCTCGCCTCGCGCTCGCCACAACTTCGCCCTAGGCTGAGCTCAACTGCCCAGCTCCTCTGCCACCGCCTCACCCATCCAGCTGCACGCTGACGATTCCTAGCCACCATTGGATCAAGGATTGACCCTTGATCCAACGGCCTACGAGCAACCACGTCAACCGTCCGAAGCAAACCTCCATACCTCCATGCTCAGGTAGCCGAGCCTTGCATAGTGTGCCATGTGGAGGCCCGGGTTTGCACCTCAGCCTTCGCCCCCGAGCCTCTGCTTTGGAATCCTTGAGCCTCTATCTTCGCCCGGACCTCCAAGCGCACGTGCAACACAAGTGCGTAGGGGGGGTAAATTGCGTCCACACCCCTCTACTTCCAAAGAATTGCAAAAAGCCTCTCTCAGCACAGTCACGTGCCCCAGCGGGTTTTCCTTATTGCAGATAAGTCCTCTAGGGACGCAATTGAGATGAAAAGTTTATTTTTTCATTACATTTTAGTCCCTGCATCTTCATTTTAACATAACTTTTGCATTCGAACTCTGATTTCAGCATACAATATGTCATTTTGAACAGATATGAAGATGTTTATTGATGAGAGCTATTTACTAAATCTCTTGATATATCTTGCTAAATTCGAACAATGCATTATTTTAGCAAGAGGATTAATGATTCTGTAGAGTATGCAATGAAGAATGTTCGTTTTGCTAAGAATTTCTATTGATAATCTTTGAGGATCTAATCTTTGCAGGGGCTCGATTGTGGAATTTTATTTGATTAATTCCCTTATGACTATCTATGATTTTTAATTGAGGATCTAATCTTTACGGGCGAAATTAATCATTTTCCCTAACTTTTTATGTGATTAGAAATTGATTCATTTGAGAAGCTCGAGGATAATTCTTCTCACTTGATCTGAATATTTGCAAGATTATTAATTGTGTGATTAACCTTTTAGCCTGCAGCCTGGATTTCATTGATAAATATTTCTCAAATTTATCCTTTTGATCTGTGATTTAATTTCAAGGACATTGATTATTATTTTTTGGATTATAAATCATAAATCACATATCCTACACTCTATCATATGCTCTGTTTAAATTTTCTTCGCATTGCATCTCTCGTATCTTCATCATTTCATTGCATTACAATTTCTGACATAGAATTTAATCGAACAATTAATTAATTATTTAATTTAATTTAAAACTACGCAACTAAGAATTATTATTCCCTGTGTTCGACCTTGGTAGACCTGCCAAGTTAAAAATACTCTACAACGTTCAAAGATTGTAGTTTTTGACGAACCAAAATTGCCTCCTATACTAGACAATTATCAATTATGTGTCCTCTAATTTCTAGAGGGGGTTCTGCTACCTTCTATCTTGGTGTTGGGGATGCCTTTCGATTTTGGATGGATGATTGATGCGGTCATGGGGCTCTTTGTGATAGTTTTTCGAACTTGTTTGCTTTGGCAGTGAACCAACGTAGGCGAGCAGGTGAGGCATGGATTTATGGTGCTTGGTCACCTCGACTTCATGCGGAGCATTCAAAGAAGCATATGACAAATCTCTTAAGAATGAGGGAGTTACTCGTTCTGGTGAGGGGTCCCTTAGTCGGGAGGGACCATTGGACTTGAAGGGATGGTCAGTTTTCGATAAAGAAGGCATATAAGGTAGATTTGTTTTTTGATCATAGGATAGCAATGCCAATTTGGCATAGATTTGGACTTGGAAGATTCCTCGTCAGGTCAAGGTATTCATATGGTAGGGAGCAAATCATGACAACAACACGAAGGGTTAAGCTATTCGTTGGGCCTAATGATGTATGCCAATACTGCACGAAAAGTGTCGAGGATATTTACCACCTATTTTTTACTTGTTCAACATCGAGAGAGATCTGGGTGGAGCTTGCGCTCATCGGATCGATGCGGAGAATTCTCGATCCTTCTGGGATCCGGTGGGGACTTCAAGCAATTTGCAGTTTTCTATGACAATCCATGCATTGGCCAGATTGTGGCAATTTGGCTTGCGAGGAATGATGTAGTCTTTCGAGGAGTGAGAATGTATGTTGAGATTGTTCGTGAACATGCCAAGATCCTACTAGACTCTTGGTAGCTTGCTAACATAAAGTTTTTGGATGCTCGCCTTTACGGCATTGTATCCTTTTTCTTTTAAAAAATAGTTAAACATGTATATTATTGTAAATAAAGATAAATAAACAATATTATGACGAGAAAGATAGTTAATAAGTGGAAAATGAAGGAAAGCAAAGATTGTAATTATTTCTTGAAATCCATTGTATTTGTATTTGTGAGTTCATTTGGATATGTAAACATAGTTGTATTTACATTAACAAAGTTTTAAACCTTTCCTTTACCATTTTGATATAATTGCTATGAGACAAACACATTTACTATAATTGGTATGAAAAAAATATAAAGTCCTTCCAACTTCAATTAATGAAGGAAGAGAACTTACCCATTCCTTTGGAAAAAGAAGTTGGGCATAACGTTGTAACCACGCATAACTTGAGGAACCACAAAGTGACGAAACTTCAGTCTTGTTTTTGTAAATTGTTCTCATGCATTCAATAACCTGAACAATTAACAAATAAGGGGGTATAGGAATGTTATTGTTCATAATATTGGGTCATGTATACATCAACATCACGAGTTTAAACTCTTTGTGCCGTCGACTCGTAGCGAAGAAAATCAAGATGTTTTTTTTATTTGACCACGTAGTTGTCTTTTAAAGACCAAAGCGCCCCCACATAAATGTCTAACAAATTAAAATTGCCAAAAAAAGACCATTGACTGCTAAATTTCAAAAGAAAATATTTCTCCTACTTAAATTAGTTCCTAAAAAACCTGCCCAAGCCGGAATGACACATCAGCAACCACATAAGATTTCGGGTTGCTTAACAGATGGGTAATGCGTTGGAAGTTTGTCAATCTCATGCATGATGTGACATCTCTTTAACTACATCATCATGCGATGTTGGATTAAATTTGTTGTACTCATTATAGGTTGTGATATGCCTCTCAGAATTCGTCATTGTCAGTATTTTTCATGACAACCCTTCGCAGACATGCCATGTATTAGTTTGTTTTGATGATGGGTTTTTTTGGATCTACCATGACTTTATTCATTCTGGTGGTAGATCCTCCTTCACACTTGCCATAAGGTCATTCATTTTGATGGCGGGTCTTCCTCCAAACTCTCGTGTTGGTTTTTTGATTGAACGCCCCCTCCCTCAACCCGCCATTTGATCTACCACCGCTAATGCTACTTTCTTCTTCCTACCCGTCACCCTTACCACTGCACCACCACCTTCTCCATCCTCCCTACTGTTGCACTACCATCATGTATTAAGCGCCCCCCCCTCCCCCTTAAATTTTTAGATAACAAATATATATACTTAATTATGTCGTTATATATTTTTGAAAGCAAAAATAATCATAATCTTTTCTACGTATAATGCCCTCTTTATAATTTTTTAGAATAAAACACATACATGCCCCCTTTATTTCATTGGGGTAAAAAGTATCAATAATATTTTTCGATAGATAATATATCTTTTAAAATAAAATCTTTATTCAATAATAGTATATTTTACCTTGGATCATCCTATGTCGGATAATTTCTTAAATGAATCAACTTATAATGGTTCTCTTTCCTAATTATGTTATTGGATATTTATTTTTGTAGGTTCAAATTGTAGAACGGATCGATTTTCCATCGATCTCATTAACACTTACACAGATACATGGTTTAATCTATGATCATAGACATTCTTGATCGGTGCATTTTTTCATCGACACTAACACTTATGATTGTTGATAATAAAAAAGTACAGAATTATGTATTCTATATTTTTAATCCGCTAACATTTAGAACAAGTGTAGATTACGTTGTAATTAATTAAAACTCAAATATTGTACTAAAATATTTTCCTTTTTTTATATTTTAAAGGTGACATGTGAACTTTCGGCGGTCCTTTGGCAATCACTGAAACGTCGGCTTTGGAGTATTTTTTATGGGATTTTTATCCGATAAAACTTATAAACTTTTTAAATTACCTCTACGATCTTTTGCACTATGTAATTACCCCCATCGATCCTGTAAATTACCCTAAGAACCTCAACAAGCTTCAAACAGATTACCCGAAGGGTTCATGGGGTAAGTATTAGCAAGTTTACGGGATCGATGGGGGAATTAGATTGTTTCAAAAGTCGTGAAGGTAATTGGCAAAGTTTATAGGGTCTGCCGGGTAAAAATCCCTTTTTATTAAAGATTTTCATATCATGACCGCTAAAGAGAGGCAATTAGCCATGATATTGATTTTGGCATTATCATATTCTTATCTATTGTTAACTCTTAATGCGTATGTAGAAATGGATGTCTTGCAAATATTATAAGTCGCAAGCAATATTTTTTAATATGGATGCAAATATGGAATTGAATAATTAAAAATCAGAAAAGAACTTTTCACAAATGGACACAGATTATCATGTGGATATTACAAGTCGCAAGCAATATTCTTTGTAAATGTATGTATTTAGAATATATGTAAATGCAAAAGTTTCTACATACACATACAAATACATATTATTTAAGAAAAGTTTGCATGCTAATACACACGATTACGACTTTATAATTTTGCTATCTTGTTATTGATCTTTGTGCGTGCTTGTGTGTGTTATGATTCTATCAATAATTTGAATGATATTTAAATGTGTATTTTACATTTGAGTTTATATATGCCAATTATAGACGGTTCAATCACTTTTTCCTCGGTTTAATCCGATTCAAAAAAAATATGATGACGCCGTCATCCTGTTAAACCGATTTAATTCTATAGTCTAACCCGATTCAAATTTTCCGTTAAGATTTAGCCGTTCGGTTTAAAAACATTAGTCTCCACTAGTTGCTATTTATACCATGTGTTTTTTTACCATTATACCCCGTTCGAGATTCTGCAATTATACATTACCTTTTTTTTACAATTATACATTACATTTTTTACAATAACACTTGTGCTCATATATTCTTACGAAATTTACAATACCGCCTTTTTAATATTACACTTATGCGCCTATTTTATCTTAATGGAAGGTCAGCACTGTGAATCTTTTGTAAAAATAAGGAGGCACATGTGCTATTGCAAAACAGGTAAGGCATAACTATAGTCCCATAATCTCGGAGGGCATAAGTGTAAAAAAACCATATATAATTGGATACCTTAAGCTTCAGATTTGGCATTCTGCTGGATATAATTTAAATTAATCACACAAACACCAAATGAATGCTAAATTATTATAAACCACATAAAGATATGTTTTATAATGTTCCACTTCAGAAATTACTATGTTAGCTGCGACTATCGCTAGGTAGTAGGTAAGGATGTAAGTGTTCTTAGAAAAATTCTGAAGGGCACAAGCATAAAATTCCCAAGTAAATGTGATTTGAATGGTGGAATATCAAGGGTATTTGTATACATAATAATAAATCATATTTAATTGGAATTTGTGTCCTTCCGAGTTTTTCCAGCAACATTTTTTCGCCTAACTTTTTTACATTTACACTTGTGCCCCGGCATTATTACAAAGCTCATAGTCGTGCTAATTCCTTACTTTGTCCTCAACTTTTTTGCGACACTTGTGTCTCTGTATTCTTACAAATTTAGCGGTAATGCCTTTCCATTACTTCACTTGCTCCCCTATATTACACTAGCATAAGGGCAATACTGTGAACTTTGCAAGAATATAAGAGAACAAGTTTAATTACAGAAAAGTTCAAAGCATAGTATGAAAACTTGGAAGGGCACATGTGTAAGAATTTCTAGAAAAACATAGTTCCTGATAGGACTGTAAAAATTCTCATGTTCGACATTCGCTCAGATTCGGCTTGCTAAAAGTTCGATTCAAATTTGATTCGAAAATAAACGAACCGAACCTAAACGCGAGTTTGGGCTCGATTAAATCAATGAACCAAACATGAAAAATATAGGTTCGTTCAGGTTCGATTCGTTAAAAGTTTGATTATATCCGGAGCTTCATAATTTACATTGATAAAACAAATAAAAAATAGAGTTGGATGTTAGCTTTTACTTGGAAACGGTGTCTCAAAGATACCGAAAAGATGTGTGAAGACTATATCTATATATCAAGTTGAACACAAGAAGTACAATGATGATTTAAGAACTAAGGGGGCGTTTGGTTCAGAGGTTAATAGGCAGAGGGTAACTCACTCCAAAAAGTGGGTTATCTGCTGGAGAACATGTTTTTCTATTTTGGTGTTTGGATATAAGGTTTTATTGTTGAGAGAGTTTGATGTGATGTGATTGTGTTGAAGTTTGGAAAATTGATTTAGAAGTTGAGTATTTTATAATTTTTAGATGATAAGATAGTATACTATAATATTTTTGTTAGAATGGATGAAAGAGAAATAGGTGATTTTATATATTAAATGATAGAGAGTGGTTTTCGGATGGACTCATATGATAGAGAATAAAAAATAGATGACGAGGTCCGCGGGCTGGAAATAGGGATTTTGAGGGGAAATCCGTGGGTTTTCGGAGGGAAACCCAATAACCCAAGGGTAACCGTCAATGTAAACGCACCCAAAGGGCATGTTCGGTAGGAGAATAGCCCCAATAATAAGGGGTTATTCTTCCCCCCATCTCATGTATGATTATTCCCACCCTTTTTGGCTCGGATGTCACGCTCTCGCCTCTCCGGATGATGATTTGGGGAATGCTTATTCTCCTCCTCTCTCAATGGCCCCTTCCCTCCGCCATCTCCCCTCCTCCACCTGCTCGATGGCTTCTCCAACGGGTCCCTCCATTCTTGTTTTCTCGTGAGCTCTCTGATGTTGCTTATGCTTTTCCATGTCGTCCTTGCAAATGTGTGACCTTCGAATCTTGACTTGGAGCATCTTAGCATGCCTTCAATGGGGTTGATGGAGGTAGACGCCGCCTATTTATTATTTCCCACAAGCTTTGATGAGCATAAGCATTGTGTTGTATTCTCCTTGGCATCGGAAATGGAATCTAGTGTTTCTGTGAGTAGCAAAAATCTCTATAAAAAGGTTCTTTCAAAAAAATCTCTATAAAAGGGACCTTAGATCGATCTTCGACTGCACCTCACATACACTTGTTGAGCTCTTCCTGCTTTGTTGTTACATCCATATTTTTTCATCTTTGTGGGCTTATTAGATTGCAAGATAAAGTTGGAAATTTTGTTCTTTTAAGCTTGATTTCGTGGAGCCATGCCTTATTTTGTTTCATTTTCTTCGGTTCACTTGATTTATTGATTGATTAGATGCATGTTAAACCATCTGTTCTTGAGATTTATATCTCAGATTCATGTTTTGGAATTCCTTCATTGCTTCAAAATTTGATTTTGGGACTAGTTTCATCTTAGCTCTAAATTTTATTGTTAACCCTTCGATCTAAAAAAATCAATACATATGGTTGTTTCAGCTCAGATTTATTCCTTTCATATGCTTGTTCCAACATATATTCATGCCTATGATTTGTTTGTATGTTTCAGTGCCAATACATGCCCTTTTCACCATAGATTTAGACCTTTCATCAGCTTCTTTCAGCCGACATTTATACCTAGGGCTGGCTATTGAGCTACGGCTCGATGAGCCAGGCTCTGGCTCCGGCTCGGCTCGATAAGGGTTCGTGAGCTTGGCTCATTAAGCTATTGAGCCGAGCCCGAGCCGGATTTTTGGGCTCGATAGCTTATCGAGTCGAGCCCGAGCCGAGCTTTGCTCAGCTCGATAACTCAATAACGGGCTCGATAAGGAATATATATATATATATATATATATATATATATTCTATTTGTGAAACTACAATGATTTTTATTTTTATTTGTATTAGTTTTGCAACATTGTTAATGGTGGAATATGTGTTTATGTTGTTTATGTAACAACAATGTTGGGTGGCCTATGTTGTAGACTTGGATTTTCTACCTTTTATCTATGTTAATCTAGGTTATAGTTAGATATTTAGTATTTTTTACTTTTTAATTAACAAGCAGAATATTACAATATATATTATAAATTAACTTTTATATACAACTCGGATGGTGGCCTATTGGTAAAGTGGATGATCTTTAAAAAGGAGGTCTTGGGTTCGAGCCCATGCAAAACATTTTTCACCAAAAAACACATATTTCCTTAACGAGCATGAATAGGCTCGAGTCCAGATCAGGCTCGATAAGAGGCTCAGGCTCGATAAAGGGCTCGGCTCGTTAACCTCGATAGCCAGCCCTATTTATACCCATGATATGTTGGTATGCTTAATTTTCAATCCTGCCTTGTTTGAGGAGACATTTAGGTCTTTGATATGCTTGTTTCAGCAGAGATATATAGGTCTGATATGTTTGTGGCTTCTCCATCATTCCATAATTATTTCAGAAGATATTTATGACCTTGATCAGCTTCTGTCAGCTGAGACTTATGCATCTGATTTGTTAGTATGCTTCATGTTTCATTGGATTTATACCTCCGATATGTTTCAGATTTATGCAGCTGAGATTTATGCTTCATGATTTGTTGGATTCATTATGATTCATGATTCATTGGATTGGTTTGGATATACCTCTGATATCATGATATTATTGGATATACAAAGAAAGTAAGTAGAGGAGGCTTTGAAATTTATGAGACCTGGGAAAGGTATATGACCGGATGACATCCCTATAAAAGTATGGAGAGTTTTAGGTGAGGGCGGTTTGACTTGGCTTATGAATCTATTCAATGTTATTTGGCGAAGCAAGAAAATACCTGAAGATTGGAGGAGAAGTATCGTGGTGCCTCTTTATAAGAATAAAGGAGACATTCAAAGTTGTTCAAATTACAGAGGTATTAAGATGATGAGTCACACTATGAAAATTTGGGAACGTGTGATCGAAAGAAGGTTGAGGGAAGTTTCTAAAGTAAAAGAAAACCAATTCGGATTCATGTCAGGTCGCTCAACTATTGAAGGCATCCATTTGTTGAGGAGAACAATAGAGATTTATAGAGCTAAAAGGAAGAACATGCATATGATCTTTATCGATTTGGAGAAGGCTTATGATTCTGTCCCACGAGAGATATTGTGGAGAGTTTTGGAGAAGAGATAACTAATTGTCCTATACACTAACCTCATAAAAGATATGTATGATAGGACTTTATCTTGTGTGAGGACCCCGTCCGGGAAGACTGACTATTTTGACATCAACATTGGTTTACATCAAGGCTCAGCTTTGAGTCCATTTCTTTTTACTTTGATTGTGGACGAGTTGACAAGTTACATTCAAGATGAGTTACCTTGGTGTATGTTATTTGATGATGATATTGTGTTGATTGACGAGACTAGAGATTGAGTAAATGAGAAGCTTGAGGTATGGAGACATGCTTGGAGACTAAAGGATTTCGTATAAGTAGGGCTAAGACGGAATATATGCAATACACCTTTGATGGAAGAAATGGTGAAGGAATCGAGGTGAAGATTGGTGACGATAAACTTCAGAAGAGAGATTCTTTTAGATATCTGGGATCTATTTTGTAACATGATGGGGAAATTGATGGAGATGTTACTAACAGAATAAATGCAAGCTGGCTAAAGTGGAGAGGTGCCTCTGTTGTGCTCTGTGATAAGAAAATTCCTTTAAAAATTAAAGAAAGTTTTACAAAGCAGTCGTGAGACCTGTTATACTCTATGGATCTGAATGTTGGCCTGTGAACCAAAGACATGTGCAGAGAATAGTTGTAGTAGAAATGAAAATGCTAAGGTGGATGTGTGGACACACACGTAAAGATCGAATTCGGAATGAGGCAATCAGAAAGAAAGTTGGTGTAGCTCCGATCGAGAATAAGATGCGAGAAAACCGCTTAAGATGGTTTGGTCATTTGCAAAGAAGATCAGTTGATGCACCAGTTAGGTGATGCGAGTTGGGATTTTGAGCCGGCTAAGAGAGGGTGAGGACGGCCTAAGAAGTGTTGGAAAGAGACTATACGAAGGGATCTTAGTTTTTTGGATATAAGCCTGGGAATTACCCAACATAGATCTGAATGGAGACAAAGAATCCATGTAGTTGGCCCTACTTAATTGTGGGAAAAGGCTTTGTTTTTGTTGTTGATTATTTGGATATACCTATGATATATGATCTATTGGATTCATATATACATCCGATATATGATTTATTAGATTTGTTTGATTTTACCTAAGATATAGGATTCATTGGATTTGTATGGATATACCTCTGATATATTTGGATATACCTCTGATATGTTTCAGATTTATGTTTGGATAAACTCGGATATATTTGGATATACCTCTGATATGTTTGGATATACCTCTGATATTTTTGCAGATATCCCTCTGAGATTTATGCAACTAATGTTTTGACATGCTTCATGTTTCATTTGAGATATACGTCCGATATATTTCGGATTTATGCAGTTGAGATTTATGCTTCATGATTTGTTGGATTCATTGGACATATGCTACATGATTCATGATTCGTTGGATTTATTTGGATATACCTCTGATATATCTTTGATATTGTTTAAATATACCTCTTATATATGATTTATTGGATTCATATATACCTCCGATATATGATTTATTGGATATATATGCTTCATGATTCATGATTCATTGGATATACCTCTGATATATGCTTCATGATCCATTGGATTTGTTGGTATGCTTCATATTTATACAGCTGAGATTTATACCTTTGATATGTTGGTATTCAACTGATTTATATACCTCAGTTTTTACTTGGATATATGCTTCATGTAGGATATATTTAAGCCTAATCTCGGTTTCTTTCAGCAGAGTTTTACTGTTGTGATTTATTTGTGCCTTCTTTATCAATCCGTGCTTTTCTTATGCACCGATTTAGGCTTTTGATCTGCAGGTTTCAGATGAGATTATAAGCTATGGTGTGTTGGTATGATTTATTCTCAATCCATGCTTCCTTCAGGATATATTTAAGCCTATGATCTGCATGTTTCAGCAGAGATCTACGGCTAAGATATGTTCGTGGATCCTTTATCTATCCATGACTCTTTGATGCACTGAGTTATACCTCTGATCTGCATGATTCACTAGAGCTTTAAATCTATGATGTGTTTGCATGATGCGTTTTCCATCCATGCTTCTCTTAGAATAGTTTTAAGCCTATGATCTCCTTGTCTCGGCATAGCTTTACAGTTGTGATGTTTGTGTATGCTTTATCTATCCATACCTCGATTATGCACTGATGGCCCCGATCTGCATGTTTCAGCAGAGCTTTGCTTATCTTTATTTGTACGGGGTTAAGTTTTGGGTTAGCATTACAATACAATTGAGACTTTTATATGTATTTTCATTTCATTCTGTTGAGAAGGGGAACGGATGAGATGTTTATTCCATAGAGGTAGGGTCTCTTATATAGAGAGAAAACCCTAAAGAGTACAAGTGTTACGGAACCCGAAAGGTCACAGGAGGTTACGGAACTCAAAGGGTCACAAAAGGTTACGAAATCCGAAGGGTCACGAGGGTTTACGGAACCCGAAAGGTCACAGACATAAATGTAAATCTAATAACTCTAACACATTCATTGTGGGTTATGAGCCTACTAAATAATTCCACTTCATTGTTTGGAGGTTATGAGCTAATAAATCATCATAGATGCAACCTGATAAGACTGCTCATTTGCTTGAGGGGCTCATTGTAAGGTTAGATACACTTGTGTCATTAGGATGCATGTGGGTTTTAGGGTTGACTAAGATGTACATGATGAGGGGGTTATTGGGTCGGGGAATGCTACACACTGCCGACACTGAACAACTTTGTTCATCATTGTTCCCATCCTTATAAGATGAGGAGGGGAGGTGCAAGTTCTTATGGTGTTCACATTGCAGACGAAGAGCCTACAAACTGCATGCAAAGTGGACACCCGCAATGGATGAGTGCCTTATGCATCTTTTCAAGCACCATTTCGACATAGGCAACTGGGTTGGATGCTCCTTCACAACCCCGACTTGGCAGAGCATTGTCACCCACTTCGACTACAAACTGGGAATAATTGGGACAAGCCAAGGCTGCAGAATCGGTGAAAAATAATAAAGAAGGATTATGTCGCCTCCGTTCACCTAATGACCAAGAGCGATTGGCGTTGGGATCTAGTATCCTGCACAGTTGTCGCTCCCGATGAGTCGGCTTGGCTGATAGTATGGAGTAACTAAGTGCAAACGTTATGTTCCATGTTAGGTTTATTGTATCTAACTCGTAGATTATGTTTTAGATAGACAAGGCCTACAACCCTACCGAAGGAAGACATTCCCTCATTACGAACTGGTAGATGTCATAATGGGGGAGTACACTGCTAGGGGAACCTATACCTTCTCATCGTAAATCATGCTATCGGGATCGTTCGCTGCCTTCTTTGAGGGAGACAAGGCTATGTAGCAGGTGTTCGAGGATGAGATCTTAGGCAGACAAGAGACACCTGAGGTGCCAGACCCTGTCCAGGATGGGGGGCAAATGAACCAGTCATCTCGTAGGAGGAGACGTAGAGAATTGGGAGGCCAGTTGTCAGCTGGTAAGCGATCCAGAATCGATGGTGCCCCCCAGCTTCGTAAGTTGTTGGAGAGGATGTGGTGTGGCTTACTGAGCAGATGCTAGAGCTGCAGTGGGAGCAAATCCGGGCTTGGACCCCGAAGAACCCACACGAAGGTGTAGATGAGATCTTGGACGAGTTGAAGGTGTTGCTTCCAGGCATCCCATCCGAGGCACAAATCAAGTTATCCCACAGCCTACACGACCTACATGAGAAAACCATCTTCTATAGAGCCAAGTCTATCCCAGCTAAACTAGTTGTTTGGTTGGTTGTCCAGCTGAAGAAGCCATTGTGCCCTTTCTCGCTATCTTATCCATCTTGATTATTATTTCATTCAGGTTTGTATTGTAAACCAATCGGCTCCTTGAACACTAGATAGGCCAATCTTTGCTTTATATACTAGGTATGTTTGTATGATTACACAACTACATACTCGATTTTATTTGATTTTCATTTGTTCCTTGAAAACTATCTTGAACATGTCTCCTCTGTATTGAGTATGTGTAAATTTTGTGTTTTTGTTGTCCAATAAAGAAATAGTTTATCGCAGGAAATGGATAGCATGGAGGTCATAGTTGCGATGAGAGACAATACGGTCATACTCATATGCTCTGTATGAAGGTACTGCTCTAAGAGGAAGAGGATCATGAAAACTAGATGGATGGGTACATTCCCCATGTGCCAAAGCACACATTGGCTCGTACAGTACACATATGGATCGAGGAGATGTTAAACAACCACGTCGGTAAATTGTATGAGGCGTTTCGTATGTACCATAACACCATCATACGCATATGCACTTGTCTAAAGGAACGAGTGGGTATGAAAGATCCGCAACACCTTGAGGTCAACGAATCGCTCTATATACTACTGTACTACATGGGTCACAACGCCAAGAATTGAGTCATGTACAAGCATTTCTAGCATTCCATGATAATTTAAAAGCATATCAATGATGTCTTGACGCGCATCGTCTCCCTAAGAGATGATTTCATACACATGCTGACAAAAGATTGCCCAGTCCCAAACGTTATACAAGAGAATAGTTACTTCTATCCATACTTCAAGGTTCTAACCTCTTACATCGTTGCTTGACATGTCAAACTCTTTAGTGACTACGCCCTAACATTGTTGAATGTTCATCCAAGATGTCATCGGGGCTATCGACGGGACAATGATCACTGCGAATGTGCATGCGAATATCGCCCCAAAATTCTAAAGCAGGCATTAGACCCTCTCACAAAACGTGATTGATTGCATCAACTTTAGTTAGAGATTCCTCCATGTGGGGGCATGGCAGGAGGGCTCAACTGTTGATATGAATGTATTGAGGTGGGGCCGGGATGAGGGCGATTTCTATGTACCCCAGTGATGAATCTCCATTTCATCACCTTTATTCTGTTATTTTGGCCTTAAAAACCCTATCTAATACATGTAAATAGCATTAATTTGTACAAAATAGCATTCATTATTTATTGCATTAATTGTATATAAAACATGATTTTTAATGCCAAAATTATAGAATAAAGAGAAGAAAAGAAAAAGAATAAAATATCGAAGATATTTTATGACCCTAAACCCCAAGACCAAGTCAAGAATTGAGTTGGTCGATAAGGAATAAAGTAGGGGGAGATAAGGGTCAAAAATGGAATAAAAACCCAATTCTTTTATTCATTATTTAAGCATTTTTTATACCTATTTTATTATTTATTATTTACCCATCAAATGACAAAACTTTATACATGAAAGTTGTAGACAATGATGTAAATAAAAATACAAAAGTGAGTTTGTATAAAAATAATACATATTGTTCATTTTATACACAAAATAAAAAGCCAAAAACCCAACTTCGCAAACCCATATCATTCAAATAAAAGCTCAAAACATATCAAAATCACCTCTAATTGTATATAACTTTTCACAAGCCATTTAATGGAGGTAGTTTCGTATTTTTTGGAGTTACTAGGTGAAAGTTAGGTTCTGGACCCCCATTGTACATTATACCCAATTAAAATATTCAATTTACTCATCCTTTATTATTTTTATAAATTTATATTTTATAATTTTTAAATTATTAATCATAGCATATGTTCATATTGAAATTAAAATAAAACCAAAAATAAAATGCAAAATAAAATAAGTCTATGTAACCACATGGGCAAAATACTTATGTTATTACTTGTATATATATAAATGGATTTCACTCTTTTATTCTTTATTCATTTATATTTCTATAATATTATAGATATTATCTATATTTTATTAAAAATATAAACCCAACATAAAACCGAATAAAATACATTAAAATAAGAAGGTGTATATAAAACACAGATAAAATACCTATCAATATACCTACATAAAATACATATCTATTTATTTAGTATACAAATTATATCATAAAAATATATTTATACTTATAAAAAAGTTGTAAATACATAAAATAAAATAATAAAATAATAAAATAAAATATACAAAATAACAATAAAATAACCAAAATATAGGCAAATATACCTATAAATAAACCATTAAAAATCAACCATTAATAAATAAAGTCAAAAAATAAATAAAAATCATAATAAAATACTACTTAAAATAATAAACATTTTTATTTTATAATCAAAAAATAATAAAACCATTTATAATTTTAAGTAATTATTCTTTAATAAAATTGATGTTTTGTCATGTAGTGTGCATGGCTGGACCAATGGGGTCGCGTCCTCTGTTGACCCCCGGTCAACTCTCCCCCCAGTTATGCAACTCATCAAATCTGTATTTTCCCATGATTTCCTCCCTTTTTCCCGGCCATTCCATCCGCCTATCGACGTCGATCCCTTCACGTAAATTACTCCTAGGTCCATCATGATTCATGCCAGCCACCTTGATCCCCTGTACATACGCCTGATTTCTTGCACTTAGCCAATCAAATAAGGGTGCTGCTCTTGTGTTATAAATAACTCATCTTCTTCCTCCATTCAATTTTGGTCAGCTTCTGAGCCCTACTACCCCCGCCTCCGGCCTAGCGTGAGCCCTTGTGACAAGAGGGAGCCCCTGGAGGGTCTGAGCAGGTGGAAGGAGGAGGAGGAGGTTGCACCCAGACTGCCGCTGTCGGTGACCTCTACTCCCTGGCCAAAAGCAAAGTAAGAGATGCGTTCTTTCCATTCCTTTAGCTTATAGTTAGTGTTATGTTTAATTTGATGTTTTTAATTTTGTGTTTAGTGAGTTAATTACATTGGTAGCCTCGTGATAACCGCAAATTATCGAGGGTCTAAATACGTCGCTGTGGCGACCCACAATAAAATGTGATTAATCAACAATGAACCCACAATCAAGTATCAAACAATGAGAAACAAGTGTGGAGTCAAATTTATTTTTAACACTGCACAAATGGTGTATAGTGACAAGTATGCAGAGAGTTCGAACTCAGGGAGCAAGCAGGGTAGTCCAAACAATTGTGCTCAAGTGTGTGTGTGCGATGTGTCTACACTAAGCAAGCAAGTAAAGAAAATAAATTTTTGTGGGTTTTTAATTTTTATTTTTGGTTTAATTTTTAATTTTGTATTTTGATTTTTGATCTTCTAATTTTTATAATTTTATATTTTATATTTTTTTTTCAATATTGGAAAATAAAGACAATATAATGAAAGGCAAGATACAATATTTATAAAAATGTGCAAAAATAACTAAGAATTCAGAAATAAAGTGTTTTTGATATTTTTAGGATTTTCTACTGTTTTTGTGATTTTTGGGGATTATTCAAGGTGTTTTTGGTATTTTTAATTACTGCAATAAGTCAAAACACTGAAACAAGAGCTGACTGGGAATAAAATAGGATTTAAAAATAGCAATCAGTACTCAAAATTTTTCAACTATTTTTCAAATAAAAAGAACAAAATGAGGAACAAACAGAACCTGAGTTTGTATTTTTCAGAGTTTTCCTTGATTTTATATATTTTTTTGAAGTTTTTGAGTGTTTTTAAATTTTTAGTGTTTTTCTTTTGAGATTTTTAGTGATTTTTGGACTGACACTAAAATAGGATATAATAGACACCAGGTAATTTTTTTGGGATTTTTAGAAGTGTTTTAATATTTTTCGGCATTTTCTAAACTAGACAGTACACAAAAAGCATGTTTTTGATTTTTAATAAATATAAAAGTAAAAGAAAATCAAAAACTAAAATTATAGCGTCAAAATACAAGTTCACAGTAGCTTAACACTATTTTTGTGGAATTTTTGGATTTAAAATGATAGGTTAAATAAATACAACAAGCATCCAATCAATACACAGGCCTGGCAAGGGTATTTATGCAATTTCTCAAACATCCAGGGGCATACATGCAAATTTCCACAAATATTTAAACTAAATATTCGATTTATAGCTCCAAAATCTAATTACAAAAATCGCATGGGTCTCTTAGAAATTTTCCCACCAGGGCGCGTGACTTGCACGCGCCTGGCGAGGACGAAAATGTAATATTCCAAACCCTGGGGGCTTACATGCAATTTTTCCAAACATATAACACGTGAAAGTGAAGTTTTGGTACTAAAACAAAATATAATAAAGGCCGAGGGTCCCTCTGCAAAATGCCCACACCTCACGTGTACAGATCACGTGAGGTGACGTGGCGAAGGACCTGGATGCAAATATAGAAAGTTTGGGGGTCTTAGTGCAAATATTACAAAAATATTTAAACCACGCAATAAAGTTTCTGGACTAAATAGAAATTACAAAATAAGCGGGGGTTGACTGCAAAATACCCTCGCATAGGCGATCCGACGATGTTGACGAAGGCGATGACGCGTGGCCGACATCCAACGGTTGGGCTTCAGGCGCGATCCAGCGGCGTAGGGTACGCCACTTATCCACGTGGCATCTCCTCCGGGCGCGATGACGGTTCGCCCGTGGACCGCTGAGATTAGATCTCAGATGAGATCCGACGTCAGCAGATGAAGGCGATCGAATGGTCCACGTTAAAACTGGGGCCTCCTCTTGATCGGACGGCAGCGAGGCTTGATGGAAGAACATGGAAGAAGGACCGCCGTGGCGACCTTCTCCCGGCGGTGGCGACGCGCTCCGGTGATGAATGAGCTCCAAAATGGGCCCGGAAGGTTGCTGGAGATCTCCTCTGTCGTCTGGAAGCGATGGAGTGGCGTGGAGGTCGACGGAGCTCTTCAGCGGCGACACGGAAGATGCGGTGCTCCAGGTGCTCCGACGAAGGATCAAAAGGGCTCCAGACGCATCAATATACACCAGCACCTGCACAAAAAGTTTAAGGAGGTCGAGGGTAAAGTGCCTCGACCTCAGGTGGCTCTCGATGGGGTGCGACAGGCGAGATGGGGGCTCGCCGGAGTTGCACTCCGGCGAGGTGTGAGATGGAGTGATTAGATGAGCGAATCAACGAGGGAAGATGCTCGGAGTGATCTTAGGGAGATGATGAACGATAAGGGGATAAAAAGAAACACAAAACGACCTCGATGGCCTGGGGGCCAGAGGGTGATTACCTCAACGGTGAAGCTTCACCGGAGGTTGGAACTCGCTCAGATCTTGGTGTCTTCCACAGCCTTGAAGCTCGGAGCGTGGAGCTGTCACCTCCAGGCGTCTCGAGCACGGCCAAAGGGGGAAGAAATCTGGGAAATCGCGGTTCAAAATTCAAAATGGGATTCAAGGTTTGGTTTTAAGGGGTTGACGGAGGGCTCCCTTGACCGAGGTGTATCTGGAGCAGCAGTGGTCCAATGCCCGAAATGATCCTAGGGCGTGAAAGCTCTATGACGGGGCTACAAAAGTCGTGAAGGTCGATTCACGAAAGGATGAAAGGATTCGCCTCGAAAAAAGGTTGAAAACGAGGTCAAACGCAGCTCTGACACAGCCCAGGTGTTGGGCAGAGAGTTGACCGAGGTCAACTCTCCTAGTCCCCTGGTTGGTCCACGTGGACCAACCAGGAAAAACCTGGAGAAAAAGATTTCTAAAATCAATTTAAAATAGCAAACGATTTTACTGATTTTTAATTATAAAATAAAAAATGTTTATTATTTTATGAATTAATTTATGGTGATTTTTATTTATTTTTATGAGACGTATTTTTACAAGTTTGCATTTATGCCCTTTATAGTATATATATCTATATATTTAAGTCTTCTATTTTTATTTAGGTATTTTTAATATTATTATTTTTATTTATGATTTTATGAAATTATAAAATACTTTTATCTACACAAATATATTTTTATTTTATTTTTATGAATTGTTTTGTATATTTAAATAAAATATAAAGGTATGGATATAGGTAGTGTACCTATGTATTCTATGTATGTTCATTTTTATTTTTTTATTTTTTTTTGCATTTTTATTTTGATTTTAATACACATAATTATTATAAGTAATATTTACAACATTATAAAAATATAAAACTAATAAAATAATAAATAAATAATAAATTGAATACTTTAATTTGTACAAGTATACAATGTGGGTCCAAAACTCAACTTTCAAAACGTAGCTCCGCCAAATGCGAAACCACCGCCATTAAATATCTTATTTTCTTCTATATACAATTAAAGGTGAGTACGCTGCATTTGGAGTTTTTATTTGTGAGATACGGGTCTGGGAAGTTGGCATTCTGGATTTTTATTCAGACCATAACTTTTTATCTGTACGTTATTTTTCTGTGAAATCAATTTTGTATTTTTCTTTATAAAATTATCTACAACTTTCATGTACAAAGTTTCTTTATGTGATGCACAAAAAGTGGACCCAAAAATAGGTCCCAAAATGAATAAAGAATGAATAGAATGTATAGGTATTTTATCTGTATTTTGGCCCTTATCTCCCCCTACTTTATTCCTTGTCGACCTAGTCATCGAGATGCCGATGTCTCGGGGTTTCGGGTCATAAAATATTTACAATATTTTATTCTTTTTCTTTTCTTTATTTATTCTATAATTTTGGCCTTAATTACAGCATTTTATACACTAATTGAATGCACATGCATGCATGCTAAGATGCTCTATTTAAGGGTATTTACAGGCATTTGCTAGGGTTTTTGGTGCCAAAATGATAGAATAAAGATGATGAAATGTGGATTCATCATCCCCCTATACTTTACCTTTGCTAGTCCCTAGCAAACACTTATGCAATAAGTGCAAGAAGAGAATGAAAGAAAAGAAAAAGAAGAACTTGGATCTTATTTGATTATCAAACTTGTCTTCACAAAATCAAAGTTTGGAGCTTAAGTCGGACCTTTGGAAATTTAGTGCGGGCGGAACCTTAGTGAGAACCGCGTCTGAAATCCGACAGTCCTTGAGAATCCCCAAAACTCTGCTCAAGTCTCCTCAATAGCCAGGTCAGAAATATCTCAATTCATACGCAAACTCTTACGACTATGAATCTGACTTGTATAGTGTAAGTGATGGTGGCTCTCCCCAACTAGACTGATAAAGAAACTGACTTCTCCAGTATGACAACCCAATGATTCCCCAATCCAATGACTCCATCCTCGAGGAGCGGGGTATTCCCTTCTAAGTTCAAGTGGCAACCAACTCAAGAGGAGGGGGTGAAGAGAAGAATGGACGGTAGCCAGTGTAGCTACCTATCCCGGGATGCAAGACCAGTGTAGTCAAGTCATCCTGCTGCAGGCTCACATATTTGACTTTGGAACTCAAGCTTGCTTATTGACTTTGTACATACTTGCAGGCTTTTTATTTGTGTACATGCCTGAACTTTTTTTTTCGAATACTATATACATCAGCATTTACATAAGGAGTTTTTCCTCTTGAGCCAGTAGACTATCCCTCTTTTGAAGCTTTATCGCAACCCACAGCCTCCTGTCTTTAGACTTCCTAATCACTGGACGGGTTGGGGTGCACTTCCCTCCCTAGAGGAGGACAAGTGTTTCCACTTGTGTGCGTCTCATACTGGCAAATCCAATCCCCTCACCACTCCAACTGAATTGAGCCATGTGAAAGGTGCTGGTGTCCAAGTTAGGTCATTTTCAACAAGAGTCGTGCGTGTGCTCCGAAATACTCTACTTAGGCAGTCAAGAATCCATTGAACCAAGTCCCGTGATCCTCAAAGAATTAAGTCAACTAGACCTGAAGTACCTCAAACCCAGTTCCTATAAGGTTCCTGTTATTAGGTAGATTTTAAGGTCCCATCAAGCTCCAATCTCCGGATTTTAGTTAGACTCGTTCAACTATCAAACTCAATCCGAAAAATGCGAATGCCATGCAAATGCCATGCAGAAAATATTTTTGTGATGCAATTTTCAAGGATTTTGAACTTTTTATGGATTTTTGAAAAGATGATGATGATGCATATGCAATTTTTTGTATTTTTCAAAAAGATTTTTCAGATGTTTTTGGATTTTACTTTTTCCAAATGTTTTTGGGAATTTTTGAAAACAAAAAGATTTGGCTGAAAACTAGGTTAAAATATGTACATGGGAGTGCTTCTTATATTTACAAGAAGTGGCTTTTCAGAATTTACAGGGTAAGTGGTCAATTTTATACATATGTACATAGTGGATTTTGGTGTGATGTAAATATTCCTCAAACTTATTTGACACAAGATTTTCACACAATTTTTGAAAACTATAGTCCAAAATAATTTTTACAAACATTTTTGCAATCATTTACACACATTTGAAAATCTTTTTGCAAAGGCTTTCAAAATAGTATATATAGGTTTTTCAAAACATTTTTGCAACCATTTTTCAAACCATTTGCAAATCATTTTTCAAACATTTTATTTCACACAAAGAAAAGAAATTTTGCAAACCACACATTTTTACACAGGTTGAAAACATGTAACAAAATATTTTCGAAATAGTTTTCAATAAATGTTCACAAAGATTTTCAAACTATTTTTCAAACATTTTGCAAAAAACATTTTCACCTGATTTATTAATCAGTAAATACAAAAAGAATTTGAGGAATAAAACACCTTTTTATTAAGGAGTTTTGATGAATTTTAAAGAATTATTAGCTATATTATTATTTACGAAAGTACGAGTTATGGCTAAAGTATATACGTAGTATATACGACCCCCCTATACTTAGCTTGAGCTATGTCCTCATAGATCGGAGAGAAAAGAGAAGACATAACTTGGACTAAGTATAGACAAGTCTAAAGAATAAATAAATAATGAAGGAGTCAATGAATGAGAAGTCGACCGTCCCCCCTATACTTAGGATCAAATAATCCTAAGTATAGCAGACTGTACACAACGCAGGGAGGGTCAAGGGTGGGAATGAATAGATCGTACTCGGATTGTCTCCCCCTATACTCAGGGTAAGATATCCCTAAGTATAGACAAGAAGAGGAGACAATGGAGAGGACCGAAAAGGATAGAACAACTCAGGGTGCCAACCCCCTATACTTAGGACAAAGTACGTCCTGAGTATGGAAAACTGTCTACAAGGACGGCACCTTTTTGATAGAAAACGAAGATAGAAAAGGAAAAGAAGAAAAGAAGAAAATAAGAAAGTAAATCAACAGACGAAAGAGTGATATAGACAGATGGATATGTACAGCGGATGATGGAATTGATCACCATGTATGAGATGCAGATGATGAGATTCAAAGGTCACATCTCATACCAGAAGAATGGGGGCAACGTCAATGGTCGGCGGATCATGATCTAGATATAGTTTCAGGCGTTGACCATTGACGCGGAAGGTAGAGGAAGATGACGGTTCGGATATATCGATGCTACCATTGTCATGTACCTTCCTGACCACATACGGACCTTTCCACTTGCTCTGCAATTTCCCTGGGAATAATTTCAGCCTGGAATCAAACAACCATACTCTCTGATCTGGCTCAAATTGCTTATGGCTGATATGTGAATCGTGCCATGTCTTCACTTTCTCTTTGTATTGTAGGCTGTTCGAAAAGGCTGTGTCTCTAAGTTCTTCCAGGGCTGCCAATTCTGCTCTTCTCTGGTCTCCTATACTCTCGGGATCTAGAAGCAACTCAGTGACTGCCCAAAAAGATTTGTGCTTGATTTCCACTGGCAAATGGCACGGCTTGCCATAGACGAGATGAAAGGGAGACGTCCCCAATGGATTCTTGAAAGACGTCCGATAAGCCCACAAGACCGAGTCCAAAAGCTGTGACCAATCCTTTCGGTCTGGGCGGACAACTTTCTGCAAGATTGTCTTTATCTCCCGATTCGATACTTCGGCAAGACCATTAGTCTGAGGGTGATAAGGAGTGGCAACCCGATGGTCAATGCCGAACTCGTCTGCAAGGGCCCTGACTTTGTCATTGATGAAATGAGACCCCCCGTCTGAAATCAAGACTCTAGGTACCCTGAACCGTGAAATGATATTTTTACTCAAAAATTTGCATACGGTTTTAGCATCTGCGGCTCGGGCGGGGATGGCCTCAACCCATCGGCTGACATAATCCACAGCGAGCAAAATATGCTCGAATCCCTGACTCTTAGGAAATGGGCCCATGAAATCAATCCCCCATGCATCAAAAACCTCACAGAAGTGAATGGGTTGCATGGGCATCATGTCTCTCTGTCCGCAGGTTCCCATCTTCTGACAGTCAGTACATCTCTTCACGAACTCATCAGAATCTTTGAAGAGAGTAGGCCACCATAGACCGGATTGAAGCACCTTCTGTGCTGTTCTTTTTCCAGAATGATGTCCTCCTGCCTCAAGCTTGTGGCAGTATGTGAGGACGCTATGATGCTCTTCTTGAGGAATGCACCTCCTCCAGATATTGTCCCCTCCTTCATGATAAAGGACGGGATCCTCCCAATGGTAAAACTTGGCCTTCGCCAGGAAGGTCTCAAGTTTCTGCCTGGGCCAACCTTGTGGAACCGTCTTGGCTACAAGATAGTTCACAATGTCAGCATACCACGGGAGTGAGGTGACAGCCAAGATCGCCTCATCTGGGAATGTCTCTGTGATAGGTGCGCTGGGCTCAGATTCCTCAAGATTCTCCAATCTGGAGAGATGATCCGCCACCACATTCTTGACTCCAGGCTTATCCTTAATCTCAATATCAAATTCTTGGAGTAGAAGGATCCATCTGGTGAGACGTGCTTTGGCATCCTTCTTAGACATTAGGTACCGGATGGCGGTGTGATCAGTGTAGATGGTTACTCTAGATCCGAGAATATATGATCGATACTTATCAAGAGCGAAGACTACGGCCAGCATTTCTTTCTCAGTCACAGTGTAATTCCGCTGCGCGGCATCCAAAGTCCGACTGGCGTAGTGAATGGCAAAAGGTAAACCATCCCTCCTCTGTCCGAGCACAGCCCCAACGGCAAAATCGGAAGCATCCGTCATGATCTCGAATGGGAGAGACCAATCAGGTGGTTGTAGGACAGGAGCTGAAACAACCATGTTTTTGAGAGTCTCAAAAGATTCAAGACGCTTATCATTGACAATAAACTCGGTGTCTTTTGTCAGCAAGTCAGTAAGCGGTCGGGCAATTCGACTGAAGTCCTGAATGAACCGTCGGTAGAAACCGACATGCCCCAGAAAAGACCGTAACTGACGCAAATTGGACGGCGGATTGAGTTTTCTGATGATATCCACCTTAGCCGGATCGACCTCCATGCCCCTGTTGGAGACGATATGACCAAGGACCGTCCCTTGAGTCATCATGAAATGACTCTTCTCCCAGGATAAGACAAGATTGACCTCAATGCAGCGCTTGAGCACACGGTCTAGGCAGTCAAGACAAGCGTCGAACCCGTCGCCATAGACCGAGAAGTCATCCATGAAGACCTCTAAACAGTCACCCACCATGTCCGAGAAGATGGACAACATGCACCTTTGGAATGTCGCCGGAGCGTTACATAGACCAAAGGGCATCCTTCTGAAAGCATAAGTCCCAAACAGACAGGTGAATGTCGTTTTCTCCTGGTCTTCGGGCGCAATGGCCACTTGATTGTATCCAGAGTACCCATCAAGAAAACAATAATGACTCTTCCCGGCTAGCCGCTCGATAATCTGATCAATGAATGGTAGCGGGAAGTGATCCTTCTTGGTGGCCTCATTTAATCGTCTGTAGTCCACACAGACCCTCCAAGAAGTTGGTACTCTGGTAGCGATCTCCTCTCCCGACTCGTTGACAACTGTAGTGATACCCGTCTTCTTGGGTACCACATGTAGCGGACTTACCCATTTGGAGTCGGAGATGGGATAGATGAAATCGGCGCTCCACCGCCTTGAAATTTCTTTCATGACTACGTCTCGAAGATTCGGGTTCAGCCATCGTTGGAACTCACGCGACGGCTTAGCGTTATTCTCAAGATAAATGTGGTGGGAGCAAAGATTTGGGCTCAGCCCCTGGAGATCAGCTATACTCCAACCGATTGCCTTGCGGTTTCTTTCAAGAACCTCCATCAGACGAGATTCTTGTTCTCCAGTCAAATCTGCTGAGATAATGACTGGGTACATTTCTGGCTCACCCGCAAGGAATCTGTATGTCATCGACTGCGGCAGAGGTTTCCTTTCTGGACGACTGGGAGGTGGCAGATCTGGCTTCTGATATGTCTGTGTAAATGCTACCAGGTCTGCATGGGAGAACTCTCGCTCTGCATGAATTTCTGACGAAGGGTGGGCTGCTGAATCATCAATAAACTGCACTGGCTCGCACTCTGTCATGGCTGTTGGCTCAGAAGGAATCAGACAAGGCAAATAATCATCAAAGTCATCCCAGTCAATGTCTGAATCCGAGGGATCTGAAGAAGATGAACATGATTAAAATTCCTCAGCACCACTCATCACAACACTGTCAGCATCAGATATATCCTCATCCAGGGATGTGCTCTCCCGGCTCTCGACTGCCATGAGCTTGAGATATAGTGAATCTGTGGGCAAAGCGAGGGTCGGTGCTACGGGATCTTTCCAGTTGGATTCATCATCAGTCATCTCAAAATCACAAACCTGGTGGATGTCTAGCTCCTCCTCTGTCATCCGCTCGGCTTCGCTGGATTGTTCTGAGCACGCCAACTCTCTGGCTCTGGTTTCCTCGATCGTCTCTATTTGTATGGTCTCGCCCTCTACGCAAAAACATACCTTCCCACTATCATGGTCGGTCACCGCCTTGGCTGTGGCCAAGAATGGACGTCCGAGAATGATGGGGGCATCAGTTACCGACTCAGGGATCTCCATGTCCAACACAACGAAGTCCACGGGGAATTTCAGGCCCTGAATGGTAACGACCATGTCTTTCAATAACCCCTTCGGCCTCTTAGTCGACCTATCAGCAAACTGAAGGACTGTCCTGCTCCTAAGAAGAGGACCAAACTCGAATCGGTCGAGTAAGGCTGCCGGAAGAAGGTTAATTGAAGAGCCGCTATCTAATAGAGTACGATCAAACTGCTGCTCCTGAATCTCGCATCTGACATAGTGAGCTCCTGCATCTGGTCGCTTAGCTGGCAGTTTGTTCTGGATGGTGCAGCAAGTGGACTGAGTGAGCACATGGATTTGATCTCTGTGATTCCTCCTCTTCCTGCGGACGGTAGTCTTCTCTTTCAGGTTCTTCTTGAAGAGGGGGATGTGCTCAAGTGCTTCTTGTAGAGTCAGCTGAATGTGGAATCTATCTATCATCTGATTGCCGAACTCTACCTGCTGATCTTTTTTGGGATTTTCTCTTTTATTCCCCTTCGCTCGGCGAAGCGCCTCAGGGAAGGGGATGGTACGAGCCTCCTCAGATGGAGGACTAGGAGTCGGTCCCTGTGCTTGTGAAGAAGGGGAGCCCATACAATAATCATCATGCACCATATATGGATCCGCAATTTGAACAGAAACCTTTCCTTTATTCAAATTTTTTTTTTTGTTTTTGTTCCCACAGTCTCTAGGTACAAAATGTGGTAACATCACAGTTGGTGGCTCAACAAAAGTAGATGTGGTGGCCTCAGCACCACCACTAGCACCGGTCTTCGCGGCATCAGCACCGCGCTCTGGTTCAACATCCAAAATGGTGGCATCAGCACCACCGTCTGCATCTGGTCTCTCGACGGCATCAGCACCGTCGTCTGGCTCTCCATCATTGGTGGCTTCAGCACCACCGTCTTCAACATCATCATGAGCGGCATCAGCACCGCTCCTCTCCTCCTCTGGCACTCCTGATCCTGCATCTGGTTGTCGCTCAGAAGAGGCGCCGCCGGCTGGCATCCTACCGCTCCTAGTAGTAACAAAATCAGCATCATAATAGGAATAAGACATGTCACTCAAGTAGTCACTAGGAGAGGTATCCTCTGTAAACTCTACCTGCTCAGATTTTCTTTTTAGGTTATTAGGGTTAGGTTCGATCTGAGCGGGTATGGCGGCCTTGCCTTTGATGATATCCCGCATCTCCTGCCGGAATTCATCCATTTCTTGCCTGAAAGAGGCTCGCTGTTCAGATAGCAAGCGGGCAAGATCGTCAAGGGCTGGGTTCTCAAAGGCAGGACCCTGAGAACCGGATGTCTGTCCCTGCTGGAAATGGGGCTGCTGCTGCTGTTGCTGCTGCTGATACAGGGGGGAAGGCTGGTGATAAAACTGCTGAAGCGGTTGGCGCTGCCTCCATGACTGTCCCTGATAGGTGGGACGACGACCACTATGATACTGATGTGGCTGGGCATACTAGGGCTGCTGGTTATGCTGCTGTGGCTGGCTGTTCTGGTGTCCTTGGGCAGGGTTCTGCTGCTGGGAAGAGGATCCACCATTGCCCCAACGGAATCCGGGGTGATCCCGACGAATCCCGGGCTGAGGGTACCGGTCGTACCAAATCCCATTGACTTCCATCAATGGTTCCTGCTTGAAGGAGGGTGGAGGAAGAACTGCCAGTGGCTGCTCTGGCTGATAGACCACCATCTTAGTTTCCTGAGACGGCGGTTGCTCTGGATGGTACTATAGCAGTGGAACCGGCTCTGCATGGATGTGATTCACCTGTCGGTATGAGGTAGAGGGTTGGTTGGAGCTGCTACTGCTGGAGTCAGCCCGTGACCTGGGAGGCTGTTGGGAGTGAGCTTGTGCCTCCTGAATGCATAGGATTTGAGTTTTTAGGTCACTCATGGTTTTGGTGAGAAGGTCCATCTGAGCAAGACCTTGGTTCTGCTTCTTCTCGAGGATCTCCATGCGGTCCAACTTCTCACTAATAATGCCCATGTCGGCTGCGGCTGATTCGGCTTGGGCTGCGGCTACCGACGTTGTATTGGGACCGGCATCGATGCGGGCGATCCTCTGAAATGATCCTGCTCCTTGCGGGGGCTTCTGCTGTGTATAGACTCGGGCTTGGGCCATCACTGTGGAGTTTTCTGTCATGCCCTCGTAGATGGCCCATACGTCATCTTCTCCCTTGGAGAAATAAGACCCACCGCAAGAGTCGTTCACTAGCCCCTGCAGCTCCGGTGTCAGCCCACAGAAGAAACTCTGCACGAGATTGGGCTTGGAGATGTCATGATGTGGACACCGGTCAATGAGCTCTCTGAATCGATCCCAGGCTTCATGGAACTGCTCATTTGGGATCATGACGAAGTTGCTGATCATGGCTCAAGCTGCGTTAGTCCGGCCGAGAGGGTAGTACTTTTTCAGGTATGCGGTCCGGAGATCTGCCCATGTATCGACGAATCGCCCAAGGTGTTTGAGCCAATATGCGGCTCTATCAACCAAAGAGAACGGAAAGGCGATCATCTTGATGGTGTCCTCGGTCATCAACCGATCATGGATAGTGCTGCAAATCATTTCAAACTCTTGGAGGTGGAGGTGCGGCTCTTCGGTCGGCAGCCCGTGAAATTTGGGTAGAAGCTGGATCGTGTGGGGCCGAAGCTCGAAATCTCCGTGGATTGGCGGGAGTCTGATCCACCAGTGAGTGAGGGATGCAGCTGGGTTGTGCAGTTCCCTCATGATAGTCTGTGGCGGTCGCTCAGCGTCTGGATCGCCTCCTCCTGCATCGGGTCCTCCTCCTCCTCCACCGCCACCGCCCCCAGGTCGGTTCTCTCTCATCTGTGTTATCTCTCTCATCAGATCACCCATGAAGGTACCCTGGTCACGGATCTGTCTCTGCATAGTCTCCAGGGACGCTAGCAAGGAATTGTTGATGGCCACCTGATCGATTATGAATGGAGGGTGATCGTGGTCATCTGGGTGCTCGCCTCTGTCTGCCATTGCTGGATTTTCTGAAAAAGCAAAAGAGGCCATCTCAGGTGCTGTTGAATGAGCCGAACTCTGTGATGCACTGAATTCTGACACAATTGGACTGAGAGAAGGAGAATGGGAAGGGTGGTCGAGGGGGAACAGGGTGGATGTAAACTCGGGTTCGGAGAGCGGACTCTCCGAGGTATTCCTAGATGAATGAGGAGGAGTGTTGGATAGCGGTGCCGACAAGGTCGGCCTAAGAGATCTCCGTCCCATCATCTTGATTATTCGAGAAGAGTAGGGAAAATGCAAGAGAAAAAGAAGATATGATATGCAACAAAATTGTGCACAATTGTGCGGTGTTTTTGATCTTGACCTAAATAAATCTAGAAATCAAACACAAAGCAGGGGTGAATTCACCAACTCAACACGTGAAGCCGTGAAGGTCCGGCTTTTATCTTGTCAATATTAGCTTGTTTTCAGGTATTTATCTTGTCACGAGTCCTTAGAACGCTACGCCTATAGGAGCGAGAGTACTGCCAGGAAAGTGTCCTCGTACTTGTCCTCCTCCTGTGTAACCTGTAACTTGCGCTTTTTGAGGTCCTTGTAACCCTTCCTGGATCCCTACTCAGCCAAAGAAATAGAGGGAGGAAGCCGATAGGCGAAACCGATACTTCGGACCTCGCTCGCAACGGAATCACCCGTGGGCGTGCAAGATCCTACTCGGACGCAGCCGGTGAGACAGACACACCCGTGAAGGCGTGGCCTAAGCTCGGTACTTCGGACAAGGTCGGCGCTCACACAATAGTGAGTCACCAATGGCGACCAAGTCCTACTCGACTACGTACGATAATAGCGCCAATACTTCGGAAATCCAGGCGATACACAAGGCAGCCACAAGTTGGGTTTTTGGCTCTAATCCTTACGAAGCGCTCACCTCACTTGGAAGGAGACCTTCCCATGCAACCTGAATACAAGTGAGGGTGTTACTCTCCCCAAGCAATGAATTCAATTACCGATTTTATTTTTGGTCAAGTTTTCTTAGCAGTCCCTTTTTTTAATTTTTTTGGTGTCATCGCTTCTTTTGAGTAGGTTCAAACAAGCGCCTAACGGTTTTTGTATTTTCTTGATCCTACTTTGTTCCAAAAACAGAGGGAGAATAGAGTCGAAAAAGCCGTGCAAGTCGACACCAAGGTGGAAATCTCACCTTTGTGCCTAAATGATGCATGCAAAGTAAGAAGACTTACAGCGAATCCCAGCTCTCTCCATGCGGGATGCAAAGCAGAATTTTTAAACCTAAACTATATGGCGATATGCAAGCGGAAATCGTCCTAAGATAGGCAACTGCTAGCGTGAAGAACCACGAGTTAACCGTCAACTCCCAATCCTAATGTCCGGTCTAGGCTCACTCCTCCTCTGCTCAACACATTTGAGTTAGGAGAAAGCGCTTGTGTGGAGTGAGCTCGCGGCGTGCGGATCGAGAGCTAATGATCAACCACTTAATTAATCTAAGTCCAAATACGAACTATAGGAACATGCAAGAGTTATTAGGGTGTTTGGACCTAGGCTAGTCGAATCAAGCAGGACCTGATCTAAGAGCTCAATCCACAAAAGAAAGGAAAAATGAAAACAAAACCGGCAAATGACAAGCGATGAAAATGCGATCAAAACTGCGGTGAGCCCCCGGGTGAACAAACACCCGGAAGTTAGGCTCGGCAGTGTCTAAGTGTCCGAGAGTCCAAGTGTACCTGTATTATTACAATTCAATAAATCACTCTCTCACAAAAATAACAGAAAAGCTAAACTGATCACTCTCTCTCACTCCTCTCGCTCTCTCCTGCCGGCCTGGCTAAAGAAAGGCCGGCTCCGCTTCCAAGGTTGCTCCGGGTCACCTAAGCAATCCGCCTTGCTCCGCGGTCCCTCGCAAGAAGACAAGAAAAGAAATGGTCAGATAGCTCAATCAATCAATATCACAAATGCAAGAGATAGAAACTAAAGCTATGGTAGACAATCAACACAAGAAAAATATAAACTACTCGTTGTTGCTCCCCGGCAACGACGCCATTTGATAACCACAAATTATCGAGGGTCTAAATACGTCGCTGTGGCGACCCACAATAAAATGTGATTAATCAACAATGAACCCACAATCAAGTATCAAACAATGAGAAACAAGTGTGGAGTCAAATTTATTTTTAACTCTGCACAAATGGTGTATAGTGACAAGTATGCAGAGAGTTCGAACTCAGGGAGCAAGCAGGGTAGTCCAAACAATTGTGCTCAAGTGTGTGTGTGCGATGTGTCTACACTAAGCAAGCAAGTAAAGAAAATAAATTTTTGTGGGTTTTTAATTTTTATTTTTGGTTTAATTTTTAATTTTGTATTTTGATTTTTGATCTTCTAATTTTTATAATTTTATATTTTATATTTTTTCTTTTTTTTTCAATATTGGAAAATAAAGACAATATAATGAAAGGCAAGATACAATATTTATAAAAATGTGCAAAAATAACTAAGAATTCAGAAATAAAGTGTTTTTGATATTTTTAGGATTTTCTACTATTTTTGTGATTTTTGGGGATTTTTCAAGGTGTTTTTGGTATTTTTAATTACTGCAATAAGTCAAAACACTGAAACAAGAGCTGACTGGGAAAAAAATAGGATTTAAAAATAGCAATCAGTACTCAAAATTTTTCACATTATTTTTCAAATAAAAAGAACAAAATGAGGAACAAACAGAACCTGAGTTTGTATTTTTCAGAGTTTTCCTTGATTTTATATATTTTTTTGAAGTTTTTGAGTGTTTTTAAATTTTTAGTGTTTTTCTTTTGAGATTTTTAGTGATTTTTGGACTGACACTAAAATAGGATATAATAGACACTAGGTAATTGTTTTTGGGATTTTTAGAAGTGTTTTAATATTTTTTTGGCATTTTCTAAACTAGACAGTACACAAAAAGCATGTTTTTGATTTTTAATAAATATAAAAGTAAAAGAAAATAAAAAACTAAAATTATAGTGTCAAAATACAAGTTCACAGTAGCTTAACCCTATTTTTGTGGAATTTTTGGATTTAAAATGATAGGTTAAATAAATACAACAAGCATCCAATCAATACACAGGCCTGGCAAGGGTATTTATGCAATTTCTCAAACATCCAGGGGCATACATGCAAATTTCCACAAATATTTAAACTAAATATTCGATTTATAGCTCCAAAATCTAATTACAAAAATCGCCTGGGTCTCTTAGAAATTTTCCCACCAGGGCGCGTGTGCACGCGCCTGGCGAGGACGAAAATGTAATATTCCAAACCCGGGGGGCTTTCATGCAATTTTTCCAAACATATAACACGTGAAAGTGAAGTTTTGGTACTAAAACAAAATATAATAAAGGCCGAGGGTCCCTCTGCAAAATGCCCACACCTCACGTGTACAGATCACGTGAGGTGACGTGGCGAAGGACCTGGATGCAAATATAGAAAGTTTGGGGGTCTTAGTGCAAATATTACAAAAATATTTAAACCACGCAATAAAGTTTCTGGACTAAATAGAAATTACAAAATAAGCGGGGGTTGACTGCAAAATACCCTCGCATAGGCGATCCGACGATGTTGACGAAGGCGATGACGCGTGGCGGACATCCAACGGTTGGGCTTCAGGCGCGATCCAGCGGCGTAGGGCACGCCACTTATCCACGTGGCATCTCCTCCGGGCGCGATGACGGTTCGCCCGTGGACCGCTGAGATTAGATCTCAGATGAGATCCGACGTCAGCAGATGAAGGCGATCGAACGGTCCACGTTAAAACTGGGGCCTCCTCTTGATCGGACGGCAGCGAGGCTTGATGGAAGAACAGGGAAGAAGGACCGCCGTGGCGACCTTCTCCCGGCAGTGGCGACGCGCTCCGGCGATGAATGAGCTCCAAAATGGGCCCGGAAGGTTGCTGGAGATCTCCTCTGTCATCTGGAAGCGATGGAGTGGCGTGGAGGTCGGCGGAGCTCTTCAGCGGCGACACGGAAGATGCGGTGCTCCAGGTGCTCCGGCGAAGGATCGAAAGGGCTCCAGACGCATCAATATACACCAGCATCTGCACAAAAAGTTTAAGGAGGTTGAGGGCAAAGTGCCTCGACCTCAGGTGGCTCTCGATGGGGTGCGACAGGCGAGATGGGGGCTCGCCGGAGTTGCGCTCCGGCGAGGTGTGAGATGGAGTGATTAGATGAGCGAATCAACGAGGGAAGATGCTCGGAGTGATCTTAGGGAGATGATGAACGATAAGGGGATAAAAAGAAACACAAAACGGCCTCGATGGCCTGGGGGCCAGAGGGTGATTACCTCAACGGTGAAGCTTCACCGGAGGTTGGAACTCGCTCAGATCTTGGTGTCTTCCACAGCCTTGAAGCTCGGAGCGCGGAGCTGTCACCTCCAGGCGTCTCGAGCACGGCCAAAGGGGGAAGAAATCTGGGAAATCGCGGTTCAAAATTCAAAATGGGATTCAAGGTTTGGTTTTAAGGGGTTGACGGAGGGCTCCCTTGACCGAGGTGTATCTGGAGCAGCAGTGGTCCAATGCCCGAAATGATCCTAGGGCGTGAAAGCTCTATGACGGGGCTACAAAAGTCGTGAAGGTCGATTCACGAAAGGATGAAAGGATTCGCCTCGAAAAAAGGTTGAAAACGAGGTCAAACGCAGCTCTGACACAGCCCAGGTGTTGGGCAGAGAGTTGACCGAGGTCAACTCTCCTAGTCCCCTGGTTGGTCCACGTGGACCAACCAGGAAAAACCTGGAGAAAAAGATTTCTAAAATCAATTTAAAATAGCAAACGATTTTATTGATTTTTAATTATAAAATAAAAAATGTTTATTATTTTATGAATTAATTTATGGTGATTTTTATTTATTTTTATGAGACGTATTTTTACAAGTTTGCATTTATGCCCTTTATAGTATATATATCTATATATTTAAGTCTTCTATTTTTATTTAGGTATTTTTAATATTATTATTTTTATTTATGATTTTATGGAATTATAAGATACTTTTATCTACACAAATATATTTTTATTTTATTTTTATGAATTGTTTTGTATATTTAAATAAAATATAAAGGTATGGATATAGGTATGGATATAGGTAGTGTACCTATGTATTCTATGTATGTTCATTTTTATTTTTTTATTTTTCTTTGCATTTTTATTCTGATTTTAATACACATAATTATTATAATTAATATTTACAACATTATAAAAATATAAAATTAATAAAATAATAAATAAATAATAAATTGAATACTTTAATCTGTACAAGTATACAATGTGGGTCCAAAACTCAACTTTCAAACCGTAGCTCCGCCAAATGCGAAACCACTGCCATTAAATAGCTTATTTTCTTCTATATACAATTAAAGGTGAGTACGCTGCATTTGGAGTTTTTATTTGTGACATACGGGTCTGGGAAGTTGGCATTCTGGATTTTTATTCAGACCATAACTTTTTATCTGTACGTTATTTTTCTGTGAAATCAATTTTGTATTTTTCTTTATAAAATTATCTACAACTTTCATGTACAAAGTTTCTTTATGTGATGCACAAAAAGTGGAGCCAAAAATAGGTCCCAAAATGAATAAAGAATGAATAGAATGTATAGGTATTTTATCTGTATTTTGGCCCTTATCTCCCCCTACTTTATTCCTTGTCGACCTAGTCATCGAGATGCCGAGGTCTCGGGATTTCGGGTCATAAAATATTTACAATATTTTATTCTTTTTCTTTTCTTTATTTATTCTATAATTTTGGCCTTAATTACAACATTTTATACACTAATTGAATGCACATGCATGCATGCTAAGATGCTCTATTTAAGGGTATTTACAGGCATTTGCTAGGGTTTTTGGTGCCAAAATGATAGAATAAAGATGATGAAATGTGGATTCATCACCTCGTCGGAACTCTTGAGCTCCAGCCGTGTTCCACCATTAAACACTCGTCTCTAGCCCCTGCTTCCACCTCCATTCTCTAACCTTTCCGTTTCCCAACACCCCAGGCATCCCATTTCAACCAGACCCCGAGTGGATCTGGAGATCAGGTGCCCCACTCCACCGCTTGCCGGAGGCACCTCCGCCCAAATCACCTTTTGCCTCATTCCACCCAAAAGATGCCCATCACCCTTGGTTTTTGTTGCTTACTCTTCCTGCATGTGTTGGAGGCCCAAGGAACCCAAGAGGGTTCATTTTTGTAGGGACTACACGATACTTGGCGCCATTTCTTCCTCTCGCTCATGGCGGCGCGCCGGAGCACTTCAGGTCACTTTGACACCACCTACAGCTAGAGGGACCTCCTAGATCCGTTTTGCACTTGATTTCCACCTTCTCGGAGGTCAGACGAAGGAGAGGAGCTCGATCAAAGCTCGGGCGAGGAGTGTTCTTGGCATGTTTTTCCATCGAGTCTCTCTGTCGTCCGATCAGGAGTAGCAGCCCAGTTTGAACGACAGTCATCCAATCCTTTTCGCCCTCGACTGTCAGATCATGCTCTGAGATCTGATCTCGACCGTTGGAGGCGAACCGATATCGGCGCACAGGAGGAAGATGCATGTATAGTGAAGCGATCGGGAACGTTGGATGGCACGTAGTTTTGGCGTAAATTTCATATTATACCCCGCAGTTTTGTATATTTATTACATGGTCCTCTAAATAATATATAACGTTTAAAATAAAAAGCAAATATTGCATTGACACCCCTGCTACTTTTTGTATTTGAAAATAAATCCATTCCACATTACTTCACGTGTCGTCCCAAGTGAGGTGGTAAAATTGCATAGGTACCCCTCGCGGTTTTTGTATATCGTAAAATGGTTCATAAAAACTAAATAAATGTTGTTTTATGTTGGTATATTTGCACTGAGACCCTGTAGTTTATTTTATTCGCAAAAATGCCCCTGCTAGGATACTTAAATTTGTGCATTTTATTTAATTTTTATAAATAGTTATTGTGCTCCTAAAAATACAGAAAAATAGGGTTAAATGCCTAATGCCTTGTACTTTCACGCCACGTTTTCGCTTTGCATTTTTGGGCATTTTAAATATTTACTAAAATGAAATGGAGCCATTTATTCCCTGTTTAAATTATAAAATACAAAAAAATCTAAAAATGTGTCTAAAATTCTAAAAAAATATATATAGTCCATTTTATCTTATTTTATTTACAGACCAAAAATCACTAAATATAGAAAAAAATCCTAAAAATCGGAAAATGCCAAAATCTTTTATAAAAATCTAAAACATTCTTTAAAAATCCAAAAATATGTTTTTCTATTTTAGAATTTTATATACATAAATATTTATATATTAAAATTATATTGGGTAATTTTGGGACATATTTTTTATTTTTAATATCCAAATCAATTTCAGGTATTTTATTTATCCCTCATTTGAGATATTTTGACTTTAAAAATACATAAAATTAGCAAAAAAATCCAGAAAAATAATAAAAAAATTATAAAAATATGAGAAACCCAAAAAAGTTTATCTTATGTATTTTTTCTATATTTACTAGTATATATATTATATATATTTATAAGTTGTATATATGAAGCCTTATACATGCTATAATGCTTATATAAAAGAAAAGTAATATAAAATATAAAAAAATAAAAACAGAAAATTAAAAATCAAATACAAAAATATAAAAACTAAAATAAAAAATTAAAAAAATAAAAAATTAAAACATACAAAAACAATAACATGGATCAGAGATAAAAGACAAAGTTTTTAGCATCATTTTTGTCTCCTTCTCCCGTTTGCTCCCTGTATTCGACCTCTACACATACTTGCACGCTATACACATTGATGTAGAGTTATAATAAATTTTAACTCCACATTTATTTTTGATACTTAATTGCTTTATTCTTGTTGTGAGTTAATTGTTGATTAATCATGGATTTCATTCGAGGTCACTTCAATGACTGTCTTTCCACCTTATGGATTAATACGACTTCGGCTAGATTTCTATTTATCAAATGGCGTCGTTGCCGGGGAGCAACGTCTCGTACTTGGAGCTTATTTTGTTTTGTCTATTATCTCTTGTTCATTTATTTAGTGCATTTATTTATTTTTGTTATTCGATTATTTATTCTGCATTTTTATTTGACATTGTTATTGATTGCTCTGACCACTCTCTTTGTTTGTCCTTGACGCGAGGAACCGCTGCGTGAAGGAGGTCCTCCTAGGAGGATCGATGCACCCAAGCAAGGTGAGCCGGCTTTCAGACCTAGCCGGCAGGAGAGAGCATCCAAGTCAAATGAAGGAGAATTTTTGAAGAGCAGTCCATTATTTTTGTATTATTATTATCATGTATATTTATGTGAGAGAGAGTGACATTATAATTGTAATAATTCAGGACTCTCAGACTCTTCGACTTCTCGAGGTCCACTGCCCGAGGGATTGTTCCCTTAGGGGCCTCGAAGATTTTTTACGCTTTTTCGCTTTTATTTTATTTTCATTATTTTGTGTGAATGAGCCCTAGCTTAAGAATTGCTTGCTCGATATATTAAGGTCCAAAGCCCCTATTGCATAAACATATATAAATATATAATTTACTTTGATTTAGGAATTTTTATATCAAAGTTGTCTTTCCATGTCAACAATGAAAGTTCATTCCCTTAATCACTTTCAATGTAAGAGATATACTTACCATTATATCTCAAGCAAGATCTGGGATCTCCTTCCTTATCTTTATTACATCCCAATAATATGAGAACCTGTAACTCGGATAAAAAGAAGCGGGAACACATTCCGCCTTGTAAGTCCAACTTGCATCTCCCAATTCGGTCTTTAACACCCGGGCCCACCACCCCTAAGGTGATGTTGACCCGTCATTAATTGAACCAACCTTGAGATTGAGCGTCGAGAGAGGTGCTATACATGCTGGCAGGATCCGTTGTGGCGGATACAGATGTACTTTAATGATCGGTAGGGTGATTTCATCGGATTGCATCTTATGTAGCATAGTTTTCAATTCTGTCTTGCATCCCGCATGGAGAGAGCTGGGAAGCACTATAAGTCTTTTGACTTGGCATGCATCATCGATTTCTGACTTGCATGGCTTTTCCGATCTTCTCCCTCTGATTTTGCTCACTTAGGATATTAAATGGAAATGAAAACATCGTTAGGCACGTGCATTGAAAAATAACCAAAAAAAGTGACAACTTAAATAAAATTAGGACGGCTAACCCTATTGGACCTTAAAATAAAATGTAATGGATTCCTTGCCTTTGGGAGAGCATCCCCCTCCTTGTATGTGCATTTTATTCCTACGTACACTCTAAGGATTAGTGTCCAAATACCAAGCCTGTCTTTAGTGTGCTCAACTTTTTGGATGTTCACCTAACTCTAAAATCGACAAGATAAAAAGACCACATCTCGGTCTTCATTGTGTTGAGTAGGTGAATTGGGGGTTACTTTGTACATTGATTGCACTTCGAGTCCATCTGCATTTTCACATCTCTTTGAGTTCGTTGTCCCATCCGTGTGCGTCATCATTTTTATCATTGAGTCTCTCTACCTCTCTTATATATACATCTCCTCTTTTGTATTCGAGTCATGATATTGGGTCTTGAGGTTCATCGTTTTCGTTGGATTTTGCGGCTTTTCTCCTTTCCCATATCACCCATATCTAGTCCAGTTCAAGGAGACCCTCTCCTTGACCCACGATTTTGTCTGTGCCCGCTTTTATTTCACCCACCCACCTCGTGTCCCCCGTGTCATCCTCTCTACCACATGGGATTGATGTGCTTGTAGGAATAGCCTGCATTGAGGATTATGACTTACACTGATTGTTTGCTAAGTCGGGCCCATTTTGAGGATGCTGAGATTGGTATGTTACATTTGGTGTATTTGACTTTGGATTTGTGCATAGATATTATTGAGGATTTTGATGATGCACGATTATTGGGTGTGATGCTTATTTGAGGATTTCGATCTCACACACCGAATTGAGGATGTGATATGTTGTGATGACTTGATGATGCTTCATGAGAAATGATAAGACAATCTTTTTGCGGTTCCACCCATCTTGATTTGGAGATTTGATTGCCTATCTGGATTTGGAATTTATAGTGATGATCATCGGAACCCACAAGATTTCCTTCATCTACCTGACTGATCCACCCTCGATCTCCTGATTATTTCATCCACTCGTGGAACCTCGAGGATTTCTGCTTATCTTATGTGCCATCTCAGCTGATTGGATTGACTTGAGGGACGTACTATGATTGACCTAACTTTCTCCCTCGATGATCTTATGCCCTCCTGAGGATTTATTGATTGATGACTTTGAGGACCTGAGATGTGATGCCAGCAATCCCATGATTTGTTTGACCTAGTTTGCATACCTCCCCGAGGATTATCTGCGGGAGGATGCAACAATTTCTGTATGTTCGGTTTCAATCACTGAATATATCTCCACCTTGTTGGGGCCCGAAACCGATCGTTTTATTTGACTATTTGGCCTCTTTGTCTGATTGTGTGCCCGATCTGTCGGTGCACGAGGCCAATTCCAAGGGCTCCTTTGAGTCTTCTCTCCTTTACGATCCTTGCAAGGATGAGTGTCACTTTCATGATTATTCATTGACTAGTTCATAGTACTCTCCGAGGGTTATCTACAAGAGATTGTGATATTTTTCTATAGTTGTCTGTCTCTTCTGATGGTAGCTGATTTTTCGCCTACTGATACCTCCTCTGAGGATCCGTCTGATGGATCCAGCTCCTTCGAGCCCTCTCTCCTTGACGACCCTCGCAAGGCTGAGATCTGATCTGACTATTCTATGCTTAGTTTGCATTGTTCCTCGAGGACTATCCGCAGAAAAGTGTGACATATTCTTTACACTCGATTCCACTTGCTGATTGTGCCTTCTTTCTATTGAAGCACGAAACCAAGTCGTTTGTTATATTTCCTGGTCCCCACTACCTTGATCGTATCCGATTTGTAGGATCTTGGGAACTATTTGACTAGATGATGAATCTCCATTTCATCACATTTATTCTATCATTTTGGCCTTAAAAACCCTAGCAATTGCATGTAAATAACATCAATTTGTGCATATTAACACTCATTATTTATTGTATTATTTGTATATAAAATAGGGGTTTTAATGCCAAAATTATAGAATAAAGAGAAGAAAAGAATAAAGAATAAAATATTGAAAATATTTTATAACCTGAACCCCGAGACCAAGTCAAGAATTGGCTTGATCGATAAAGAATAAAGTAGGGAGAGATAATGGCCAAGAATACAATAAATATCTCATTTATTCATTCTTGATTTATGCATTTTTGACACCTATTTTGTATCTAATTATGTATTCATCAAATAAATAAATTTTATACATAAAAGTTGTAGTTAATAATGTAAATAAAACTACAAAATTGAGTTTGCACAAAAATAATATACAATGTACATTTTACACACAAAATAAAAAGTCAAAATCTCAACTTTACAGACCCATATCTTGCAAATAAAAACTCAAAACATATTAGAATCACTTTAATTGTATATAACTTTTCAAGAGCTAATTAATGAAAGTAGTTTCATAATCTTTGGAGTCAATCTGTGGAAGTTAGGTTTTTGGCCCTCATTGTACAGTTTACCCGATTAAAATATTCATTATATTCAATATTCATTTTTTATACAAATTTATATTTTTAGATTTTTTAAATATTATACTTAATACATGTACTATAGAATTAGAATAAAATCAAAAAATGTAAAATAAAATAAGTCCATAAATTATATAGAAAAAATACCTATGCTAATACTTGTAAATAAATAAAAGTGGATCCATTCTTCAATTCTTTATTCTTTAATATTTTTATAAAGTTGTAAATATTATTCACATTATATTAGAAATAGAAAACTAAAATAAAACTCATTAAGTAAATAAAATGTACATAAAACATAGGTAAAATACCTATAAGTACACCTACATATTATATATACCTATTTATTTAAGTATATAAATAACATCATAAAAATAAAATAAAAATATATTTATGTACCTAAAAATACGTTATAAATATATAAAATAAGAAAATAAAATATACAAAATAAAAATAAATTATACAAAATACAGGTAAATATACCTATAAATACACCATTAATAAATAACTTGTAATAAAATACATCAAAAAAATAAATAAAAATCATAAATAAATACTATATTTTATAATAAACATTTTTTATTTATAAGCAAAAATTAATAAAATCATTTAATAGGTTTAATTAATGAGTCAACACCTCACTAACATGGACCAATCCCTTCCAGGGATTGTTGACCGGTCGGTCAACTGTCCCACCAGCCGTCTGATGCGACGTGTTGTGTCTTTTCCCCAATATTCTTCCTTAAATCCCGCATGATATGTCCCTCATCTGGCCTTGCTTCCTTCAGACGAAATTATCCCTGATTATCTGACATCCACGTTGACCTTGTAGATGCCTCATATATATTTTGGATTCTTTGCAAAACGCCAATCAATAAGGGTACTCGAGCATGTCTATAAATAAAGACCTTCACCTTCCTTCTCATTTTTGGTCATTTTCATAGTCTTAAAGCCCCTGGATGTCGACATAGTGTTCATCCCCGTGACAGGGTGAGGTCCCCTGAGCTCCACGGTGGCTCGAGGATGGCGGAGGTGTACCCATGGTCGTGCTCCAGTGTGGTCCTGCTCCTTGGCTAACCAGCCAGGTATGAGTTGCGTTTTTATCAATCCTAGGTAGCATTTTATTCCCGCTTTTCATCCATGCAATTAGATTAATCATTAGGCCGTAGATTTATCGTAGTTTAATTGATTCGTATTTCGCCGGAGCTCTGCTCCAGCGAACTCAACCACCGTGAATCGCCTGTTGCTGACCCCACTAACCACCCTCATTCCACTCCTTATCATTTTCTCCACTATTTGCCACCTTGTTTCCAACCTGATCGAGTCTCGATCGGCGAACCCTCGCTCCATCTTCGCCACTCGTCGGAGCAAGTACATTCCGCCTCCCCTCACCTCGATTCACCACAAATAAAAGCTTGGACCCCTCCCCCATTCCTTGCTACGCTTTGGCGCTCATTCGCAGGTCCAGAAGGCTCCACCTGAGGAGCTTCGACTATTGGGAGCAAGGCCTAGGTTGAGCTTCACCTCCTGATCTTCCTAGAGCACCTGGGCCTCGATTGAAGACATCTATAGATGCGGGAGGCGTCCAGGAACATGAAGAGACCCTTGCCAAAGGGGATGGAGGACGGAGGAGCTCGTGTGGCCAAATCCAAACTCGCCCCAGGCGAGTTCATCTCATGTTCTTCTACCGTGCTTCAGAGTCATCCGAGGAAAGAGAAGCTCCCAGATCGAAGCACAGTCGTTGGATGACACAGCTCCAGAATCGTCTGATCATCTCGGATGATCTAATCACGTGCGTGCATCGGCGAAGCGGCATCGTTACACCAGAAGGCGATACGTGGATAAGTGAGAGTATCCAGACCGTCCGCCCGCGCACATTTAGGGGTAATTTCCATATCTCGACTGCACTTTTTGTATTTTATTATTTAAGCTTATAAATAAAATATAGCATTGTAAATAAGTTGGGGTTTTTGCCTTGGACCCCCCATATTTATTGTATTTACATACAGGTCCCTCCCAGCCTCACGTGTAGTCCCACGTGAGGGTGGGAATTTTGCGTGTGTGCCCTGACATTTTTTGTCTATTATAAAATAATCTCTAATATTTAAATAAATGTTGTTTTATTAAGGAAAAATTGCAACTGAGCCCTTGTTATTTATTTTTATTGCATATTTGTCCCTGCTAGGACATATTATCTTGTGATATTTATGGATTTATTTAATATAGCTAGCATGCTCCAAAAAATCCACAAAAATTAGGATAGATGCTTCATGCCCAGCAGATTCACACCCTGCATTTATTCAGCATTTTTTAGCATTTGTCTATTTATTAAAAATGAAAAAGGAGCATTTAATCCCTGTTTAAAGTATAAAATACAAAAAAATATATAAACGTCTTGAAAAAATCTAAAAAAAATTATATATAGTATATGAGTTTAATGTGGCTGCCCCTTGCGAGCAACCAACATGGCTACCCCCGCACCGTTTTCGATGCTTTTTTATTTTTTTTGAAAAATATCGCCGTGTATATTCATCCTTATATGTCTCCTATATGCCATTCGAATTTCGTCAGAAACAGAGACTCCTACGGCCTCCATCGAGACAGTCATTTTTTAACGGTAACACGATTTTTTAAATCGACACCATCTCGATGGAGGCCGTAGGAGTCTCTGTTTTTGACGAAATTCGAATGGCATATATGAGGGATATAGGGATGAATATACATGGTGATATTTTTCTAAAAAAATAAAAAAGTGCCGAAAACGGCACGGGGGCAGCCATTGTTGGCTGCCCGCAAGGGGCAGCCCCATTAAACTCATAGTATATTTATATGTGTATTGAGTCCAGAAAATGAAACATCCTAAAACATTAAAAGAAAATTAAAAAATCAGAAAGCTCCAAAATCTAATAAAAATATAAAAATTCAACAAAAATCTCAAAAATATGCTTCTTTGTTTAATAATTATCTATATATATTTATTTACATATTAAAATTAATTTGGATAATTTTAGGACTTATTTATTATTTTTAAAACCCAAATTAATTTCGAGTATTTAATTAATCTCGTATTTAGGATATTTTTTACTTTAAAAATGCATAAAAATTAGCAAAAATTCTTGGGAAAATACAAAAACATTAGAAAAATATTTAAAACCCAAAAATAATTTATTTTATAAATTTTATTTATATTTGTTAGTATTCATAAATACATTTATATGTATTGCATAAATAAAGCCTTATATGGCTAAAATACTTTTATAAAAGGAAAAGAAAAAAATATAAAAATATAAAAAAAATCAGAAATTAGAAAATCAAAATATAAAAATATAAAAATAAAAAAATACAAACCACAAAAATAAAAACCACAAAAATAATAACATGAACAAGAAAAGAGTTGAATAATTTTGTATTCACTTCTGCTCCCAACCATTTGCTCCAAGTATTCAACCTCTACCTGTACTTATACCTATACACATTTGCATGTAAAGTTATAATAAATTTTAAATCCACATTTTTGAGGTTCAATTGTTTTATTCAATATTGTGGGTTAATTGATGATTAACCGGGATTTAATGAGTGGTCAATGTATCGACTATTGATCCACCTTGTGGAGTAATACGACCCTTGATATTTTCCCAGTTATCACTAGACTCCTTTGAGTCCGCTCTCCTTGATGGTCCTCGCAAGGATGAGCCATCTGCTCTGATTAGTCGATGCCCAGTTGGCAGTACGCTCCCCGAGGGTTGTCCACGGGACACTACCACATTTTCTAGATTCGTCGATCTCCTTTACCGGTAGCCGACATGTCGCCTACTGCGACCGCTTCTGATGATCCTTCTGATGGATCTGGCTCCTTTGAGTCCGCTCTCCTTGACGACCCTCACAGGGTGAGATCTATTCTGATTATTCATTGACTAGTATGTACCACTCTCCGAGGGTTGTCTGCGGGAGGGTACATTATTTTCTAGGAACTCAGCTTCACCTATGGTGTCTCCTCTCTGGTGGAGCACGAAGCTGAGTCTTATGATGTGTGTACTCGATCTCTCCCTGGTTGTGTCTCCTATCTACGAGAGGCACATGACTGGGTCTTCTGAGATACTTGATTCATCTGAGTCTGCTCACCTTGACGACCCTCGCAAGGTTGAGCCATGTCTTGTGGTGTTCGGTGTGTCCCTGATCTTTCTGACTTTATGACCATCGGAGACCCCGATGCATTGAGAGTCCCCTGTTCTACAATATGTATATCTTTTATGAGACCATCATTGACCTGGAGGAGTCTGTACTGTTCCTCCGTCCTCCTTGTCTTTCGTAATCGGCTCCCCTCACTCATTCCATCCTTATGAGCCGATGATCCACTTCATGCTACCGGTCCATGGTTTAGTTTTCGATGTGTTTTCCCCGGTAGCCGACACCCATTTGATTGTCAATCCATGGTTAAGTTTTCGATATGTTTTCCCCAATAGCCGACACCCACTTGATTGTATATCCGGGTGTCTTTTCACTGTCTGACTGCGTTGTCGTCTCACAGGGAGACGATGACGAGAGTACGGTATTCACTTGTCAGATACCGTCATGCACTTCACCAGACTACCTTGTTGTTTATATGTGTTTCGTCTTACACTCATTTTTTTCTCCAGTGTGTCATGAGTACCCCAGATCTTTCGCCATATCTGCATGTCTATACTTAGGACATATCTTGTCCTAAGTATAGGGGGTACACACAGTGTTGTTCTTTCTATGTTCTGTTTCTTCACTCATGTCGTTGCTTATACTTAGGGATTCTTTTACCCTAAGTATAGGGGGAGTGATGCGTACAATCTCTATAATCTTTTCAAATATATATCTCGATTTTTCTTCTTTTCTTCTTTTCCTTTTTATTGTTCATTTTCTACAAATCAGGTGTCGTCCTTTTTTGTTAGTTTTCTGTACCTAGGATGTACTTTGTCCTAAGTATAGGGGGTGCGCCATGAGTTCTTTCATTCATTGATCCCCTCCACTGTCTCCTCACCTGTTGATTTGCTCTGCTATACTTAGGGATATCTCACCCTAAGTATAGGGGGAGACAACCAGAGCTGTGGTCTGTTGATTTCCACCCTTGACCCTCCCTGCCTTATGTACAGTCTGCTATACTTAGGATTATTTGATCCTACATATAGGGGGCGGTCAACTTCTCGCCATTCTTTCATTTCGTATTCAGTCGTTGTTGTATAGGCTTTTCTATACTCAGTACGAGTTATGTCTTCTCCTTTTCTCTTCGATCTATGAGGACATAGCTCATGCTAAGTATAGGGGTTGTATATACTTTGTATATACTTTAGCCATAACTCGTACTTTCGTATTATTAATAATAAATATGGCTAAATATACAATATATACATATATCATTCATTAAAAATCAATTAATAATACTTTTTATTCCTCAAATTCCTTTTTGTATATATTGATTATTAAATCAAGTTAAAAATATTTTGCAAAATGATTTGAAAAATGGATTGACCCATTTGGAAAACTTTTTTGTGAAATGTTTTCAACCTTTGTAAAAATGTTTTGAGTTGTAAAAATTCTTTTCTTTGTGTGAAATAAAAGATTTGAAAACCTATTTGCAAATGATTTTGAAAATGATTGTAAAAATATTTTGAAAAATCTATGTATACTACGAAAAATCTTTGCAAAATGACTTTCAAATGTTTGTAAATATTTGCAAAAATTATTTTGCACTATAATCATGAAAATTATTTTCAAAAAAATCTGAGGAATAAATGTGTCATTAAATAAAAATAATTAATCCTTTACCAATTGTATATATATACACCTATAAAAATAGCTTGTTAAAAACCTGAAAATTCTTTAAAATTCTTAACTCTTGTAAATAAATAAAAAACATCATGCATGTGTAAATAGTTGTACATATTTTATACTTCTTGTGCCAAAACTCTTTGTAAAAGTTCTTTTTAAAATTGCATCATTCTTTCTGCATTGTACATAGCATTTGCATATCATTTACATTTTTTCGGATTGAGCTTGATGATTGAACAAGTCCAAATAAAGTCGAAGATTGGAGCTTGGTTGGACCTTACTGCACCTAATTGCACTGGAACCTCATGGGAAATAGGTTTAAGGTACTTCAGGTCCATTGGGACTTAATTCTTTGAGACTTAGGGTTGGGTTCAAGTCACCTTAACTGACTAACTATAACTTTTCGAGACGCACGCATGACTCTTGTCGGTTGTGACCTAAATTGGACACTTGCACCTTTCACTTGGCTCAACTTAGTTGGAGTGGTGAGGGGAAGGGATTTTCTGGTTTGAGACGTGCACGAGTGGAAACATTCGTCCTCGTCTAGGGAGGAAAGTGCACCCCTACCTGGTCTAGTTGCCATGAAGTCTTAAGACAGGAGGGTGCGGGTTGTAATAATGCTTCAAAAGAGGGATAGTCTTATGGCTCAAGAGGAAAAACTCTGTGTGTAAATGTTGCTGTAAATAGTATGTCAAAAAAATAACTCCAAAAAAGTGAAGAGGTCTGATTGAAAATAAAATGCCTGTCGGATTATATGTTGTATAGAAAATAAGCAAGTGTGAGCATCAAAGTTATACCATGTGAGCTTGCAGCTGGATGACTTGACTACACTGGTCATGCATCCTAGGATAGGTAGATACATTGGCTACCGTCCATTCTTTTCTTCAACTCCTCCTCTTGAGCTGGATGCCACTTAAACTTAGAAGGGAATACTTCTCTCCTCGAGGACAGAGTGCTGGATTGGGGAATCATTGGGTTGTCATTCCGGAGAAGTCAGTTCTTTTGTCATTTCAGTTGGGGAGAGCCACTATCACTTACACTATACAAGTCAGCTTCATAGTCATGAGGGTTTGCATATGGTGTAGGCTAGTTCTGACCTGGCTATTGAGGTGGTTTGAACCGAGTTCTGTGACTCTCGAAGGCTATTGTGTTTTAAATTTGGCCCCGACCAGGTTCCACACACATTTTCACATCAAGGTCTAACCAGAGCTCCAAACGTTGATTTTGTTATGACAAGTTTAATAATTGAAATCAATTCCATTTATTCTTTCTTTTTCTTTTCTTCTTTATTCTTTCTATACTTATTGCATAAGCGTTTGCTAGAGACTAGCAAAGGCAAGTATAGGGGGTGATGAATCTCCATTTTATCACCTTTATTCCATTTATTTGGTCTTAAAACCCTAGCTAATGCATGTAATAAGCATTAATTTGTACAAAATAGCATTCATTATTTATTGCATTAATTGTATATAAAATATGATTTTTAATGCTAAAATTATAGAATAAAGAGAAGAAAAGAAAAAGAACAAAACATCGAAGATATTTTATGACCCTAAACCTCGAGACCAAGTCAAGAATTGAGTTGGTCGACAAGGAACAAAGTAGGGGGAGATACGGGCCAAAATGGAATAAAAACCCAATTCTTTTATTCATTATTTAAGTATTTTTTATACATATTTTATTCTTTATTATTTCCTATCAAATGAAGAAACTTTGTACATGAAAATTGTAGACAATGATGTAAATAAAAATACAAAATTGAGTTTGTACAAAAATAATACACATTGTTCATTTTATACACAACAAAAAAAGCCAAAAATCCAACTTCACAGACCCATATCTTTCAAATAAAAAACTCAAAACCTATCAAAATCACCTCTGATTGTATATAACTTTTCACAAGCTATTTAATGGAGGTGATTTCATATTTTTTGGAGTTACTGGTGAAAGTTAGGGTTTGGACCCCCATTGTACATTATACCTTGTTAAAATATTCAATTTATTCATCCTTTATTTTTTTATAAATTTGTATTTTATAATTTTTTTAATTATTATTCATAACATATGTTCATATTGAAATTAAAATAAAACCAAAAAGAAAATGCAAAATAAAATAAGTCTATGTAAACACATGGGCAAAATACCTATGTTATTACTTGTATATAAAAAAAAATGGATTTCATTCTTTTATTCTTTATTCATTTATATTTTATAATATTGTAAATATTATCTATATTTTATTAAAAATATAAACCCAACATAAAACCCAATAAAATACATTAAAATAAGAAGGTGCATATAAAATACAGATAAAATACCTATCAATATACCTACATAATATACATATCTATTTATTTAGTATACAAATTACATCATAAAATTAAAATAAAAATATATTTATACTTATAAAAATAAGTTGTAAATATATAAAATAAAATAATAAAATAGTAAAATAAAATATACAAAATAATAATAAAATAACCAAAATATAGGCAAATATACCTATAAATAAAACAAAAAATCAACTAAGTCAAAAAATAAATAAAAATCATAATAAAATACTACATAAAATATTAAACATTTTTTTATTTTATAATTGAAAAATAATAAAACCATTTAATATTTTTAAATAATTATTCTTTAATAAAATTGTTGTTTTGTCCTGTAGCGTGCTTGGCTAGACCAATGGGGTCGTGTCCTCTATTGACCCCGGTCAACTCTCCCCCCAGTTATGCAACCCGTCAAATTTGTATTTTCCCACAATTTCCTCCCTTTTTCCTGTCCATTCCATCCGCCTATCGACGTCAATCCCTTCACGTAAATTACTCCCAGGTCCATCATGATTCACGCCAGCCACCTTGATCCCATGTACATACGCCCGATTTCTTGCACTTAGTCGGCCAAATAAGGGTGCTGCTCTTGTGTTATAAATAACTCAGCTCCTTCCTCCATTCAATTTTGGTCAGTGTTTGAGCCCTACTACCCCCGCCTCCGGCCTAGCGCGAGCCCTTGTGACAGGAGGGATCCCCTGGAGGGTCCGAGCGGGTGGAAGAAGGAGGAGGTTGCACCCAGGCCGTCGACGTCAGTGACCTCTACTCCCTGGCCAAAAATCAGGTACGAGCTGCGTTCTTCATTCCTTTAGCTTATAGTTAGTGTTAGGTTTAATTTGATGTTTTTAATTTCGTGTTTTAGTGAGTTAATTAGCCTAGGTAGCCTCGCCGGAGCTCTCGAGCTCCGGACGTGTTCCACCATTCAACACCCGTCTCTGACCCCCACTTTCACCTCCATTATCTAACATTTTCGTTGCCCAATGCCCTAGGCGTCTCATTTCAACCAGACCCCCAGTGGATCTGGAGATCAGGTTCCCCACTCTGTCGCTTGTCGGAGGCACCTCCGCCCACATCACCTTTCGCCTCATTCCACCCAAAAGACGCCCACCACCCTTGGTTTTTGTTGCTTACTCTTCTTACAGGTGTTGGAGGCCCAAGGAACCCAAGAGGGTTCGATTTTGCAGGGACTCCAAGATACATGGGTGCCATTTCTTCCTTGAGCTCGCGGCAATGCGTCGTAGCACTTCAAGCCACTTTGACACCACCTGCAGGTAGAGGGACCTCCTAGATCCGTTTTGCACTCGATTTCAACCTTCTCGGAGGCTGGACGAAGGAGAAGAGCTCGATCGAAGCTCGGGCAAGGAGTGTTCTTGGTGTGTTCTTCCATCGAGTCTCTCTGTCGTCCAATCAGGAGTAGCACCCTAGTTTGAACGACAACCGTCCGATCCTTTTCGCCCTCGACCATCAGACCATGCTCCGAGATCTGATCTCGACCGTTGGAGGTGAACCGGTATCGGCGCACAGGAGGATGACGCGTGTCAAATGAAGCGACCGGGAACGTTGGATGGCGCATAGTTTTGTGGTAAATTTGATATTATACCCCACAGTTTTGTATATTTATTATATGATCCACTAAATAATATATAACATTTAAAATAAAAAGCAAATATTGCATCGACACCCCTGCTACTTTTTGTATTTGCAGATTGGTCCATTCCACGTCACTTCACATGTTGTCCCATGTGAGGTGGCAAAATTGCATAAGTACCCCTGGTGGTTTTTGTATGTCGTAAAATGGTTCATGAAAATTAAATAAATGTTGTTTTACGTTGGCATATTTGCACCGAGCCCCCTGTTGTTTATTTTATTCGTAAAAATGCCCCTACTAGGATACTTAATTTTGTGCATTTTCTCTAATTTTTTATAAATAGCTCTTGTACTCCTAAAAATTCACAAAAATAGGGTTAAATGCCTTATGCCTTGTACTTTCACGCCACGTGTTCACTTTGTATTTTTGAGCATTCTAAATATTTATTAAAAATGAAATGGAGCCCATTTATTCCCTATTTAAATTATAAAATACCAAAAAAATCTAAAAATGTGTCTAAAAATTCTAAAAAATATATATAGTCTATTTTATCTTCTTTGATTTACAGACCAAAAATCTCTGAAAATATAAAAACAAAAAGCCTAAATATCAAAAAACATCATAATCTTTTATAAAAATTTAAAAAATCCTCTAATAATCTAATATTATGTTTTTTATTTTAGAATTTATTTACATAAATATTTATATATTAAAATTTATTTGGGTAATTTTGGGACATATTTATTATTTTTAATATCCAAATCAATTTTGGGTATTTTATTTATCCCATATTTGGGATATTTTTGACTTTAAAATACATAAAAATTAGCAAAAAATCCAGAAAAAATAAACAAAAAATAGAAAAATATGAAAAATCAAAAAAGAATTTATTTTCTATGTTTTATCTATATATACTAGTATTTATCGATATATTATTATATATTGTATATATAAAGACTTATACATGCTATAATGCTTATATAAAAGAAAAAGTAATATAAAATATAAAAAAATATAAAAAGAAAATATAAAAATAGAAAATTAAAATCAAATACAAAAATAGAAAAAATAAAATAGAAAAATAATAAAAATAAATAAAAACTCACAAAAACAATAACATAGACCAGAGATAAAAGACAAAGTTTTTAGCATCATTTTTGCCTCCTCCTGTGTTCGGCCTCTACACATACTTGCACGCTATACACATTGTTGTAGAGTTATAATAAATTTTAACTCCACATTCATTTTTGATACTTAATTGCTTTATTCTTGTTGTGGGTTAATTGTTGATTAATCAGGGATTTCGTCCGAGGTCACTTTAGCGACCGTCCTCCTGCCTTGTGGATTGACACGACCTCGGCTAGATTTCTGTTTATCACCCTGGACCGCAAGTTTCTTGTAGATTACGGGTATGCAAATTCAGACACCTTTATAATGTCCTATTGAGGTGTCATCGTCTACCTACCACAGTTTCGGCCTAGGAGGGGTTGGGCCTATACCAGGTCTGAGGAGATTTCAACCACCAACACTCGCAGCTCCGCTCCTATGTCGAACGGACATTCGGGATAATGAAGGCGCGCTTCAAGGAGATAAGTGAACGACCATTTTATAGCTTCTCGAAGCAGGTAATGGCCGTCATGGCATGTTGCATTATCAATAATTTCATCCGCTAGGTGCAAGGTGAGGATCAAATATCCAACGCATTCACCAGAGTGCAGCAGAGAGTAGAGTGTCGTCAACAACTAAGGATGGAGAGTTGGAGACTAGGAGGTGTTCGATAACAATGTCGACTGCAATATATGTGTTTCCGCAGAAGACATAGAATCGAGGGAGTTACTCAACGATACGCTGGCAACAACAATGTGGGGAAACACTTAACCGTTTTCCAAGGTGGATGTCGATCAAAAATATTTTTGGATTCAACCCTTCTAGACTTGGTTCATTGGTAGTGTAGTCGTAGATGTGTTCTATATTTTCCTACAGACGCGAGCTATTTACTTTTGCCATCAATATGTACTGCCGACGAACATTAATTATGTGCAATGTATTCTCTGCTTTTCATGGACCTAGGGAATTTTCGTTGTTATTGCTTGTTCGATGAACAGCCATGTGTTTGGCACGACTCACCGCTTGCAAATGCGAGATAGCCTTCATGATTGTTAAATCCAGGAAGATCAGTCAGAGGAAACAATAGAGGGGATCTACCTTTGTACAACTTCAAATGGGGTTATTCTGAGTAGCCTCTTTTTAATGATTGATTTCGGTTAATGTTTAACATATCGTAAGTTTCTGTTTCCACGGATTTGAGCTTGAACATATGAGCACACCTATTGCGGTGATGATTGCCAACATTACCAAAGAGCGTCCGACGTTGCGACACCATAGACATGGATGGTAGCTATTATTGTATCGTGGCTTAACCAACTGGTGAAGCAATAATCGGTGCATGAGGAAGTTGTTACCTGAGCAAAATTTTTTCCACCCTCGTTTATTTTTCCTTTTTAAAAGAACCGAACAGTAAAATAATATCAGCATCACCTTATTCCTAATTGCAGATAAGCTCGAAAGTTTCTTAATTCCTAGTAAAATAGAAAGTTTTTTTTATTTTTTTCACGATTAAGAAAGGTAGCAATGTCAATGTTGCGTTGCGATCGGATAAGGACTCACGAACATAGATGCTACTGCCTGGAGGATGCATTCCTTATCTTTGAGGACTTGTGTAGACACGAGAACATCAAGGACAGATGTTGGCACACATGCCCCAGAAACGTAAGATTTAGATTTAAGAATGCATATTTAAATTAATATAATTATTCACATATTGTGTAACATCATTGCATTTTCTTCTTTGCAGAGACTGTGCAGATATAAAGTCAAGGCGTCAATGTTGCAGTTGACGCTCGAGTCCTTAGCTGTAGAGAAGGTGTTCCTGGCCGACATAATAATGTGATGGAATTTTAAGAAGAATTCCATGTGGAGAAGTTGGAGGAAACTAAACGATAACTCCAAGAGAAAGACTAATTGTGCACTTGACAAGTGGATAAACTTCGATGCATGACATTATCAACGACCCTTTGTGTCATAAGCATGTGGTGATGTAATTCATTATGTATATTGAACTTTATAACAGCTATGTGGAATTTGATTTTATAATAAAATGGTTGCAATTTTTCGGCATGTGTATGAGGCTGAGGTGTAAGACGGTAATGGTTTCATGGTTCAGACCTATGATAATTCCAAGTAACAACTTTAACTAATTTATAAATATTATTCCTTAACTCCTATTTGTCAGTCGATCAGAGAATAACACCTACATACCCTTATTCCTCCTTATTACTATATTTACTGCCGAACAAAAACAAACCATTATTATCCTTACTCCCCATCTTTATTCCAGTTTATTCCCGAACTGAATGTCCGCTAAAGGTAAAACAAGGATACTGGTTACATTAAACAATTGATTATCATTTGCAACGTAGTCAGAGTTTAAATGAAAGTTGAGCAATGTGTTATTTTTTAGAAACAAAAGGGTGATTATTCATATCAAGCCATATTGACATTTTCTGGTAGCATTTTCAAACAAAAAGTTCATCATGGAGGAATAGTATCCCACAAGAGAATTACCGTAATTTATTTTGAGGAACAAAGAATTGAACGGCATTTGTGCCAATTATAAAGACCCACAAATTATTAATAAGAATATAAAATAATAAAATAATAAAATGGGTGGATTCGTAGACGTGTGCAACAAACCTATCTTGATAGTTACTCCATCTAATTTAACAAATATATACAGTTCTAAAGAGAGAGAAGAGAGAGAGAGGGGGGAGGAAGAAGTAGAGAGATCCGGTTAGCGTCGCCTTCGAATATGATAATGGCAGCTCTTCTCATCGATGTCGAGTTTTGTAGATCCCGACAGGATAGAAGGAGCGTCGATGTGGTCTATGATAGTTCATATAAGCGGAATCGAGGTATCTTCACGGGCAGACTTTTCAAGTCATCAAGGTATGTGTCGAACCCATAGGATTCTTATTACATAATTATTACTTGGATGATAATTAACATGCAAATTTCATCTGAAAATTTGCTCATATTCAATTATTCTACGCCTATGAATCATGATCTATGTTTAAAAATAGAAGGAAACTTTCGATGGATTTTGAGTGATAATAAATGATTATCATGGATGTAATCATATTTTGTATATTAAATAACGGTGACATCAAGTTCACGGATATTGGTTAGAATATTTAATTATTGCAAAGGAGGCTAAAAATATGATATTATTTAAATGTCATACCATATGATTATGTAATGCTTCACATGGATTGTTAGCATGACATAAATATTTGCCCAAGAGAGAGGTTTTTTGTACGGACAATGCTAAGTGATATATATATATATAATCAAATAAGATTGTTGCCTTTGTAGACTATATATGTGAACGGAAATTTTAGAATGCCCTCCTGCGGTAATTTCTTAGGTATGCTCTAATGGTATTTATATATGTCTAAGTAATATCGTAGAGAATTTCATGCAACTCAAATTACTCAATATTAACATTTTCTTATACCGCATGTGTTGATTCTGACTCTTATCCTTTTATATCCACTTACTCTCTACGTGCAGTACCTAAGATAAAATATATATAATATGTTTCTGGATTATTGTATTGTACATGAATACTATTGTAGATTATAAGTTATGTTATGTATTTTAAAATGATGGATATATAAGATCCCTTATGGTCTGATAATCGGGTATTGGTTTCGTATTATCAAAGATCCTCAATTGGTGTAAAAACTTATATGATTGGATAATTATATTTTGATAATGCATATGCTATTGTACAACGATTTTACAAGAATGGAATTGTAGTCATAATTATTTATATTAATTTTATTATGTTCATGGTAAGAAACATGATGATGGAATTATCATCATTTTACCTTTGATGCATATTAAACTTAAATACTGTAAAACAGTGTGACTATATAAGAATGTGTAGCATTATTGATTGGACTTGAGTTGGTTTGAAAACAATGCAACGTGATTGTATTAGAAGATTATTTAGACTAAAGACTTATTATCAAAAACCAAATCTAATACGATAATATCAAGATTGAATGTAATTATATAAATAGCCAATGGATAGATGAGGAACCGTTTTATGATGATTATTGAAGCTATCAAGATATAGAAAAATTGATAGTAAGATATAAACATTGAATGTATGATAAAGACTATTTGATATATATATAGAGAGAGAGACGAAATATTTGCGTAATTTAAATAATAAGACATCTCTGATTGTGGAACTAAAAGGTTCACTTTGTATAGAAGGTATTAAAAAAATGAATAATGACACTTAAGCGGCAAGCGAGCTAAGTGCTATATCTAAGGTGGGAGCCACCTCTAGAGTCTGTTTATCGATGGCCTAAAGGGCAACACCTTTCGGGGATGTCGGGTTCAGTAGAACCCTATGGAAAGTCCACCATTGACTCAATGCTGATGTCATCACATTCTATATAATGATTGAGTGACCGCTTGTGCCGGCGGTAAAAGCCACCAAAGTTGCCTAACAACTTATGAAATGAGATAAATTAGTATAATGAAAAGGCTAAGTGCTTATGAGAAAGCCAAGTGCTTACGTGAAATGCTAAGTGTATATGTGCATTTATGTGAAATGCTAAGTATATATGTGCAACTAAGTGAAATGCTAAGTATATATGTACAAACTATGTGAAATGCCAAGTATATATGTGCAATTACGTGAAATGCTAAATACATATGTGCAACTATGTGAAATGCCGAGTGTATATGCACAATTACGTGAAATGATAAGTGTATACGTGCAATTACGTGAAATGCTGAGTGTATATAATGTAATTATGTTATTGTTATGGGAATATGTTCAATTAGATTTTTGTTTTGGACATCTAGGCAAATATGGTTAACCTTAAGGGCATATAAGGAAAGTATGGTATGCACTGAATGAGTACAAAAAGAACATGGCTCCGTATGCATAATTAAGTTCATTAAGATTCTATAGGATGATATTGCATGTGACAAGTCAAATATTTAAGGGTTTTTATCAGTTGTGCCCCTCTGAGATCTTGCAATTTCAGTTATACCCCTCCCTTTTTAGGAATATCAGTTGTACCCCTGACTTTGTCGTTCTATCACTTGTGCCCCTCTGTTAGTTTAACCGTCAATGAATTGACTTAACCATGGTTTTTTCAAAACTATGATGCAGTTAAGAGGGTATAATTGTCCATACTTCTTCTTCATCTTCTTCCTCCTCCATTTGTTCTTCTTCCTTTCTCTTCATAATTTCTCTCTCTTAGTTACACCTTCATGCATCCATCGAATCTCTAAAATTTTTGCATTTTCACGGATATATCACTCATTACGGATCAAACGGTTAATTTTATTGAATTTTTTGGTGAATTTTCATGAATCAATTGATCAAAAATTTATCTTAACTCAACAAAATCAAAAGCGGATGGTAGGCGGCAGGGGGAGGCGTGGGGCAGGGGGAGGCTCAGGGGGCGGGGGGCGGCAGGGAGCAGGGGAGGGGGAGGCCCAGAGGGGGCGGGGGCAGGGGGAGGCGCGGGTCAGGGGGAGGGGGAGGGCCCAGGGGGCGGGGGCGGTGGGGAGCAGGGGGAGGCGCGGGGCAGGGGGAGGGGGACGCCCAGGGGCGGGGGCAGGGGGAGGCGCCGGGCAGGGGGAGGCCCACGGGGCGGGGGGAGGGGGAGGCACGGGACAGAGGCAGGGGGAGGCGCAGGGGGTGGGACGACGAGGGAAGGGGGAGGTGCAGGGGGAGGAGGAGGTGCGGTGTTGCGGGGGTGGCAGGGTTGGGGGAGGTGCAACGGGAGGGGGAGGCACGGGGCGACAGGGGCAAGGGCGGGGGGAGGAGACAGTGGCGGAGGGAGGGAGGGTGGAGCAGGGGCGGAGGACGGTGGGGGAGGGACGATGTGTGCAGGGGGAGCGCAGGGAGGTGCGGGGGGAGGAGCTTGGGCGAAGGGATGGGATGAGGGCGGTCGGGAGGAGTCGCTGGAGGAGCAGGTGGCTGGGGAGAAGAAAGAGAAGGGGGAGGAAGAGGATGAGGGAGGAGGAAGAAGAAGAGTTGGACATTTCAATCTATTTTTTCAATTAATTCCACTTGTGTCCTTGAAGTTAATGTCCGTTTGTATTATGGATGGATGGAAACTAACCCGAGGGGCACAAGTGATGAAATGGGAAGAAGTTAGGGGTACAATTGATATTCCCGAAAAGGGAGGGCATAAATGATATTGCAATATCTCATAGAGGCACAACTGATAAAAATCGAATATTTAATGCTACATGGTAAGAGTGGAAAATGAACTATTATAAATTTTCTTGTGGGAATAATTACCCTTTTGTTATAAATGAAATAGTTAGTTGTGACTTGATTTCTACGCTAGTCGATTTGACCTTATCTCAACATATACTGAGCATTAAGCTCATACCATATATTCTTGTATTTTTATTGCAGGTCAATGTGAAGACAAATTTAGTGATAGTTTCGAGACTTGTTACGGGTTTAAAAGGGAGGATATCGTTGTGCCCACTAGAACAAAGGATCTTGATTATGTATTAGATATTATATATATATAGATAAAGCGATTAAGATGGTTCATATATGTTATTTATAATATCATTGATGTTCGGGAGTAACACTCGGATTCGACGTGGCATCTGATCTGACATGCCCTTAAAGGATTTAAGGGCATGCTACAGATATGAGTTCCTCTGTTACAGGTGGTATCAGAGCATCCCGAATCCCTCGGTGACCAGCGGAAACATACCAAATGCCACGTCGGATCTGAGTGTTACTCCTGAATATCAATGATATGAACCATCTTAAATCCCTTTATCCATAAAAATATACATTTCATACATAACAAGATCCTTTGTTCCAGTGGGCACAATGATATCCTTCCTTATAATCCCGGAACAAGTCTCGAAACTGCCACTAAATTTATCTTCACATTGACAAGCAAATAAAAATACAAGAATATATGGTATGAGCTTAACGCTCGGTATGTATCGACATAAGGTCAAACCAGCTAGCGTAGAAATCTAAGTCACAAGTAACTATTTCATCTATAACAAAAGGTAATTATTTCCACAAGAAAACTTATAATCGTTCATTTTCCACTCTTACCGTGGTAGCATTAAATATTTGACTTGTCACATCATATCATCCTATAGATCCTTAATAAACTTAATTATGCATACAGAAGAGTGTTCTTTTGTATTCATGCATTGCATACCATACTTTCCGTATATGCCCTTAAGGTACCATATTTGACTAGATGCCCAAACAAAAATGTAATTACACATATTCCCATACCCAATAACATAATTGATATGTACACACTTAGCATTTCACGTAATTGCCACATATACACTTATCATTTTACGTAAGTGCACGTATACACTTGGCATTTCACGTAGTTGCACATATATACTTATCATTTCACTAATTGCACATATACACTTGACATTTCATGTAGTTGCACATATATACTTGACATTTCACATAACTGCACATATATACTTAGCATTTCATGTAAATGCACATACACTTAGCATTTCACATAGCAGCTAGCTTCCTCATCAGCACTTAGCTTATTCATTATACTAATTTATCTCATTTTATAAGTTGTTAGGCAGTTTTGATGGCTTTTACCGTCGGCATAAGTGGTCACTCAATCATTACATCAAACGAGATGACATCATTGCTGAGTCAATGGTGGACTTTCCACAGGTTCTACTGAACACATACCCTTGGAAGGTGTTGCCTTTTAGGCCATCGATAAACGGACTCTAGAGGTGTCTCCCACATTAGGTGCAGCACTTAGCTCCGATTACCGCTTAAATGTCATTATTCACATTTTAGTACCTTTATATACAAAGTGAACCATTTAGGTTCCACAATCAGAGATGTCCTTATTATTCAAATTACGTAAAGATTTTGTCGCTCTATCTATATATATATATATCAAACAGTCTTTATCATACATTCAATGTCAATATCTTACTATCAATTTTCTATGTCTCGATAGCTTCAATAATCACCATAAAATTGTTCCTCATCAATCCATTGACTGTTTATATAATTACATTTAGTTCTTGATATTATCGTATTAGATTTGGTCTTTTGAATAAATCTTTATTCTAAACAACCTTCTATACAATCATGTTGCATTGATTTCAAACCAACCCAAGTCCAATCAATAATGCTACACACTCTTATATAGTCACATTGTTTTACAGTATTTAAGTGTAATATGCATCAAAGTGAAAATGATGATAATTCTATCATCATGCTTCTTACCATACTTGTCAGAAAATAAAATAAAATTAATATAATAATTATGACAATAAATCCATTCTTGTAAAATCGTTGTACAGTAGCATATGTATTATCAAAATATAATTATCCAATCATATAAGTTTTTTACCATCAATTGAGGGTCTTTGATAATACAAAAACCAATACTGATATCCAAGACATGAGGGATTTTATATAGTCCCATCATTTTAAAATATATAAACATAACTTGTAATCTACAATGTATTATAATCCCAGAATATATTATATATATTTTATCTAATAAGTTCCGCATGTAGAGAGTAAATGGATATAAAAGGATTAGAGTCAGAATCAACACATGCGGTATAAGAAAATATTAATATTAAGTAAATTGAGTTGCATGAAATTCTCTACGTTATTACTTAGACATTATAAATACCATTAGAGCATACCAAGGAGGGCATTCTAAAATTTCCGTTCACATATATATCTGCAAAGGCAACAATCATATGTGATAATTTTATATATATCACTTAGCATTGTCCGTACAGAAAGCCTCCCTCCTTTTGGCAAATATTTGTGTCATGCTAACAATCCATGTGAAGCATTACATAATCATATGGAATGACATATGAATAATATCATATTTTTAGCCTCCTCCGCAATAATTAAAGAATCTAACCAATATCTGCAAACTCGATGTCACCATTATTTAATATACAGAATATGATTACATTCATGATAATCATTTATTATCACTCAAAATCCATCAAAAGTTTCCTTCTATTTTTAAACATAGATCACGATTCATAGGCATCGAATAAATGAATATGAGCAAATTTTCAGAGTAATTTGCATGTTATTATCATCCAAGCAATAATTATGTAACACGAATCGTATGTGTTCGACATATACCTCGATGACTTGAAAAGTCCATCCGTGAAGACACCTAGATTCCGCCTATATGAACCATTATAGACCACATCGGCGCTCCTTCAATCCTGTCGGGATCTACAAAACTTGGCATCGATGGGGAGAGCTGCCATTGCCGGATTCGAAGGCGACGCTAACAGGATCCTTTCTACTTTCTTCTCTCTCTCTCTCTCTCTTGGTATACACGAGTTTCATTCTCTCTCTCCTTTTCTCTCGTCCACTCTCACTCACTGTCTTCTCTCTTCCCTCTTTACCTATTAATTCCCTTTCTCCTCTTTCTCTCTCTCTCTTTAGAACCGTATATATTTGTTAATTAGATTTGTTAAATTAGATGGAGTAACTATCAAGATAACTATCTATAGCAATGGTTGAGGGGTTAACCATTTATAGCAAGTGGTTCATATGTATGGTGAAGGTTTGTTGCACACGCCTAAGAATCCACCCATTTTATTATTTTTATTATTTTATATACTATTAATAATTTATGGGTCGTTACAGTTTATATAGTCGAGGATTTGTAAAGCATTACCTTGATTAGGCAGAAAGGTATAATTTCCCATTTATAAGTCTCTCTTCAAATCCAAGTAATGTGTACGTCCCGATTTCGCCTCACCGCTTGGGAAACCGCCTCGGCCAATTGAGGCTTACGCTCACTTCAGCAGAATGGTGTATATCATTGGGGCGGTTTTGCCTAAAAAACGCTCACGGCTTACACCTCAAGGCAAACCATTATGGCTGCCCCCACCCCCATTTTTCGCAGATTTTTTTATTTTTTTTGAAAAAAATACACCATGTATATTCATCTCTATATCCCTCCTACAGCCTCCATCTAGACGTCATTTTTTAACGGTCGCATGATTTTTTAAATCAACCATGTCTGGATGAAGGCCGTAGGAGTCTCTGTTTCTGATGAAATTCGAATAGCATATAAAAGGGATATAGGGATGAATATACATGGCAATATTCTTCAAAAAAAAATAAAAAAAAATGATAAAAAAAATGAGGCGGGGCAATCATGGGGCAGCCCCCATTGACCCCTTTTTAAAAAAAATGGCAAATAATTGCAGTGGCAAATATTCATTCTCAAGCAAGGGTTTGGTTTCTACACAAGTGAACGCAGATAGTTCCTCTGTACTATACAAACCACATTATATCACACTACTCGCTTCCAAAGAACATTCTTTTCTGAACTATAGCTAAACATAGTCTACAAATATTTCGGAAACAATGATATTAACCTGAGGACTACAACTAATTATATTCTGTAAAACAAATTTACAATCGTAATGCCATCTTTGAGGAGGCGATTTCTGCCATGAATAACTGTGATTTTTAGGCCCATTTTAGACATAACTATTGCAGGATTTACATCAGCCTAATCTTTTATCAGACTGTAATGAGAATGACTATGAAGGTGTACCATTGACTGCTGCCGGAGATTGAAGGACCTGCTGGAGCATACGGGCAGCAAGGCGCTGTGTTAATTCCTCCCATCACCCGCCCACCAAGACTGCGAGCTTCCGGCTCTTGGAGTACCTGGTCATTGCATGTACTTTGGGTGAAATCAAAGATTAATAGATTGAATGCAAGTAAATGTCTCAATGACAAATATGAAAATTTGTAAATGACTTCAAGCATGAACTACGATAATTTAAAAAAAAACACTACAATCGGATGGGTACATAAACGTTTTAGTACGAAAGAGATTCACCAGATGTCTATGGCAATATGCAGATCCATCAAGGCAAAATTAGAACCACTGCAGCAAGTCCTTTGTTCGGATCTAAACGAGTAGCTATCACGCACTTCGAGCTGAATATATATTCGGATATCATCTGGAAGATCCTAGTAGGAAACTATCTATTATTGACACTTTAATTGCTCTAACATCATTGATTGACAGCAATGATGACAATGAGAAATGTTTCCACGTCTATCTTCCATTCTATCCACGAAACGAAACGTGAATCAAGCTGCGAAGGCCGGTTGCCCACCAGATGAATGTGAAAGAAAGGCTTCTTCGGCCAAGGAATAAAGGAGAATTTCTACGGATGAGGGAATGAATGATGCAAGTCAGATAATAGGCTGAAAGCCAGCAACTTAAAGCACAGCAAATGCCAATTTCCTCAGGGTAAAACCATACATGACAGTTCACTAGTTGATAGATGGAATATGTTTTTCTTGTTAGGAAATGATAACCCGGGGCTCCTTATTTATGGAGAAACATACATCTCCCATAATCAACATCGGAGTAGACTATGAGATTAAGATGGCCCTTTTGGTGAATACCAATCCTTATCCTGGAGAGGACTTGACGTATCTCAAAATCATCATGCATGCATTAAAGTGATCTAAAGCAAAAGAATCCATAATCTGACTTAGCTTGCCAACTTCAGGCGATATATTTGGTAGTGTGATGGTTAAATATAGTAGCTTCTCAATACACCATTTGTAGCAGATTATGTTTCCGATCTCTCTCGACTTATAGATGTGTGCTTAGATGTGTGCTTTGGGATCCATGAGTATCGTAATGGCATGGATTTTAACAACCCAGTCCCCTGTAGCAGGTCGGTGGCGTACTTTCTTTGGGGATGAGACCAGATCTCATCTAGAGTGAGCAATCCCAATCCCAAGAAAGTATCACAATGGTCAAGGCCTTTGATTGCAAATTGCTCTCACATTTGTTTCTTCATTTCTATAATGCATTTTAAGTCATCACTGGTGAGAATGATATCATCCATATCAACAAGCGTGATTATTGTGCCTTTTCCCATCATTCGTACAAACAAAAAACAGCCAAATGATTATCTAGAAAGTCACAAACTCCCAAGGACCTCTGAAGGTCTCCGGACCAGGCTCGAGCGCTCTGTTAAGGTCATAAATTTCCTTCTTCATCAAGCGTGCCTTCAAACACTCCCATTGAGCCTTGAAGTCAAAATGCAAAGAAGTCAAAGAAAGCAAGTAGTTCATTGTTTGGAGGTTTGTAGCCAGAAAATTAAGTCAATGGACTTGCCCAGGTAAGAGGAGGAGGTGATGGCTCAGAAAGGGACTGTCTCCGCTAATATTGAAGCTGAACCAAGTGTATGGAGGAATATGAACATATGTAAGAGAAGTTTCAAAGATAATAAGAGGCGAAGGGGCGTGGGTACCGGTACAGGAAAATTAGGGAATATACTCAAAGAAGGTGACTCTTTCCAGTAATGCATTATTTCCATGACCTTGCATATCCTTCCGATTCCAAACATACCCGAAGAAAAACATATTTAAATGCCCTTGAAACCACCTATCTCATCCAAGACTAAGAATGTAAACAATGGCAACAAAACCAAATACTTTGGAGGGAACATTGAGAACTCCTTTTCCATGGTAGAGCACCTCAATTAGAATGTGCTCATCAATAAAAGAGGAGAGTCCATTCATGAGGGAAAAAAGCAATTGTGAGAATCACATCCATACGGTTAGCATGGAGGCCTTCTGTGACTCCTTGGTTCGTAACAGGAACAGGGCGAGGAAAGAACTTTTGATGTCAGTGGCAAGATTATGGGCAATTTGACGTGGTCGTAATGACGCCGTCTTCTCAAGCCAAAGGTTCTACAAGGAGAACGTGATTATCCAAAGCACAAGGTTGGTGGAGGACTGGGCCGCGTCGTAGGACTTGGCGTTGTTCTCTTTTTCCTGTGGGCGTGGTGGAGGTGTTGTTGCCTCTTTGTACAGTTCTTTTACCTTGTTTTGTAATTCCGTTTTCTTTTCATTATCTTTAATATATTGGGGTGAACACCAAAGAGTGTCTCCCCTTTTTTTGGACTTTAAAAAAAACATGATAATGAACAAGCAAGATGCAAGCAATATCAAGAAGATGCCAATGTTTTCGTTTGGCAACCCCACTTTGTTGTAAGGTATGACCACATGAAGTCTGATGTATAATACTTCTAGAGGAGTAAGAAAGAGTGCATTTCCTATCAACGAAACTCCCTAGCATCATCAGAGCAATGGGTTTTTATAGTGGCAACAAAGTGAATTTTTATTTCAATAACAAATTTGACAATAATGGAACTCGTGAGACATAAGAAATTTTGACAAGGAGAAGAAGATATTATCGATGTCCCAAACGACCCGAAGGTAGAGATCAACTGGGTACCCAAACATCAAGATGCACCTACTCAAGTAAGGTTGTCAAATAGACCATACCGTAAGAAGGAAATAAGCTTTAGTGATGTTTCTCTAATTGACATGTGTTAACGTATATATTAGTTTTCTGTGTGTCTCTCTGTTATTTTTATTTTCAGCTGTATGCTTTATGTAATTTACCCATAGGCTACTCTCCTATATAAGAGAGCCTAGGGCTCATGGAATAAATATCTCTTTCATTTTTTTCCCAACATGGTATCAGAGCGACGGTCCTAGACCGGAGTTCTCGAAACCCTAACCCCACCCCACCCGCGAGCCCCTCTCTCTCATCGCCGGCGCCGCCAGCGCTTCTGCTCCGCCGCTACACCTCCGCCGATGCCTACGCGCCTGTGCGCCACCACCGCGCACCTGCTAGCGCCCCTGCGTGCCTCTGCGCGCGTGCTCCTTCACGCGCTTGCCTTCGCGCCTCTATGCGCGCGCTCCTTCACGCGTCTGTGCGCGTACGTCTGCGCCTGTGCGCGCAACTTCACGCGCGGGTGTGCGCTCGTCTGCGCATGTGCACCTGATCTCGCATGTGCGCCTGTGCGCCTGATCTCGACTGTGCACATGTGCGCCTGATCTCGCCTGCGTCTGTGCGCAACTTCACGGTGCACTACTGATCGGTTGACCTTGCGTTTCTGCGAGGTCAGAGGGCACCAAGGAGCCCTAAGCGTGTGCGAAGCCCTAAAGAGCACACCGTCACCTACATGGGTTTAGTTGTTTGAGGTCTACACAAGCAATTAACCCGTCTATGTCATTGTAGACAAATCTTATCTTCAGTCAATCGCTCCAGTCTTCAGTTTCCAGTATGTCAGAAAGCAAGGCGGATATCCCATCCATTGGCGCCTTCCGTGGTCCGGCGCCTATCGTCAAAATGGACGGTACAAACTATGAACTGTGGGCGATGCAGTTCATGAGCATGATGAAGTCAACAGGTAAGAAGCATATTCTTACCGAACCAGAGCCTGCTGAGAAGACTGGAGCCAATGCCTCTTGGGATGCCGATGACGCATACGCCAAAGTTTGGCTATCTGGCACGTTGGCGATCGAGATTGCCAATGACATTCTACATCAGCCCACGGCCAAAGACATGTGGGACATTCTGGCGGCCACATATTCTCAGGCGAAGAACGAGACAAAGATTCTGCAACTACAGCATGATATATTCACTATAAAGCAGAATGGTTGCCCTCTACATTCACTCTACACATCCCTGAGAGGGATGTTCGAGAAGCTCTACAGCTTCATGCCTCTGACAGCCACGCCAGAACAACAGAAGACATATCGGAATGCGAATATGGTGGGTGTGTTCCTTGTTGCACTTGATCCAGAGTATGAGGCGGCACGATCCCAGATCTTGGCCGATTCTATTATTCCTCCCATGGAGGAAGCCTTCCATAGACCGAGCCGCATCACCGTTCCTTCCACGGCCACGAATCAGAATGCTTCAGCCATGGCCGCCAACAGGGGTCGTGGATTTCATCATCAGACCCTTGGACGTGGACCTCGTGGCAGAGGAGGCCGCACTCGGCCAACATGTACCTACTGTCATCGCGTTGGACACAATGAAGACACATGCTACTCGAAGCATGGATTTCCTGCATCTACACGAGTCGCTGAGCAGCTCCATCTGCTACTACTTTGGATCAGTGGTTCGATGACCTAGTTGCCCGTCTAAGGGGCATTATTCCCCCATCCGGCCCAACACCTACTACTGAGAGTCAACCTAATGCCGCTGCTTCTGCCTCTGCGTCTACCAGTGCTTCAGGTAGCATACTTGCATTTACCAGTAGTAGATCAGATACATTACCTTGGATTATGGACTCGGGTGCTACACATCATCTATGTGGCGATCAGAGTTTACTTACAGGATATTCTCATATTCCTCCAGGCCGAACAGTGGTCATTGTCAATGGTACACATTCTCCCATAACTGGTCAGGGGGAGATTAGACTGACATCTTCTATGCAGCTCAAGAATGTGCTACATGCACCTGATTTTTCAATGAATTTGTTATCAATCAGTCAGATTACGAAGGATTTACAATGTCGGGCAATTGTTGATCCAATCTTCTCTTATTTTTCAGGACATCCGTACGGGCAACGTGATTGGTCGTGGCTATGAGCAAGGAGGCCTCTATCGCCTAAATCAGACTCCATTCGCCGGAACCTCATCCCTTCCCACTGGACCATGGTTATTAAGGCGGCAAGGCGACAAGGCGTTACACCCGGGCGCCTAGACGCCTAGGCGCGCTTAGGCGCGCCTAGGCGCGCCTAGGCGTTTTCAAAGTGGCACCAAGAAATTTCAAAAATATTGCATTTGAATGCTAGATTATTAAGAAATTATATCGCATTTCAAAAATACGACATGTATATCACATTTTCAAAATGCGCTATATATATCGTATACGCCCAGCGTAGTGTGTCATCATTCCCTCTCATCTTGAAGAGCTTGCAATCTACGTATTCTACTCCAGAATCTGCCTTTGCCGTGAATCTGCTCTCTACACTGTATGATCTTCAGAAGCAGCACCCAAGCTATAAACAAGGCCTAAAATGTCGGTTTCGGTCACCATTTCGGTATCGACCAAAACAGAATTTCGATGGAATTTCGGTGGAATTTCGACCGAAATTTCGATCATTTCGGTCATTTTTTGTACTAGGACCCCCATATTTCGGTCGTTTCGGTCATTTCGGTCGAATTTCGATTTCGACTGGATATCGATATTCGACAGAAATTCGACCGAATTTCGCTGAAATTTGAGGCCATGGCTATAAACATGTGGTAATTTTCATAGTTTCTCTAAATATTCACAGAATAAGATCTTTTCTCTTTAAGCAACTGATTGTTCCTAGTGCACATATCCAGGACATGTTCCTCGGGGAGATTCTCGGAGCAGTATTATTAGCAAAAGGCCCTGCTTTCAATGCAACTGTGGAAGTGAAGTATCTCGATGTTCTTACAGGCGATGTATCAAAAGATGGGCAGACTGTTGTAAGCAAACTTGGACAAAGGGTGAAAGTACTTGAAAGCTTGAACAGTGACACGTACTATAATCTCTTTGCAATTTTATTGAGAAAAAAATCACAATCTGCTGTAATTGGCAGTTTCAGTGATCAACAAAGACAGTGGGCATAACCATTGCACTGAAATCAGAAGATAATTAGAAGATATTGTATCTTCTTAGGTAGCTGTGGAGTAGCAAAAATTAAACGGAGGTATTCTTAGTTCAAAAAGTACGTATATGTTACAGAAATCCACAATGATTAAAGACAATGCACCAATAATAAAAAAGAAAGCCACAATGATTAAAGACAATGCACAAAAGCTATATATATCGGAATTTTCAAAAATGTAGTGTGCATGAAAAATAGTCGCCTAGGCGTCAAGGCGTGCCTAGGCGCACCTACCTAGGCGCCCTTGCCGCCTAGGCGGCCCAAGGCGTCGCCTTTTTTTATAAAAGCAAGGCGCATGTTCAAGGCGCGCGGGCTGGGGCGCCTGGGCGCCTAGGCGTGCGCCTTAACAACACTGCACTGGACCAGTATCTCCTTTGCTGTGGCATATGCGCTTTGGGCATCTATCGCTTCAGAAGTTGCATCGTGTGTTACCCCAGGGTCTTCCTCACACATCTATCCAATGTGAGGCTTGTCAGTTGGGAAAGCATCACCGGTCTACCTTTCCCAGTCGTCCAGGTCGGAGTAGTACCTCCAAGTTCGAGTTACTTCATATTGATATCTGGGGTCCGAGTCGTGTACCTGATCATCAGGGACACAAATTTTATATAGTTATTGTGGATGACTTCTCTCGTGTGTCATGGGTATTCTTGATGAAAAATAAATATGAAGCAGGCAATATTATTATCCAGTTTCTGAATGAAATTCAAAATGTTTTTTCCACATCTGTGAAATTTGTGAGAAGTGATAATGCCCTAAAACTGTGCACTCATGCCCTAGCCAACTACTACTCATCAAAAGGGATTATACATCAAACACCATGTGCTTATACCTCTCAACAAAATGGGATCGCTGAAAGGAAACATCGCCACCTACTTGATGTCACAAGATCACTTCTTATACAGAGTCATGTTCCTTATTCTTACTGGGGTGACACGTTTCTCACAGCCTGTTACCTAATTAACCGGATGCCGTCCTCTGTATTGGATGAACAGATTCCTTTTTCCCTTATATATCCTGGGAAGGATCTGTTTTCACTTACTCCCCGTGTGTTTGGTTCAGTTGCCTTTGTCCACCAGTTGTCTCTCGGTACTGACAAGCTCTCTCCTAGGGCTGTCAAGTGTGTGTTTGTTGGGTACTCCAGAACTCAAAAGGGGTACAAGTGTTTTGATCCTTTGCGTAGGCGGTATATGGTCAGTGCAGATGTTACATTTTTTGAATCCGTAATGTATTTTTCATCCTCAGGTGATCAGCAGCTACCTCCACTGACTACCGACGCCATATATATGACACCACCACCTCCAGCACCGTCACCACCACCACCACCACAGATCCCCGTTTTACCACTATCATTCCATTATACCTGCAGGCCTCCTCCAGCTCATAGTCATGACTCATCTCCTAGCTCGCCTATGGTATGTACTGAAGATACTTCTCTTGATGGATCTAATGATATTTCTGAGCAGGATATGTTGCAGGAGCCAGATGAGGACACAGCTGATTTAGATGTTCCTATTGCTATACGCAAATCGAAGAGGAGTTGTGTTACATATCCATTGGTAGCCTCTGTGTCATTTGAGCGACTATCTGGGGATTTCAGGAACTTTGTGGTGGCCTTGTCAGCTGTAGATATTCCACGGAATTATCAAGATGCTCTGCAGGATAGTAGATGGCGTCTAGCAATGGAGTGAAGAAATGGAGGCACTTCAATCAAGGGGAACTTGGAGTCTAGTTCCTATACCTTCAGATGTGACCCCGGTGAGCTGCAAGTGGTATTTACGGTGAAGCAAAATGCAGATGGCAGTATTGACAGATACAAGGCCCGCCTTGTTGCACGTGGCTTTACACAGATATACAGGGTGGATTACCTTGATACATTCTCGCCAGTAGCCCGTCATTCCACTCTACGGATCTTGTTGTCAGTCGCAGTCAATAAAGAGTGGCCGCTATATCAGTTGGATGTGAAGAACGCGTTCTTATATGGAGCCTATAGGAGGAAGTCTATATGCAACAGCCACCCGGTTTTGCTATTGAGGGGGAGTGTTCCAAGGTGTGCAGACTTCATAAGGCTATCTATGGCCTTAAGCAGAGCCCCAGAGCATGGTTTCAGAAGCTCTAGACCTCTTTGAAAAACAGGGATACAAACGCTCCAATGTTGATCATTCATTGTTTGTACAGAAGACTTCAAGAGGTATTATTGCAATTATGGTTTACGTAGATGACATCTTGATTACAGGAGATGATGAGCAAGGCATAAAGCAGGCGAAAGAGAAGCTGGGGGAGCGAATTTGTCACTAAGGATCTTGGAGTCCTTAGATATTTCCTGGGGCTGGAATTCGCTAGAAATCCGAAAGGATTAGTAATGCCGCAGAGGAAATATGTTATGGACCTGTTGAGTGAAACAGGTATGCTTGGGTGTCGGCCTGCTACAATACCAATGGACCCCAGCATGAAGCTATATGATGATGACACAGAGGAGGTGGACAGGAGAAGATACAGAGAACTGGTAGCAAACTGTTGTATGTCACGATCACTAGGCCCGATATATCCTTTGCAGTGAGTCTGTGAGCCACTTCATGGAGCAACCACGTCAGGTTCATATGGATGCCATACATATGATACTTAGATACCTCAAATCTTCTCCTAGATACCTCAAATCTTCTCCAGGTGCAGGTTTGCTATTCAAGAAGGGAAAGGGGATCTCTATCTCAGCATGTGCGGATGCAGACTATGCAGGTTGTCCCAAGGACAGGAAGTCCACTTCGGGGTTTGCAGTCTACGTTGGAGATGCTCTAATCTCATGGAGGAGCAAGAAACAGACGGTGGTAGCCAGATCTAGTGCTGAATCCGAATATAGGGCTATGGCCCAGGCTAGCACAGAGATGATGTGGGTAAAGGCTGTACTTACAGACCTATGTCTAGATGTACCACTTCCTATGGACTTAGAATGTGATAATCATGCAGCTTTGTTCATTGCAAACAATCCAGCATTCCATGAGCGGACCAAGCATATTGAGGTTGATTGTCACTTCATACGTGACATGATTCAGAAGGGGTTCATTGCTACATCTCATGTCACCTCAGAAAATCAAACTGTTGATATATTCACAAAGGCATTACTACGAGGCTCATTCCAGAAGTGTGCGTCCAAGCTGAGCATGATTGATATCTATGCTCCATCTTGAGGGGGAGTGTTAACGTATATATTAGTTTTATGTGTGTCTCTCTGTTATTTTTATTTTCAGTTGTATGCTTTATGTAATTTACCTATAGGCTACTCTCCTATATAAGAGAGCCTAGGGCTCATGAAATAAATATCTCTTTCATTTTTTTCCCAACAACATGCCTCACACTCAAGGTTAACAGTGGGAGCGGTTGAGAAAAAGCCGGTGAAGCTTCTAAACAGAGGGATAGCCTAAGTATTAGAGCCATAGGACACATGAAGATAAAGAAAACTAAATCTTGAGGTAATCATGGATTGTGCCGCATGATAGACACCCTTTTCGTCACGACCCACACTTTTCGTCCTTGTAGCATAGCTCAAAAAGTGAAGCTCTCTACAAAGCAAATTGACGCATAATAAGCTGATTGGAAATTAAGGACGGATAAAAACATTTGTAAACTTGATATTGGAAGTTATGTTAACCTCCCCTCATCCTTCGATAAAGGATACTCTCTCTCAGTTACTTGTATAGTCCGTCCTATGTGTACGCATCGTATGTGCTTGAGTAGGTTATGTTTTTTATAGAGACGAGTGAAAACCTCGTATCAACTAACCAATCTACATTTGGATTGGTTTTGATAGCACCGACAAAAATACCTGAGTGAGCATGGTCGATTATAGTTATTACTACGTTGGATGCTAGCATAGTCACCGAGGGTTAGCAAACTTTCATGATGCATCAAATTATCAGTGTCCCCTTTATGGACTATTATATATTGATCGTCTCAGCAATGATGGATCAAGCCGTCGATGGATAGTCATTCTTGAACAAGAAAACAATCACATGATGTCCAAACTTTGGCACGAAAGATGTATTATGTTTTTATACATCACATATTTTGTATTGGGTAATCGTGACTACATTCTTTGTTTTGTACTGGACGGTCACGACCATGTCCTCGATACACATTACATCATCCACTTAAAGGTGCAACGAGGGTGATATTCCCTTGGTAGAAAACGAGAATGCGGAAGTGTAATCAAAGATAATAATGATAAGAAGAACATGAAGAACACCACGAATTTACACAGAGTTCTACTCAATAAGGAGAAGGATGAAACCATAGGAGAACCACCTCAAAGGTTTATTTGTATATTGAACTCTCTCAATGAATACAGGTGGTGCGGGCTCTTTATATAGCCCCACCAGTATGACCAAGTCCCACTAATAGACGATATGGGACTAAACATGTAGATGTGGTAATTAAATCCTAGAGGAATCTAATTACCCATTTATGAATGCATACTCTAACACCTTTGAAAGGCCCAAGTGGTGATGTTACGGTCGACGCACTAGTCGCTAGACAACTCGATTTGTCATACACCTTGAAAGTGGGTAGTGTGCATGACAATCATTTGATCTTTAGAAGCTACATAACTTGGGTCAAGCTCAATAAAGAATACCAAGACTGTCATGTGTTTACGATATTCCTTCGAACATTTGCATCCTAAAATACAAGAATTATATTTTTCAAATGGATTTTTACAAGCATTAAACTACCTTCTTGACCTTTTAAACATCGTTATTATCCCATCGACCCGTAAACTTGCACCGTCTTACCCCACAGACCATGCCATTAATTTTACTTCTACTTGAGTTAATACCTTGATTTAAGGTAGTGTTAATCAAACCTCACCTGAGTTCATGTGCTCTGGAGCGCCAGATTTTTTATCAAACAATTGTACATGAAGACGAACGAATGGTTCTGATCGATACTCAGATGATCCAACGGAGGCTGTTGAGTCTGGACAGTCAAAATCTCCCCACGACCCAAAACACCACAAACACCATCTCACACCAAAATTTCATGATCGAACAACCAGCTAAACCTCATCGGTCGTTGCTCCACCTTCTTCGTGCGTGGCTCCACTAGCTCCTGTAGCCTTCGCATCCACACCGCCAGCCTGCAGATGAACTCCTGCCCCGCCCACCCCGCGTTGTTGAGCCCCTCCATCTCCTCCAGCCTTCACCACCCTACCGGGAACTCTACAATGTCAGCGTAGTCGTAAGCGGTGTACACGCCCAACATCTGCGCTATGGTGGAGAAGTGGTCGAACAGCCAGGGTCTTGCCCGTCGTTCATCAGGTGCGCTGACATCGTGATCCTCTTCTGCATCAAGTCCTCGATCGTGAGCATTGCCCCGTTGGGATCGATCTCCATGAGCTTCGCGACGATGGTTTGGTAGCCAACCTCATGGCATCTCTCATCGACCGCGATGGTGCTGCAGATGTGTGCGATGACCGTGTCGCCCTTCTCCTACGTGAGACGGGTGGTGTTGTCGTGGTAGATGAGGTGGCATGCTCCTCGAAGGACGTGTACACCAACCCCATGTAGGGGTTGTTCTCCGTCCCCAATCCTACGCAGATGGATTACATTACAACACCATATGAGATTATGAAGGGAATGTTCTTCCAGATGATGCAGATGCGTGCTTTGTTTGCTCTAGATGCATCATTTTCCTCTAGAATATGTGGTGAGGAAGACGGTTCAAGGAAGGATGATGGAGGAAGGTGCAATGTGTAAATTAGATATAGAAAGGTGCAATGATATGTTCTTAATAGATTTCGTCCACTTTTGACAGACAAATGGATGGGAGTTAAGCACAGGGTTTGTGGAGTACGAGCATGGAAGGCCGTATCTATATCGATATCGTTTCGATATCGTATCGATACGATATTTCGACGATATTTCAACGATATATCGTCGAAATATCGCCCATATCGACGAGCCTTTGTGAAGAAAATTCCTGGAAATCGGGATATATCGCCATATCGATGCTCATATCGATCCCATGTCGATATCGATATATCGGCGATATATCGCCGATATATCACGATATTTCCTTCCATGAGTACGAGTTAGCAACTTTACGGGGTCGAGGGGATAATAACGATGTCTAAAAGATCGAGAAGGTAATTTATAAAGATTCTAGGGTTCGTGGGGTAAAAATCCCTTTTTCAAACAATAATTTTAGCTGAGAGGTGTCCTTGAGATGTTACCTCTGAGCCGTCAGACATCCTTTTTGAATTTATGTTGTCAATGCCAGCAAGCAATAGAAGAAAATATGTTAATATTGTATTTAATCATACCACGATACAAATCAACAAAAAGATTCCCCGATGTACATCATTGGGAATCCATGCAATGGGGATCTAGGATCTTTGACGTGAAGATGGTAAATGTTCAAGGGCCTTAGCAACTTACGTAGGCTAGCGAGACTAGAGTGGATGATAGGGGCATGGAGTAAACATGAGTGAGGGGGCTTAACTGCTAGGCAATGTGACGGGGGCCATGGGGTCTGGATTTAGTGGCGGTGGCATGGGTGGTGATGGTGCCTAATGGAGGCATTGACGGCGACAATGAGGGCCTCAAGGCCTGCTATGGTAGTGGCAGGACTAGGGATGTCAGCGGGTCGAGTTTGGGGCAGGTATCTATTTCCCAAACCCATACCCATTTATGAAATCATTACCCATACCTGCCCATTTATTAAGCGGGTAATTTCTAACGGGTACCCATATACCTGACAGGTACTCGTGACCCCAATGGGTACCCACAGACACAATAAAATCTTAAGCTATTTATAAATGTAAATCAGATTTTCACACGAAAATTAAATAGAGGGAGATCATGTAATATAGTGATACACAAAGAAGTGCAATGTGTAGGGAATGCGAAAGTTTATATATACACTAGGTGTTTAACTCTTTTGAGTTAATAAATTTTATTTATTAAAGATACAAAATGGCGGTTGAATATGAAAAAAAATGAATGGAGAGGAGAAAACTGAGTTGGATTTTTATATATGTAGGCCTAATACCTATTAGATATGAGATGGATTCGACTAAAACGCAAAACATATATCTATATTTATTTTGAACTTTCATTCAGTTGTGGAGTGGGTTCAGGTTCGGGTATCTACAAAGCAATCCCAAAATCGCATGGCTAGTAAATTCAAAAACCCAAACCCGTCCAAAAGTGAATGGGACATGTTTTGGGTCCTTAAATGGGAGGGAGGTTAAGGTCAGGGACCCCAATGGATATACCAAAATTGACATCCCTAGGCGGGACTGGAAGTCCAGAGATCTATGAGTGGAGTCAGTGCTTAGAGAGGGTAGAGGGGTGATCTTCCTTTGGTACCAAGTTGACGGATTGAAGATATTTTTCTTAGTAAAGAACAATACCCTAAGACTCCCGACTCCTTATATAGGGAGAAATCTAGAGTTAGGGATAGACCTCTCTGACATAGCAATAATGAAAGACAAGTATACCTCTAAGAGAGAAATATCTCTCAACAATTATAATAAACAAAAACAAGCAACAACATTATCAAGTAACCCCTACAAGAAATAGAGAACCACCATTTGTTATGGAACCTTCTTTTATTACCATATGCAATGTTGGATGTTGTGGTTTGCCTTGTCTACACCAATCAAATGGACTATCAGATTAAAACTCAATTCATAGTGCAACCTTATTAAGACCAACATAATTGAATCAGCTTGGTAGGTTGCTTTTTTGTTTTAAATCGAAGGATGACGGCTAGAGATTAACTTTTTTAGAAGCCAAATGATAACCATCAAAGATTGGTAATCATCCAAATATATTAAACTAAACCAAAAGGTCTCAAGAGAGACATCATCATATCACCCATCTCGTGTCACGCACCCAAAAGACTAGGACAAAAGCACATTCTCATTTATATGATAGCAACCTTCTAAAAACATCATTTTCGTGTAACTAAAGAGCCTTGGTAACCACAAAAGCATCAAGTCTCTTCGTTCCTTGTCGATGAGAGCTGAATCCACCCAGTCATCCCTCCCCACTACATCCACACGATCACCACCCCAAATATATATGTCCAAACACTTTCTCAAAATGTGTATTCCAACTGCAAGTATCACATCCGACTCCAAAGTTGCAATATGAAGGAGCACTGGAAAAGAAAATGGTCAACATTTTCTTTTCTTTTTTGGAATTTTTGCACACATAACCCCGTATAGTTTCAATATTATGCACATAACTCTCCATAATCGCGAATTACACCCAGAACCTTGAAAAGTTGCTCTGTCTTACATGCAGTACCCTTTGTTAATTTACACCATTAACTCAACCGTGCGTTCGAGTTAATCAAACCCCGATTGACTAACCAATTGTTGGCATTTATCCCCCAGCCCGTATCCCCCTCCCTCCCTCACCCTCAAAATTCCCAAGCTTTGATCTGATGACTATAATTTAATCTCATGTGATACTAATTCAACAGGTACGAATCAAATCGTATCTAATCCGCTTATCTCGAATATTTTCTGCGAACTGAATTACAATTGTACATTATTGGGAAACAAACATGTTCTTCGTTAAATGCTTTGTTCGCTTCTTCACCAAACAGTAGAAGGTATCCACAGTGAAGAAGAAGAGGAGGGGGTTCATGATGAGGCATTTGTGCTGAACAGCGAGAGCATCTCCTCCTTCAACTTCGATACTCAACTAAAGGCGTCCAGGCGGTAGAGGTTAGTTGACACGGATTCCATATGCTCAAAGATGAGGGTTCTTCAAATTTGTTGGGATGGAGATGGAGGTCCAACTGTGGTGCTTGCTATTGATCGAGAGATGTTGATCGATTCTAGAGCTCCGACGATGTGGCTTTGAAGCAGCATCATTTTATTGAGGTTGAGAAGTTTCTCTGGTGTAACCGCTTCGAGGATGGGTTCTTTCCGTCAGGCTCGAAGGGTGAGTGAACGTTCGCTATGAGAACGAAGGACCATGAGTTCCTTCATCGCTACTGGTATACGACGATGTGCAGTAGCTTCGAGTGAGGTTACACTGATGTGATGCGGGATTGAAAACCTATTACATGTCCTCCGCTTGATCTTGGCTGGAGGGAGTTAGAGGGGATGCTACGGCTCAAGTACGAGCTTGGATGGAGGAAGTTAGAGGGGTGAGCGAGGTGAAGACATGTGCGAAGCGAAGAAGATGGACTCTAGAGCTTATGCAAACTCAAGGAGGATCGAAGCGGAAGGTGTGACGGAAAGGTAAGGGGATTTGCATAAAGTTGGATTTGGGCTCTAATTGAAAGAAAGAGATGGGAGACAGTAGCGGAAAATGGAAACGGGAGTATAGAAAGAAGAACAGGATAGAGGAGAGGGGGCAATTGCGGCTCACTTGTGTTGACCTTCATATACCAACTGTTTAAGCTCCAAGAAGAAACAGGATGTAAAAAGACTTGAAGGAGAGGGAAGGAGAGGAGGAAGGAGGAATGGCATCATTTGTAAATGTTGGGAGAAAATGATTCGTTGTTTTTCCAAAGAACCCTAGGCTCTCTTATGTAGAGAAGGCCTATGGATAAATTACATAAGGTGGAAACAAGAAAATAAAAATAACTGAAAAGGTATATAGAAATATCTCTACACTCCCCCTGAAGATGGAGCATAGATATCTATCATGCTCAGCTTGGAAGAACACTTCTGGAATGGCCCTCTGTGCAGTGGCTTGGTGAAGATGTCGGCAGTTTGCTCTCCTGAACTAACATGAGAAGTAGAAATCAATCCTTTTTGGATCATATCTCTAGTATAGTGGCAGTCTACCTCAATATGCTTTGTTCTTTCATGAAAAGCATGATTATTAGCAATGAATAGTGCGGCTTGATTATCACATTGTAGCTACATAGGTAGAGGTATATCTATATGCAAATCTTCTAACACAGCTCGAACCCACATCATCTCGGTACTTGTTTGTGCCATGGCCCTATATTCAGATTCAGCACTAGATCTAGCCACGACTGTTTGTTTCTTGCTTTTCCAAGAAACCAAAGAACTACCCACAAACACTGCAAAACCTGAAGTAGACTTCCGATCCTTAGGGCATCCTGCATAGTCCGCATCAGCACATGCAGAAACAAAAATGTTTGTTCTTTTCTGAACAGTAATCCTGTGCCTGGAGACGATTTTAGATATCTCAGTATCATGTATATGGCATCCATATGTACTTGTCTAGGTTGTTCCATGAACTGACTCACCCGACTCACTGCAAAAGCGATATCCGATCTAGTGATGGTAATATAGAGAAGCTTACCCACCATTTCTCTATATTTTCTCCTGTCAACCTCATATGTATCATCATTATATAACTTCACACTAGGATCCATAGGAGTAGCTGAGGGTCGACACCCAATCATGCACATCTCAACAAGCATATCTGTAATATACTTCCTTTGGGTCATCACAAGACCCTACGCATTCCTAGCAAATTCCAACCCCAGAAAATATCGTAGAGTGCCAAGATCCTTAGTAACAAATTGATGGCCCAGAAATGCTTTTGTCATCTTTGTCCCATGTGTATCATCTCCTGTAACGAGTACATCATCAACATACACCATGATAACAACCGTACCTCTAGAAGTCTTCTGGACAAATAAAGAATGATCTGCATTTGATCTTTTGAACCCTTGTTTTTCAATTAGATTAGAAAGCTTCTGAAACCACGCATGTGGGCTTTGTTTAAGACCATATATCGCCTTGTGAAGTCTACACACCATGTGACTCTCCCCCTAAGCAGCAAACCTCGGAGGTTGTTGCATGTAGACTTCTTCCTGCAAATCCCCATATAAGAAGGCATTCTTAACATCAAACTGAAACAAGGGCCAATCACGTACCACAGCAACTGACAGGAGGACACGTAGAGTCAAATGACGCGCAACTGGAGAGAATGTGTCCATATAATCAACGCAGTATGTTTGAGTGAACACTCGCGCCACTAGCCTTGCCTTGTAACGGTCAAGGCTACCATTTGCATGATATTTGACAATAAACACCCATTTACAGCTGACAACAGATGCTCCTAGGGGAGCGAGAACCAAGCTCCATGTACCCCTGACTGTAGAGCAGTCATTTCCTCCTCCATGGCAGAACGCCATCAGCCAATCTTCAAGACATCATGTTGATTCTGTGGTATCTCCACGGCTGATAGAGCCACATCAAACCTCTAAAAGTCCCCTGTGAGACGATGGAAGGAAACCTGTGAAGAAAGTGGATATGATGCACAGGTACGTTTCTGCTTCCGTATGGCAATAGGTACATCCAGATCATCAGAAACAATACTCGTCGGTATGTTATTCTCCTACAAAGATGATCCATGCACTTGCACATTATCAGACCCATGGCTAGTGATAATATCTGGACAAACCTGAGGCGTGCTGGATGATTGACGAGCACCATGAACAGGAACAGACCGACGAGTATAATATTTTGGTAAGGGTAAAACAGGTGGTTGTGAAGGTGGTGGTGGTGGTGATGGTGGTGGTGGGACAACGGGAATTGGAACGGGAAAGGACGGACACATAGGAGGAGATGGTACATAGAACTCATCATCAGATGTGGATGAGGCCAACCTGTCACCTGCAGGGGAGAAATACATTACAGACTCAAAGACTGTGACATCAGCACTGACAAAATATTTCCTGTTTATAGGACCATAGCATCGGTAACCCTTCTGAGTCCGAGAGTAACCAACAAACACACACTTGACAGCCTAGGTGAGAGCTTGTCAAGTCTCGGAGACAACTGGTGAACGAAGGCAACATCGTCAAAGACACAAGGAGTAAGTGAGAATAATTCCTTATCAGGAAAGACAACAGAAAGAGGAATTTTCTCACCTAAGACAAAGGATGGCATACGATTCACTAGATAACATGCCGTAAGGACTGCATCACCCCAAAAAGAAATGGGGGCACAACTCTGGATAATGAGAGTCAGAGTGATATCAAGAAGATGACGATGCTTTCTCTCAGCAACTCCATTTTGTTGAGATGTGTAAGCATAGGTGATTTGATGGATAATGCCTCGAGATGAGAAGAAATGTGAAAGAGCACGAGTGCAAAATTACAAAGCATTATCCATACGCACATATCTAACAGTAGAAGAAAAAACATTCTGCACTTCATTTATAAGATTTTTGATCACATCCCCTGCTTCAGATTTATTCTTCAACAAAAACCATGGCCTTAAATTTCGCCGAATATCGACCGAATTTCGGTCGAATTTCGGTTTCGGCAGGTGACCGAAATTCGGCCGAAATGGCTATATCGGTCGAAATTTGGGGGGGTCTAGTTCAAAAAGCCACCGAAATGACTGAAATTTCGGTCGAATTTCGACCGAAATTCGACCAAAATTTCGTTTCGGTCCCTCACCGAAACGAAACCGAAATCCGACTTTTAAGGCCTTGACAAAAACACACACGACAGCCGAGAAAAATCATCAACAACAAGATAAAGCATGTGCCCCTGGTGATCAGGAACACGACTCGGATCCCGAATGTCAATATGAAATAACTCAAAAGGGGAGCTACTGCTCTGAGACTGACAACTAGGAAAGGTAGATCTATGATGCTTTCCCAATTGATATGCTTCACACTAAAAGGAAGAACTAGATGAAATCTGAGGCAAGATATGACGCATCTTCTAAAGAGGGAGGTGGCCAAAGCATAGATGCCATGCAAATGGAGAGACTGGTCCACTTGACTGAGAGGAGACGGCAGCATAGGAGGTTCGGACCAGACGATAAAGAACAACCTGCTCACAGCCACATCCAATCACCCTGCCCGTAAGAATGTCCTGAAAAACAAGAGACGATGAGTCAAATATAGCGTGACAGTGCAAATCCTTCGTAATCTGACTGATAAAAAGTAAATTCATCGAACAACCAAGAGCATGTAACACATTCTGTAGATGCATGGAAGGTGATAATTGATCTTCTCATGTCCAATAATAGGGGAATGAGTCACATCGGCTATCACGACAGATCGCCCTGGTGGAATCTCCCTATATAATGTAAGTTTATCTTTGTCTCGGCAAAGATGGTGTGTCACGCCGGAGTCCATAATCCATTCTGAAACATCAGATCCATGACAGGTGGTAAAGGCATAAGCACTACCTGAGGTGCTAGCAATAGCTGAGGTACTGGCAAAGGCTGAACCGGCAATATCCGATGTACCTCCTGGAGATTCTGTAGAGGCGAGGGGCATAACATCACGCAATCTGGCAACAAGCTCCTCAAACCTCTGGTCTGAAGCAGATGCTGACGGAGATGCAACATGCTCGGCTACACGTGCCGAGGCCGGAAAACCATGCTTAGAATAGCATGTATCCTCCCCGTGACCTAGGCAATGACAAAAGGTGCAAGTCTGACGAAAATGGTTGCCGCTACCACGAGGTCCACAGTCACGAAATGAAAAAGAGGCCCCTCTGCCTCTGGAGGTCGCCATCGTCGAAGGAGGTTGAGTAGGAGAATTAAACGAGATTGTAATGTGGCTAAGCTTGCAGTAAACTTCCTTCATCGAAGGAATAGTAGCATCTGCAAGAATCTGCAAGCGAGCAACATCATATTCAGGGTCAAGTGCCGTAAGTAAGACCCCTACCATGGTAGCATTCCGAAAGGTCTTCTACTGCTCGGGAGTCGCCGTAAGAGGAATGATGTTGTAGAGCTTCTCAAACATCCCTCGCAAGGATGTATATAAGGAGTGAAGATGTTGTCCGTTCTGCTTGACTGTAAATATGCCATGCTGGAGTTGAAGGATCTTGGTCTCATTTTGTACCTGCGAATATGTTGTTGCAAGTATGTCCCACATCGCCTTAGCAGTAGACTGGTGGAGAAAATCATTAGCAATCTCCATCGTCGGTGTACATGAAAGCCAGACTTTGGCGTACGAATCATCATCCTCTCAGGAGGCATAAACCCCAGTTTTCTCTGTCGACTCATCTTCGGTAAGAATGTGCTTCTTACCATTCGACTTCATGAGACTCATTAACTGCATTGCCCAGAGCTCATAGTTCGTCCCATCCATCTTGACAATGGGTGTTGGACCTTTGAAAGCGCCTATGGAGGGCATATGACTTGTTTTCTGACATTTTGTCGGAGATATGGAACTAGGGTTTGTAGACCAAGAACAAATATCTAGATAAACATCAGAGGATTTGAGTGCATATATAGACCTGTGCACTCAAATCCATAGGAGGCGGCGACGGAAAGAGAGGGGGGCGACGGCGGGAGGAGAGAGAGCCGACGGAGGGGAGAGGGCTGGCGACGAGAGGGGGCCTGCGGCGGGGAGGGGGGCTGGCAGTGGAGGGGGTCTGCGACGAGGAGGGGGCCGGCGGCGAGAGAGGGGGGCGGGAGAGGAGGGGGCGACGGCAAGAGAGGTGGTGGGCTAGGGTTTTGGCTCTGATACCATGTTGGGAGAAAAGGATTCGTTGTTATTCCAAATAACCCTAAGCTCTCTTATATAGAGAAGGCCTATGGGTAAATTACATAAGGTGGTAACAAGAAAATAAAAACAACTGAAAAGGTACGTAGAATATAGAAATATCTCTACAGTAAATAAGGTGAACTTAAAAGGTGGAATAGGTAAATATTTGACAGATTCCGTTATAGTTAACATAAAATTGAATGGAAGCTAACATAAGGTTATGTAATTTAAGAGTTCAGTATTATTTGGGTTTCTGAGTGTAATCCGCAATTATGGAGGGCTATACGTGTAATATTGAACCTATACAGTGTTATGGGTGTAAAAAACTCTTCTTCTCTTTGAAAGAGATAGTCAACATTTTCTTGGCCAAAATCGTACAATATACATGCTAGGCCAGCATCAACCACAAACTTACAAACAACTTGATAGGTTGCTATTGAGCTCCTCCATTGTCCAATCTGTGTAACTACACATCTTTCAATAATCTTGTCTCCTGAAGACACTCATGGATCTTTTTTTGAAAAAAACTAAGATTTTTTTTGAAAGCGGTACGCAATACATCTTGTTACAAGGACCGGGTTCTAGACAATGCCCTACAATGCTCAATTACATTTGCAGAATAAAATCCATCCCCTCTAAAGATAACAACATTCCTAGCACACCAAATCGACCAAAGCACCGCAAACGGAAACGTGCAATCCTTGTGACCATAACCGTAGATCGATTTGATATCCCTCCAGAAACATGCGCAGTCATCAGAACTGAGCCAAGCGATGTCCGCTCTGCCCCACACATCAACAGAGAACGGACACGAGAAAAATCGGTGATTAGCATCCACCTCCCCAACTCCACATCTACTGCATATTCCACCCCCAGCAGGCTACCCCGGCGCGCCTTCATGAGAGTCCTCCCAAGACTGAATAGCCACAAGAAGATTTTAATGCGAGTAGGCACCTTGCACCTCCATATCAATTTTAGGTCCATGCCAACCTCTTCCCTGATAACCACCTCCCCTTCCTTAGGAAAGAAACCATATGCTTTCTTAACCGAGAACCTTCCGTCGCCCCATTCATAATGATCCCTGCCTTCCGAAGGTACCTAAACCTGCACAAACCGTGCATGTATCTCCAAGAACTCCTCGCATCTCTAGTCCGAAAGGTCAGAAACAAAAGTCGGTGAGAAAACCCCCCCACCCCATACCTCTTGCACCACCACCCTCTTGTCCACCGCCGGCCGCATCAGTCTTGGGAAGCTCTCCGCCAGGATCCCCTTTCCATAACAATCATCCTCCCAAAATCAGAAACACCCACCATTCCTTAAAATGGGCTTCAAATTGATAGCCAACTCGGGTACCACCTGCGAAATACCTCTCCATAGAGATGACGGGAGCCGCCCCAACTTCACCTCTAGAGACAAAGACACCCCATATATCCTCCTCAGCAGCCTACACACCAAATAATGAAAAAAACTAAGATTACTCGAGGTTATCCAGATTTCATAATAAAATTAGATACACTTAATCACAATCACAGGAAACTAAAGACGTGAATGTAACAAAGAAATGCATTTTCTTAATGTCAAAGAATGTAAACTAGAGAATACTAGCCATCCATTAACACACCATCCGCTGTCATGGCCCACAAAACCAACATTTTTCGACACAAGAAACCACATCCTCACAATAAGATCTCTCTCCTCCGAAGATAGATGCTGCAATAAAACTGCCCACATCACCGCATCTGACTTCACCCTTTCCCAGCGTTGCTGCTCCTCGGCAGTGTTATCAGGCAGCCGACATTTTTTGAAAGATGTCAAAAAGCCTGCTAGGAGGATGATCATTCCATATAATTCGTCTCATTCCAAACCTGTTGAACCATATCACATCCAAACAAAAGATGTTAAACTCTGCATCTGAATCCATCTACTTCTGTACACAACATAACCTTTTCCTTGAGCAAAATCCAAAGTTTCAATATCAACATGTGGTCTCATGCCAAAACTTGATTCCCATGATGGAATGGGCATCAGAGGGCACCATAGACACTGCAAAAAAAAATGTTTTCCACCCATTCATGCATGTTGAGCTCCTCCAACCACAATTAACATGCAATCCTCCACTCTCAGTAGCTTCAATTTTTTATCAAAAAGTTCATCCCAAAAGAGGCGACTCAAAGGGATTTAACCATCAATATCCCCCACACACATTGACCAAGAATCTGAGGCTGGCATCCTCAGGTCAGAGGAAAGGTTGAGGAGAGACTCAAGATAGTAATGTCAGAACCATTATTACATTTTTCACATAATTGCTTTTTTTTGCAAAACCATTATAAAATTGCAAACAAGTGTGGTATGCAAAACAGGTTGATAATCAAAATAATTTACCACATCGGAAAATGGTTGCGCCATTCCAATTACTTCAATAACTCAATGCACCAATATGATTTGAAGCAATCTTCAGATTTTTACAACTACCATAAAAAGCATCATAAAAATAAGCAATGCATTGAAGGAGAAAGCTAAAAAAAACCTGTAGGATGGGTTGAAGAAGGCTTGGATCAAAATTTTGAGATGATCTCAAAAGGCCCCATATTCTAAATATTCGATCACGAAGCTCAAGCATCTTTTGCTGCTCATCAACACTAAATTTGAATGGCTGAACCCCACTGCCACTAGTAATTAACGTTCTCAAAATTTCAGGAATAGAGTTATATGTATCAATTGCTGCACCTAGAACCACAGCTTCAGTGACATATATGGCTTCTTTGATCACAAGAACTCGCAACTCCTCCCCATCAGAATCTAATAGTAACTTCAAAACAGGTTGCAATGCCTCTTTTGTTGTAAAATCTCTATCTTTGCGACCTTGAACAAGAAGATTCTCAAGCCTATTCCACCTGGTAGAATTGACAAGTTAATACAACCATGTGTAGATTCAAGTGTATCTCAAATAGTCAAATTCTCAAATGATCTTATTAGCAAAAGACTAGCCTGAATCTGCCATCTTTGAAGAGTAATTCGATAAGTGCATCCCTGAGATATGGATTTGGATCAGTCAGTAGCCTCTTCGCAAAATATGGATATGAGGCCGCCAAAACTTTGAAATTGGGGTCAGCGTAGATAGCCAACCCTTCAAGTACAGTAAGTGACCTTAAAATCAATGCATAATAAGCAGGAACTGCAAAGACATTGAGAATGTTGAAAATCAGGAGTGTCTAAGGATGGATGCAAAATGGCATTTCTAACTTTCTAGGTAAAACACATCTGAAACATGAATACAATAATGGACAAAAGGCCATCTTGATAAAGAGAAGAGAAAAAACACAAAACCTTCCAGCCTAAAATGATCTCTTCCAAAGTGAACCAACTGGATCATTATCGGATTATGTGTGCTCGTACCAGAAATCAAAAAAGAAAACTTAGTTTTCCACTGCTTGAAAAGTGCTACCTCTGGCAATAAGTTGACCAACTACCCATTAAATCCCCTAATGACCTGTTGGTCATTATCATGGTAGATGCATCCTCGTGTAAGTTGCCATGACTAGTTTACAGAGTTGACTGATGCAGACATGAGAATAAATTGGTATCTCAGTAACTGAGTTGAATATTGCTTTATAGCATCAGTAACATACTTTCTCTGAGCTCTGATACTCAGGTCCCAAGTAAAGAAAGAGATATGCATGCTTATTTGGCAACCATCAATTTGGTTTCATCTTGAAATTACCATTTTGGTTATCTAATCAAGCCTAGAAATTGTACACAAATCAGGATTCTGATAGCTGATTACAGATATATTTTTTAAAGCATGCCTACAAGTATGTATGGGTTACCATTCAATTGTAGCAAGATTTTGAAAATTGTTAACATGTTTCAACATTTATAAAAGATAGCATTTTTAAGGTGACTAACTAACATGAAGGAAAGAAAAAAAGACTTCCGTCACTGCATTGGATAAGTGACTGCTAATCAAGACGGAAATATAGACAGCAACGCTCCTTTTAAGGAGGTGGTAAATGCTACTAACAGGAGGCAGTTTACCATTAAATGGAAACTGATAGAGAACAGCGCCCAAGCTATCCACAATTGTCTTGAAATTGAGCTCGCTCACGGTTGAATTAAGAGCATCGTCAAAAAAACCTTTGAGAGCTGGCACAATTGGGGAAACATCCACATCAGGCGGTAAGAAATCCAAGGCATAATAATCACGTGCCATAGCTTCGTAGTCCCTATTGACCATATGGACAACGTGTCCTATAATAGCAAATCTTGCCCGTTCAGGTGTCTCACTCATCATCCCAAAATCAAGAAAAGCCAGTTTCCCCTCTGGTGTCGCTAAAAGATTGCCGGGGTGAGGGTCTGCATGAAAGTAACCATATTCTAGTAGTTGCCTTAAACTGCACTGTATACCAATGTTGACTAACTCAAGAAGCTTCAGGCCTTGCTTTTCAATTTCAGCTTGTTGATTCAACTTAATGCCATCCACCCATTCCATTGTCAATACTTTTGCACTAGTGTAATCCCAAAATATATCCGGAACAAGGACATCTTCCTTGTCAGCATATAGCTTCTTGAATCTCCTGGCATTTTGACCTTCCTGCAAGGATCTTACATCTTTACAAAGCTAGATAAAAGGCCTTTTTTATGTATTAACTCGTAAAAGTAAGAATGAATTGACAGAGAGTCTAAGCATGCATGCAGCGATTCATGTATCAATAGCACAAACAATTGATCCAATTGTATCAGAAAAAATACCAGGTAAGGGTCTCTACCTGCACATAATTGAGTTCCTGGTAGACTCGACATGCAAACTCATCAATAAGGGCAACAACATCTGTCGTTACAATGTCCACGTATTTATTAATTAGGAAGCCTAGCCCTCTTAAGAGGTAGAAGTCCAGTCCAATTGCTTCTTCAATGCCAGGTCTCTGCACCTTGACAGCAACAATTTGTCCAGAATACTTGAGCTGTGCTTTGTAGACCTGTCCTAAACTAGCTGCAGCAATAGGTGACGGCGACATAGATGAGTAAATCGAATCAAGAGGCAATCCTAACTCCTCTTCAATGCATAAAAATGCCTGCTCATCTGGAAAAGTTGGCAGGGCGTCCTGTAAAAAAAGAAACGTAACACCAGCTGATAATATACAAAATGAGAGCAAATCAAATTTTGTTCGACAAAAAAAGAATAGAAATCAATCTGTTTTTTTAAAATATAAACTCTAGCCAGATCAGTTACATGAAGTCTTATCTCCAAAAGATCTACATGATTAACCCGCTTCCTAGCTTTCATCGTTGAAAAACAATAATCTAACAGAATTTGAGCAAACCACTTTTGCAAGTGGACAAAGAGAAAAAAGATTTATGCAGCATATTTGAAGAAATAACTATTTGGACAATCCTCTCCGCTAATATCAAGAAGCTTTTTGCATGACTTGCAACTAAAATTATCAGAAGTTGGAGGACAGTAGCAATAGCACTGGCATTTCGTAGAGAGAGAACAAAGCTATGTTCCACCAGCGCTGCAGCTAAAGAGCTGAATTTGAATTAATAATCTCGCTCTACTTAAACTCCCAATGCTCCTAGATATATCAGGCAACATGCATATCCCAAAAAATGACTCCAAGCTTAACCAAAGCTTCTGTATTCAATCAGCAGTAAAAACAACAAGTTCGCAGGGGCTCCCTATTCGGAATCGACCAGTAGAAATCGTTCGTGTGATGGTAGCAAGTTAAAGTCTCAGGCTCTCAGCCACGATAGTATAAATTACACCGTTTTCCCAAGAACTTAAAGCATGATGTCCTCTCATTATTCAAATTCCACTGGAATCGATTCTGCAAACAGCGAGAGCCGGGAATAAAAAAACTACCTGCAGCTGGGAAAGCTCCTTGAGATACTCTGGCGGGCAGATATCCGGCCTGGTGGACAGCCCCTGCCCGATCTTCACAAACGTCGGGCCCAACCTCGTCAGCAAACCCCTCAGCTCCGCCGCCCTCGCCCTCTTCCTCAGCTCCAAGACCCCCCTCCTCTGGTCCAGCGCGACCTTCACCGCGAATCCCCCGAGCGCCATGGCAACCTCCAGTGCCCGCAGAGCGACCTTCCAACACCCCGACAAACAATCCCATCAAACGCCCCAAACCTCAAATCCCCCACAATTCCACAATTCCACCGCAACTCGACGTACCTTAGCAGGCCGTGACTCGTACTTGATCCTGAGCATCTCCGCGGAGTAGGCAGTAGCCCCTGTGGCGCGCGCCATGGCCCGCGCCTCCGCCTGCATATCATCGACCCGGTCGCGGGGGGCGACGAGCTTCCCGCCGCGCCCACGGTTGTCTCTGGTGGCGAGCTGGATCGACCGGGGGCGCCAGTTCACGGCAGCGGGCGGCGCCGCCTCCGCCAGCGCTGCTCGCAGGCGGCGAAGCCTGCGGACAGCGGGGGCGGCGCGCCTGCGGGGGAGGGGAGGGCAGCGGGAGTGGTGTGGGGCGAGGGGAGAGAGGGAGACGGGTCGTCCCACCGCCATTGGAGGAAGCTCTGAACCACTGCTCAGGTATAGGTTTACGTGTAAATATCTATCGACGGGTGCGTGCGCGAGGTCGGGGTTCCGAGAGCGGCAGCGTGCGGGATTGGGGGGAAGGAGGCGGGAAGGCTGAGGTGGGGAGACGGGGCACGTGCGAGCATCGCAGGGAACGCAGGAAGGGCTCGTGATGGGCGAGGGGGAATGGGGTAGAAAGGGGGCTGCTTGTGGCTACGGGCTGCTGTTAGGAGTCGCGTCTCCGTATCTTCCTTGTAAAAAATATATTTGAAAATAAGAAATAAATAAGAAAAGACAACAACAACGAGTGGTTTACATATTTTTAAATTAATTTGTTGCAAGAATACTTATTGATGGTAAGTGACCCCAAATTTAAATGTGGAGGGTACAGATAATCTTAGGTTATTTTTTACTATGTCCTCCCTGTCCGCGTAGGTACATCATTACTCATCTCCTTCAAAGTGCCTCTTTTTTTTTGTTATAAATAGTTTGAATAATAGCAGTTGTTTGGATGGTTAGAATGGTTAAAATGATAAATGTAATGTGACATTGATTATATATTATATTATATTTTTAATGATTATAATATATTTTTTATGTTATGTTTTTTATTTGAACATGGTTAAAAATATTATAACAAAGAAATTGCGCGATCCATACAACTAATCCCAGCCCGAGAATGCATGGATAGAGCAATGGGTATGCCAGGTTACCACGGGCAACCTGACAACCAAACGAGCCCTTGGTGTGTCATCTCGAAGGGTGCTACGTATAATCACCTCATTGACAAATAGCACGATATGAACTCCTACGTACAAGGGTTTAGCACCGAATGAGACTAAGGGTGTGTTTAGTTGGCGGGTTAAGACGGGTTAAACTGGTAGAGGGTAACCCGTTTTTGGATTTTGGTGTTTGTATAGAGGGTTAAACTGGGGTGGGTTAGAAGTGGGTTTGGGGTGATATGATTGTATTGAATTGAAAAAGTGAGTAGTTATTGTGATGTGATTGTATTGAAATTTGGAAAAGTGAGTAGAAGTGGAGTAGTTTATAATTTTTATATGATATGATGATATAATATATTATTTTTTGATAGGATTGATGATGTAAAGTTGATTTGTTTAATTTTTAAAAAAAGGAATAAAGTGGGCCCCACGGGGAGAGAGAGGGATGTGGGTTAAGGGAGGTAAACTCCCATAACCCGCAGGTAACCCGTCATCCAAACGGTACCTAAAGGATATTGTATTTAAGGGAGTTGTATATTGATTCCGGTGTTTGGTTGTGGATGATGTGATGGTCAAGTTTAGAATAAGAAGTTTGGTACTATATTAATGACTAAATTTTTGATGGTCAAATATAGGTATTATTCCTATGGCCATGCTACAATAGAGTAAAGGAAGATGGGTAGAGCCACGTGTATGCATCCGCATCCTTCTTACTTGGGCTCGGGCTTGAACTCGGGATAGTCAATTCAAATTTTGTATCATTTGTTGCATAATGACTTGTACTTTGGAGATAATTTATAATCCAATGCTTGGAATTCCAACATTTGTATTTCGGGTTCTTGGTAGAGTCCAATGGCCATATCCCTTGATACTACAATTTATAATCTTAACTCCATTAGGCCATGTGAAGAATAAGCACTGGAATAAGGGATTAATTCCTTGTCCAGTGTGGTTTCCAAGAGTACGGCTATTCCCACCCACATCCCATTATTTCACTTTAGTCCACCCTTATTCACATCTTCATTCCACCTTACCTGCCTTTATTCCACCTTATTATCCTTATTCCTATCTTTCCAGCCGAACGGAGAATATACCCTTATTCTCCTCATTCCCCATCATTATTCATGCTTATTCCGCAGCTGAACACCCCCTTAGGATTATGTATGTTGGGAACATAATCTTTGAATTGATTGAATTGCAAAAAAAATACAAAAATAGTAAGCAGATTGAGCATGATAGATCAGACCTATTACAATCACAACTAAAATTAAACCATATAAAATCAACCATAAATACATAAATTAATTTTAACGCGAAAACTCTATAGTATGACGATTAAAATCACAAGGTTGACCGCAACCCAAAATTAAGTACTATAATCAAATCAGTCTCCTATGATGAACTTACAAAAATTCAACCCTTTATATACAGTGTTACATCACCAAAGAATGGATTAAAGAGGAGAAATATCACCAAGCTGATAACTCTACCCAAAAAACATAGAGTAACAATTTTAAAATGGTTCCCTCCAGACTTTATTGCAAATATCCTATGATCTTTATTCTTCTTTATCTTCTTCTCATCTCTCTTTCTGATTTGTTTCTTGTGCTATGAGAACTTGTATTAACATGTACCCCTTCCTTCCCATTTATAGTTACAAGGAACTACATCCATCAAAAATCTCTCTTATGGTAATTAAGGAGGTCTTATTAATCATACTAAGAAAAACTCAAGGAATGGTCAGATTGGGTGATTACAAATCAAATATTTGAATATTATCAATATAATTTTCATAAGGATCATTAGAGGTCCAAAATCGTATAAGTTCTCATGTGGAGAGGAACCTACCCGATAATTATCCTCTCTTCACCGATGATATGGGAAATGTTCCAAAAACTGTGATGGAGTTCATCTCTCTCCGTTCGGCTGGAGAATAAGCAGGAATAAGGATGGAGAATAAGGGGAATAAGGGTCTATTCTCTGTTCGGCTGGAGGATAAGAATAAGGAGAATAAGGTGAAATAATGGTAGGTAAGGTGGGATAAAGATAGGAATAAGAGTGAAATAAGATGAAATAATGAGGAATAGTCGTACCACGGGGAACCGTGTTGGGGGCTTATTCCCCTTATTCCATTCCCCCTTAACCTCCTACCGAACACACCCTCAAAGTTTCCACATAACACGGTCTTTGTCATCATATCAACATTATGACAACCCGTGTGAACAGGGGCGTGAGGGGGCCTACCCCCCGTCACCCAATTATTTCGCTTTATATAATATATTATTGTAATAGAATATGATTTATATACGAAATAGTTAACTATGATAAGTTGTATATAATGCCCCCCATCTCCCACTTACAAGTTGTATAGATATAGGTATATCTGTATTTGATCCGCCATTGTATCAATATCATACAAATTTTGACATCTGTATCCGCATATGTTTTCAAATTGATACGAATATCGGTATCACATTCACATCAACAAAAAAACTATATCTGAATCGATATATCCATTTATATATATATATATATAGGGATGAAATGGGGTCGTCCCCTGGGGGGCTAACTTGGTTCCCCCACCTTATTTTTCCTATTTTTTTAAAATACTTCTGTGAATTTTCATCATTATATCCTTATATTACGTCATTCAAATTTTATATGAAAGACTCCTAGGACCTCCATCCAGACGATACTGATTTCAACAATTCTATGACAGTTAAAAAATGACTATCTAGATGGAGACTAGGAGTCTCTATTTCCCATGAAACTTGAATGACATAATATAGGGATATAATGATGAATTTTCACGGATTTATTTTCCAAAAAAATAAAAAGAATTAGGGAAAATATGACAGGGGGACCCAAGTTAACCCCCCATGGGGGGCTGCCTCATTTTACCCTAAATATAGTTGTACATTTATTTATAATTTTATATAACATAGTTGTATACCTTCTTTTATCGTATATGGTATAATTGTTAAAATATAAGCACATTTAATATATTTATATTATTTGCATTCCATCCAATAGATGTATATTTAAGCTAATATATAGAGTATTTATAATATTGTTCATATGTTATCGGTATCCATTTTATATTGATATCCATTTTTATGGAAATGGTAACATACTTTTCATATGTCAATCTATATATGCATCATTTGTATTTAAAAACAGATAAGGATATGGGAACACATATATCCATATATGTATATGCATCATTTGTATTTAAAAATAGATAAGGATATGGGAACACATATATCCATATATGTATCCGTCTGATGACATCCATAATCTCTCCCATCTCCCATAAAAAATCAATAATATGATATGAATGCAATATTCTAATTATCAACATTTGTATATTTTACGTAACTACATGTTACACATGACCCGAACAACAAAGTAACTACACGGTGATCTTTTTTAATTCATCACCATAACGTCCCTTTTTAATAATGGCATCTATTACTTCATTGTGAACTGGTCTTTTTATACTTCAAATTAAGGATAAATGTAATGCCCTTTGTTACATTAATGCTTGTGAAGTTGTAAGTTTACAAGGGTATCTTTGCGAAATACACTTGTAAACAGATTTTAATAATTACAGTAAGAAATGGTAACAAAGGTAAATTTTATATATATAGTCTCAATAATTTGGCCCCGCAAGTAGAAATTCTTGGCTTCGTCCCTGCATGGGATATTTATGTGAAGTTGTAAGTTTACAAGGGTATCTTTGTGAAATACACTTGTAAACACATTTTAATAATTACAATAAGAAATGGTAACAAAGGTAAATTTTATATATATAGTCTCAATAATTTGGCCCCGCAAGTAGAAATTCTTGGCTTCGTCCCTGCATGTGGATCTTATCAAATACAAGCTACTTTGATTCTATCATATCCTGCATATCCTCTTCATAGTATGTCAGCTTGTCATTGTCCATCAAAACAATAAAATCATATACAGAACATCTCATGGTGGGACGTCTCTCATTTGTAGACATGTAGGGTGGATGTACGTTAGAAGAAGAGCTTTCCTCTTGACTGCTAGTAAAAGTGTCTATCATGTTAGCATCTTCTTCCTCAAAATTCAGAACCCTTCTCATGGAATTCATTTGGAACTGCTTCTGGGTGGATAATGTAAAGAAGTAGGATATGTATCAGTTGACTTGTAGCTATTTTGAGGTAGATTCTTTGATGCATTATAAATCTCACCGATATTCTAATATCCATCACATATTGCATCACGGTTTCTCACGAGCCTTTTTTTCAATGTCATATGGAATATAACCAAACTCATCTTGTCCACTATAGTCTTTGATTCCAACTTGGATCTATTATATGTTGGAATATGCACAAAAGTTCTACAACCTAATACACGTAAATGCTAATAAGGAACATATTTTCATACCAAGATTCTATTGGTGATATTTCCATCGAAAGAAATGAGTGAAGATAGGTTAATCGCATGAGCTTTAGTATTAAAGGCTTGTCCCAAAAAGGAACTAGATAGTTTTGCTCTATTAAAGTATGCATCTAAAACTCTCTCTGAAAGTCATGTTCATCTTCTCAACAATGTCATTCAATTAAGAGATGTCCTTCTAATGTCTTATCTCATGGGACACATTATACATGCCAAAGGGTTCTATATATTCCCCACCATTCTTATTGTGCATGTGATGAGCCATGACCTTATCATGATAACACTTGACAATCCCCTTAAACATATGATTTAGGAACCCACTTGACTATCTTAGCAAGAAAAAAATATGTATTATAAGAAGTATATTCTAGCCTAGAGAGTTGACTTAAGCAAATCAGCTTAAAAACATTAGGAAAGTACGATTCTTAGAAGCAAACACTTTTTAATCCCCAAGACCAAACTATTACAAGTCAATCTCACTAAACCATAACTCCGTTCGATATAAATCATTGATGCAATCCATAGATGAAAATATAAAACCGTGCACTGTGCACAATGTGACTACACAAATAAACAAATCATTGTAAAAAGGGTACAATATACATAAGCATATCACTATTACAATAACAAAAAAAAGCTAAGGACTCACACTTGCTAAAACCATCACTGATGTATCCAAACAATATCATGTGTGGGATCAAAACGAAAACCCACTAAAGATGCAGGTCCTTCTATGATTTTTTCCCACTAAAACACTTAATACCCACTGCGCGTGGATCGTCTGTTGTAGTGTTGTAGCGCACCACAGCCGCTCGCAGCACCACAGCACTACAGAGAACCCCCCTCCCATACCCACGACCGTGGGTACACAACACCATGCAAAGTTGATTTTCCCTCTCTCACGGAAAATCAACTCCATGCAATTGATTCAATATCCCTCCCAGTGGTCCTTCTATGATTTTGTTAATGTTTTCTAGAGGTTTGTTGCTAAAAAGTTGCTAAAAAATACTAAAAATATTTACAACTTTTATTAAAAATGTTGACAACCACGGGAATGGAGCAACAGACCATCTCGACCTCGGTCGGTATCCCCCACCAACTATAACACCTACCTCATCCACAGCATGCATATGGAACCCTGACTATACACCTACCATCAGCTATTCTTATCAGACCATTGTAAGTGGTGCATGCACGCACACGCGCACACACATGTGTGTAACAACGCTCTCCTTCCATAAGCTTTTTATTCAACACTTAAGTCACTCCCATACGTGTAATTGTTGGTGCTCCCTCTGTTGCGAGATTTCGACGGATTGTAAGGAGAGCGCGGAGGCACAATGATGCTAGATCGAGCCATGAGGGGCTCTCCATGATGAAGAAGAGGGAATCTTGAGTTCCCTTCATCCGGGGGACATCCTCGATGCTGTCCACTACTACACCACCATTGTCTACCCCAAGCACTACTCCCCTAATCCATGTTGCATAATCCTCTATACCTACTCCCCTTCATCGCCCTCCAGAATTCGCAATACTTTCTCTCCCTCGGTTGCGAGCAATGTTCATGCCTTTGCCATTGCCTTAGCACAAAGTGGACACACTACAACAAAAACTGATTAGGGCGACGGATTTGTGGCGACGGAAACGCGATTTGCGGTGACGGAAACTACTATGGCGACAGCTAATTCGTCGTGCGTCATCCGTCTCAAAAAATCGCGTCGCCACAGACTGTAGCGACCATGGTTGTGTCGTAAAATAATTTTGTGACAATTATTCCGACGCCAGAGTTGATATAAAAACGACCTTTGTGGTGACTGATTATTCTGTCACCACAACCTAATATAATAAAAGTACCAGCTATATTCTCACATATTCTTATGATATTATGGACAAATGGTACATGCAATAAAAGCTCATAAATGAATTCAAGCCAACTATAATGATTGTTACATGTATACAAGCAATTAAATGTTAAATGGCATCATCTTTTACATGTCATATATATGGTTACAAAATAATTGGCATCATCCTTTACACGACATACATATGGTTACAAAAAGATGAGTACTAGTTGTTACATCTAAAACAACATTGAATTTCCTCTCCTTAAACATCACGTTGAAGGGTGTGTTATCCATAACAGCCTATACTCGGGATCTTTTGAACAGCTCTCAATGATCTTGTCATTCTTCCCTCCTTGATTCATCATCTACATGTGTCAGATTGCTCCGACATGAGAAAACCATGAGCTTCTACGTATTATTGGAACTATATTATTTAATAGATATGTATGAAATTACGAAAATTAACAAGGAGAATTTACCTTCTCAAAAGTAATCACAGACCTTCAGTACTCTAAATACTTGAGGCAGTGCACAACATCTTCCACATAGGCCATGGTCACAAATCCAAAACCTCATTATTCTTTTTTCCATGGAACCTCAACAAAATGAAAATCAACACCCTGCAAATGAAATCTTAACTTTATTTCTCCAATAAATGATTCATTAGTAACATTTCACCAAAACACAAAGAATGGAGAGAAAACAATAACAAAAAAGTAGACAATAATAACTTCAAGATATACACTCACTTTATGATCCTTGAGCAGCGGATGTTAGAATATCAGGAGCATATATCAAATGCAAGATAAAAAGCATTAGCAGCTGCATGAATTACCAAATGCAACACATATTTGGTTGTCCTTTGCAAGTTCCTTTCCTTTGTAAGATGCACGGAAACGATCGTAGATTTCCCTGCAACACATATTTGGTTGTCTGTAACTGCAATACTTTTTGGGTGCAGATCTAATTAACTGTTACCTTCCGTAGAACAGTCCGACGTGTGTGAGAGTGGATGCAATCGTGGCGAATCCAAAGCCATAAGTAAGAGCAAAGAACATGCTCAAATGAATGCGTCCCTGTTTTTCATATGCCAGCATGTCGATCTCGAAGTTCTTATTGACTGCTGTTGATGTCGTAGCGCTGTCCTGTGGCTGTAAATAAGTGCGACGAGAAGATGGGGAATGTCTTTGCATTGAAAAGATTCAGTCCCCAGTATGATATGGGAATGGCAATATAGACTACGATCATATAGCCAATGAAGATATTCATGATAGCGAAGAAGGGGCTGACAAGTGGACTGAACATGAAAGCTGCGATAGCTGACCAGTCGAGGGTGAGGGCTCCGAGCCCCAGACCTTTCATCCCCGAGCCCAGCTGTTGGGCAGTCACGGATTTCGAGAACACCCAACAGACCCAGGAGATGCTGGTGAGTGTTGGGAAGAGGTAACCCGGGACGGCATACCATGCAAAGCTGCACAAGAATGCAATCACGAAGAACTTCGCGCGCGACATGCGACGATCTTCCTTCTCGTGCAACACCCTGCATTGAAATCCAGTTACCACTATCAAGTATGCTTTTAATACATAACACACTATTGTTTATATTCTTGCTATACATTCGCAAGAAATGGGCCATTCTTATGCTATGTTCTACTCGCAAGTGTGCAAGTTAAACACGATAAATGCTGTATATTCTGACTCGACTCCTATGATAATGTGCCATCATTTGCATCCTCAGTGCAGTTAAATGAAAGGTTGAATGCTAATCAGTTCTACAACAGTTGGAGTCTGTCAGATTTATCGTTCTTCTACCTTGTTGTTTGAATGCCAACAATACATTTGGAATCTGACACATTTTACGTTCTGATCATGGCTCTAGTTGGATTGGATTGTTCTTTGTTTGTGTGTTCGTGCGTACGTGCTCCTGCGATGTATTTGTATAACTCGAGGAGAGCACTTATCCTAGAGTTTTGCATGTGTCATATGCCATCTCTCCTTGCACACAAATTTTTTTCTATAGAAATGGGTTTAATTGGTTTATGCGTTGAACGCTTTAACAACTTTGACTTGTTTTCCACACAGTATTTAAGTGGGTCTTAGCCTGACTATGGATTTTTTGGTATCCGAATAAGGATCCATTTGGATGTATAACACATGCGTGTGTGCGTGTGTGTTAGGATAAGGCGTGAGTTGTACTACAGGTCATTCTAATTGAAGAACAATACTTTATCCGAGTTTAGTTATCTAAATTTCAGAAAAAACTTGCAAATACATGATAAAAAATCACTCCAATATAAGTTATTCATTGGTTCATCTTATGATGCATCTGTGATCATACCTTTCAACGAATTCCGGAGATGATTGCGCTCCATCTCGAAGTCCAAGCGTTTCAAACGAATTTCGGAGATGAATGTGCTCCATCTGAAATACATATAGCCATAGCAAAAGGTTCATAAAATATAGAATGGTTCCATGTTTACAAGTCCCAAAACAGAGTGCAATTCCATATACTTATTTGACTTGCATTGCTTGGCCAAAAAACAAGGAATAGAGGGTTAAGTGGGACAGGCCAAAAAACAAGGAATAGAAACCTAAGGAGGTCCCATTTGGCTCCACAAGTCATGAGAATCCACAAAGGAGTGGCACCCTTCTGCAACCTATTAGTAATCTTGAATGATAAAGATCACATGTTGACAGATTTAATGGTACTCTCGTTTGAACCAATTTGTAATAGGGCCCTAGGATTACCTTAAGACATGTCATTCTATACATTTTCTCAACCAAAGGTATTTCTAAGAGCATGTGCACATAAACTCATGTACCTCTGGGTGCTCATGGGAATATTCTGAAAGGCGGGCATTGAAAACCTTCACCAAAATGAAGCAACCGCTTTCCATCTTCAGCTTCACATTGTTTGAACACAATGACCGATCACATCCATTATAAGGTACCTCATGGGAAAACTGAATTTTCCATGCCAAAGCAAACACCGTGAAGAGATTGTCAGAATCAAATGAACTTTACCTGACAATCATTGCATACAAATACAACATCTTCCCATGTATTACAACACCAAGTAATTGGCACATTCTCCATTTGTTCTAATTTCATAATAGATTATATTTTCAGAAAACTTTAATGGAACAACTGTGTACCATATAGCCCAGAATGGTTCTGACTGCTGTTCAGATTAAGGACTAGTAGCTTCTATTGCAGCCTAAAATGGAAAATAACAACAGATAAGTCCGTGATGTAGAGTTCACAACAAGCAAATCATCATGGAAATCCCAACTTGTTTAAAATATAATCATTACCTTAAAATGAGGGATAAGGAACATCATTGTGTGTTAGGCAACTTCAAAAGCTATAACAGAGCACATGACCTTAGCCAAGCATGGATTTCAACAACATTTCGAAGCTCAAAATGCGATCAAGTAAGAACATTATTCACTGATTCTAATACAGCATTTCGAAGCTCAAAATGCGATCAAGTAAGAACAGTATTCACGAACCACAAGCAGAACATGATACAGGAATAAGTAGATCACTATGAACTTAATTACCCAAGAAACTAACAGTAATGCATTGTTAAAATGAAAGACAATTCATATATTTCCAATGACTTGCAACCACAAAAATAAATAGATAATGATGGCTGGAAATTAAATCAAGTATGCAAGAACTAAATGCATCTAGATACCACCAAATGTATCAGCCAAATTCCAGTTTTTAAAAAAAACATATTGCAAAAAAGGGAGTGAAAACTGATCATAAACATGTACCAAAAGAACCTAAAAACATGTTCCAAAGGAAATATTCGCGTAAATTTAATATCCATCATTCGTCAATTTCGTATAAAATGTCAAATATCATGGTGATGTTCGCCACCAGCCCAGAAATAGTGAAAATTCAGCAGGTAATCTCATTTCTAATGTGGTCATGCTTAAATGTCAATCAAAGAGTGGCTACATCTCCCCTAATAAAGTCAAATAAAGATAAGAAAACAATTAGAAGATAGAAAATATTACAACCAAAAATGACAATAAAATTGATATTATACCCAATCTATGTGATGAGCATGGCAGATTAATGACTTTTGAAACTTCGATTTTGGAAGTGTCCCTATAAACGTAAAACACATAACAAAAAAATCAATATATCAACTTAAAGCAGTCATTAATAAAATTATAGTAAATATTTACTTTTGGATGAGATATAGCACTGGAAGATGGAGCACTTCTCCCTACACCCACATTGTGAAGATGACCTCTTTCATTTATCCTATCATCGCTTTGACCACTTGCAATATTTCTACTACTGCTCCCACTCGCACGTGAGAAATCTGGAACATTCTATAAGACAAATGATACATTAGTATTTGCAACTGCATAATATAAAGACACCGGTAGATATAACAACTTATTTATAAGTAAATTGATGGTTAATTATGGTTGTGAGACCAATATGTTAGTATTAACGCAAGCATTTTACCTGTGGAAATGAATGAGGATAATTAAATCCAACATGTTGGCTTAGCCCTTGCATCCAAAGACGTAATTCATTCATCGACGAGTTTTGTTGTTCAAAATTTGAAATCAGGAAGCAATAATATCCATCAATACTTTCATATCAACCTGAAATAAATTAAACACTTATTAATAAGTGCACGCTACACTAATATCAAAAAATATTAATGTTGTACAACCTGCTCGTCTCGATTTTTCTGCAAAGACGCTTGTAACTTCTCTCTTTCAGATGATTTGTGAGAATTTTCATGCCCCAAACCTACAAAATGAACATAATCTCTTTTACCAGTGCCAGTAAAATGGGAATATGCCTCTGACGTGATTTCTTCAGATGACAGACGTGGTTGCATCTTTTGAGATCTTTGAATATGGTCCTCAATCTCACCCTAATACAAGTTTAAAAAAAAGTTATTCATATGAATAATAAAAAAAGTAAATGTTGAAATATTATTTACTCACCACTACATCCTCATTTGGATACATGATCTTCATCATATCGATGTCAGTAGGTTCCCTATTATTTTCATTAACCTAAGGAAAAAATAAATTTAAATAAATTACTTTACATCCATAATAAAATAATTTATAATATATTGACTTACAAAGTCCTCACGACGAGTGGCCAATGGACGCCTTCCACATCTATGATCCAAAGACATCTTTTGACGATTGTTTCTATTAATCATAGCCTTTTCCTGATTCAAAAGATAGTTGCTACAGTGAAACTATTCATGAGATAGTAGGTTATTGATTCAAAAAGTTAATGATACCTTAGAGTCCGATGTACTCCATTGTTTAACCGCATTGGCAAATTGTAGTTCATTGATGCGAGGGTTCTGTGAAATCAACTCTTTCAAAACTTCTGGTTTGTCTTCATTAGTCATCCAAATTGACTTCACTTTACTTTTCCAGTCCTTGAAACGAGCGTGGATGACATCGAAGACAAACTTGAAAGCATTTGGATGCCCATCCAAATCAAAATCACCCTACAACAACTTTTTAATTTAAAACATAGAATAAACTAATGTGCAAATAAATATTAGATAATGAAATATTACCTTCAACAAAACCCATATCTCCGCCCAAGCATTTTTTGGCATCTCATTCCACTTCTTATCAATAGGGAATAACCATGAACATCGCGAATAATATGCACAAGCAGCACGTAGTTTTGATGCATTTTTTCCGATAACTTGACCACTCTTATTCCATTCAAGCATGTGACGGTCGTCACCTTTGAGCGCAAAGAACTCTAGTGTACTCAATCCTCGTCCTTTTTTCTTGACATGAATGACATCACTACACACATCTTCCTCCTCTTGTTGTTGATCAATAGGTGTATCATGTGTTGCTTTATTCATTGCTCTACAATGTGAAAGAATACAATTATATGAATTAATGAGATAAAGAACAATATAAACATAAATGTGAGATAATGTTGCTTTAACAGTTCATTAAATATTTATTGGGAATCGAGTAGTAAACTAAATCACAAGCAGTGAGAGAAATTTTACCATATTCATCTACTGCAGCATGGACAACACATTCTCCAGGTATATCAGATCTCACCCAAGTATTTATTTCTTTATCGACGGTTACTACACTTGGATGCATCGTGCCAATACCATATATACCGTCCAGAGGCATGTCATACAAATCTCTAGGAGGAACTTTAATGATAATATGATTGTCTCCTCTTCTTGTATTGTCCTTGATATAAAAGCATTGTTGTGCTTGAGCTGCTAAAATGAATGGATCATCTTCATGTTTTCTCTGTCCAAAGTCAATGGACATAAACCCATATTTATCTATTTGTAGTCCAACTTTGAGTTTCTCATTGAACCACTTACATTCAAATAACAAGATTCTAATATTAGGACCATACCGCACCTCAACCACATCTTCTAGTTGACCATAAAAAGTTGTGGTTTTGGAAACAGACGAACTACTAGTATCGGCAGATAGATAAACCCCTCTGTTCTGAGTTTGTCGATTAACATCTACACGCTTACAAAGAAAACGACATCCATTATTTATATATCCATCATATGATGTTGTTTCTATGAAAGGCCCCTGTGATAACCACTTTATATCTTTTGATACATCCATATTGCTTTCAAAGCACGATTGTTGAACCTAAATTGTGTAAAATTCAAAACATTAGACTATACCAACAGATAGATTATTAAGTATGTGAAGTCAAAAACTCACATGTTCTTTTATCCAATCTGGAAACTCAAGACGATGCCTTTTATCTAAAGCCAAGAGAGATATGCGTGGACGACAAGTTTTTATATGTTGCAAGTGTATGCTACCAAAGAAAATATATTAGGTACATAGATCTATACAAATATCACTTAACTCAATACGATGGAAAGTACCTTCGAAATGCATCAAATGCCTTTGTATTGAAAAGAATATACCGATGAGCTTGATTCAAACTTGTTGTGCTAAGTCGATGAGCTATTCCTCCACCAATCTTATTTTCATCACTACTTCTCACTTGGCGATTTAGTTTAGATTCACCCATGAGATAGAGAGAACAAAATGTCAAACATTCTTCAGCCAAATAACTTTCTGCAATGGAACCTTCAGGTCGACTCATATTTCGAACATACTTTTTAAGAGTCAATAAATATCTTTCAATAGGATACATCCAGCGATAATGCACAGGCCCAGCAATCTTTGCTTCAAATGCCAAATGAACAGGTAAATGCATCATGATGGTGAAAAAAGAGGGTGGAAATACTCTTTCTAATTCACACAAGATAATGGAAACTTCATCTTCCATCATTGAAAATTCTTCTATGTCAATAACTTTAGAGCATAACTTGTTAAAATATGTGCAAATTCGTATCAAAGGAATGCATACATTATCTGGAAGCAAACCTCTTATTGCAACTGAAAGCAGTTATTGCATAAGAATATGGTGATCATGACTTTTCAATCCAACTATCTTTTTCTCCTCTGAATTGATCTTCCTAGCAATGTTAGAATAGTATCCATCTGGAATTTTAATAGATTGAAGAATATCAAAAAAAGAATTCTTCTCTACTTTAGACATATGATAGCATGCTGAAGGCAATAACAAGCGACCATTAGGTAATATTTGTGGCCAAAGATCTTCTCGAATCCCCATGTCTTTTAAATCCAAGCGTGATTGAACATTATCCTTACTTCTTCCAGTTATTTGCAATATTGTATATAAAATATTTTCACATACATTTTTTTCGATATGCATCACATCTAAGTTGTGTCTGATCAAAAGATGCTTCCAGTAAGGCAATTGAAAGAAGATACTTATTTTTTTCCAAGAATAAGGAAATTCAATACACTGATCCTCATCATCTTCTTCCATTCCAGCTCGCAAACGCTTTCTTGTATGTGTAACTTCCTTGCCAAATTTATTTTTGCACCCTTTTAATTGTTCTAGTATTTCCATTCCGGACAACAATTTACGTGCACTTCTGACTTCTATACTGCCATCGAAGTTACTTCTATCACGATGAAAGGGGTGATCTTCTTCTAAAAAACAACGATGAAAGCAGTAGGATTGCTTTTTTCCATGTCTTAATCGTCTAGACGATGTGTCCTTATTACAAATAGGACACGCAAGTCTTCCTTTCGTACTCGAACCAGATAAATCACCGTATGCTGGGAAGTCATTTATTGTCCATAAAATGATAGCATGCATTGAGAAATTTCTCTTAGAATAGGCATCATAAGTAAGCACACCAGGATTCCATAGTTGTTGTAATTCATCAATGAGAGGCTGTAAATAAATATCTATATCTTTCCCAGGTGGTCTTTTACCCGGAATTAAGAGAGTCAAGATAAAATTCTGTTGTTTCATGCATAACCATGGAGGAAGATTATATGGTATAGCAATAACAGGCCAAATACTATATGCATTACTCATATTTCTGAATGGATTGAACCCATCGCTTGCAAGGCCAAGGCGAACATTACGAGAATCATTGGCAAACTCTTGAAAACTAGAGTCGATAGACTTACATGCTTCTGAATCTGCTGGATGCCTCAACAATGTATCTTTGACTCTCTCATCCAAATGCCATCGCATATGTCTAGCCAAATTTTCATTCATGAACATCCTCTGCAATCTCGGAATTAAAGGAAAATTACGTAATACTTTCACAGGTATTTTTTTCCTTTTCTTATCATCTGTAATTTGAGCTTCGTATCTAGAAGTATTACAATGATCACATTTTTCCTTATTCTCAGAATCTTTCCAGAATAGCATACAATCATTTGGACAAGCATCTATTTTTCTATAACTAAGACCTAAAGCTTGAACAACTTTTTTGGCTTCATAATAGGATGATGGCATATCCTCAGAACCGTCCGGAAGAACATCTTTAAGAAGAATTAGCAATTCATCAAAGGACTTGTCATTCCAACCAAACAATACTTTTAGATGTAACAACTTAACCATAAAAGAAAACTTGCTATAATTCTGGCATCCATTGTATAGAGGCTCAACAGCATCTTTCAGGAGCTTGAAAAACTTCCTTGCATCCTCGTTAATGGGATCTTCTTCCAAGTTTTCTTCTTCAATAATGTCATCAGTGAGATCATCATTGATTTCGTAATCATGCATTCCACATGTATCCTTTAGTAAGTCATGTATATTGTCATTTTCTAGCACACGTGAAGCACTTATATCATGTCTCTGAAATGATTCTCCATGGTGCACCCATGTATTATAATGGAGGGTAAATCCTTTGACTACTACATGCTGGAATATTTCTTCTGGAGTTCTATTGCATCTATTGGAACACTTCATGCAAGGACAAGGATAGATTCCCATTGAGTTGCCTTTGAAGTTCTCCACTGCAAATTCAATAAACTTTTTGACACCGGATTGAAATATTTCATTGTGATGTCGGTTGGGAATAGAGTACATCCAACTCCGATCAGTTAAAAAGTCCACCATCCTAAATTTAAGGACAACAAGTTTTGTCAATTTGAATACATAAAATATTTCACTCAATGACTCAATGACAAGAACAGAGGAAAGTTAATTCTCTTATACCATAATCCATGATAGAATGTTTTCACCCATCCATAACGATTCAAATCCTACTATAAGGCGATTGTTGTTATATGTAAAAGTTTATATTTGAACGAATTTCGACATCATAAGCACACACCCATTCAGTATACCTCGTAAACCAATCATTATCAGCTCTTAAAATAATCAATGTAGTGACAATAATTAAATCTGATTAAGATTGATTTGGTATATTGTTGGACATTGTTGTCTTTGACCCCCAACAAACTCTCATCCCCGACATATATAACTTTAACAGATTATTCACATGGATCTTGTATTGCCATTATCTCATGATACCTCCCTCTTGTTATTGGACATTGTTGTCTTTGAAATTTCGAATATCAAAATTTCAAATCTTGTTTTGCCATTCAATATCCCCGAGTACGTATATACTAAACATTTAACCCGACCAATGTAACCCCCTAATTGCCATAACATGCTTTGTAAGTTGATCCTGAAACTTTCCATTTTATATCATACGTGCATCTAAAGATGTAGAAAATATATACTTTATGATCTAAAATGTTTAAGAAATTCTATGTAGAAATGCACCATGTTCCGCTATATATTGATACTAATAGGTCTAGAAACATTCAAAACATAGCTCCGATATGATATTTGATATGGTCCATGCCAATCTATTACATCCATAAAAAAAGGGATTATAAATGTAGTTAAAGAGCATAGAGAATTAAACAATGTTTCTAAAGAATCTGAACGATATGGAAAATGATGCCACTTGGAAGCAAACAGAATAAGCTTTTACGAGGGTATTAAACAATATTTATATAATAAAAGTATATGCTAAAGAAAATTTGATCACAATAAAATGTGTATTTTTTACCCACTATCTTCACGCTCAACCCTTCGACTATGACCCTCAGTCTGCATGTTTGCCATCTGCTCACCTAATGCCATTTTGCTCCAAACACCCACATTCCTTGCACTTCATCAAAAAAATCAAAATTCAAGTGAATCTACTAGGCATACATGCATTTGGCAACAAAATACTCTAGTCAACTTAGAATTAAAAATGTTCAACTACAAGTTAGAACAAAAGTTCAGGTACATCTATAACAACTTCAAAGCACGACAATCATTGAATCTATTCTTTAGCGTATAATACAAACTGCAGACATCATACATCATAGTGGAATCCAGGAATGGAGAAAACCTTCACATCTTGAGCCACAAAATATGAAGATTTGAAAATTCAGATCCATTTCAAAATTCGAATAATCAAACCTTATTGCAGTATGTTCTGATTATGCATATCAAGAGGTCTTTCTTTGTTTTGAAATTGTTCATGGTTGATAACAGAGTGATAGTGCATCTGTATTACATGAGGCTATAGACTACATCAAATTCCTCCACGATCAAGTTAGAGTGAGTTTCTTAATAATTAACCAGTCATTTATTATTCAAGTGTTATAGTGGAGGAGAGAGGAACACATTTTATATCGATTAATCCCTTGTTGGAATTAATCAATCTAAATCAAATATGTTCACCAATATCAGACTCAATTTTTACGTAGGTTTCTAGTCAGCTTATCAAATAGAACTTCACCATGATTTAAAACTTCTCAATATTGAATAACTAATTGCAAAATTAAAAAAACTCTATCAACATTTCATTCCGCTGATAAGGAATATTGCTGACTAACGATTCCTCGTTGTATCACATAAAGTTGATGGTATTTTTTTAGTGGAATGCTCGCAGCTCAACCACCAGATTTTCTAAGCCACAGTTCGACCATCTGATTGCATCAGTGTCTCCTTTCTATATTTCTCAAGATTTTCCTGTCAGATGAACAGGTGAAGTCCATCTGTCGAAAAACTGTGAACATGATAAGGAAAAAGGAAGGAGGGTTGATCTTTCAAACATGTTGAATCTGATCCACTTCCAAACTTGTTGCTGAACCAGCATCATGCATACATGATGCACAATACCTATCATCCATATCTGTAAAAATAGAGGATAAATTTGTTCGATGGCAATGTGTAGCCCACTTAATTATTTACCCCTCAAATCATACACCGAAGATTTGTCTATGTTACTCATCTTACAGCATGCAGATGCAGACATGAAAAAAATGTTATCAGAAGAGTAAGTTGATGTGTTTCCATCAAATGGACAGGAAAAGTGAAGAAGAAAAATCTCCCTCGACTACTTTCTTGTGTTTCGGTTGAGAAAAAAGAACAAAGATGATGAAACTCTGTCCAATTCTATCATTTTTTATTGAGGATGAACTTCTGAGGAAAGCATTGATTAATCTTCCAATTGAATAAAAGTCTCTAAGATAAAAGCAACAGAAATAGGATTGGAATTTCCTGTGTCGAATTCCTTTAAGAAAACTCCTCTGTGGTGAGGGACTTAGATTTCCTTAGAAAGTAGGAAAAGTCTTATTCTTCATCAAAGGAAAATAACGTTTATGTTATATCGCTCTGTGCTTAGATCACAGGTTCATTATCGAGGAAAACTGGCTGAACAACTTGTTCGGTTTGCATCTGATTGGACATGTTACCAAACATCCAAAATGCTTACAATTAAGTTGTCAAGTATTAATCTCCTTTTGTAATTTTTATATGTAGGACTATGTTTGATGTGTTACAACGTTTCCTCTTTACATCACTCTAAGTAAAGATGGAATAAACGAGTAGACAAAGAATGAAATGTTTCCTCATTGTTGACTAGCGTTTCCTCGTTGTATGACATTTCCATTATGTGAGAGATCAAACCACCCATCATAAAGTATGTAGAAGCAAGCATCATTACAAGAGTGTGTATAATCAACCTTACGAATTGAAAAGAACGCCAACATTGCAAGAGTAAACGGTATGAACAATAATATCAACAACATTGCAAAAATCTACAACATCAACAATATTGCAGCAAGGAATTCATATGCAAAAGAGCAATCGTCATTAGAAAAAAGGAGCATCAATAGCAACTAGAAATAAAAAAGTGAGAAGCAACAATAATTAGAAATAAAAAGGAGATCCAAACAAAACCCACATTGAAGATCAAACAAAACCCACTAAGGTAAGATAGAACAAGACTATCACCCTTCTTGTTCTGTGCAGAGTCAAAAGTGTAGATTAAACATAGTTGTATTATAAAATCGATTGAGTTTTTCATACCAGATTGAGGATTGCTAACCTCTTGTGATATTTTCTCAATGCTTCTATAACTTGAGTAGTGTTTTCTGTAATGAAACAAGATTCCAATGCAATAATTCCTGTCCATGTATACAAGAAAACCTGCACATTTTTCAGCTTAAGGGATTTTCTTGGGCATTTTTTGCTCAAATTTGCTTTTATTACGGCGATATTCATTAATCCATACTTGAAAGGCATCATCCTCGTTGCAAATTCCGGTGATATTCATCTGCTTTTCTTTAGCCATTGTATTTTTTGATTTTTCAGTATTTTGGAGACATTTGGATCTGCACAAGTACAGAGACCCTTGACTATAGTGGTTATTTTTTGCGAGGGGTTCATTCCACAATATTGATTGTTATGAGCTTCATTTTACACAATAAATTCCACATGCATCTCTTCCTATACAAATTTGGTCTATGATATTGATATGACAGATAATCAGATGTCCTCCAGAATTCTATCATCCAACATATATAGGTTTGATTAGATATGGGATGACAATATAGAGACCATGATGTAACAAAGTGCAAATGATGATCATGAACTTCTTGAGAGAAATATTCAAATTTAGAATAACATGATTCCATAAGCTTCATAGCTTGGTTTAAAGATCAAACAAAGCCTGGATGCAGAGTCATACTTACAGCAAAAAGAATAAAAAAATCAACATCAATTCTGGTTGCTGAAAACGTGAGTTTTAGATGCTAAACCATAACATGAAACTGAGGAAGAAGATCAAAGTAGAGTGATACAGAAAAAAAATGTAAAATAAAACAAAGGCAAAGTAGGTTTATGATTTATCAAGCATCTTCATGTTCCGCCCTTCCATCATGACCTTCATGTTCTATAGATGGTCTGCCTCGTGCATGCTCTGTCCATAGATGGTTGCCCTCAGTCTCCATACTCATCATCTGCTTATAACGTCTTCCACCACCTATGCCCGTCGTGCTCCATCCGCCGCCATCAACATTTCCTCGATCACCAGCATCCGACCTTGCTCTTGCTCTCCATCCTCCTCTCTCAGGACACATGACCTTTGTATTCCATCCACCGCCCATTGACCCCATTCTCTGTCCTTCGTCTCCGATGTTCGGATCATCGACCTCCACTACCATCCTTGCACTCCGTTTTTCACCTTTCCACTGCTTACTGTCCATCGTCTATCATCGTACGCCTGTGACCATTGATCATCGTCACCTTTGCCTCTACCTTGCCAACTTTCTCCATATATGCCTCTATCCGTCCACAGTCTATCGCTGTTGCGATATACCCATCGCTGATCATCATCGTCACCTCTACTTCCACCTTGCCAGCTTCCTCGACCTCCACCTCGGCCTCTTCCCCGACGCCCTCCGCCATTGCCGCTGCCTTCGAATCCCGCCATCGTGAAGTCGAATAAGAGGTTAGGGTTTTTTAAGAGTAGAGAAGAGTCTCGAGAGAAGAGGACAAATGACGGATGTGTATCCTTTTATAGAGATTTTCTAGGGCACGAAATAAAGCAACGTATGAGTGCATTTGGGGTACACATTTCAATGGGTAAAAATGCAAATTATCCATACGTAAGGGTACATGTGATATCATTAGTCACGTAACAATACACTTCACATAATTTCAAGATGGATTTGTAATTTTTCCATTAAAAAGGTTGTGGTGATAGTTTAATCCGTCGCAACACGTTTCCGTCGAGATAAAACTGTCGCTACAAGCCGTTTTCCTTGTAGTGACATCCATTCCCTTTACCAGGAGCTTCATGTTGCATTGGTCCACCATCGCATTCCCACGCCTCATTTACATCAATGCTACTACCATTCACCATATTCTCATTACCCACTACACAAGCATCACCACTCCCATCCTTCCCCCTCTCATGTCTCTTCCCATTTGAGGTTCCGGTGACCAACCTTGAGAATACTACATCAAACATAGACAACGAGAAAACCCCCCTCTCGGACCCTCTCGAGGTACTAGCCAGAGCATGGTGTAACACCCATACCCCAAACATAGTGCCACATCTGAAACTCACGAAGTGTGGGTGCAGTTTATAAGTGGTGGAGATTACTACTTGACAACTTGGGCTTAAGCATTTTGGATGGTTGCCAACGGATCCATTTGGCCCGAATCCAACAAATTATCAGAGCCAGTTTTCCTCGATAACAGACCGGGGACCTAAGCCCGAACGTTACACATGGCATCGCATCAGGGGAGGTACTTCCACTAATCAACCAAGCATCGTCGTGACATCATTTGATTCACAGTCAAACACCAACAACTAAGGAGAGGAGCATAGAGACTCTGTCAAAACTCTCATGGTGACCACTCCTTTTCTTTTTCATAATTAGTCCACAAGTCGTTTAACGCTTTTCTGAAGCAGCATAAGTAATCACTGTAATGAACAAACTCATTTGCTAAGCTTCTGTTATGTTTTCGTTATGGTACGTGTGGACTTTGAGCAACAAGAGCTTGATAATATTAGCATCGCAGGAAGCTCTGTTAGACAGTAAGTCGAGCTCACATGCACACATCGTATGGTATGTTCAACGCTTTATGATTGTGCGATCTAGAGCACAAATGCTTTCAGAGTCTAACAAATAAGACATCAAATTTCAATAACCAAGTGATAGTATAAAGAAATATATGATAGTATCTTAACAATAGGAATAGACGTGGACAACCAACCATACATCTCAACTTCAAGTGTGGCATAAATCAGATATACCTTTTGGCTGAAAAAGTGTAACAATAAGTGAAGATACATGCATTAATCCTCCCAAGGACAATCAAAGGTTTGAAACAGTGTCGAGACAATACCATGTAGTCCTCTAAAACAATGAAGTTGGGAGGAATATTGAATTGATTAACAGAGGAAGGAGAAGAGAAATCACACGTGTCCATATGGAATTGACCTCACATTTTGCCATGTACGAGTTTAAATATTTGTAATGATCGGTATGCATTTGTAGGTTACAATGATCATTTACAACATTATCTATACACATTGAAGCCCCAAAGATTCCAGCAAGGATCGTCTGTTGTAGTGTTGTCTCTGCAGTAATCGATTGAGCCGTTCGATCTTGATCGAGCCGTTCGCATGATTTTGCACTGTACGGACCCACAAAAGGTGTGAAATCGTGTGAACCGCTCGATCACGATCGAGCAGCTCAAGCGATTACTACAGAATCTATTATCGTGCCCGCTACGGCAGACGATCCGTTCCCCAAAGATTCGCTCATCATTTTTGCGTCGTTGCCAAAGATGCAACGAGATTTCCTGATTGGTTAATCATTGGTATTCCTTGTGTGTTCTCGTTTACTCACATATCTTCTTTACAGGCACCTGGGACTCGCAACATCCCAAAGAAAATGGAAGGAAAGACAACCAAAAATTTAATTTAATTCTTGAATAATTTAATTTTCTCCTTCATTCACTTTTGAATAAATATATGTGCCAATGTAAGCTGCATTTATAGCATGCCTCCTCTCTTGATCACGTAAACCTATCAAAAAAACAAATTACAAGAATATAAAAAACATCCATAGAAAATCCTAAGATGTATGTAGGATAGATTTCAAACTCTTCTTAGCATTCTACGTATAAAGGGACTTGGAGAAAGGTACACACATCTATTTATTTGTCTTGCATGCATCATTTCTTGTAACACCCATACCCCCAAACACAGTGCCACATCTAAAACTCACGAAGTGTGGGTGTGGTTTATAAGTGGTGGGGATTACTACTTGACAACTTGAGCTTAAGCATTTTGGGCGGTTGTCAACGAGTCCATCTGGGCCCGAACCCAACAAGTTGTCCGGGTCAGTTTTCCTCGATAACGGATCGGGGACTTAAGCCCGAAACGTTGCAAATGGTATCAGAGCCGATTTCTCTCTGATAGTGGAAAGAGCTACTCGAGATGTGGAGCCACCCCCTACAAAGAGATAGGAGGAAATGGCAACCGGAGCGTGCAGCCTTCGCTGTCACTGGGAAGAAGTGATGGGCCATGTCGCAACGAGGACGTTGCGAATATAAGTGGGGGAGGTTGTAACACCCATACCCCCAAACATAGTGCCACATCTAAAACTCACGAAGTGTATGTGTGGTTTATAAGTGGTAGGGATTACTACTTGACAACTTGAGCTTAAGCATTTTGGGTGGTTGTCAACGGGTCCATCTGGGCCCGAACCCAACAAGTTGTCAGGGCAAGTTTTCCTCGATAACGGACCGGAACCTAAGCCCGGGACGTTACATTTCTCCCCTTGATAGACTTTCATTTCACACATATGATTGAAGATTTTCTTCTTCTTGTAATGCACATACGTGCTCTTAGAGATCACTAAATCTCTCTCTATTTAGAGACCCTCTTTTGATTAAAATTTATTTATTAGACCTGCTCAGGATGTTTAACCGAGCTTGCATGTTTACAAATCTAAATGGAGTGTTGCGCAGTAGATGATCTTAACTACCACACTTGGTACGACCATTAGATCATACATTGCTGCTGCAAAGATAAGTAGAAGAAGATCCTCATCTCCTTCATCGTCTACCTCATCCTTGTCACTCACAAACTTGTCACTTTTTTACTCATCTCAACAACAAAGTTTCACCCATCGCTCCTCCTACATCTTCACCACCGCATTCTCCTTCTCCACTTGCATCACCTCACCACATAGATTTGCCTGCGGAAATTCATTTCCCACAAGCAGATCACCTTCACATCACCTTCACCACAGTGTACAGTGCCACCAGACCCAATGGTTGCAGCTATGGGGAGTCGATCGTCTGTTGTAAATGGCATTTACAACAGGGGTTGTAATGCACGAGGAACGTCGGATGAGGATCCGACGACTCCCCTAGAGGGCTGGGGATAGTAAGCTCGCATCTTGAGGCAGGAGATAGGTGATCGGACAGCTGTAACCCCTAAAGCAGAGTCTACTGCAGCAGGAGCTACTACAGATGTAGCAATGCAGCATCTCTGTGAAATGGCAGAAAAAAAGATCGCTTAGAAGCCAGACAGAACCAAGTACGTGAGGCTCCAAGCCCTATTAGGGAGCACTAGGGTGGAGCATTGGGTCGGGCCGGCCCGAACCCGACCCTTACCCGACCCGCAAAAGCCCGGGCCCGGCCCGAACCCGATGTACAAATGGGCCGGGCCCAGGTCCTCATTTTTCAAAAATATTACGCTCGGGCCGGGTCGGGCCCGAACCCGAAGTACAAATGGGTCGGGTCCGGACCCTCATATTTCAAAATGTCATATTAGAACTAAATTAGGGGACACGGATTTATAGTCACAATACATCCATTATTTCCTCCATCCATCAATAATAATATTATATCATAACAATACATCCAATATTCATGTGTTATGGATGAATTAATTGGAATCAAAGTGCAACTTCATGGAATCAAAATAAGTGCGAGTTGAGCCCGGCCCGAACCCGAGCCCGATCCTGCGGGCCTTGGGCCAGGCCCGAGTCAAGCCCAATGCTCCACCCTGGGAGCACTATAACACAGAGTTGTTCCTTGTCCCAAGAAGTTGGAAAATTCAAGCTAATGCCTACAACCTTAACGCTCCTCCCAAAATTTCGTAGGGAAATTAAATGCAGAAGACACTTATCACCGTATTTATGATTTCGTTGCGGTACGTGATATTGTTCACATACCAAAGTTTGTTAGAAGAAAATATGTACTTAAAGGCTTTTTTTATTTTCCTTGACAGATAATGCCAATCAGTGAGTACGAAACTACATCCAGCTAAGCAGTGAGTACGAAACTACGGTTAACCAATCACAATGTCAAACATCCTTGGGGAAGTCTTCCTGAAAAACATTTTCCTACAGCAATATATTCAACATCCTCTATCATCGATGTTACAATATGCGTTACATGAAGTTTGGGAGAGATTCAGAGAACATCAGAGGCGTTGCCCCCATTATGAAATAAACAAGCGGAAATTAGTCCAAATCTTTTATGAGAGCCTCACAAAATCATCCAAATTAGTTGTAGACAGATCATGTAATGGAAATTACCTCAATAAACACGATGGAGTTGTATGATCGATTTTTTTGAGAACGTGCTTGTTCGGTAAGAAGAAGAAGAGCATGACTCCCTCGAGCAACATCACATGTTATCTCTTCTCTTTCACATAAAATGAAAAATCACAGGGCTCCTCTGATACGATATGCTATTATATATTTGACTTTTGAGCGTACATTGCCCGACAATAACACTTTGATTAATCGCATCATCCCAACTTGTCATCCTAGAACACTTAGGGCATGTTTGGTTGCTGGGTTGGACTGGGTTGGGTTGGGTTGAGGTACCCCTGTGAATAGTGAACTGTACCCTTGTGAATAGTAAACTGTGAGGAGGATTGAGAGGGTTGGAAGGAGGGGTACACCGGTGTACCCCAACCCAACCCAGTCCAACCCAGCAACCAAGTTTTCAGAAAAGTTAAGCCAGATTCAATGATGTATTTACAAGCGGCAAATCGTACGGAAGCCGAAAGGGATTTTCAAATATGTTGTAGTCATAATCCAAGTAAGAAATTCGCCAGTCGACTTTGTGTACTTGGACCTGGCAAAAGCCCTCGTCCAAACTCCCATAGTCCTAGGACATCCCTTCCTATCAATTGAAAAAGCATATATTGACTTTGGAGAAAAATGATACAGTTCAAAGTTAATGATGCGATCATTTATGATCGACATAGTCATCCCCATCTCCCCCGACCCAGAGAAAGAGAAATATAGTTAGGTCGAAAAATGTGCACTATTACAATCAAAAGAAACCCTGGCCCCAATACTAGTAACCAAAGACTCCTTGAACATTAAACTCACCATTGTGAAACACATTCCTCTTGTATAAGAAGAATTATTTGCCCAATTCATGGAAGATATACTCGAATCACAATCAAAGATTACATGGACTTAGACGAAGCATGTGAAGATCTCGACGCGGAATGAGTTGCAATTACCCTCGATGGTAATGCCCATGTTGGAACCACCATTTGACGTCAGTAACCCATTAAACACATACGACACCCAAATTGTAGAAACAAAGGCCAACACATCCATAGAGGTTGACTTTAAACTTCTCCCCAAAAATCTAAAATATGCATCCTTGATGAAAATCATACTCTTCAAGTAATAGTTAATGCTTGCGTGTAAGTTCAATAGGAAAATAAATTATGGAAGTACTTAGGAGAATGCAAAAGTCATAGTATGGACACTATTAGATCTAAAAGGAACACATCCATCCTATTACACCCAATTGAGGAAAATGCAAAAACATAATTGCATATGCTCTAATATCACAATTGTAAGTACAATGAAGCCAATGGTTGATGGCTAATATCATCCATCCAAGATAACCCTTTAATACAAAGAAGCTCGACTTAAATATTTGACAACATTCTGTCTACTTCACGGTATTGCATTCATTCTTTAGAAAAAAAGGTTCAAAGTTTATTGGTTCTTTCATTAATGTTGACAACTCAAGTTTTTTTAGTTTGTTCATCGTATTTATTTCTTTATTTTTATTATACTGTTAATCTTATTTTTTGATTAAAAATTTAAATCATTCATGCACTTTAAAATACCATAATCTTGTTACTTAACAACTTATTTTATACTTTTCTTTGTTATTTGTTTTTTCCTAAATTACCAATTCTCAATTTTAACTTATTTATGTTCTTTGTTTAAGCTCCCAATATTTGTCTAAGTTGTCATTAGATTTATTAAACCAATTCATATTTCAAGCTTCCAACCATACATCTGAACTCAATTCGAGCTAGAATATCGATTTCACCTTGACTCTCATATTTTAAATTTTAGAAAAAATCAATTTTTGAAAATTACATTACGAATCGTCATGTACAACTTATAGCTGGAAAAATATCAAAACTTGAATGGATGATGAGGCATACTCATGGACCTTGGATTGGATTCATATCATAATTTTGTGAAACTTTCAAACAATCAACCTGGCCCATGATGAAAAAACATAATAGAACCAAACTTTTTTGGACTTTGGTATGTCCAGGTTTATGCTACACCCTGCACTCTTCTTCCCATTTTTGCACATGAAATCCCTCGATTGAATGGCATCCAGACATTCTCTCTTAAAAAAAGGGAGAGAATTATATTCTTCAACAATGTCCATCATAAATCATCTTATTTTATCTATTAGATGCAGTCTCACATTGCATTTCCTTCTATAAGTGACTATTACGATAATCCAAATCCACGACTTTTGATCATGATAGATAAGTTTAATAATTCATGAAGGCTTGTCCACAAAACATCTTCCTTATTTCTTTATTCCTCCTTCCTCGCCCTCTTCTCGCTCCCCCTAAAAAGAACATTAAAAAAAGAAGAAAACACACACACATACATAGAAAAGAATATGCATAAACTAAATAAATGCACATACACAAGAAATATATACACAACTCTATACCTATGAGTACGCAAATATATTCATGTTATGTACTTATACACATTTCACCTACATGCAATTGTATGTAAATACACATGTACATTTTACAAAGCAAAACAAAACAATCATGAAATAAAAATATATAATATAAAATAATCAATAAATTAATTTACAAATCATCTCCATCATTACACCATGCACACACATTTAGTAAAATTTCCCTAAAATAATTTTGTTTTATTTTTTAGTATTATAAATTAAAATAAATACGTCAATAGTTTATCAAGTAAATATTTTTGTCTTTTCACAATGATGACATACATTTATAAAAAATCAACTTCAACATTACGTTATGTTTTTACATTTAAATTACTTTAACATGATCTATTATATATTTTTTTCTCGATAATAAAGAAACCTTTTCTTGTATTTTACACATAGATGTTTTGTATAAAGATATCGATTAGTTTGGCATTGAATAATTAGAAGTTTTAGGTTTATCATTTTAATAATCCATTTCAACATCCGCAACATCTAATAATTTTTAAACATACATTATCCATGCTATAGTGACACACTAACATTCTGAAGAATTGCTCTTTCTAATTGATGATAATTAGTAATGTCGATTGTTGTTGTAGTCGGGCAATCTTGGAACCGTGAGAAATGACCACATCGAGAGAATAATATGGAAAATTAATCCTCAATGTGAGCAAGTTAATTATTTTACTAAGTCTCATGGTCGAACTCGGGGAGGTAATATGAGGGTTCAGAATTAATCCTCAAATAATTTAGAAAATTAAGTTTCAAAAGAGATGAATATTTTTGGTGCTTTTGACTTTTTCATATTTTTATGGGGTTTTAATTAAAAGATTTAATTAATTTATAAAGGAAAGAAATATGATGCATGTATTTTTAAAATATTTTTTAATGCAAGAAATAATGCTATGCTATATGGGACAAGAAATAAATAAATAAATGCATTTTTGTTATTTTAACTGCTGAATGAATAATGCAAGATGTGTGCAATGATAAATGTAGGTGCAACAAACAATCAAGAGATCAAGACAAGTCAATCTAATCATTGAGCCCCTCCCTTTTATTTAATTTCAGAAATAATTACAGAATTAATGTCACTTAAGTGCACAGATGAATTCCCCAAGTGTTCACAAATTGTGTTCACAAATTATTGAGCAAGAATAAATCAATGGATGAAAGTAAAGGTGCTCAATATAAGAAATAATCTCCTTGATTTATTTGATGTTAAAAAGATCTCAAACTAATTGTTTTTCTATTCTAAATGATAGACAATGATCCAAGGTTTAAAATGTCACCAAGAACATAAAATTCTGATACCAAATGTGCAAGATACTCTAAATGAAGATTCATGGACTTAATTGTAATATAAATAAATAAATGATTCGCAAGTATATCCTTCTAAGTGAATTGATTGTGATTTCCAAGACTCGCCCGGTCTTCTATGCAATTTACCCTAGGCGGGGTATATTCATAATTTTTGGAAACTTGGAGGGCCCATATGTAATTTACCTAGGTCACATGTGCAACGTGTGTGACCAGGGCTTCTTTGCGATTCTGGAAGTTGAAGGGGTGTTGGTGTAAATCACCCTAGCTGCACGTGCATGTCGCACGAGTACAACTCAATCAGCGGAGGCTTGGGTGTGATCCTCCACGCATCTGCTGCTGGAGCTTTAGAAGCGTCCGAGGCTCGATGTTCGTAGGCGGGGTCGGGGATCATTTGGGCCTTCTGATTGAAGCTCGATCCGATGGCTAAGAATTGGGGTTCAAATCAACGACGATGATTGCTCAAGTTCTTGATTAGATGGTGGTTGTAGGTCTGGCTAAGGCACCTTGTTCAAGGTAGGTGAGCGGCGACACAGTTGGCGGGCGGAGCTTAGAGGCATGCTCCACTGAGATGGCGAGTGAAGGTGGTGCAAAGGTTGCACAAGGAAGAAGGTGAAGTAGGAGGGGTCTACTATGAAGACGAAGAGGACGTATAAGAGGAAGGATGAGGGTGAAAAGGGGGAAGGTGTCGTCTGGAGGTGTGGAGGAGCTGAGGCTCTGCTCCGAGGATCGCTTCAGTCGTGGCGAGGGCAACGAATCTCGAATGCAATCGAGAAGGGGCAATAACATGGTGGATGTCCACCGTGGATCACACCTGCAATGGTTCTTCGTTTGGAAGACTTGGGCTTCTGTCACAAGCCCAGTGTCTTTGGATCGCTTTCTACTCTCTCGATTGAGTCGATAATGGCGGATGATTCATCTTGTAATTGGGAATGAGTACATATAGGAGAAGGGTCGTAGAGGGTTACGAAGGGTTGAGGTTTGATCATCGTTGGGGATGTTAACGATGGTTTCGCTTAGGGTCGAGCGGTAGAGGAGATTGAGTTAGTTGCAATTAATAGGTAAAGGGAGGATAAGGTGATGGAAATAAAAGGAGTCGTTGGGGTGATTGGGTTTGAGGCGATGGATCTCCGGATGTTAGAGGTGATAATTAGAGGTGATAAGGTGGATAGAGTTAGTTATCAGAGATCGAGGATGGGGATTATGGAGTTTTTAGATGAGGTAGAGAGTTACTGTGGTTGATTGGAGATGAGGGAGGAGCGGTGATGAAGGGGCGGCACAACTTGAAGAAGGTGGTGGAGGTAAAGTGTAGAGGAGGCTGGAGGAAGGAGGGAGTCATATGCCAGGCACACGACGAGGCTGATGGGTTCACGTGCTTCACACATGACAAGAGAAGAGGTAGGTGGGGGTAGGTTAGGTTCGTTGGATATGGGTTTGATCTAATGGCCAAGACTGGGTGGCACTAGCCGAAAAGAACAATTGATCAGAAGAAGGATGGGTTTGACCACTGGCGATGTGGCGATGATGTGGCTCCAATGAATGTGCGCTACGTGACATGGTCGTTGACCAGGGCCTTGACCAAGCTTTGACCAGTGTTGAAAATGTAGTAATAGATAAGAAATAGAAAATGGACTCGGATGTAAAAGAGCATAAAATGAAAAATGTAGATCTAAATTCACTCTACAATGTTCATGAAGGACTCAGATGCAGCTGGACTTTGACTGTGTAATTGAAGAGCGGTCTGGAGACTGGGGTTAAGTGCGAAAAATAAGCAAGGGTCATTGTGACCCCAATCAGCAAGTCAGACTCAACAAGAAAAATCAAGACCACTCAAATCAAACAATCAAAGCACAAAATTCAATGTTAGCGTTCTCTGCTATTTATTTTAACATGATATAGCGACCAGGGTCGAACATAAGGAGCATGAGTAACACCTACGAAGTAGTCCTAATCCGATTAATAAAAACATATTTTTGTAATTTTTATTTTACACTTTTTATATTTTCAAAATAAGAAAATAAAATAAGTAAATAAGAAAACAAGCACAGGCCAAGCTTTTGCAATTTTTATTAATACTAAAAAGGATCAAAAATAAGAAACAAAAATATTTTTATCTTTTTAAAATATTTAAATATTTTTGGTGATTTTATGGGATTTTCAAATTTTTATATGATTTTATAAAAATCAAACAAAGGCAAGAAAAGAAAGTAGTGTACAGCTTGGACTAAAAGACAGCTTTAAAATATTAAAAATGCCCTAATATCATGGTTGTATTTTTATGAGAAAGAAAATGAAATTAACTAATAATAGAAATTGAAATTATATTTTTTTGAATTTTTTAGAATTTTTAGTGATTTTTAAAGTTTTTAAAAGTTTTGTGATTTTCAGTGTTTTTATAAGGGATAATGCAACAAAATAGATACTGAATACAAAGCACACAAAAACAAGAACACGTGATTTTTTTGGAATTTTTGAGATAATTTTTATTTTTTAGTACTTTATAAAATAGATAGAACACATTTTTAGGGTTTTTTATTTTTAGAAAATATCAAATAAAACTAAATTAATTAACAAAAATTACCATAAATATTACGTATTAGCGGGAGCTAAATATAATTTTTATGGAACTTTTGGAGTTAATTAGGTATTTACTTGATTAACAACAACACACACAAGTAGGGACCTGCCAGACCAATAGATAACACACGTAAAAAGCTCAGGGTGATTCTTGTAATTTATCCAAGGTATCCATGCACATGCTCAAAAATTCACACATAGGGGTATACTTGCAATTATCCGAAAACTTCTACTCAAACGATAACATCCATGAAGTTCAGGGACAAGCATGCAAATATCCTACAAACTTACATGAACATGCACGTGTCTCCAGTTTGGAAGGACTAAAATGCAATTATTGAAAACTTTAAGGTCCAAGCTGCAAAATACTCAAACTACAACTTTATTCTATGGACTGACTAATCAAAGCATAAAAGAGCGTGGTAAAACATACAATATACCCTGAAGAGGCACGTGGCACACGTGAAAGATGTCGTGGGCGTACGATTATAATCAAATGGTGGGGCAGATCTGACGACACAGAGAATGTCGAGAACATGCGGCCTGATGTGTCAGGGTGCGTCAGATCCAACGACCACAAAGCTAAACTGGTCAGGCGACTGTGATCGAATCTAGCAGTGCGGGCCCATCCGACGGCAGGAGAGGATGCTGGACGAACTCCCTCCAGACGACCTTCGACCGAGCGACAAGGTGAATCTGTCGTCATGATGAAAGATCTGAAGGTCTCATCATGCTCGGCAATACGTCGTGCGTCAGGAGGTCGGTTCTGATCGAAAGGATAATGGCTGGATGGCTGTCGCGATGGAGGTGCGCCTGGAGCTGCTCCGCCTGAGCAGTCGGGGGTCAAATAGGGGTCTTCGGTTTAAACCAAGGCCTATAATGAAAAGAACGCTCGGAGGCGTAGCTCCTGCGAGGATTTATTGCAAGTAGAAGCAAGAGAAGCGGAGGGGAATGGAGGTCGACTTCTGACGGTTATGGAGGGAATGAGTCTTGGCCATAATCTCGACCTGGTGGTCGAGCCTAAGGGTGATCAGGTTGCAGTGCAAGATGAAGGGTGAGACGAAGGATCAATCTGAACATATGGATGTGGATAATAGGGCTCTGACCATCTGGTCGGACCAAGTGGGTGTGCGACAAAGCTAAGTTGAATGAATAGAATCAAAAGCAAAAATGCAAAGGATATGATGGGTACCTGAAGATCCGGATGGACTCCTGAGCTCCAAGTGGTGATGGGCGTCGAGGTTATGGCATCAACCGCATTGCGGTGGACGGGGAGGCTGCTTGCGGCGGATCTCCGGCCACGAAGGATGAGCTGCGTGATTACGCAACCAAACTCCAATCCGAAGATGCACTCTGGCAGATGTCACTCAACCAAAGGTGTCTATGGGTGGAAGAAGGAGCGAGGCACGAGCTGAGCTGCAGTAGAGGCGGTAGAGATGATTTATAGGCTTCCCAGGAGGCTGTAAGGATCGAGCGAGAGCGCGCAACCCTAGGAAGATCCGCGCCTTCCTAGGGATCCGCGAAGGTGATGGATCCTCGAAGAAGGCTCGAGCGAATGATCGGATCGAAAGGAGTCCTGACCCGGCCGGGAAAAATGGGAGAAAATGCTCCGGCGGAATGAATCGGGTCGGGTCAACCCTAGAAGAGGACGTTGACCTGGGTCAACGAAACGAGCCTGGACCAATCCGAAATTAGACTTTACAAAATATTTATAAATTCAATAAAAAATAGTAAATAAATTCAAATAAAAAATATATAAAATAAAAAATGTTTATTATTTTTCAAACGGTTTTCTGTGATTTTTACTTATTTTTATGAAAAATAAAATAGTGTATATACACTATATAGTCTTATATACAAGTATAATATACCTATGTATTATGTACAATAATTTGTATTTTATTATTTGTACAAAAATACTCCGATTTTGTATTTAATTTATTTTTCACATGATTTTAGGAGGACAAAGTAATTTTTATTTTATTTTTATGATTTACTTACATGTATAAAATAATTAGGGGATGTGGCATATATACATGTGTAGTTGTACAATGAAAGAGGATTTTATTTTTTTTCTTTTATTTAATTTTTCTGATTTTTATTTTATTTTTGTTTTATTTCTTGGAATATATACAAGGAGGTAAAAATAATGTTTTAATTTTATGTTGTCGAAAATAATTATTTATATACATAGGTAATATGTACATCACAAAGCAAACCCTGTTCTCTCTCTACTTCTTTTATTGGCGATCAGGTAAAGGCTTGACCTTCTATTGGGTTCGGGTCACTCTGTATTTATTTTAAATCTCTCCTTTCTTTTTCTTTTCTTTTATTCTTTTATTTTTGAGCAAATACATGCTAATTATACCATATTAACAGATGCATGCATAATACTAACTTATTGTAGTTACACCTCTTTACATGATGTTTTGCCAAGATAAATAGCTAAAATAAAAGAATAAAGAGTGAGAATCAGGGATTCATCACCCCCCTATACTTTAGCTTTGTTAGTCCCTTAGCAAACACTTATTTGAAAAATAAGTGAAAAAGAAAGAAAAGAAAAAGAAGGAGAATCAAGGTTGATTATTAAACTTGTCTTTATTAAATTGGAGTATGGAGCTCAGTCAGACCTTTGGATTATTAGTTTGTCGAAACCTTATTTGGACTTAAGTTTAAGACTCAACGTCCTCTAAGTTCCACCAATCTATGGTCAAGACTCCTCAATAATCCATATCAAAACAAGTCTACATACATAAACTCTGATGACCATATATCTTTCCTTGTACGTTGTAAGTGATATGTTGCTCCCCACCTCAGAAATGACAAGGCAAGAACCTCCCTCAACAAGATAACTCTAATTCCCTAGTCTAGCAGCTCTTTCCTCGAGGAGCAGGGTATTCCCTTCTAAGTTCAAGTTCAACCTGCTCAAGAAGAGGGGGGAAGAAGAGAATGGATCGTGGCCAGTGTAGCCACATATCCCTGGGAGCCAAACCAGTGTAGCTAAGTCTCCCGCTGCAAGCATCATGAGATGAGGTGTAACACAAGCTTTGCTTTATTTGACTATATATACTCCGACAGGTATCTTATTTTCAATCAGGCTTGCCACTTTTTTGGAGTTTTTTTCTTGATTTTGCATTTTTTTTGAATGTGCATATGTACAACATATCTACATGGTGCAGCATATATACACAAGGACTTTTTCTTCTCGAGCCAGTAGACTATCCCTCTTTTGAAGCATTATTGCAACCCACAACTCCTGTCTTTAGACCTCAACACTGCCAGACCAAGTTGAGGCGCACTTCCCTCTCTAAAGGAAGACGAGAGGTTCCGCCCAGAAATACTATCCTCGAGTGTTACCCCAAGCCAAAGAAACTATCTCCTCATCACCTGATCTGTGTGGAGCTAGTGTAAAGTACTGGTTCAAGTAAAGTCATTGTCTGTGAGAGTCATGCGTGCATTGTTAAGTATTCTACTTAGGCTCATCAAGATGACATGTGAACATAGCCTAGTGGACTCAAAGAATTAGGTCACTAATGGACATGAAAAGTCCTAACCCCAAATCTTATAAGGTTCCTCTGAGAATTAGGTAGATTAAGGTCTTAACCAAGCTCCATTTTTCAATTTAATTCTACACTAGTTTAAATGTCAACTACGATTCAAATATATACAAAAATATTTTTATGCAATAATTCTGAAACTGTGCAAAATTTTTGAAAATGTTTGCATGCATGCATGAATGCGGAGGTTTTGTAAACTATTTACAAATATTTACATAAGGATTTTTGTAAACTTTTATTTTCAAATATTTTTAAAAAAATTGTACTATACACATAATTTTGATACAAAATATTTACAAACGTTTCACAATCAAAATATTTTTACAAAAATTTGTATGAAAATAATTTTTATAAATAGCTATATATGTGCAGGAAAGAATTTTATGTACAAGATTTTTTAAAATTTTTGTGATTTTAATAAGTGATTTTTAGCCATTTTATTTATTAACGCATTTACACAAAGTATGAGTTATGGCTAAAGTATATATGCAATATATACGACACCCCCTATACTTAGCTCGAACGATGTCCTCAGAGTGATCAAAGAGCGATGAAGAAGACATAACTCGTACTTAGTATATGTGAAAAGAAAGGCTATACTACAACGACGAATCAAAGAATAGAAGAGTGATCGGTGATCCCCATGTACTTAGGATCAAGTAATGCTAAGTATAGCAGACTGTAAACTAAAGGAAAAATCGAGTGATAGAATGTACAGGGTCTACCTCCCCTATACTTAAGGTAAAGTATCCCAAAGTATATGCAACAAAACAGAGGTAAAAAGAATCAAAAGAGCAACACCCCACTATATTTAGGTTAAAGTACACCCTAAATATAGCACAATCATAAGATGCAAATGGGATGATAGACAAAAGAATCTGTGATATGGACATCTGGATCTATACACAGGCGGAGAACAATGATAATCAAGCATGCGATGCAAACGATGTGATTCAAAGACCACATCTCATGCAAAATGAGTCGGGACAACATCAACAATCAGTGGATCATGATCTAGATATGGCTTGAGGCGCTGACCGTTAACGCGAAAGGTGGACTCAGATGACATTTCAGATATATCGATACTGCCATTATCATGCACCTTTCGGACCGATATGGTCCCTTCCACTTGCTCTGCAATTTCCCTGGAAATAATCTAAGCCTGGTATCAAACAACCATACTCTCTGATCTGTCTCAAACTATTTATGGTTGATATGAGAATCATGCCATATCTTGAATCATGCCATATCTTTACTCACCCCTTATATTGTAGGCTGCTTGAAAATGTTGTATCTCTATGCTCCTCCAGGGCTGTGAATTCTGCCTTCCTTTGATCATCTATACTCTCTGGATCCAATAATATCTCAATGACAGTTCATAGTGACTTATGCTTAATCTCAACAGGTAAATGGCATGGCTTATCATAAACGAGACGAAAGGGAGACGTACCCAAATGAGTCTTGAAGGAAGTCCGATATGCCCACATGACCGAGTCCAAAAGCTGTGATCAATCTGTTTGGTCTGGGCGCACTACCTTCTGCATTATCGTTTTGATCTCCATGTTCGATACTTAAGCAAGACCATTGGTCTGAGGATGATATGGAGTGGCAACTCGATGGTCTATGCTGAACTCGTTAGCAAGGGCCTTTTCCTTGTCGTTGATAAAATGAGACCCCCTCATCAGATATCAATACTCTAGGCACTCCGAATTGTGGAATGATATTCTTCCTCAGAAATTTGCAAATAGTCTTAGCATATGCGGTTCGGGCGGGAATGGCCTCAACCCAACGACTCACATAATCTACAGCCAACAGAATGTACACAAATCCCTGAATCTTAGGGAATGGACCCGTGTAATCAATACCCCATGCATCAAAGACCTCACAAAAGTGAATGGGCTGCATCGGCATCATATCACACTGTCCACAAGTGCCCATCCTCTGACAGTCAGTATATCTCTTCACGAATTCATCAGAATCCTTGAAGAGGATAGGACACCATAGGCTGGATTAGAGCACTTTCTATGATGTTGTTCTCCCAGAATGTTGTCCTTCTGCCTCAAGCTTGTGGCAGTATGTGAGGACGCTGTGGTGCTCCTCCTGAGGAATGCACCGATGCCAGACGTTATCCCCTCCTTCATGATAAAGGATGGGATCCTCCCAATGGTAAGACTTGGCCTTCGTAAGGAAGATCTCAAGTCGTTGTCTAGGCCAACCTTATGAAACTTTCTTGGCAACAAGATAGTTCACAATGTAGGCGTACCATGGGAGCGAGGCGATAGCAAGGATCACCTCATCTGGGAAGGTCTCTGTAATAGGATCAATCTGCTCGGATTCCTCAAGATTTTTCAAATGGGATAGATGATCCGCCACCACATTCTTGACTCCAGGCTTATCCTTAATCTCAATATCAAACTCTTGGAGTAGAAAGATCCATCTAGTCAATCTCGCTTTGGCATCCTTCTTTGCCATAGGTATCTGATGGTGGTGCGATCAATATAGATTGTCACTTTGGATCCCATAATATATGATCTGAATTTATCCAAGGCAAAAACTATGGCTAGCAACTCCTTCTTCGTGATAGTATAGTTCCGTTGAGCGGCATCCAATGTATGACTAGCGTAGTTTATGGCAAATGGTAAATCATCCCTCCTGTGTCCTAGCACAACCCCCACAGCAAAATTGGAGGCATCCATCATGATCTCGAATGGGAGAGATCAATCAGACGGTTGAAGTACATGAACCTTAACAACTAGGTTCTTGAGAGTCTCGAACAACGAAAGACACCTATCAACTACAATGAACTCGGTGTCCTTCGTCAGCAGATCAGTGAGCGGTCGGGCAATCCTACTGAAGTCATGAATAAAATGTCAGTAGAAACCGACATGCCTTAGAAAAGACCGCGACTACCACAAGTTGGACGGTGGATTGAACTTTATAATGATATCCACCTTGGCCAGATCAACCTCCATTCCCCTGTTGGAGATGATATGACCAAACATCATCCCCTAAGTCACCATGAAGTGACTCTTCTTCCAAGATAAGACAAGATGGACCTCTAAACAGCGTTGAAGAATACGATCTAGGCAGTCAAGACAAGCATCAAACCCGTCACCGTAGACAGAAAAGTCATCCATGAAAACCTCCAAGCAATCACCCACCATGTCCGAGAAGATGGACAACATGCACCTTTGGAATGTCGCCGGGGCATTACATAGACCAAAGGGCATCAGTTTGAAAGCATATGTCCCAAAAGGACAGGTGAATGTCGTCTTGTCCTGGTCTTCGGGCGCTATGGCAACCTGATTGTGTCCGGAGTACCCGTCAAGGAAGCAGTGATGACTCTTCCCAGCCAGCCTTTCCATATCTTATCAATAAAAGGTAGCGGGAAATGATCCTTCTTGATGGCCTGATTCAAACATCTATAGTCCATACAGACCCTCCAAGAAGTGGGTACCCAGGTAGCTATCTCCTCTCTAGACTCACTCATAACTGTAGTGATGCTCGTCTTCTTTGGCACCACATGTAATGGACTAACCCACTTGGAGTTGGAGATGGGGTAGATAAAATCGGCGCTCCACCATTTCGATATTTCTTTCATGACCACTTCTCGAAGATTCAGGTTCAGCCGTCGCTGGAACTCACGCAATGACTTGGCATCCTCCTCGAGATAGATATGGTGGGAGCGCATGCTGGACTTATCCCCTGAAGATAAGCTATGCTCCATCCTATCGCCTTTCGGTTTCTTTCAAAAACCTCCATCAAACAAGATTCTTGCTCTCCAGTCAAATCTGCTGAGATAATGACTGGGTACATCTCATGCTCACCCGCAAGGAGCCTATACTTCAACGACTATGAGAAAGGATTCAGTTCTGGACAACTGGGAGCTGGAAAATCTGGCCTCTGAAAGGTCTAAGTGATAACTAGATCTGAGTGTGAGAACTCTCGATGATCCTGAGAAACTAGTGAAGACGACCCTGCTGGTGTATCTGTGCTCGGTGCTGGCACAGTCTCCACCCTAACTACTGGCTCTGTGGAAATCAGACTAGGTAATAAATCATCAAACTCTGTCCAGTCTGTGTTTGAATTCGAGGGATCTGAATCAGAATCATAAGACACAAAATCTGTTTCGCTGTCCTGATGCGGTCATCAGCCTCAAAAATGTCCTCGGCCAAGAGTGCGCTTTTCAAACTCTCCTTTGCTGGAAGATGTGAATCTGCAACATCTGAAGGTGAGAGAAGGGCTCGTGAAATAGGGTCAGACCAAGCAGCTTCATCATCAGTGATCACAAAGTCGCACTCCTGATGGACGTCTCGCTATGCCTCTGTCGTTTGCTCTGCATCGCTGAACTACTCCGAGCATGCTGAGTCTCACGCTCTAGTCTTGTCGATCGTCTCTATTTGTATGCGTTCACCCTTGACGCGAAAGTACACCATCCCATTATCATAGTCGGATACCGCCTTGGCTGTGTCCAAGAATGGACGTCCTAGAATGATGGGGGTATCATTCATAGACTCAAGGGATCTCCATGTCCAACACAACGAAGTCCACGAGGAATTTCAGGCCCTGAATTGTGACGACCACGTCCTTCAACAACCCCTTCGGCCTCTTGACAGATCGACCAGCATATAAAGGACTATCCTGCTCTGTCGAAGAGAACCAAACTCGAATCGTTCGAGTAAGGCTGCCGAAAGGAGGTTGATGGAAGAGCCATTGTCTAATAGAGTACGATCAAATCTCTGCTCATGAATGTGGTATCTGTCATAGGAAGCTCCTGTATATGGCCTCTTGGTTGGCAGACGGTTCTGAATGGTGAAGTAGGTGGCACGGGTCAGCACATGGATTTCTGCCTGATGGTTCCTCTTCTTCTGATGGATAGTGGTCTTCTCTCTCAAGTTCCTCTAGAAGAGAGGGATGTGCTCGAGTGCCTCCTGTAGAGTCGGCTGAATATGAAATCTATCTATCATATGCTGGCTGAACATTAACTGTTGGTCTCTTTTTGGAATTTTTTTATTCCCCTTCGTCAAGCAGAATTCTTGAGGGAAGGGGATGGTTGGGCCCTTCTCAGATAGAGGGCTAGGAACAGATTCCTGCTGCTGAGAGGGAACAGAATCCATACAAGAGTCATCATGTAACATAGATGGACTCGCAGTAGATAAAGAAACCTTTCCTTTATTAATTTTTTGTTCTTTTTCATATGATACTGAGGTACATAAACTGGAGGGAACACAATTGAAATAGAAATGGTGACCTCAATACCACCCACGACATCTGTCTTCATGGCATCAACACCGTGCTCTAGCTCAACATCTGGTTCAATGGTGGCATCAGTACCACCTGCTACATCTGTAGAAGCGACGACTTCAGTACCATCGGCTGGATCGACGTCCTTGGTGGCGTCAGCACTACCGTCATCAACATCATCATCAGCGGCCTCAGCATTGTTGTCCTCCTCGTCTGGCGCTCCTGGCTCAGCTCCTAGCGAAACTCATCCTTCTCCCATCTAAAGGATGCTTGCTGGTCTGAGAGTAGGTGGGCTAGATCATCAAGGACTGGGTTCTCTTAGGATGACCCATGAGAACCGGATGGGTTGCTTCGCTGGAAATGAGGTTGCTGCTGAAATTGGTGAGGGTGAGGCTGAGTGAACTATTGTTACCGAGGTTGCTGCCTCCACTATTGTCCCTACTGGTAGGGATGAGGACCTGACTGGTAATGGTATGGTGGCTGCTGGGAGTATTGGGGTTGTTACTGTTGATTGAACTGCCCGCCATGAGTTGGAGGCTGTTGCTAGGATGAGATGCCTCCGGTAGACCACCTGAATCCGGGATAATCTCCGTGGATCCTGGGCTACTGTCGGTCACACCAAATCCTGTTGACTTCCATCAACGGCTCCTGCTTGTACGGAGATGCGGGAAGAACTTCTAGTGGCTGATCCTGTTGGTACACCACCTTCTGAGTGTACTGAGATGGCGGTGGCTGAGAGTACTGGTGCTGCAACTGCTAGACCAGCTCCGTCTGGATGTGGTGAACCTATCAGTACTGGGTGGAGTGTTGGGACGAGCAGCTGCTGCTAGGATCAGTCCGTGGCCTGAGAAGGCGTTGAGAAGTTGTCTGTGCATCCTAGAGACACATGATCTGGGTCTTTAGGTCACTCAAGGTCTGTGCCAACTGATCGATCAGCATCATGCCCTGGCATTGCTTCTTCTTGATGATCTCTATGCAGTACAACTTCTTGCTGATGATGCCCATGTCAGCGCCTAAAGACTCTGCCTGAGCTGTTGCTACTGCTGATGAAGAATTGGATGGACCCACATCAACCCGTGTTATCCTTTAATAGGACACGACCTGGGGTAGGGGCTTCCCCTGAGTGTAGAGCCTGATCTGGGACATCACTATATAGTTCTCGACCATCTCCTCGTTGCCCCAGACATGGTCCTCATCCTTGGCGAAATAGGTGACCCCACAAGAAGCGTTGACTAGCCCCTATTATTCTAGTGTCAACCCACAAAAGAAGCTTTGTACTAGGTTGGGCTTTGATATGTCGTGATGTGGACATCGGTCGATGAGCTCACGGAATCGATCTCACGCCTCATGGAATTGCTCATTGGGGATCATGGAGAAGTTGTTGTTTAGAGCTTGCGCTGCGTTCGTCCGGCTGAGTGGATAGTACTTGTTCAAGTACTCGGTCCGGAGCTGCTCCCACGAAGTCACATATCTCCCTAAATGCTTCAGCTAGTAGGTTGCTCTATCGATGAGGGAGAATGGAAACGCCATTATCTTGGCAGTGTCCTCGTCCACGTATTTGTCACTTACAGTGCTGCAGATCATCTCAAACTCCTGCAGGTGTAGATGCGGCTCATCAGTGGCAAGCCCACAGAACTTGGGCAAGAGTTGAATGGTATGTGGGGGAAGCTTGAAGTCGCCCAAAATTAATGGGAGCTGGATCCAACGATGTGTGAGAGCTGCACCAGGGTTGCGCAACTATCTCATAGGCATGACAGGTCTGGCTGGCTCTTGGGGCTCTTCCGGTTGACCTCCTGCTGAAAAACGAAAATGCGAGATCTGACAAATCAAACTCACTGTCGCTGGGGCGACTACTCAAGCATTCATGTTCGTCAACAATAAACCCACACAACCAATCAAACAATCAAGAGTAAGGATTAAAATTTATTATACCTTACTAAAAATGTATAATGGCAAAGTAGGGGTCGAACACAGGAAACAAGGGTGTAGAGCTAGCTAACAAGGGTAGCACACAGGTACAACTACCACTTAGCCAAATTAGCAAATTTTTGTGGGTTTTTAATTTTATATTTTTTATTTCATTTTTAATTTTATATTTTTGTATTTTGATTTTTAATTTTCTGATTTGATATTTTCTTTTTTATATTATACATATAAATTTTAATTTCCTTTTTTTAATAATTAAGTATATATACAAAGTAAGAAAGAGGAATATAAGGTATTTATAAAAATAAGTAAAAATACTCAAAAGATAGAAAATAAAATATTTTTAGGCTTTTTATAATTTTCAAATGTTTTTATGATTTCTCTAGATTTTTCTGAATTTTTTTTGGTATTTTTAAAGTCAAAAATATTGAAAATAGTGGATAAAATAAAAGGCTGGAACAGAAATGGAGAAATAAAATATAAAACAGTAACAAAAATTCTCCAAATTAATTTTCAATTAAATATAATAAAACAAAGAAAATTTAGAGATAAAAATTAGATTTTTAGGATTTTTGTAGAATTTTTAAGGTTTTTATGAAGGTATTTGGGGTTTTCTCACTTTTAGGAGTTTTCTTTTGTATTTTTTAAAGATTTTTGGTCAGAAGCTAAAAGACACTAAAATAGGCAAAATATAATTTTTTGGTAATTTTCTGAGATGTTTTTATATTTTTCCATGGATTTTATAATGCAAACAGTGCTGAAAATGAGAGTTTTTGATTTTAATAAATATGAATATGCAAATTAAAAATATGTCGTGAGACTACAATGCAACAGGAACCTATGGTAATTTTTGTAGAATTTTTAGCAATTTATGGATGCGTTAAATAAATACTAGCAACATCAAGAAATTACATGGCTGGTAGGGGCATAAATGCAAATACACAGAAAGTCAGGGACCTGGTTGCAATTTTTACCAAAAAATCACGTGCAAAGTACGTATTCTGCTGTTCACAAGGGTATAATTGCAAATAACAAAAACCGACAGGACGGAAGTGCATATAACCCACAAATATATTTAATTAACTACGCACAAGGGTATATATGCAATTATCAGAAAGTTTAGGGACATAAGTGCAAATTACCCAAAACCACGTGCTGCGTCACGTGAGGTGACGTGGCCGAGGACTAAAGTGCAAATCTAAAAAGTTAAAAGGTCTAGCTGCAATTATTACAAAACGTTTGAACTGCAGATGAAAGTTTTCATTCTAAATATTAAATATAAAAATGGTCAGGGTTAATAGTGCAAAATACCCAGGCTAAAGAGTGGATCAGACGATTGTGAGTTGTCCACTTGACACGTGGCACGCCTTTATCGCGCGATACCTCTTCGGCTCCAGCGGCTAGGATTAGATCGTGGAAGTTCGATAGACGGTGCTAGGGCTTCGAAATCCCACGGTGGCTGCAGCTTCTGGAGTTATGTTCTTGATCTGACGGTGCAAAGAGGGTCGCGAAGAACCCTGGGCTGGAGATGCCTGGATCGCTGATTCCGACCAACACACGGCCTCTCCCAGGCCCAGGACCAAGGGCAAAAGGGTCCTGGGAGCGATCCACGTCCAATGGAGGGCTCAGCCGACACTGAGGAGGCGTGAAGTGACTGGACGGAGATCGACACCTGGAGGCTTCGTCCCTGGAGTTTCGAGGCTCGATGGAGCCTTCTCTTGGGCTCTTCTCTGCAGGGTTAGAAGCGGAGCAAAAATGCGAAACGATTGGCGTAAAACTCGGGGGTGAATGGGTGCAAAATGAGGTCCGGCGAAGAGCTCCGGTATGCGGCGGAGAACAGAGCTCGAAAAGCTTGATCTGAGCGAGATCGAGGTGGATGGAGGTGCGTCGGAGCGAGAGAAAGCGGAGAGGATCGAGATGGTGGCGAACAACAGGTGATTCAATGCTTGGAATGATCGGGAACTGAGGGCGGAACTGCTACTACCCTAGCCTATACTAAACCTAAACTATCAAATGCAACAAAAAGAAGAGGAAGAGGCTCACCGGATACGAAGTGGTTGAGCTTCGGGCGAAGCTCCGGCGAGGGCTGGATACACCTCGATTCGACTCCAAATGATGCAAGGACGGATGCTCTGGGTTCCTGCTGTCACTGGGAGCTCACAACACTCAAGAACAAGCAGCGAAAATGGAGGAAGAGGGATCAAGAGAGAAGAAAAGTCGGGGACGTATTTTTGTAGGGTTGACAAAGTGGCGTCAAAGAACGAGGAAGATCGGCCAAATCGCGGGTCCTAAGATCGATGTAAGCCTGGGGCGTGAAAGCCCAATATTCGAGGACAAAAAGTCAAGAAGACGTCGAGGCCAAAGGGTGAAAGATGGAGTCTCGAAAAATCCTTGAAGATTGGCGAAAAACCCAAAACTCTAACCGAACAGGAGGGGTCAGACAGTTGACCGGAGGTCAACTGTCAGAGCCACCTGGTTGGTCCACGTGGACCAACCAGGAAAAATCCCGCAAAAAATCTTTATAAATTCAATTTAAAATGGTAAATGAATTTATTAATGTTTAATTATAAAATAAAAATGTTATTTTTTATGAAGTATTTTATTATGATTTTTAATTATTTTTATGAGGTATAAAAATACAAGTTACCATTTATAGGCTATATAGGTATATCTATCTATATATTTTAATATTTTATTTTTATTTTATGTATTTAATTTATTTATTTTTCATTATTTTATGAATTTATAAAATATTTTTATACTTCTAAATATTTTTTTATTTCATTTTTCTTATATATTTTATATACTTAATAAAATAGAAGTGTTAATAATATAGGTATATATACAGGTATGATACCTATGCATATTATATACAAGTATTTTTATTTTGTATTTTATTTAGGTTTTTATTCTGATTTTAATGTACATATATATTATAAATAATATTTACAAAATTATAAAAATATAAAATGGTAAAAATAATGAATAAATAATAAAATGATTATTCTAATCGGTACAAGTATACAATAGGGGTCCAAAACTCAACTTTCAAACCGTAGCTCCGCAAAATATGAAACCATTGCCATTAAATAGCTTGTTTTAAATTATATACAATTAAAGGTGAGTTTGACGCATTTCGAGTTTTTATTAGGGAGATACAAGTTTAGGAAGATGGGATTCTGGAATTTTATTCTCACCATAACTTTTTAGCTGTACATTATTTTTCAGTGGAATCAATTTTGTATTTTTTTATTTAATTATCTACAACTTTCATGTACAAAGTTTCTTTATTTGAAGTATAAAAAGTGGAACCAAAAATAGGTCCCAAAATGAATAAAGAATGAAGGAATTTTATTGTATTTTTGGCCCTTATCTCCCCCTACTTTATTCCTTGTCGACCTAGTCATAGAGATGCCTAGGTCTCGGGGTTTCGGGTCATAAAATATTTACAATATTTTATTTTTTTTCTTTTCTTTTCTTTATTCTATAATTTTGGCTTTAAAAATCGCATTTTGTACACTTTTTACACAATGATGCATGAATGCTAAAATACCCGAATTAACAGTATTTACACGCATTTACTATTTTTTTATGACCAAAATGACAAAATAAAGATGATGAAACGTAGATTCATCACCTGCTCCTTCTCCAGCAGCTCCTACGGGAATCTCTCCACCAGCGGCTCTCGGTTGTTCTCCTCTGTCGGCTCGCATCTGCGCTAACTCCTAACGGATCTCTGCCATAAATGCTCAATGATCCTGAATCTGTCACTGCATCGTCTCAAGGGAAGCTAACAATGTGTTGTTGATGGCATCCTGATCTAAAACATACATGCAATTCTGGGGCTGCTCATTAGTGCGTTCGTCACTGCTGGCCATCTCGCGGGTCTCTACAAAGGCAAAAGACCAGAACTCAGGTGTCGTCAAATGAACAAATGGTTGTGTTGGTCTCTGCTTGGGCACCTCAGGACTGGAAGAAGGATGGTCGAGGGGAACAAAGGCGGAATCAAACTCGGGTTCGAAGAGCGGGTCTAGACTCTCCTGAACCTCCCTAGATGAATGGGATGAAGTGCTCGAGAACGGTGCTACCAAAGGCGGCCTAAGGGACCTCCGATCCATCATCTTGACTTGAGGATGAGTGCGGATGAGATCTGGTAAGCAAACAAGATCATAAGTCAAACCCCAATTTCACCTACGCAACGTTGAGCTGATGACCATGAAGGTCAAGTCATTTATCTTGTCAATTTTATTTAGGTGATAATTCAGTCTTGCATAGAGATTAAGCGAGTTGTTGGGTACCCGATGCTCCCAAGAGACTGGCCCGATCTCAAAGCTAGATCTTTCCCAACCAGTACGAGTTGCGGACCGTTTACTGGCTACCCGATCAACTCGATCTGTTAAGGACGTCGTGACCCTCTTTACCAGAGACCTGAGAGATCCTCATTGGAGAACGACTAACCTCAAGACTAGTAGTCTAACAATAATTTGGATGTGGCTTTAGCCTAGGGTGCGGGTCACTCTCTCACGCAAGCAAATCAAACAAGGAGGGGATGACTCTCCCAAAATATATTTTTATGTGAGGTGTCTTTTAAGATCATGTTTGCATTAACAGTCTCAATTTTATGGTTTTCACTTTTTATGCTATTTTTCAATAGCAAACAACGCCTAACGAATTTTTTGATCTCCTACTTATTTAAAGTTTAATAACAGAGAGGAGAAGTTGAAAAAGCTGATGCGCGATCAAATACTCTGATGCATGCAAAGTAAGAAAAGCGTACCTGACTCCAGCACTCTACATGCAGGGTGATCCATGCATAAATTTAAAGACAGAAATTTAAACTAATCTAAATGATGCAAGAAGAAAACGGCCTTAGACGAGCAATTTCTAGTGATCGCAAAGCACCGTAGTTAACTGACTAGAGAGAGATCGACATCCGGTCTCGGATGTTGATCGGTGTCCGCCACAATGGATCCTACATGCATTGTATACGGCTCTAGCGGTATGTGACCTCTCAATCAATCAGATTAAATTTTTATTATGAATTATTAATAAGGTCTAATTACGAACTATAGGTGCATGCAAATAGTTAGGGATTGGTCTTTAATTTATTTACATCACAATCAGAGAAATTCTTAAGTCTAGGGGCTAAATTCTGCGAGAACCAAATAGAAAAAAGACGAAGAAAACAAACCAGCGAAAACCACAGTGAAGTCCCCTGAGCACACCGGTGCTCGGCGAAACAAACCCTGATATGCCAAGTATTCAGAAGAGTCTGATGGTCCTGTATTATTACAACAATATCAGAATGTGCTGAAAAGAGAAACTATTCTATTCTATATAACTAATTTTCAGTTGTCCTCCTGATCCTCCTCAGGTGTGGTTACTCCAACCGAAAGCTGAAACATCCTCGGGCGGTCCCTTGCATAAAAATCAAAGCAGAGAGAATGTTAGGAAAACATTTATATAAAATAGAGATAAAAATAAACAGAAATCTAAAAGACTACTAAGTCGTGCTCCCTGGCAACGATGCCATTCTGAAGAGCAGCCTGGCGATTGGGGTTAAGTATGAAAATAAGCAAGGGTCGTTGTGACCCCAATCAGCAAGTCGGACTCAACAAGAAAAATCAAGACCACTCAAATCAGGAAATCAAAGTACAAAATTCAATGTTATCGATCTCCGATATTTATTTTAGCCTGGTATAACGAACAGGGTCGAACACAAGGAGCATGAGTAACACCTACGAAGTAGTCCTAATCAGACTAAAGACATATTTTTGTAATTTTTATTTTGTAATTTTTTATATTTTCAAAATAAGAAAATAAAACATGTAAATAAGAAAATAAGCACAAGTCATGCTTTTGCAATTTTTATTAAGACTAAAAAGGATCAAAAATAAGAAAAATAATATTTTTATCTTTTTCAAATATTTAAATGTTTTTGGTGATTTTATGGGATTTTAAAATTTTTATATGATTTATAAAAATCAAACAAAGGCAAGAAAAGAAAGCAGTGTACATCCTGGACTAAAAGGTAGATTTAAAATACTAAAAATGCCCTAATATCCTGGTTGTGATTTTTATGAGAAAGTAAATGAAATTAGCTAACAACAGAAACAGAAATTATTTTTTATTTTTTTAGAATTTTTATTGATTTTTATAAGTTTTTAAAAGTTTTGTGATTTTTAGGGTTTTTATAAGGGATAATGCAACAAAACAGGTACTGAATACAAAGCACACAAAAACAAGTACACATGCTTTTTTAGAATTTTTGAGACGTTTTTTATTTTTTTGGTATTTTATAAAGTAGACAAAAGTCATTTTTAGGGGTTTTGATTTTTAGAAAATATAAAATAAAACTTAATTAATTCACAAAAAATACCATTAATATTACTTAATAGCAGGAGATAATTGTAATTTTTATGGAATTTTTGGAGTTAATTAGGTATTTGTTTGATTAACAACAACACTCATCAAACAGGGACCGAAATGCAATTATAGGAAAGTTTCCAGACCAATATATAACACACGTAAAAAGCTCATGTTGATTCTTGCAATTTATCCAAGGTATTCATGCACATGCTCAAAAATTCATTCACAAGGGTATACTTGCAATTATCAGAAACTTCTACTCAAACGATAACGTCCATGAAGTTCAGGGACAAGCATGCAAATATCCTACAAACTCATGTGAACATGCACGTGTCTCAGGTTCGGAAGGACTAAAATGCAAATACTGAAAACATTAAGGTCCAAGCTGTAAAATACTCAAACTATAACTTTATTCTATGGACTGACTAATCAAAGCATAAAAGAGCGGAATAAAACATGCAATATACCCTGAAGAGGCATGTGGTGCGTGTGGAAGGCATCGAGGACGTACGACTCTAATCAACTGGAAGGGCAGATCTGACGGCACAGAGTATGTCGGGAACGTGTAGCTTGATGCGTCAGGGTGCGTCAGATCCAACGATCACAAAGCTGAACTGGTTGGGCGACTGTGATCGAATCTGGCAGAGCGGGGCCCATCCGACGGTAGGAGAGGATGCTGGATGAACTCCCTCCAGACGATCTTCGACAGAGCGACGAGGTGAATCCGTCAGCCTGATGAATGATATGAAGGTCTCGTTACGTTCGGCGATACGTCACGCGTCAGGAGGTTGGCTCCGATCGCAAGGATAACGACCGGATGGCCGTCGCGATGGAGGTGCGCCTGGAGCTGCTCCGCCTAAGCAGTCGGGTGTCAAATATGGGTCTTTGGTGTGAACCAAGGCCTGCAATGGAAAGAACGCTCGAAGGCGTAGCTCCAGCGAGGGTTTATTGCAAGTAGAAGCAAGAGAAGCAGAGGGGAATGGAGGTCGACTCCCGACAGTTATGGAGGGGAGGAGTCTTTGCCTTAATCTCAACCTGGTGGTCGAGCCTAAGGGTGATCAGATTGCGGTGCAAGGTGAAGGGCGAGACGGAGGATCAATCTGAACGGATGGATGTGCGGTGGAGCTAAGTTGAATGAACAGAATGAAAAGCAAAAATGCGGAGGATAGGATGGGTACCTGGAGATCTGGATGGACTCCTGAGGTCCAAGCGATGATGGGCGTCGAGGTTATGGCGTCAACCGCATTGCGGCGGACGGGGAGGCTGCGCGCGACGGATCTTCCGCCACGAAGGGTGAGCTGCGTGATTACTCGACCAAACTTCAATCCGAAGATGCTCTCTGGCATCTGTCACTCAACCAAAGGTGTCTATGGGTGGAAGAAGGAGCGAGGCATGAGCTGAGTTGCAGCGGAGGCAGTAGAGATGATTTATAGGCTTCCCATGAGGCTGGAATGATCAAGTGAGAGCGCGCAACCTAGGAAAATTCACGCCTTCCTAGGGATCTACAAAGGTGATGGATCCTCGAAGAAGGCCCGGGGCGAAAGATCGAATCGAAAGGAGTCCAGGCCCGATTAAGAAAAATGGGAGAAAATGCTCCAGCACAAGGAATCAGGTCGGGTCAGCCCTAGAAGAAGGCGTTGACCTGGGTCAATGAAACGAGCATGGACCAATACGAAATTAGACTTTATAAAACATTTATAAATTCAATAAAAAATAGTAAATAAATTCAAAATAAAAAGTTTATAAAAATTTATTATTATTTTTCAAACGATTTTCTATGATTTTAATTATTTTTATGAAAAATAAATAGTGTATATACACTACATAGTCTTATATACAAGTATAATATACCTATGTATTATGTACATTAATTTTTATTTTATTATTTTTCCACAAATACCCCAATTTTGTATTTTATTTATTTTCCACATGATTTTAAGAGTACAAAGTAATTTTTATTTTATTTTTATTATTTACTTACATGTATAAAATAATTAGGGGATGTGGCATATATACATGTGTAGTTGTACAATGAAAAAGGATTTTATTTTTTTCTTTTATTTAATTTTTCTATTTTTATTTTATTTTTGTTTTATTTCTTGGAATATATACAAGGAGGTAAAAATAATGTTTTAATTTTATTTTGTCAAAAATAATTATCTATATACATACGTAATATGTACATCACAAAGCAAACCCTATCTATCTCTACTTATTTTATTTGGTGATCAGGTCAAGGCTTGACCTTCTCTTGGAGTTCGGGTCACTCTGTATTTATTCTAAATACCTCATTCCTTTTTCTTTTCTTTTATTCTTTTATTTTTGCACAAATACATGCTAATTATGCCATATTAACAGATGCACGTATGATGCTAAGTTATTGTAGTTACACCTCTTTACATGATTTTTTTCAAGATAAATAGCTAAAATAAAAGAAAGAGAGTGAGAATCAGGGATTCATCAGTAAGATATGATTTTTTGGGTGATATTTTATGTATATAAAAAAATCAATTTTTAACTTTACTTTTTTATTTTCTGTAGATAAATAAATGCATGCTAACATCAAAAAAATGTGAAATAATGCAATGGAATCAAATGATATTTTTTGGTATTTTTGTGGATTGAATTAATGTTAAAATAAAGTAGGGAAGTGGATTATATACATGTGGGTTAAGTTAGTAAGCTCAAGTCAGAACTGATATTTTTAATTATTTTTTAATTTTTTGGATTTTCATTTCTATTTAATTAGTTAAAATATAGAAAAAAAATAAAGAAATGAAAAAGAAAATAATCAAAATGAGTGAAATATGCACATGAAATGATAAGTCAAAATCAGCAAAAATGTGCAATGCACAGTTAGGTCTCAAAACCCAATTTCCACAAATGGACTCCAATTCTTTTGAATTTGATCTTGATTGTAGATATTTGAACGTACATTAATTCAAAAGTGGGTAGAGTTCATTTGGACACTACATGAGCGAGATACTAGCATTTGCGGCTTTTTGTCTTGTAATTAGGGTTTGGGTTTATTTCAAATACGTACAAGTTAGTATTTTTTTAAGATTTTTCATGGATTAAGGTTAGTGATATGTACGCCATGGAGTCAGTTTTATGTTGATTGGAGTTAGCATGAACTAATTAAAAATGCGTGAATTTAAGTGAAAATATATAGATGAATATGAATGCAGAAATGAATGCCAATTCATGCAAATTAATTATAAGTGCATGAAAGTTAATTATATGATATTAACATATGAATGCACCTAATTTATCAGGAGGAAGATCTACTTACAACTAATTAGAGTGATGAATCACATATTCATTAACCCCCTATACTTAACCCTTGCTAGTCCCCGAGCAACTAAAGAGATGAAGAGGTGAAATGAGATTGGATTCCATACCAAGATCGTGAGTAAACAAGTGAAAATGGAGCTAGGCTCAACCTTTGGATTAATAGTTTTGGTGGAACCCCTATGAGAATCAGGGTTTTATAATCAACAACCTCTAAGTTCTACACATTATTGTAATAGTTTTGGTTAAGAAGTCATCTTAGATCTATCCTCCTCCAAAGCATACCCCATGAACATTGATCAATTGTCTCATGTGTATGAAGGGTGGTAGCTCTTCCCATCAGAAATGTCGGACTACCGCGCAAATCTCTCCTATAGTAACTCATCCTCGTGGAGTCAGGTATTTCCTTCTATGTTTAGGTACATGCTAGTTTACAATGAATATGGGGAAATAATCTATTAGAAAATTTTAGAAAATAATTGGAGGGAGACTGATGCAGTAACCTCTCATGTGAAGCTTGGCCAGCATAACCAAGTCTTTACCAAGATATGCAGGTTGTTAGAAGCTTGGACCTTTGCGGGTAAATATTTATTTGGTAGTTGGTTTCTTTTGGTATGGATTTTTTTGGTTGCTCTGCATGGATCTTTTATGCCTTGACGGATATAGAATCTTTTTTTCTGCCCATGTTTTGAAGTCTTAGAAAAATTGTGCTAATAGTTCATTCCTCATCTAAATCTTATTTCAACCCGTACTCTAGTTGTTAGATGTCCATGCTACTAGAAAAAAGACTCATACAATCTTCCGGCACTCTGTCTGAGTTGAGCTAAGGGCATTGTGCTAGAGTACAGATTGATTCCCTATTCAAGAGTCGTACTCATAATGAGGCGACCAGGTTAGACATTAAGAGTCGAAGTCTGGACATTGCCATACATAACTCAAAGAATTAAGTCTATGACATGAAGTTTCTAAAATCTCATTTATGGGTGAAGTTCCTTTAAAAAATAGGTGGATTAAGGCCAAGTCAAGGCCACTCTCGATTTATGCTCATAACTCGATTCAGAACTCAAGGGATTCTCACCTGTGCAGATGCATGAAATGCTCAATGAAGTGCATATTTATGGAATGCAAACTCCTTTTTTATGATTTTTCTATCATTAATATTTTAATTGGATTTACATGTATTATTCATATTTACAAGTATTATGCATATTTTACATACTTTCACCAATTTTACAAAATTACCCATGCCTCATGTTACTTTTATATGTAGCAAATTACCATATAGTATTATGCGATGCAGAATATATACACAAATGTGACCCACCCACCCATACTTAGCACATGCTAAGTATAGGAAGATGCAAAAGAGAAAGGGGGAGAGGTAGAAGTCGGCGCCCCCTATACTTAGGCTCTTGGTCATCCTAAGTATAGAAGAGAGCAAAATAAGTTCGGTCGAGGACAAGAAAAGTAAATGTGGGTATAAACGGGGGAGGCATCGGTCCCCCCTATACTTAGGCTTTTACTTACGTATAGAAGAAGTACAAAGGGAACCGATAGGATCAATAGAGAATGTATAAAGTTCAAGGAGGTTTTCGGCAGAACTTCTTGCGGGTATGTGGTCGGAGGGAATGTTGAAATGAAGAACATGACAGAGAATATTCCCAACTATCGTCAGAGTCATCCTCATAAGAATATTAGGGTTCGGTGGATGCTCTCTAAGTCAATCGACTCGACCTTGGACGATGAGTACTCTGATGAAGTATATGTCTGATCTTATTTGATTACATCGATCCGTGTATAATAAATACCTTGGGGCGGAGTCTTCATAATAATTAATATCTTTGGTGATGTTCTTAGTCAGCTTGCTAGAACCTAAAGCAAGTAGTGGTGAAGGACTAGAGTGCTTTTTCCCTCTACTAGCAACCATACTAGAGGATGTGGCCTTTCTAAAGTGCATGCCATTGGTTTTCATCATGTGAATCGCCATGTATGATGTATATCTCATGCAGGGTCATTATACATCATGGGGATATGATACCACTTTGAGTCGGTTTGGGCTTTATCGGCCTGGTGATGAACGTAGAATTCGCCTCTTTAATAAATATAAATAATGCTGTAGTACAGGAGGCGAATTTTGTTCAGCAAAAACCACAGTCTTTGAATGCTGTGGAATATTTATGCTTGGTAAGTGTACCAAGGTCGAACACAGGGATACGGCAGCCTAATCTGAGTATTGAATTTTGATTCATGAGGTTTACTGTGATTTAATCTCAATTTCAGGTCCATATGCAAATTATGCAAAACTATGCTATTTACAAGGCGATGCCATGATGCATGCATTTTTTATTTTGTTTTATGCAAGTTATAAAGAGATGCATGGATGAATATGCAAGAGAAGTTATTTACAGATGAAAGTCTACAATTATACCCTAAAATTATGAGCATCAGAATATATAATGAAATTAGCGTCAATATGAACACATCACTAAAAATTGGTCATTCAATCAAGCAAGACAAGTAGAGCATGGTCTCACTTTCCTCATAAAAATTCACTTTAATTAAATAGGAGCAAATGAGAGAATTAAGCATGCTAAAATATAGAGGACAAAATAAGGATCAAAATGACACTAAAATCATGCAATTTGGACCTACGATGCTCAAGTTATGCTAAAAATAGTGCAAGGGCATAAATGTAATAAAAATGCAAGAAAAATAAAGGATAAATATTACATTTAGGTCCCTGAAAGGACCTAAATGTAAATACCGAAAACCGCCTGGGCCTTTAAGTAATTTTCCATGCGCGCAAGGGCCTTTTTGTAATTCTTCCAAACCTTGAGGGCTTCCCTGTAAAATACCCCAGGTGCGCACGTGGAGTACGCGCCTGGAGGACCATTCTGCAATTACCAAAAATACCGGGGTCCTTCGTGTAAATTACCCACGCCCTCACGTACGGTGCACGTGAGGGCCCAGGCTTGGGTGCTCCCTGCAGGTTCGGTCCACGTGAACTCTTCTGGAGGTTCGGCGTAGGCTCGGTCCACCCGAGCCTATAGGTTCAGAGTGGAGGCTCGAGTGGCATCTGATGTCGCCACGTGGCATCATCCTACCCGCCCGATCCCGTAGATCGGATGGCAACTGTGCTTCCTCCTCCACCGTGGGCCACCGGAGGAGGCTGTGCTCCGGCGAACCTCTGTGGACTCCGCCACCCCTTGCGAGGCTATCTGAGGTTCATGGAAGCTTTCTGGAAGTGTGGCGGAGGTCTTGGAGTCTAGGCGAGGCTCCGGGGATGATCGGAGGTCGAGGGCAGGGAAGCCTCACCGGATTAGATATGCTTGAAGGTGGTCCGATGCAGACTCCGGCCAATGAAGTACCTGCAAGCGTTAGAGATAGCCGAAGCTTGTGCGAATGCGTGTGAGTGAGAGGTGAAGCGAGTGGATGGCCGTGAAGCGACGGGAATGGTGGCCTGAGGTCATCTCCTCCGACAGAGCTGGAGGAGAGGGGAATCAGAGCGGGGGAGGTTTCGGAGAAAGGGAGATGGGTCGGCGAAAACGAGGGTGGTCGGGCGGAGATGGTAGGTTGATCGGATGAGGGTAACTGTGGTTTATGGAGTCGGAAAAATTAAGAAAAGAATTAACAAAACTCACCTCGCCGGAGCGAGGTGTTGGCGGAGGGAACAGCTTGGGCGGAGGACCTGGGTGGTCCTCGGGTCGTCGCCCGCGAGGCCAGCTGCGGTCCTCGGAGCTCAGTGGTGTCGGAGACACCGGGGCACGGCGGAGCACCGCCGTGGGTCAACACCGGGCCAACCCCATTATCGCCTCGACTTTCTGCCCCTCCGCTGTCACCGGAGGGGCGGAGGAAGCTAGGGAAAAGCCCAAGAATGGTGGACGGCGATGGCGGTAGCGGAGGATGGCTATTTAAAGGTGGAGGAGGTCGACGGTTACGTGGGTCGGAGGGGGGTTTTGAGTGGAGATTTTGATGGCTGGGCGTAATGGCGGTGAGTAAGGAAGGTTGTGCGAGGAAGGCGGGGGATTGGGCTGCGAGAGGGAGGCGTTACGAGAGGAGGTGGGTGGCTGGAGCGCCTTCTAAAATAGGAAGGGGGCGGAGGTTTCACCTGATGTAACGGTTGGAGGGTGAGGTACTCGGGAAGTAGGAGACGATCGATCAACCGTTGGATCTAGCGATCCAACGGGTAGGATGAGGGCGCGAACGGAGGGTTAGGATCAGATCAAAAGATCTGATCCGACGGTGGGGATTAGGCGCCATTGATCGGTTTAGATGACTAGGAGAGGAAGATCAAACGACGAGGCTTGAAGGAGTGTCGTGGAGGGCGGACATCCGTTTGATTCTAGTGGGATCAGACGGCTAAGGAGATAGGGTGACGTGGCACGAGGATCGCCGTGGTATGGAAAGAGGATCGGAGGGCTGGTGTTTAGGCGCTAAGGGGCGGCTCAGATTTGATCTGGGGATTCGATCGTACGGTGGAAGATAGAGCGGGTTATGGACGGTGAGGATGAGGGCGATGATGGAATGATCTAACGGCCCAGGAGAGGGCCGGGTGGCGGAAGATGAAGCGGGCCACGTGGGCGGCCCAGAGGGCGCCACATGGCCCAATCAGAGCAATTTAAAAATAAATACAAAGAAAAATATAAAAGAAATAGTTAGAGACCGAATTTGGAAAAGTCAAAACATGAAATTTGCTCGTCTCGATGAGATCTACAACTTTCATGTTGGTCAAAAAGCCAAAAGAGGTCATCTGTACAAAAACTATTTTTGGGGGTATTTTTAAGGGGATAAAAACACCGATTTTGTGGTTTTGAATTGTTTTTGTATTTTTTAGTGGTTTTAAAGGTCAGTGAAATATAGACAAAGTGTCTACCTAATTTTTAGGGGTTTTTGAATGATAAAATAATTACTTTAAAAATAATTAAATACAAATAATTAAAGGCTAATTATACACAATATGGTACATGATAAAAATAGAGTTTTAAAGGTGATTTTATTGGTTTATTTAGGACAGGGGTTTTAATACGTGACTTTTAGCATGATGAATACGAGATTCATCATACCCCTATACTTAAACCATGCTCGTCCTCGAGCATCTAAAGAATGAAGGAGTCGGATTAATTCCTGACAGTGCGTGTGAAAAATTCAAGGCTTGATCTTTCGAAGACCCTTGACCTAAGTGATCCTAAAATTCTGGGTTTATCCAAGCCTTAGTCAGAAGGAATCCAACTTCTCTGATTATCAGACTCTCTTTTTGTACATATAATATAAGGATATGACACTTAGTGTACTGCATTTCATGAGAGCCGAGTCGATGCATCGCCCAAAGTTCCAGTCCCAAAGACTCTCCTCTAGACCTCATCCTCAATACTAGGGAATAAGTCTATTCTTGCTTCAGTCAACCGTCTCTATTGTTTGTCAGACTTGAAAATGTAGATGGATGGCCAGATGATGGAGGGACATGGGATTGTGTCAAATTTTCTCACCCTCACATTGGAACAATGGGCCTCTCGAGTGCCTCTTACTCAACACATGTATATTATTATTTTGTTGATCAATGTGTCCGTCAAGAGAGTTGGAGTCGTCTGCACTTGTTTTTCTGGGAATACACCGGGGTGTGTCTCTTTTGAGTATCTAAGATACCTTCGACACCCAGACTTGTAGCATTTACGATGCAGAGCCCTTTTTCGGTGCCAGCCCGACTCCTGATCCTAATTAGCGCTTGGTCCAAGTGGACACTTTAAAAATGTTTGGGAGCGCTCGCCATTGGTGGAAGCTCATTTCTAATTTAACCTTGATGATTGAGCTTTTTCTTTGACATTTCATTTCTTTTGTTGGCTAGCTCCACTGCTTTTACCAAGAGATTGGCGCACACTGATCAACAAATTCCCTTAAATTTCATCACACCCTGGCACTTTTAGGTAAATATCAAGAGATAGCATATGAATCTTGTTCACATACTGGCTAGGGTTTTTGCTGACACTCAGGTTTTCTGAAGCCTTCATTAACTTTATCCCATCCTCGAATATCATAAGATCGGGTCTAAATTTAAATCTCTGATCCTAGTTCCTCAAGTGATATCTCATCTCAGCTCATCAATCATGCAGTTGTGGAAGTGACTGTGCTGATCATATTTTCTTGAAAGTAGAGATAAAGAGTGCAATATAGCACTCAAATCTTTCAAACCAGAGGAGTGTGGATATTTGAGTCAGAAAAACCCTAATGACTAAGGCATGTTAACTCAGACTCTCAAGATCCCAGAGATCCAGTGTCCTCAAAATCCTCAAGCCCTGCGTGAGTGTGAATGTGTCAGGAATACACCAACTTCAAGGGTTAGTGAATTTTAGTGTGATTTTTATCTTTTGCAAATTTTTATGGGTTTTAATTTTATACTTTTTTTTAATTCCTCGGAGAGACAATGACTGGCCCAGGCTCAAATAAAAGTATACACTTTCAGCCAGTATGGGTGTAAGTACGGGCCGAGGCCCGTGTTACTTGAGGACGGGGCCGTATGCGATGTCCTCTAAACCACCCACTCTGCTAAGGGAGACCGAGGTTCCCTCACTGAAAATGCCTACTAAACCTAGTAGTCAGAGTCAATCTCCAAGAAAGGTTTTTTTTAAAGGAATATTTACAAAAATTAATCCTTCAATTTTTAATTTTTTACAGGTTTTTACTCAGTTCACTAGTTTACCAAAACCCAGCCCGAATAAAATAAAATTTTAAAAAGTTTTAAAACGCGAGCTAAGGCTAAAGTAAAATACAATAATATATGGTATACCCCCCTATACTTAAAATTTGCTATGTCCCCATAGCACAAGTGCCATGAAGCCAAGGCTCGGTTCAAGTACAAGGTGATATAGTGGAACTGAGGAGGAGGGTCCCCCTATACTTAGGCTGAAATTGGCCTAAGTACAAGAAAACGGGATGTGGGAAGGAAGAGCAGGCAGGTCCCCCCTATACTTAGGCTACAAATAGCCTAAGTAAGGTCTGCGTTGGGGGGGGGGGGGGGTTCTATGATACAAGGGAGAGGGGGAGGGGGGTCGTGAAAAATAGATATACACACACACCCAGAGAGAGAGAGAGATAGTGAATTATACAGGGGGAGGGTGAGTATGTGCATGTGCAGTGTAGGTGTGTGGGGGGGGGGAATTTTTTTTTGAGTACAATATGCAAGACTAAAAATAAATATGCAGATGCAGTGTTTTTTTTACAACATGCAATGCAAGTTGACTGACAAAAATCCTAGCATTTCTTCACGGCTTCTTTTGCGGCCTCTTCAGCGGAAGCTCCCGACTTCGCGCCTCCATGACGATCAGGCGTCCCCGATTTTCATGGGCCCTGCCACAAAAGAAAAAAGTTAGAAACTCAAAGAAATTAAATCAGCAAGAAATGATGCATGAAATGAGGACCTAAAATTTTTTGAAATAAATAAAAAATCAAATCCAAAAAAAAATTAAGCAAAGCCGCATCCCCGACAACGGCGCCATTTGATGAACGTAGAATTCGCCTCTTTAATAAATATAAATAATGCTGTAGTACAGGAGGCAAATTTTGTTCAGCAAAAACCACAGTCTTTGAATGCTGTGGAATATTTATGCTTGGTAAGTGTACCAAGGTCGAACACAGGGATACGGCAGCCTAATCTGAGTATTGAATTTTGATTCATGAGGTTTACTGTGATTTAATCTCAATTTCAGGTCCATATGTAAATTATGCAAAACTATGCTATTTACAAGGCGATGCCATGATGCATGCATTTTTTATTTTGTTTTTATGCAAGTTATAAAGAGATGCATGGATGAATATGCAAGAGAAGTTATTTACAGATGAAAGTCTACAATTATACCCTAAAATTATGAGCATCAGAATATATAATGAAATTAGCGTCAATATGAACACATCACTAAAAATTGGTCATTCAATCAAGCAAGACAAGTAGAGCATGGTCTCACTTTCCTCATAAAAATTCACTTTAATTAAACAGGAGCAAATGAGAGAATTAAGCATGCTAAAATATAGAGGACAAAATAAGGATCAAAACGACACTATGCAATTTGGACCTACGATGCTCAAGTTATGCTAAAAACAGTGCAAGGGCATAAATGTAATAAAAATGCAAGAAAAATAAAGGATAACTATTACATTTAGGTCCCTGGAAGGACCTAAATGTAAATACCGAAAACCGCCTGGGCCTTTGAGTAATTTTCCATGCGCGCAAGGGCCTTTTTGTAATTCTTCCAAACCTTGAGGGCTTCCCTGTAAAATACCCCAGGTGCGCACGCGGAGTACGTGCCTGGAGGACCATTCTGCAATTACCAAAAATATCGGGGTCCTTCGTGTAAATTACCCACGCCCTCACGTACGGTGCATGTGAGGGCCCAGGCTCGGGTGCTCCCTGCAGGTTCGGTCCACGTGAACTCTTCTGGAGGTTCGGCGCAGGCTCGGTCCACCCGAGCCTATAGGTTCAGAGTGGAGGCTCGGGTGGCATCTGATGTCGCCACGTGGCATCATCCTACCCGCCCGATCCCGTAGATCGGACGGCAACTGTGCTTCCTCCTCCACCGCGGGCCACCGGAGGAGGCTGTGCTCCGGCGAACCTCTGTGGACTCTGCCACCCCTTGCGAGGCTATCTGAGGTTCATGGAAGCTTTCTGGAAGTGTGGTGGAGGTCTTGGAGTCTAGGCGAGGCTCCAGGGATGATCGGAGGTCGAGGGCGGGGAAGCCTCACCGGAGAAGATATGCTTGAAGGTGGTCCGATGCAGACTCCGGCCAATGAAGTACCTGCAAGCGTTAGAGATAGCCGAAGCTTGTGCGAATGCGTGTGAGTGAGAGGTGAAGCGAGTGGACGGCCGTGAAGCGACGGGAATGGTGGCCTGAGGTCATCTCCTCCGGCGGAGTTGGAGGAGAGGGGAATCGGAGCGGGGGAGGTTTCAGAGAAAGGGAGATGGGTCGGCGAAAACGAGGGTGGTCGGGCGGAGATGGTAGGTTGATCGGATGAGGGTAACTGTGGTTTATGGAGTCGGAAAAATTAAGAAAAGAATTAACAAAACTCACCTCGCCGGAGCGAGGTGTTGGCGGAGGGAACAGCTTGGGCGGGGGACCTGGGTGGTCCTCGGGTTGTCGCCCGCGAGACCAGCTGCGGTCCTCGGAGCTCAGTGGTGTCGGAGACACCGGGGCACGGCGGAGCACCGCCGTGGGTCAACACCGGGCCAGCCCCATTTTCGCCTCGACTTCCTGCCCCTCCGCTGTCACCGGAGGGGCGGAGGAAGCTAGGGAAAAGCCCAAGAATGGTGGACGGCGATGGTGGTAGCGGAGGATGGCTATTTAAAGGTGGAGGAGGTCGACGGTTACGTGGGTCGGAGGGGGGTTTTGAGTGGAGATTTTGATGGCTGGGCGTAATGGCGGCGAGTAAGGAAGGTTGTGCGAGGAAGGCGGGGGATTGGGCTGCGAGAGGGAGGCGTTACGAGATGGGGTGGGTGGCTGGAGCGCCTTCTAAAATAGGAAGGGGGCGGAGGTTTCACCTGATGTAACGATTGGAGGGTGAGGTACTCGGGAGGTAGGAGACGATCGATCAACCGTTGGATCTAGCGATCCAACGGGTAGGATGAGGGCGCGAACGAAGGGTTAGGATCAGATCAAAAGTTCTGATCTGACGGTGGGGATTAGGCGCCATTGATCGGTTTAGATGACTAGGAGAGGAAGATCAAACGGCGAGGCTTGAAGAGGTGTCGTGGAGGGCGGACATCCGTTTGATTCTTGTGGGATCAGACGGCTAAGGAGATAGGGTGACTTGGCGCGAGGATCGCCGTGGGATGGAAAGAGGATCGGAGGGCTGGTGTTTAGGCGCTAAGGGGCGGCTCAGATTTGATCTGGGGATTCGATCGTACGGTGGAAGATAGAGCGGGTTATGGACGGTGAGGATGAGGGCGATGATGGAATGATCTAACAGCCCAGGAGAGGGCCGGGTGGCGGAAGATGAAGCAGGCCACGTGGGCGGCCCAGAGGGCGCCACGTGGCCCAATCAGAGCAATTTAAAAATAAATACAAAGAAAAATATAAAAGAAATAGTTAGAAGCCGAATTTGGAAAAAGTCAAAACATGAAAGTTGCTCGTCTCGATGAGATCTACAACTTTCATGTTGGTCAAAAAGCCAAAAGAGGTCATCTGTACAAAAACTATTTTTGGGGGTATTTTTAAGGGGATAAAAACACCGATTTTGTGGTTTTGAATTGTTTTTGTATTTTTTAGTGGTTTTAAAGGTCAGTGAAATATAGACAAAGTGTCTACCTAATTTTTAGGGGTTTTTGAGTGATAAAATAATTACAGAAAAATAATTAAATACAAATAATTAAAGGCTAATTATACACAATATGGTACATGATAAAAATAGAGTTTTAAAGGTGATTTTATTGGTTTATTTAGGACAGGGGTTTTAACACGTGACTTTTAGCATGATGAATACGAGATTCATCACCTGGGTGTAGGATCACACGACCAAGGAAGACCGAAATGTCTGTGTCTGCATTCGGTGACTTGGATGTATGTAGGTCAATATTATTCACCTCAGTAGCAGCATGGGTAGCCTCGATAGTTGGATCCTCATGTGTCTCTCCTTGGGTTGTGTTTGGGGTATGTGGAGAGGTTTGTTCCTGTGGAGGGTCTATCTCGGTGGTTTCCTCTGTGTCACGACTATCGATTTCATGTTCGGTTGTCTCAGGCTCAGGTGTGTCCTCGAGAGTTTGATCATTAAGGCCTTGGTTAGAGAATTTTATGTCTCGAGTCTTGCAATAAATAGTCGCTCTAGTAGGGGCTAAGAATAGTTTTCCCAGAATGATGGGAGACTCGAACAACTCTCCTCGATGTTCAATGTCCAGAACAAAAAAAGTCGGTTATATGTTGATACCTTGGAATCTCATGACGACATAAAGACTTTCTCTCGGTCTTTTTGTGGATCGGTTTGGAAATTGAACGATTACTCTAGTCTTTCCGAGCGATCCGAGTTTGAGTCGGTCAAACAGGACTTCGGGGATGTACAGGGTGGAATCACCGTCAAACAGAATGTGAGTAAAGTTGGTATCCTCAATTTCATAGGTGACCCTAGTCAACCGTTTGACTCTATGACTTTTGCTCTTTTTTGTCATCACCATTGAAGTGGTCATAATGATTAAATGAAATTTAGTTCTATGTCTCTTTCTGTCTATCTTCTTATATGATAATCAACTATTCACAAATCTCTGAAGATCGGGCACATACTCTATGGCCTTGATTAATGAAAACTCTAAGATCAAATTTTTGCAAAATGCTTCCATTTCAAATGTTGTCCATTTTTTTTAATTTTCTAATTTTCATTTTTTGGTTTTTTATTAACGTCATGGAATAATCACTGGACTGGTCAGTGCATGTGGTGTCTATGCTTAAATTTTTTACACATGATTTATCTCGGGTTCACTTTGTGGCATCATCACTTCTCCTTAGGTGTTCATCATATTTTTAACCATTTAGATGACATCATCAAGTTGTTCAGGCAATGCATTGACTATTTAATTAATTCGAGCTATGTCATCTGTTATCGTCTCATGACTTGGAGATGAATAACTGTACTTGTCATGTTGTGACTCCGACATGCAATCTTAGGCCAAGTAACAGTCATTTTCAGTGGTGGTGGCTTGGTCACGGGTCCTTTTTCCTTGACACTAGATCTTAACTTTTTGGTTAAAGGAAATCTGATCGTACTTGGGAAGAGAGTCATCTCGAGTAGGGGATAGTTCAAACAATAAATTCTCAATCATAAGCAATAGTCGTGTTTCTCTATCAAAATAAGTTACGCTCATGTACATCCTCGAATTTGCTCACTCCATTATGTCAGCGTCATGATCATTCAATTTTGCGAGAGGTTGATATCTTGATAATTCAACCGAAGAAGGAGTGCGGTATAATCAGGGTAAAGCGTATGATGGCTGAGAAAGAATCAACTCAAAGAGTGGGTTCTCCTAATATGAGAACGGAGACAAAGATAGTCGGGATTCAATCATGTAAGCTCGACCCACAGTGTCTAGGTATGAATACCAATAAATCTCCATTTCATCATCTTTATTCTACCATTTTAGCCTTAAAAACTTAGCTAATGCATGCAAATAATATTATTTTATACAAATTAACATTCATTATTTATTCCGTTCATTGTATATAAAATATTGTTTTTACTGCCAAAATTGCAGAATAAAGAAAAGAAAAAAGAATAGAATGCCAAAGGTAATTTACGACCATAAACCCCAGAGACCTAGGCATGTTGATGACTGGGCCGACAAAGAATAAATTTGGGGGAGATTAGTGCTAAATATCCAATAAAAATCCCATTCTTTTATTCTTTAATAAGTCCATTTTGGGACTTATTTTATTTTCTATTATTTATACCTCAAATAAAGAAACTTTGTACATATAAGTTGTAGAAAATATATAGAAAAATATAAAATTGATTTTACACAAAAATAATATATAGTGTACTTTTTATACTCTAAATAAGAAGCCAAAACCCAAACTTTCCATACACATATCTTCTCCATATGAACTCAAAATGTACCAAACTCACTTTACTTGTATATAACTTTTAATAAGCTATTTAATAAACTGACTCCATCCAATTTGGAGTTAAGATGCAAAAGTTACGTTTTGGACCTCTATTGTATAATATACCTGAAAAAAATATTTTTTTATTCTTTATTATTTTTATAATTTTATAATTTTGTAAATATTGTTTATAAATATATATACATATTAGAATAGAATAAATCCTAAATAAAATACTAAAATAAAATAGTCTATATAAATACATACGCATCTGTCCACGCAACCAAGTACACTCCAAAATAGGATGACCACTAAAGTTGAACCTAGGTCTCACCGGGAATCTGATGATCAAGCCTGACTTCGACGTGGGACACATGACTATATATATATCAATCTGGAACAGTTCAACCTGAGAACTTGCTTTCTCTCCCCCTCGCGCACCCATTGTTCAGCTCGGGACTCAGGTCTCCTCCTCAACTCCTACACGCAGCTCCGGTTATATCATAAAATTATAATAAAAATATATTTATGAATATAAAAATAACTTATAAATATATAAAATAAGTGCATAAAATAATAAAATAAAAATACAAAATAAAATAAAATACTCAAAACATAAGTAAATATACCTATAAATAAACTCTAAAAAGTAACTTACAATAAATTAACTCATAAAAATAAATAAAAAACATATTAAAATATTACATAAAATAATAACATTTCTTATTTTATAACTTAAAATTAATTAATTCATTTATCATTTATTTTTGAATTTAAAATAATTTCAGGCTGCCTTTTTCTGGTTGGTCCATGTGGACCAACCAGGGGAAGTCAAGAGTTGACCTCGGTCAACTCTTCTCCCCAGGCGCTAGGTCTGTCAGACCTAGCTTTTGACACATCTTTTCCCTTTTTTCCCGATCGATGTAATCATCGATTTGGGTTGGTTTCTTCTTCATTTTTCTTCCTCGATCCTAGCCTTATCACGCGCCTTCGATTTCTTGGATCGAGGAGCTCTACAACGATTTAACAACCTCGTTCTTCCCAGCACGATACATATACCTGAGTTCTGCCATTATTTATTTTTGACTTTTGACCCACATTTTATCCTCCTTTTGCGATCGACGGCTTGAGGAAGGTGACAACTTCTTCGCCCAGCATATAGGTTGATCGATGAGGCGGAGTAGAGGCGTATTCCACCATCTCCAGTGGTGCTCCGCCTTGATGTCTTCATCTCCTTGGATCCGACCAAGTGATGTTTCTTTTCTTTGCATTTTAGATAGATTATATGTGTAGCTTTTATTTCATGTAATTAGTTTAGTGTTTTATTCATCGTCGTAGCTTAAATCCCCAATTCGTAAACACCCTCACATTCTTCCCATGTTGATCTCAATGCCCACTCCACTTCCGTCAACCAGATCTTTCGTGGATATGGATTTGGGTGTTCCGCCTCCACCGCCTCATCAGAGCACCTCTGCCCCGACCCATTTCATGCCCATTCTGCCCCCTAATGGGTCGAAGAAATTTGCCCTCGACCCAACCTTCTCTTGTGCATGTATAGGGAGTTTGAAGGCCAACATGAGGAGCTTTGGGATTTAGAGGAGGGTCCTAGGTCGCCTAAGCTTCTCGGACTCTTGGGACTCCCCTGATGAGTCTCGAGGCTTTTTGAGACCTCCTGCAGACGAAGATCACCTTGGGGAACATTTTGAGCACCTGAGCAACCGTAGACGTGGTCGGTGCAGCTCAGAATCAACGATCGAAGCTCGGGGAAGGTGACCTTCTTCCCTGTTCTTCCTGTGAAGTAGCAGCCGTCCGATTATGCCTTCGCTCCAGTTTTGATCGTGGTCGTTCGATCTCTAATCGCCTCGCCTGTTCGATCAAGCTCCATATCGGATCTCCACCATAGATCGACGAAGCGTCATTGCGCCTCCTGCACACGCCACGTGTATAAGTGGGCACCTGCAAGCCGTTGGATCCGTGCTTTAAGGGGTAATTTACACTTTATGCCCCTGACTTTTGTAGCTTTATTATTTAGTTCTATAATTTATTTTCGTAGTTTAAAACTTTTGGTAAATTTGCATTGGAACCCCCGTACTTTCTTGTATTCGCTTTTGGGTCCAATCTACGTCACCTCACCTGCAGTCTCACATGAGGTAGCAATTTTGCATTGAAGCCCCTATGACTTTTGTAATTTCACTTTAATATAGGAACATTAAATATTAGTTATATATTTCTGGTTGAATTGCATTTTATTTCTTGTCTACATTTTTAATTACAAAATTGCCCTTGTAGTTCAACAACTTTTGTAGTTGTTCTCTAATTACTAAAAATACCATACATGCTCCAAAAATTCTCAAGAAATAGGATTAAATGCCTTCTAGCATCTATTTTCATTCTATATTTTTTTCGCATTTGGGCAACTTTAAATATTTATAAAAATAAAAAAGCACAATTTTGTCCTTGTTTGGATTAAAAATTACTGAAAAATAGAAAAAACTTTTGAAAACTTCCCAAAAATATTTATTATTATTGTATTTTCTCACTTCAGACAAAAAATAGAAAAAGAAAAACCATAAAAATTAAAATCTCCAAAACCCTTTATAAAAACGTAAAACTACCCAAAAATCCAAAAATATTTATTTATATCTCTGAATTCTCTTGTTATTATATATTATTTACTAAAAATAGTTTTAGAAAATTATGGCTTTATTTTCTATTTTTTATATCTCAAAATAATTCAGTCTATTTATTTAATCCCTATTTTGGGATATTTTTAACTTTAAAAATATATAAAAATTAAGAAAAAAATCCCCTAAAATTATAAAAATTAGTAAAATATATGAAATCCAAAAATATTTTATTCTATAATTTTTATTTATTTATATTCGTATTTATAATTGTATTACCTTTTATTGTGTATATATAGTTTATATATTCCTATATTATATATTTTAAAAAAGAAATTAGGAAATCAGAAAATATAAAAAAGAAAATTAAAAATAGAAAATTAAAAACAACTAAAAAATATGAAAATTTTAAAATCCATTAAAAATAAAAAATAAAAAATCCATACATAAAAAAACACTTAGATGAGAGGAACATAAAAAGTTGGATTCATTTTCCTGATCTATCTACTTTGCTCCCTATGTTCGACACTCTACACATACTTACACCTATACACACATTTGTAGAGTTATAATAAATTTTAACTCCACATCTTATTTTTCGTTGCTTGATTTATATTGTGGGTTAATTGTGGATCAACTAGAGATTTTGTGAGCGGTCGCCTCAGTGACATTTTTGTCTTCGCTTCTCAGTGAGGATAATTATTATACCATCGTAAAATATCTGTTTTCAAATACCAATTCCTACATCTTAAAAAATGAAGGTAAATGATTTTAGACCTCGTTATGTGTGTGAAAATGCAATGATCTTGGAATGCACGTAGTTCAATAAAACATTGCAAACTCAAAATTCACCAATTCACACAGTGAAGGACGTGAAAGTTCAACCGGTTATCTTTTCAATTTTAAATTGGTGATAAAATAATCTTTGAATACGTTGCACACATGTGTGTCGCCCTGGTGCCCATATGTGGTTCTACTACCCCTCAACTAAAGGTGTGATCTGCCCGGGCATTCCGGTCAAAGCACACTCCTAAAGGAGATAGTAGATGGATGGACCAAAAATAACGATTATGGCCAGAGGTGAGCGCTTGCCGCTCTCAAATCTGTAACAGGTCGGATCTGGAGACTTAGGACGCAAGTCTGAGGTTTTGGACTCTAACCTTAAGGCTACATACTTACCCACTCAAAGTCTGGAGGTATGTATATATGCACAAGGATGGAGTTGCTCTCCCATAATCAACGACGTTCAATTTTTATTCTAACTTTAATTAGTCAACAATGTTTAGCAATCCCCTTATTTTAAATTGATTCGCTTTGATTTTTAATGGAGATCAATATACTTCAACACATGGATTCCAATTTCCTTTAAATCTTAGATGAGTGAAAATCAAGGGAGAATTGAAAAAGTCGTGCAGCGGGAAACACGATGATGAATGCAGAGTTAGAGATACTTACAATGCTTCCTCGGAATCTCCATGCAAGATGCTAAACAAAATTTAAAATTTCCTAACAAATATGTCTAATGCATGCACGTGAAACCAAACCTAGAATATAATTTTCTATTAGAGAGTGATAGAACATATTAATTTGGCTAAGTGAAATCCGATCTGGTGCATCTACTAACGTGAGAGTGTGGATCTAGTCCTACGAGCACAAAAATAAACCTACTAGCTCTAATAGCCACAATGCATTCCTAGGACTACGTCAATAACCACAAATAATAGGGCCTATAGGCTGAGTGTCTAGTCCGGGTACAAGCACGAGTCTTCAAATAAAGATAAATGGAAATAGACAGTTATTGAAAATTAATTAAAAAAATGAATGAAGAAAACACTCTCTTCAAAAAATAGAAATAATTTTATGGGTGCCTCCTCAACATGCTTAGTCCATAGAATCGCCCGCCTCTGGTTGCTCCGAGTTGCTTCGGCCTCTGAGAAAGTCGCTCTAAGTCACCAGTTGTCTCGTACGAAAAATTAGAGAAATAAATGTTAGAGAGTTATTTACAAGGATATATACAAAAATAAAGTAATTAAAAATGCTAAGAAATAAATACAAGAAGATCGGAGGTCAGACTACCCAGAGAAGAAAAACCTTAAATTTAAACTATTTAAAAATTAATCCTAAATTGTAGACCCCCGGCAACAACACCATTTGACAAATTGAAGAACCACCCTTTTATAATTAACGATAACTAATTATGTTGATTGTTGTTGTAGTCGAGCAATGTAAGAACCGTAAAAAATAACCACGATGAGAGAATAATATGGAAAATTAACCCTCAATGCGATCAAGTCATTTATTTTACTTGGGTAAGCCCGAAGGTCAAACTCAGAAAGGTAATATGGGGGTTCAGAATTAATCCAAATAATTTAGAAATTAGTTTGTCAAAAGAGATGAATATTTTTGGTACTTTATTTTTCAGATTTTTATGGGTTTTGAATTAAAAGACGTAATTAATTAATAAAGGAAAGAAATATAGTGCATGTATTTTCAAAATAATTTTTAATATAATAAATAATGCTTTGTTATGTGGGACAAGAAATAAATAAATAAATTCATTTTTGTGATTTTTAACTGATGAATGAATGATGTAAGATGCATGCAAGGATAAATGCATGTACAAAAAGCAATCAAGAGATCAAGCCAAGTCAATCTAAGTTAGCGAGCCCTCCTATTTATTTAATCTCATAAATAATTAGAGAATTAATGTCACTTGAATGCATAGATGAATTCCCCAAGTGGTCATAAATTATTGAGTAAAAATAAATCAAGGAATAAAAGTAAATGTGCTCAATATAAGGAATAATCTCCTTAATTTAATTGATGTTAAAAAATATCTCAAACTAATTGTTTCTCTTTTCTAAATAACAGACAATGATAAAAAATTTAAAACGACACCAAGAACATAAAATTCCGATACCAAAAGTGCAAGATACTCTCAAATGAAGATTCATGGGCTTAATTGTAATATAAATAAATAAATGCCTCACAAGTATATCCTTCTGAGGGATTTCATTGTGATTTCCGAGATCCTTCTGATCTTTTATGCTATTTACACTAAGCAGGGGTATCTTTGTAATTTTTGAAAAGCTGAAGTGCTCGGATGCAATTTTCCTGGGTCACACCACATCGCATGTGACCAAGGATTCTTTGCGATTCTAGAAGATGTGGGGGCGCTAGTGTAAATAAACCAAACTGCACGTGCGTATCGCATGCATACGGCTCAGTCAACAGAAGCTTCGACGCGATCCTCCACACATCCACTGCTTGAGCTTTAGAAGCGTCCGAGGCTTGAGGTTCTGACATAGGGTCGGGGACGATCTGAATCCTCTAATTGAAGCTCGATCTGATGGCCAGAATTTTGGCTTAAATCGAAGGCGGTGATTGCTTGAGTTCTTGATCAGATGATGGTTGTGGCTCTGCCTGGGACGACTCTTTCGAGGTTGGCGAGCGGCAAGGCAGGTGGCGGGCGGAGCTTAGAGGCACGCTCCACTGAAGCGAGGGCGAAGCAATGCAGTGGTGAAGCCCAAGGGGCAAATGTGACGATGATGTGAAGGTTGCACAAGAAATAAGGCGAAGTAGGAGGGGCCTATTGTGAAGACTAAGAGGTCGTATAAGAGGAAGGACGAGGATCGTAAGGGGGGAGGTGTCGCATGGAGGTGTGGAGGAGCAGAGGCTTTACTCTGATGATCGCTTCAGTTGTGCGAGGGTAGCGAAGCTCGACTATGACCGGGAAGGTGCAACAACACGGTTGATGTCCACCGTGGATCATGCTTGCATGGCTTCTTTACTTATAAGACATAGGCTCCTGTCACACACCCAGGGTCTTCGGCTCGCTCTCTGTTCTCTCTATTGAGTCGATAATGGTGATGATTCATCTTGTGATTGGGATTGAGGGTTGAGGTTTAATCATCGCTGGGGATGTTGGTGATAGTTTCAGTTAGGGTCGAACAACGAAGGGGATTAAGTTAGTTGCAATTAACAAGTTAAGAGAGGATAAGGTGATGTAAATAGAATGGGTCGTCGGGCCGGTTGGGATTGAGGCGATGGATCTCTGGTCGTTAGAGGTGATAAGGGGGATAGAGTTAGTTATTCGAGATCGAATATGGGGATAATGGAGGTTTGAAGAGGAGGTAGAGGGTTATTGGGGATGATCGGCGAGGAGGGAGGAGTGACGACGAAGGATGGAGGTACGATGCAGAGGAGGCTAGAGGTAGGAGAAAGTCACATGCCAAGCACGTGATGAGGCTGATGTGTATCACATGCTTTCCATGTGATGAGAAAAGATGTAGGCGGGGGTAGGTTAGGGCCATTAGATCTGGGTTTGATCCAATGACCAAGATCGGGTGACACTAGTGGACAAAAACGGTTGACCAGAAGAAGGGTGGGTTTGACCACTGGTGAGGTGGCAATGAGGTGGCTCCAGTGAATGCATGCCACATGGCATGGCCGTTGACCATGACCTTGACCAAGCTTTGACCAATGCAGAAAATGTAGTAATAGAAAAAATAATAAAAAATGGGCTTGGATGCAAAAGTGCATAAAATAAAAAAATATAGATCTAAATTCACTCATAATGTTCATGAAGGATTGATGAATCTCCATTTCATCACCTTTATTCTATCATTTTGGCCTTAAAAACCCCAGCAAATGCATGTAAATAGCATCAATCTGTACATAGAAGCATTCATTATTCAATGTATTAATTGTATATAAAATAAGGTTTTTTATGCCAAAATTATAGAATAAAGAGAAGAAAAGAAAAAGGAATAAAATATTGCAAATATTTTATGACCCTAACCCCGAGACCAAGGCCAGCATGGAATTGGTCGACAAGGAATAAAGTAGGGGGAGATAAGGGCAGTATACAATAAATACCTCATTTATTCATTCATTCATTTATGCATTTTTGGCACCTATTTTGTACATAATTATTTATTCATCAAATAAAGAAACTTTGTTCATAAAAGTTGTAGATAATAATGTAAATAAAAATACAAAATTGAGTTTGTGTAAAAATAATACACAGTGTACATTTTATACCCATAATAAAAAGCCAAAATCTCAACTTCACAGACCCACATCTTGCAAATAAAAACTCCAAATCACCCAAACTCACCTTTAATTGTATATAGCATTTCATAAACTATTTTATAAAATTGGTTTCATAATTTTTGGAGTCCATCTGTGGAAGTTAGTTTTTTGGCCCTTCTTGTGCATAATACCTGATTAAAATATTCATTTTATTCAATATTCATTATTTTTATAAATTCATATTTTTAGAATTTTGTAGATAATGTATATAATTCATGTACATATTGACATTAGAATAAAACCAAAAATAATTTGTAAAATAAAATAAGTCTATGTAATATATAGACAAAATACCTATGTGAAGTATGTACATAAATAAAAAGGGGAAAACATTCTTTAAGTATTTTATTCTTTCATATTTTTATGTACATATTAAATATAATTCATTAAAAATACAAATCAAAAATAAAAAAACCAAGAAAATACATCAAATAAATAAAGTATATACATTATATAGGTAAAATACCTATAAGTATACCTACTTATATATGCACCTATTTATTTAAATATGTAAATAAACTCATAAAAATTAAACAAAAATATATCTACATCACAAAAATAAGTTATAAATTTATAAAATAAGAAAATAAAATAATAAAATAAAAATACACAAAATAAAAATAAATACTTATAAATATACTTATAAATACATTATTAAAATAAACTCATAAAAAATACATTAAAAAAATAAATAAAAATCATAAATAAATACTACATTAATTAATAAACATTTTTATTTTATAAGCAAAAATTAATTAATTCATTTACTATGTCTAATAATTGAGTCAAATTCGGGCTGACACGGACCAATCACAGCCCTGCCAATGTTGACCGCAGTCAACTGTCCCCTCAGCTGCAGCCCGTCAAATCTGTTCAGACATGGCGTTTTCTCCAAATTTTTCCAATCGACCCATCGCTCCAATGACATCGGTCCCTTCACGGAAATTACTCCCAAAACAACCCTTATACACGCCCATAGCTTGTTTCCCTTGTATATAGCTTGGATTTCTTATTTTTGGCCGGTCAATAAGGGCTCTCCATTATGTTCAAAAATAAATCAGCCTCCAGCCCGTCAGATCTGTCAGACCCCCCATCTTCTCCCATTTTTCCCGGGTGCCCCGTCCATCAATCGCCTTTGCTTCCTTCACAAGAAATGCTCATGGTACATTGTACATACACGCCCCCATGTTAGATCTAATGTATATATCACTGATTCCTTATTATTTACCAGTCAATAAGGGCACATACACATGTTTATAAATAAGTTCCCCCTCCTCCTTGGCCGAATTTGGCCAACTTACTTCCCCCAAAACACCTTGAATCCGGTTCTAGATGAGCCCTTGTGACAGGAGGAGCTCCATAGCACCGCGAATCGGCCGGAGGAGGAAGAAATTTTGTCGCGGTGGCGCTCCGACGGCCACCCTGCTCCCTGGCGGCCCCCAGGTATAAGAGCTGCGTTTTTATATTTCTAGGTAGATTTTGATTCTAGCATTTTAGTCCTGCAATTAGTTTTAGGTTTCGTTTATTAGTTTAGCGTAGTTTAGGCGATTCGTAGTTCGCCGGAGCTTTGCTCCGGCGAGCTTTTCACAGTGCCCTCGCCGTGTTCCGACCACCTTTTCACCTCCATTTCTATACCCCTTCATTTCCCTACGCCCCAGGCACCTCCGTTCACCCAGATCTCCACCAGATCTGGAGATCAGATCTCCTCTTCCGCCTCTCGCCGGAGGTCACCGCCCCGCACCCCCTTTCGCTCATTTAGACCCAAATAAGGCCCCCAGCCCTTTGTTTTTGTGCGCTGAGCTTTCTTGCAGGTGCTGGAGGCCAAAGGACTCTCGTTGGGGTCGATTCGATTCTTCTGCAGGTACCTGGAGCTCGCCATCTTCATCGACCTCGCTGGACCGTTCCGGTGAGCCTCCGGCTCCCCTGAGTGCTCCAGTCGACAGAGTCGAGCCCCAGGAAGCTATTTGGACCATCAGATACCCGAGGGAGCGCCGGACGAGAGAGCAGCACCGGATCGAAGGTCGGGGAAGGGGGAGTTCCTCCCTGTTCTTCGTGCCTTCGCCTTCACCGTCCGATCGTGGTCCCAGCCCAGTTCAGATCCCAGCCGTTGGATGGAGCTCTGCATTCACCGTCAGATCACGCGGCTGATCTAATCTCAGCCCTCCATCAACGAAGCGTCATCGGGCTAGGAGGTGGCGACGCGTGTCAAGTGGAGAAGGCTAAACCGTTGGATCGCGCGCCTTGTGGGGGTAATTTGCATATCCTGCCCCTGCTTTTTTGTATTTATTATTTAATTCTGTAAATATTTCTGCACGTTATAAAATAATTGTATATTTTGCAGTAGGACCCCGGAGTTTCTTGAAATTACATTTAGGTCCTTCTGCGCCTCACGTGCAGTCCCACGTGAGGCGCGTGAAAATTGCATGTAACCCCTGGCGATTTTTGAATATTGTGAAATAGTTCTAAAAGTTTAAATAAATGTTTATTTCTATTGGAATTTTTGCACTGTTGCCCCTGTAATTTATTATATTTGCAAAAATACCCCTGCTAGGCTGTTTGAATTTTGTTGCTTTTATCTATTTATTAAAAATACCTAGATGGCTTCTAAAAATCCACAAAAATTAGGAAAGGTGCTCCATGCCATGCTTGTTCACGCCTATATTTTATTTCGCATTTTTTTGCATTTTTCCTAATTATTAAAAATGAAATAGAAGCCATTTTTGCACTGTCTAAATTAGAAAATACAAAAAATTAGAAAAATATTTTTGAAAAATTCTAAAAAAAATTATATATGGTATATTTATACATATATTGAGTCCAGAAATTGAAAAACCCTAAAAATATGAAAAAGAAAAATAAAAAAAATCAGAAAGCTCCAAAATCTAACAAAAATTAGAAAAATATTAAAAAGCAAAAAAAAATATATCTATATATATTTTAAGCATTTATATCTATATATATCTATATACTATATTACTCCTCTCTCTCTCTCTTCTTATATATATATCTCTTTATACATATCTTTATATATATATTTATTTATATAACTAAAAATATAAAAAGAAAATATAAAATATAAAAACAACATAAAAATTATAAAAACAAAAATATAAAAAAATATATATAAAATCCAAAACCCACAGAAACAATAAATGGACATGAACAATGGATTGAATAAATGATACATCACATACATTCCCTTTGCCTCCCAGTGTTCGACCTCTACCTGTACTTACACCTATACACATTTACATGTAGAGTTATAATAAATTTTAACTCCACATTTTTGGATATTCATTGCATATATTTATTGTGGGTTAATTGTTGATCGATCTGGGGATCTTTAAGTGGTCAATTCAGCGACTTGATTTCTTACCTCGTGAGATATCTAGACCCTTGATTTTCCCCAGTCATCAAATGGCGCCGTTGCCGGGGTGGCAACGGATTTTGTATGATTTTGTGTGGTTATTTGTTCATTTATTTGATTCTTTGTTCATGTCCTTCATTTATTTATTTGTGTGATTTTTATTTTTATTTTTATTTGATATTATTGATTGACTGCTCTGACCACCTCTTTCTTTTTGTCTTTGATGCGAGGGACCGCCAAGCGAAGGAGGACCTCCTAGGAGGACCTATGCACCCAAGCGAGGCGGTGTTGGCTTTTCTATGCCAAGCCAACAGGGGAGAGCATCCATGACACATGAAGGAGAATTTTTGAAGACAGTCTCCATTTTCATGCATTTTATTTTATTTTAATATGTACATTTATGTGAGAGAGTGACCCTTAGAATTTTGTAATAATACAGGACTCTCACAGGTACACTTCTACTCCCGAGGTCCATTGCCTGAGGGATTGTTCCCTTGGGGGCCTCGATGATTTTGACTCTTTTTCTCTTCTTTTATTTTATTATTTTGTGTGAATGAGCCCTTAGCTGTAGGAATTGCTTGCTCGTAGAGTTAGGTCCAAACACCCTAATTGATTTGCATGTACCTATAGTTCGCTTTGGACCTAGATCAAACTCTAAACAGCCGCTCATTTATCTCTTAGCCTTTGTGCCACAGCGAGCCCCGCAAAGCGCTTTCTCCTAAGCTCAAGTGTGTTGAGCACAGAGGAGGGGTGAGCCAAGACCGGACTTTTTGAGGCTAAAGATGAATGAGCGACTTGTGGTGCTTCACGATAATAGCAATTTCGGTACCTAGGGCGATTTCTTAGGTTTGCATTTGCATATAGCATAGGTTTCAAATTCTGTTCTGCATCCCTCATGGAGAGAGCTGGGAGGCACTGTAAGTCTTCTTACTTAGCATGCATCATTGATTTCCGACTTGCATGGCTTTTCTAATCTTCTCCCTCTGATTTTACCAACCTAGGATGCTTAATGGAAATTGGAACCTCGATAGGCACGTGCATTGAAAATACCCAAAAAAAGTGATAACTTAAATAAAATCGGGACTGCTAACTCTATTGGACTTAAAAATAAAAACGTAATGGATTCCTTGTCTTGGGGAGAGCAACCCCCTCATTGTATGCGTTTTAAATGCTCACGTACACACTAAGGAGTAGAGCCCAAAATCCCATCAAGCCTCCTAAGTGATTGTACAATTTTTGTGATTTTCACCTAACTCTAAAATTGAAAAGATACATGACCGTCACCTGATGGTCTTCACCGTGTTGAGTAGTTGAATTGGGGGTTTTTGCCTTGTGTATTGATTGCCACTTGGAGTTCGTTGTGTTTTTCACTCATTATTAGAGTAGTCGGTCCCGCCCGTGTGAGTCATGCATTTTTATCTTTGAGTCTCTCTACCCCTCTTATGCATATATCTCTTCATCATGCATCGAGTCGTGATATTGGCGCTTGATCTCAATCATTCTTCGCCAAGTCCTTTGTTTCCCGCTTCTTCTCCATCTTCTATGTATCCATCGTACTATCTTCTCTGGTTCGAGGAGAGACCGCTCTTCGGACCGCAATTTTGACGGTGTTCCCGCCTTGTGTGGAACACCTAATTTTGTCTATGTACCGATCTTCTCACCCGCCCTCCTCGTTCCCTCTGTATCACCTTTCTACCACCCATGATATTGGCACGCCCGCTCAATCAGCTTCTCCACCCCTTTGTGTACCCTTCTTATTCATCTTCCTCGTGTCCCCCGTATCATCTCTCCCTTTACCCGGGAATGTTGTGCATATTGATAAGGCTCGCATCGAGGATTATTTATACAGATTATTAGTGTAAGTCGGGCCTATGATGTTGAGGTTGCTGAGATTTGTTTGGTGGATTTGTTTTTGATACATGTATATGGGCTTCTTGAGGATTTTTGCTGATGCACAGAGCATAGGTGTGATGCATTATTGAGGAATTTTAGTTCTCGCACACCGGATTAAGGATGTGATGTGATGCGATCACTCGATGAAGATTTCATGAGCATTGATTGATCTACCTCTTTGAGGTTCCACCCATCTTGGTTTTGAGGAATGACTGATTATTCTAATTTGGACTTCTTGATAAGGGTGTGCGAATCCTACATGATCTCTCATTTTCTTGATTGACCCATCCTTAATCTCCTGACTCTCTGATCCACCCTGGCACTTAGAGGATTCCTGACTATTTTTTGTGCCATCTCAGCTGACTGGATTGACCCAAGGGATGTTTGGTGAATGACATGATTATTCGCTCCCTTGCATGATCTTATGCCCTCCAAATGATTGAATGATTTATTGCTTTTGAGGACCTGAGATGACTTACCAGCATTTCCATGACCTACATTGATCTAGCTCGCAGTGCTCCCCGAGGACTAGCTGCGGGAGAATGCGACAATTTCTAGGACTGCGGTTTCATTCATTGCTTGGGTCACCATTGTGATAGGACCTGAAACCGAGTCAGATACTACTCTTGATTGGCCTCCACCTGGTGATTGTGTACCTGACCTGTCAGTACACGAGGCCAATGCACTAGACTCATCTGAGTCCGCTCACCTTGACGGTCCTCGCAAGGCAGAGCTCCACTTTTCTGATTATTCCATGCTTAGTTCATAGCTCTCCGAGGGTTCTCTACGAGAGGATATGACACATTGTATCTCTCGTGGTCTCTTCTGCGGGTAGATGATCTGTCGTCTACCGAGGCCACAATTTCTGTGGATCCGTCTGATGGATCCGGCTCCTTTGAGCCCTGGTCTCTCCTTGATGACCCTCGCAAGGTAGAGGCACTTTCTGACTATTCCTTGCCTAGATTGCACCACTCTCCGAGGACTATCTGCGAGAGATTGCGACACTCTATTCACGCTCGATTCCACCTTGCTGATTGTGTCTCCGATGTGTGGAGCACGGAATCGAGTCGTCTAATATACATGATTTTTGGTCCAATCTTGAGTTGCATATCCGATCTGCGGATCATGGGACCCATCTGATTAGACTCCTTTGAGTCTGCTCACCTTGACGGTCCTCGCAAGGTGGAGCTTCTGGTATCTGCTATTCCCATGACTAGTTGGCAGCCCGCTCCCCGAGGGTTATTTGCGGGACACTGCCACACTTTCTTGATTTGACTATCTCTTCTGCTGGTAGCCGATCTGTCGCCTACCGAGACCGTTTCTATGATCCGTCTGATGGATCAAGCTCCTTTGAGCCTGCTCTCCTTGACGACCCTCGGAAGGGTGAGCTTCTGTTCTGATTATTCATTGCCTAGCATGTGCTACTCCCCGAGGGTTATCTGCGGGAGAGTACATCATTTTCTGGGTACTCGGCTTCATTTCTGGTGTCTCCTGTTTGTTGGATCACGAAGCCGGGTCTTCTGACTTTGTACTCGGTCTCCTCCCTGGTTGTGCCTCCTGTCTGTTGGAGCACGGAGCCGAATCTTCTGATTATACTCTGATTCTTCTCACCTTGAGGACCCTCGCAGGGTTGAGCCATGGCTTGCGGTATTCGGTGTGTACTTATGATCTTTCTACCTCACCATCATCGGGTACCATGGTGTCTCATATCATCTATCTTCCATATCTGCTTGAGACATGATTGACCGGAGGAGTCTGTACTGCTCTTTCTTCCTCCCGGTCTTACGGTATCGGCTTTGTTCCCTCATGTTGACCATATGAGCCGATTGACTGCTTCATGCTACCGGACCCGATATCTAACCTTTCGATCTGTTGACTCCGGTAGCTGACACCCACTTGATTGCAGATTCGGGTGTGTTTTCACCTTCTGATTGTGTCCTCGTTCTCACAGGGAGACGACGACGAGAGCACGGTAGTCGCTTATCAGATACCGTCCTGTACTTCACTAGTTTATTCACCACTTGTATATACGTGTGCCTTGTTCATTCTTTCTCCCGCATGTTATGTATGCCCTAGATCTATAGCCATATCTTTGTGTCTACACTTAGGACGTACCTTGTCCTAAGTGTAGGGGGGTACACACCGAGTTGTTCTTGCGTCGTTCAGTTTCGTCACTCCTGTTGTTGCCTATACTTAGGGATATCTCACCCTAAGTATAGGGGGAGTGATGCGTATATTCTACACAATCTTTTCATCAATCTATATATATGTCTTCTTTTCTTCTTTTCTTCTTTTCTTCTTTTCCTTTTCTATCTTCTGTATCTAAATAAAAGGTGTCGCCCCTTTGTGTCAGTTTTCTGTACTTAGGACGTACTTTGTCCTAAGTATAGGGGGGTGCACCCTTGATTTGTTAAATCTTTGATCTGTTTATCCCCACCCTTGACCCTCCCTGCTTTGTGTACAGTCTGCTATACTTAGGATTACTTAATCCTAAGTATAGGGGGGACGGTCAACTTCTCATTCGTTTATTTCTTATTCGTATATTCTTTAGACATGTCTATACTCAGTACGAGTTATGTCTTCTCTTTTCTTTTCCGATCTATGAGGACATAGCTCAAGCTAAGTATAGGGGGGTCGTATATACTATGTATATACTTTAGCCATAACTCGTACTTTCGTATTTTACTAATAAATATGGCTAATAATTCTTTAAATTCATTAAAAACCCTTCATAAAAAGATGGGATTATTCCTCAAATTCTTTTGTATATACTGATTAATAAATCAGGTGAAAATATTTTTTGCAAAATGTTTGAAAAATAGTTTGAAAAGTATTGTGAACATTTATTGAAAACTGTTTTGAAAACGTTTTGTTACATGTTTTCAACCTTTGTAAAAATATGTGGTTTGTAAAAATTTATTTTCTTTGTGTGAAATAAAATGTTTGAAAAATGATTTGCAAATGGTTTGAAAATTGATTGCAAAAATATTTTGAAAATCTATATATACTGTTTTGAAAAACCTTTGCAAAATGATTTTCAAATGTGTGTACATGCTTGTAAAAATATTTGTAAAAATTATTTTGGACTATAGTTTTCAAAAATTGTTTGAAAAATTTGTGTCAAATAAATTTGAGGGATAGTCACATATAATAATAATAATAATAATAATAATAATAATAAAAGAAAGAAAGAAAATAAATAAATAAATAAATAAATAAAAATAAACACAATTCTTTAATAAGTGTACATACATACCTATAAACAAAAACTAAATTGTAAATTCGTAATTCTTGTAAAATAAAGCTGCGCGTCCGTGTAAATAATTGTACCTATTTTCTACATTGAGTGCCAAACTTATTTTATTTGCAAAAATTCTTTGTGTAAAAATTCTTCTCTTTGTTTTCAAATTCATTGAAAAATTGCATTATTATTTGCATATTTGTAAATAGCATTTGCATTGCATTCATCTTCTTTGATTGAGCTTGATAATTGAACTAGTCCAATAAAGTCGAAGATTGGAGCTTGGTTGGACCTTACTGCACCTAACTGCACTGGAACCTTGTGGGAACTAGGTTTAAGGTACTTCAGGTCTATTCAGACTTAATTCTTTGAGAAATCAGGGCTGGGTTCAAGTCACCTCAGTGGACTAACTAGAACTTTTCGAAACACATGTATGACTCTTGCCGACCGTGACCTAACTTGGACACTTGCACCTTTCACTTGGCTCAACTCTGTTGGAGTGGTGAGGGGATTGGATTTGCCAGTCTGAGACGCACACGGGTGGAAACATTCGTCCTCGTCTAGGGAGGGAAGTGCACCCCAACCTGGTCCAATAGCCATGACGTCTAAAGACAGGAGATTGTGGGTTGCAATAATGCTTCAAAAGAGGGATAGTCTTCTGGCTCAAGAGGAAAAACTCCTTATGTAAATGCTGCTGTAAATAGTATGTTGAAAAAAAAAAGAGAAAGAAAAACTCCAAAAAAGTGGACAGGCTTGTAAAATAAAAAAATAAAGTGTCTGCCGGAGTATGTATATATGTTGTATAGAAAATAAGCAAGCTTGAGCATCAAAGTTATACCATGTGAGCCTGCAGCTGGATGACTTGACTACACTGGTCTTGCATCACAGGATAGGTAGCTACACTGGCTACCGTCCATTCTTTTCTCTACCTCCTCTTCTTGAGTTGGATGCCACTTGAACTTAGAAGGGAATACCCCGCTCCTCGAGGAAAGAGCTGTTGGATTAGGGAATCATTGGGTTGTCATTCTGGAGAAGTCAATCTCTTTGTCATTTCAGTTGGGGAGAGCCACCATCACTTACACTGTACAAGTCAGCTTCATAGTCATAAGGGTTTGCGTATGATGTAGGCTAGTTCTGACCTGGCTATTGAGGTGATTTGAACCAAGTTCTGTGACTCTCGAAGGCTGTTGTGTTTTAAATTTGGTTCCCTACCAGGTTCCACACACATTTTCACACCAAGGTCTAACCTGAGCTCCAAACTTTGATTTTGTACAGACAAGTTTAATAATCATGATCAATTCAATTTATTCATTGAATTCTTTATTTTTGCTTTTTCTTTTCTTCTTATTCTTTGTTCTTTTTGGTACTTATTGCATAAGTAGTTGCTAGGGACTAGCAAATGCAAGTATAGGGGGGTGATGAATCTCCATTTCATCACCTTTATTCTATCATTTTGGCCTTAAAAACCCCAGCAAATGCATGTAAATAACATCAATCTGTACATAGAAGCATTCATTATTCATTGTATTAATTGTATATAAAATAAGGTTTTTTATGCCAAAATTATAGAATAAAGAGAAGAAAAGAAAAAGGAATAAAATATTGCAAATATTTTATGACCCTAACCCCGAGACCAAGGCCAGCATGGAATTGGTCGACAAGGAATAAAGTAGGGGGAGATAAGGGCAGTATACAATAAATACCTCATTTATTCATTCATTCATTTATGCATTTTTGGCACCTATTTTGTACATAATTATTTATTCGTCAAATAAAGAAACTTTGTTCATAAAAGTTGTAGATAATAATGTAAATAAAAATACAAAATTGAGTTTGTGTAAAAATAATACACAGTGTACATTTTATACCCATAATAAAAAGCCAAAATCTCAACTTCACAGACCCACATCTTGCAAATAAAAACTCCAAATCACCCAAACTCACCTTTAATTGTATATAGCATTTCATAAACTATTTTATAAAATTGGTTTCATAATTTTTGGAGTCCATCTGTGGAAGTTAGGTTTTTGGCCCTTCTTGTGCATAATACCTGATTAAAATATTCATTTTATTCAATATTCATTATTTTTATAAATTCATATTTTTAGAATTTTGTAGATAATGTATATAATTCATGTACATATTGACATTAGAATAAAACCAAAAATAATTTGTAAAATAAAATAAGTCTATGTAATATATAGACAAAATACCTATGTGAAGTATGTACATAAATAAAAAGGGGAAAACATTCTTTAAGTATTTTATTCTTTCATATTTTTAAGTACATATTAAATATAATTCATTAAAAATACAAATCAAAAATAAAAAAACCAAGAAAATACATCAAATAAATAAAGTATATACATTATATAGGTAAAATACCTATAAGTATACCTACTTATATATGCACCTATTTATTTAAATATGTAAATAAACTCATAAAAATTAAACAAAAATAGATCTATATCACAAAAATAAGTTATAAATTTATAAAATAAGAAAATAAAATAATAAAATAAAAATACACAAAATAAAAATAAATACTTATAAATATACTTATAAATACATTATTAAAATAAACTCATAAAAAATACATTAAAAAAATAAATAAAAATCATAAATAAATACTACATTAATTAATAAACATTTTTTATTTTATAAGCAAAAATTAATTAATTCATTTACTATGTCTAATAATTGAGTCAAATTCGGGCTGACATGGACCAATCACAGCCCTGCCAATGTTGACCGCAGTCAACTGTCCCCTCAGCTGCAGCCCGTCAAATCTGTTCAGACATGGCGTTTTCTCCAAATTTTTCCAATCGACCCGTCGCTCCAATGACATCGGTCCCTTCACGAAAATTACTCCCAAAACAACCCTTATACACGCCCATAGCTTGTTTCCCTTGTATATAGCTTGGATTTCTTATTTTTGGCCGGTCAATAAGGGCTCTCCATTATGTTCAAAAATAAATCAGCCTCCAGCCCGTCAGATCTGTCAGACCCCCCATCTTCTCCCATTTTTCCCGGGTGCCCCGTCCATCAATCGCCTTTGCTTCCTTCACAAGAAATGCTCATGGTACATTGTACATACACGCCCCCATGTTAGATCTAATGTATATATCACTGATTCCTTATTATTTACCAGTCAATAAGGGCACATACACATGTTTATAAATAAGTTCCCCCTCCTCCTTGGTCGAATTTGGCCAACTTACTTCCCCCAAAACACCTTGAATCCGGTTCTAGATGAGCCCTTGTGACAGGAGGAGCTCCATAGCACTGCGAATCGGCCGGAGGAGGAAGAAATTTTGTCGCGGTGGCGCTCCGGCGGCCACCCTGCTCCCTGGCGGCCCCCAGGTATAAGAGCTGCGTTTTTATATTTCTAGGTAGATTTCGATTCTAGCATTTTAGTCATGCAATTAGTTTTAGGTTTCGTTTATTAGTTTAGCGTAGTTTAGGCGATTCGTAGTTCGCCGGAGCTTTGCTCCGGCGAGCTTTTCACAGTGCCCTCACCGTGTTCCGACCACCTTTTCACCTCCATTTCTATACCCCTTCATTTCCCTACGCCCCAGGCACCTCCGTTCACCCAGATCTCCACCAGATCTGGAGATCAGATCTCCTCTTCCGCCTCTCGCCGGAGGTCACCGCCCCGCACCCCCTTTCGCTCATTTAGACCCAAATAAGGCCCCCAGCCCTTTGTTTTTGTGCGCTGAGCTTTCTTGCAGGTGCTGGAGGCCAAAGGACCCTCGTTGGGGTCGATTCGATTCTTCTGCAGGTACCTGGAGCTCGCCATCTTCATCGACCTCGCTGGACCGTTCCGGTGAGCCTCCGGCTCCCCTGAGTGCTCCAGTCGACAGAGTCGAGCCCCAGGAAGCTATTTGGACCATCAGATACCCGAGGGAGCGCCGGACGAGAGAGCAGCACCGGATCGAAGGTCGGGGAAGGGGGAGTTCCTCCCTGTTCTTCGTGCCTTCGCCTTCACCGTCCGATCGTGGTCCCAGCCCAGTTCAGATCCCAGCCGTTGGATGGAGCTCTGCATTCACCGTCAGATCACGTGGCTGATCTAATCTCAGCCCTCCATCAGCGAAGCGTCATCGGACGAGGAGGTGGCGACGCGTGTCAAGTGGAGAAGGCTAAACCGTTGGATCGCGCGCCTTGTGGGGGTAATTTGCATATCCAGCCCTCGCTTTTTTTGTATTTATTATTTAATTCTGTAAATATTTCTGCACGTTATAAAATAATTGTATATTTTGCAGTAGGACCCCTGAGTTTCTTGAAATTACATTTAGGTCCTTCTGCGCCTCACGTGCAGTCCCACGTGAGGCGCGTGAAAATTGCATGTAACCCCTGGCGATTTTTGAATATTGTGAAATAGTTCTAAAAGTTTAAATAAATGTTTATTTCTATTGGAATTTTTGCACTACTGCCCCTGTAATTTATTATATTTGCAAAAATACCCCTGCTAGGCTGTTTGAATTTTGTTGCTTTTATCTATTTATTAAAAATACCTAGATGGCTTCTAAAAATCCACAAAAATTAGGAAAGGTGCTCCATGCCATGCTTGTTCACGCCCATATTTTATTTCGCATTTTTTTGCATTTTTCCTAATTATTAAAAATGAAATAGAAGCCATTTTTGCACTGTCTAAATTAGAAAATACAAAAAAATTAGAAAAATATTTTTGAAAAATTCCAAAAAAAATTATATATGGTATATTTATACATATATTGAGTCCAGAAATTGAAAAACCCTAAAAATATGAAAAAGAAAAATAAAAAAAATCAGAAAGCTCCAAAATCTAACAAAAATTAGAAAAATATTAAAAAGCAAAAAAAAATTTATATCTATATATATTTTAAGCATTTATATCTATATATATCTATATACTATATTACTCCTCTCTCTCTCTTCTTATATATATATATCTCTTTATACATATCTTTATATATATATTTATTTATATAACTAAAAATATAAAAAGAAAATATAAAATATAAAACAACATAAAAATTATAAAAACAAAAATATAAAAAAATATATATAAAATCCAAAACCCACAGAAACAATAAATGGACATGAACAATGGATTGAATAAATGATACATCACATACATTCCCTTTGCCTCCCAGTGTTCGACCTCTACCTGTACTTACACCTATACACATTTACATGTAGAGTTATAATAAATTTTAACTCCACATTTTTGGATATTCATTGCATATATTTATTGTGGGTTAATTGTTGATCGATCTGGGGATCTTTAAGTGGTCAATTCAGCGACTTGATTTCTCGCCTCGTGAGATATCTAGACCCTTGATTTTCCCCAGTCATCAAGGATTCAAATGCAATTTGACTCAACTGGACAAGATGTGAATTTTTTAGCGATATTTTATGTATAGAAAACATCAGTTTATTTGATTTTATATAGACAAATAAATGCATGAAAAAGATCAAACATGATGTGAAACGATGCAATGGACTCAAATGATTTTTTTGGTATTTTTGTGGATAGAGTTTAATGTTAAAATAAATTAGGGAAGTGGATTATATACAAGTGGGTTGGGTTAGTAAGCTCAAGTCAAAACTGATATATTTAATTGCTTTTCTGATTTTTTGGATTTTGATTTCTATGCAATTGGTTAAAATATGAAATAAAATAAAGAAATGAAAAATAAAATAATCAAAATGAGTGAAATATGCACATGAAAATGCACAGTTAGGTCTCAAAATCCAATTTTCATAAACAGACTCTGATTCTTTTGAATTTGATCTTTATTTATAGATATTTGAACGTACATTTATTCAAAAGTGAGTATAGTTCATTTGGACACCGTATGAGAGAGATATCAACGTTGGCGGATTTTTATATTGTAATTAGGTTTTGAGTTTATTTCAAATATATATAAGTTACTATTTTTTTAGGATTTTTCATGGAATAAGGTTAGTGATATGTACACCATGGAGTTAATTTCATATCGATTGGAGTTAACATGAATTAATTAAAAATACATGAATTTATGTGAAAATGTACATATGAATATGAATACAGAAATAAATGCTAATTCATGCAAATTAATTATAAGTGTATGAAAGTTAATTTTATGACACTAATAGATGAATGCACCTAATTTCTCAAGACAAAGCTCTATTTTCAACTAATTAGAGCGATGAATCACAGATTCATCATGCACCTCTCACATACTTGAAAGAGAGAGAGAGAGAGTTCTTTGAGGCATATTATTGATTTTTTTCTTTGTGACCTCTGACTCTCTTTGCTTTCCCCTACTAAGAAAAGTTTCGAAATCTACTATATCTCAAATCTAAGTAACATTACAAAACAATTAACTTACATAATTTTTACATTACCTAAACGTGTTCTGATTTATTTTCTTATACACATGAAATCAAATTTTATTATTTCACTTTTTGAACCAAAATATTTTAGCATCAAATAACATACACACGATTTTGAATAACATATATCTATTTTTTGCATCATAATAACCTCTGCATGCTATTGAAATATCACATTCTAAAAACTAATCTTCAAAATAAAAACAAATAAAGAAAATAACGGGAAAGGATGTGTATGTTGGATGAATAAAAAACATCAAAAAGTCGCTGCAACAACAAGAGCCTTAACCAGAGCAATTTCTACATCATGCAAGATAGCTAGAAGAACAAGAAGAGACTATTCGTGTGAGTCTTTTGGGAAGAGGGTGTTAGGTTGTTAAATAGGCATGAGTAATGTATCTCGACGAATGCTTTATCGATCGACAAACACTTGGTCGAGAGCCATGCACAAATGATCTAAGTGCAGTGAAGATTACATGATTTTGGAGGAGATTTTCGACATTTTTTTAGTATGGAAAATCAACAAATGATTCACGGCCTGTTCTCTGATTGGGAATAATTTTTATTAGATGTCGTGCTAAATTAATGCTCCCACCTCTACGTCTGGTAAGAAAATTACTACCTCCCCCCTCACGAAAACAAAAACATAAAAAACAATAATAAAAAATATAAATAAACACAAGAATTTACATAATCCAAAACCCTCCACACCTCCAGCACCACCACTGCCCTGCCCTCCCTCACCACCACACCGACCCAAAGCACCCTCCTCCTTCCCACTTAAAACCATCAACACCCCCACTACCCTCAACCACATGACATGGATCTCAGCTTCTGGAGCAACCTCCCCTCACCTCTCAAGACCAACCTCCTCTCCTCCCTCCTCCCCACAACCCCCACCACCGCACCCCCACCGCCGCAGGAACCCCAACCCCAACCCCCACCTCCCTCCTGGGCTGCCACCAAATTGGCCCCCTTCAACCTCCTCCACCTCCTCCCCTCCCTCCGCTCCTTCCTCGCCTCGTGGTCCTCCCTCCCCCCCGCCCCCCGCCGCCGGCCGCCGCCCGACAGACCCCGCCCACTCTTCCGCCCCTACGTCGCCAAGGTCCCGTGGCATGGCGGCGTCCGCGCGTTCCTCTCGCAGTTCTTCCCGAGGTACGGCCACTACTGCGGACCCAACTGGTCCAGCGGGAAGGACGGCGGCTCCCTCCTGTGGGACAAACGCCCGATTGACTGGCTCGACTTCTGCTGCTACTGCCACGACATTGGCTACGACACGCACGACCAGGAAAAGCTTCTAAAGGCCGATCTCGCGTTCCTTGAGTGCCTCGAGAGGCCGAGGATGCCCACGAGGGGTGATGCCCGTGCTGCGTATCTGTACAAGTCCATGTGCATCTATGGTGAGTGAGAATTTCACTGTGTTTGTTGAGGATTTGGACACTTGTATGCTATATCGGTAACTTGTTTTTGTGGTTATTGCAGGGCTCAGAAACATACTTATACCGTACAGGATGCAGCTGGTGAGGTTGCAGGAAAGGCAGTCGCTGATGGAGTTGATGGGGAGCCTGATCGGGAGGAATCCTTTCTGGAGGCAGAGTTGATTCGGCTTAATGCGGTTCGTATCGATTAAAGAACTTGTACAGTTGCACCGCCTGTTTGGTTGATTTCCTGCTTGTTGAGTTGTTCTTGTGTAAGAAGAAATTGGTTTGGAATTCGCAGGCACAGAAAATGCATATAGTTTTCTTGAACATATCTAGCAATTACTCAGGGATGGTGAGGTGTATATATACTCAACTTTTGTGCAGTTATGAATTTGTTGCACGTTTGGTGTCTATTGCTCCCGTTGGTTATAATGTTAATGAGCCAATGTTGTGCTTGTACTATTGTGAGCTGGATCTACGGGCTGATCCCATTTGCTATAACATCTAATGTAAGTCTGTAACTGGATCAGATTTTTGTGATTGCTCGATTGACATTTGCTTCAAATTAGCTTGCATCTAAAAATATATGACAGTTCTATGCGCACAAATAGTTGCTTCTACGTCTCCACATCCTTTTTCCAATGAAATCTATATTATATAGGAAAATGACCACAACATCATGCTGCAGATTATGCGATATTATACTATTTTACAACATCACCAACAACACTATACATATATAATGCTTCAAAAGGTTGGATAAAGAGACAGATCAATATCAGCCTGTACCAGTAGCTTCTGAATAGAGGTTGTGAAGAAAATTAACAATGAGAAAAATGCTTGCGTCTATGATCTAATGAAGGTGTGCTAGTATCACAACAACAACAACAACAACAACAAAGCCTTTTCCCACAATTAAGTAGGGTCGGCTACATGGATTCTTCGCCTCCATTCAGATCTATCTTAGGTCAATCTCGGGCTTATATCCACAATACAAAGATCCATTCGTATGGTCTCTTTCCAACACTTCTTGGGCCGTCCCCGCCCTCTCTTAGCCGACTCAACATCCCAACACTCGCATCTCCTAACTGGTGCATCAACTAATCTTCTTTGCAAATGACCAAACCATCTTAAGCGGTTTTCTCGCATCTTATCCTCGATCGGAGCAACACCAACTTTCTTTCTGATTGCATCATTCCGAATCCGATCTCTACGTGTGTGTCCACACATCCACCTTAGCATTTTCATTTCTGCTACAACCATTCTCTGCACATGTCTATGGTTCACAGGCCAACATTCAGATCCATAGAGCATAGCAGGTCTCATGGCTGCTTTGTAAAACTTTCTTTTAATTTTTAAAGGAATTTTCTTATCACAGAGAACAACAGAGACTCCTCTCCACTTTAGCCAGCCTGCATTTATTCTATTAGTAACATCTCCATCAATTTCCCCATCATGTTGCAAAATAGATCCCAGATATCTAAAAGAATCTCTCTTCTGAATGTTATCATCACCAATCTTCACCTCAATTCTGAAGGTGTGCTAGTATCATGTGAAAAATGTTAGATGTTACATTGACGTCTAGATGACTCTTCTCTAGGAATTAAGAACAAATGCCTAATCGAGAAGGGTAATATATGTAGCTTCTCAACTAGAACCATAACAAGCATGTTCTTGCATTAAATGTGTTTTGATTACATGGATTATATACCCATATTCAGACATACCTTGTGGCATACTTTAACTCTGAATTACATTACCACACTACTACTTAGTTTTTGTCCACCTTAAATGTGTGCCTACATGGATTCACTGTCTCTAAACATGATCTAATTTGAAAGTTGTAACATACTGATGCTTACATGTACCGAAGACAAAATAAGGAAATGATACTTTATAGGTAGGTGTTGACTATATGATTATTTACCTTTTATTCGTATATACCTCATGTTGTACTTGAAATCGAACCACTGCCATGATACTACTAAAGATTTTTCCACTGTAAATAAGCATCTACATGGATTTGCTACCTCTAAACACGATCTAATTTGAATCATACCCATGCTTACATGGGATACAAATTTAAAAATTACTTAAAAGTTTCATTCTTAAGCCTTAATTAAATGTTTCTTTCTTATGCTTTCTTTGATCTTCCCAGTTCCTCAAGTACTTGAAGCTACCTCTAAATACGATCTAGTTTGAATCATACCCATGCTTACATGGGTTAAAAAATTAAAAATTACTTAAAAGTTTCTTTCTTAAGCCTTAATTAAAAGTTTCCTTTTTATGCTTTCTTTGATCTTCCCACTTCCTCAAGTACTTAAAATATTCTTTCTTAAGCTTCATTGAACTTTATCAGTTAACCCAAGTACGGTTTGTCAACATCTCATACGGCCTTTCAACTCTTTGTTCTCTGTAGATTCCTAAACAGCCAACTAACCCAAAGAAGAGTGATTGCAGAGCAAGATTTCCCTTTCAAAAGTGAGAAAATACACTTTTCCACTTGACCCATTCACGAGAAAGTGATTGATATTTATACATTATGTATAAAAAGGTTGGGCTGCTAGACTGGCCTTTTTTGTGCAGTGCAACCAATCTGACCTTTTTCTGTGTATCCCTGCCAAATCTGGCCTTTTTATTTATATGACCACTCTGACCTTCCTACGACATTTTTTAGTGGATGATGGATTACTTTTGGGCCATATGCCTTCTAGTTGCTAGTGACCAAACTGTGTAAAATTGTGGTCCATCCACTTAGTCAATTAACTCATAGCCAACTCAAACCCTTAAAAAATGGTGAAACCTTCTCCCACTTTAAGTAGGGTCAATTACATGGATTCTTGCTCAAATCCATGTTGAAAGATCCAACTATTTTTACGCTGGTTGTCGGCTACCTAATTCAATCCCCACGTGGGGGATTTGAACCTTATCTTTTGGGCGGTAAGCACACTGCACTGCCGCCAGAACATTGAAATGGGTACAATACTTTTAAAAAAGTGCCTAACAACATTTTTAATTGTCTTAGTTGCTCCCCTGCAGAGAAGCCTTCTCGTCAATGCTAATATGCATTTTATAATCTCCACAAAAGACATCCTATATATGAATCTGAGAGATTTTTTGCTCAATGAAAGACCTTTAATAATGAACAGCCAACACGTATATCCCACACCACAACATTCACTCTCTCTTGCTTCATCATAAATGTAACCTTGAAGGACCGGAGATAACAGATCGAGCATGTGGATGTCATGCTATCTGTATCCATATACTCTTACCATGTCGGCAGTAGCTTATATTTATGGATTGTCTTGGATATAGCAATAAAAAATGCTAATTCAGACTTGTGATGGTACCTCACTAATTACGATGGTCCGAAGCCGACTCACCTTGTGTAGTCTTTCCTTTGACTTTGCAGAAAAAAACATGTTGGTCTTATCTAGCGTTGCACATGGGATGAGAAACCTGAATATTAGAACACATTTGAAACAAATCATTGTGTGCGCAACAAGGGCTGGTTAAGAGATTGTCCATTAGAATGATGAATATTTCTGGAGTTAGCATTTTTAGTTATGAATATCCTTTCAATGCATGCTACAACCATTACCTTTTGTCCATCAAATCTTAAGCATTTTTAAAATTTATCATAATTTCCTAAAATTCTTTCTATCTCCAGTTTTTATTATACAAAAGAAACTACACCCCTCCCTGTCTCACCCCAACACACACACACACACGATGGCTTTCTGAGTTGGATGAATTGCAATGGGTTCTAGCCTGCCGCAATGTGCTAGCCAACTTCTTGCTGATTACAATAAAATACACATTGGAACTAATCATCCATGTTTTTTCCTTGGTTGTACCAACAAAGGAAGAAAGCCAGTCATTCCTCTTAAAATCAAAATGTTCACTGACCCTTGGATTTCCATTGTGGGAAAAATGAAAAGAATATGCATAACATCAATAATAAGAACAAAACATAAATTTACATGGTTTGCGATGGTCTCTAAAGATCATCTTACTCAATGGGAAGGGGTTAAATCTTCATTATAAGCTACGCAAAGAATACAAGAGATATGTGGTCCTATATACAAACCCTTAAAGCACACAAGTCCCACTTATAAGCAATTTGAAACTAAACATGTGAGTAGTTAATACGATTTTAGGAGATCCAATTACCCATCTAAATAAATAACTTTTACATCCTTCATGGCATCTTACTCTTCCATGAAATAGGACTCATCAATAAGAAGCATGGGTTATCCGTCCAGAATCCAAATCTAAAGTTCCTTGATGTTCAACTCTTTTGTTATCTTCATTTCCGTATTTTTTGGCCTTCTCATCACGAGGAGACTCACTTGATTTTGAAAACTACAAACTGACCCTCCCAAACACAGATGGGCTCATATGCCTAGTAATGATGTAAGCATCACATTCCATTTGCTAGGAAATGCCTAAATTTGAAATTACTGTCTTGGGCATTTGAGTTCTGTTTTTATCTCATAGAACCTCGATTATCCTTCTATTGTTGACATAAGTTTTACAACCATATTTGTAGGATCTGTAGTGTTAACGATTTCACCCTTATTGGTCTCCTTTATCCTAACCTTCTGAATATCATCGTTTTTTTGACCTTCCTAGCATGCCATGGCCTTGAGTTCTTTAATCCAATCGACTCGGCAACACATCTTAAATGGTTGTGTGCTATCTTCGTCATTGCTAAGCTACATGTCTATGATACCATCTTTCAAAAACGAACACACTATAGGGTTAACTTACAAAGGGGAGAGATATGTTCCATTTTTGGATGGACTATTGGACCGAGAAGGGGGCTCCTTGTTCCCTTTTTTGCGAGGTTCTTCTCTGGCTTTCGTTTGGCTCTTTCTGATCAATGTGGCGCATAGTTTCTTAAGATGGATGGTTTTCTTTTGCAGCATTTTGGCGCCACCGTGGGGTGGGTCCACTAGGCATGGATTGATGGCCGCTTTGAGGTGAAAAATGCATACATGTTTCTCTATGCTTCATCGATGTTTACTGAGAACACCTTGCTTCATTGCGGTCAATCTAGGGATGGAAGATACCGCGGTGGGTGAAGGTTTTCTTGTGGATGTTTGACAGGAACAATTTGATGATCAAGGTGCGGAGAGCACACTTTTTCCAGGAGACTAGCGACTGTTGCGTGCGATGTATTAAGGAGATGGAAGATTCAAATCACATGTTATTTTTCTCTCCCTCTTCCACAAGTATGTGGGATGGGGCATGTCTGGCCAAAGTCCAAACAAACTGTGCGAATTCCTTCTAGGAGTCCATGACTATGGTGGGAAGTGGCTTTGGTGCTGATAAGATTCTGCAGCTACAACACGATATCTTTGCCATCAAGTAAAATGGACGGCCCCTTCATTCTTTATATACGTCCTTGCGTGGAATGTTTGAGAAGCTCCACAATTTCATGCCCCTCACGTCAACTCCAGAGTAGCAGAAGACATACCAAAATGCCACCATGGTTGGTGTATTCTTTGCAGCACTTGACCCAGAGTATGAGGCGGCTCGTTCACAGATACTGGCGGATGCTACCATTCTTCCCATGGAGGAAGCGTTTCGCATACTCAGCAGGATCACTGTTTCATCTCCTGCTTCTACTCAAATATCTTATGCGATGGCAACCTTCCGTGGTAGGGGAGGCTCTTATCAGTTTCATGGATGTGGACATCGTGGTAGATGAGATCGTATTCGTCAGCCATGCACTTATTGTTATCGCCCTGGACACACAGAGGATACATGCTACTTCAAGAATTGTTTTCCGTATTGGCTCGTGTAGCGGAGCAAGCAGATTCTCGTGCTGCTGCTTCTTCGGATCAGAGGTATGATGACGTTGTTGCTCGACTGCGGGACATCATGCCTTCGGCGAGCTCCCTAGATTCTTCCCTTACTCCAGAGGCCACTCAGACGTTGCAGCTTCTGCCTCATCTGGTACCCCAGGTAGTACCTATGCTCTTAATACTTGTCATGGATATTATATCACAGACATGGAAGGAAATATCGCGATATATCGGCGATATATCACCGATATATCGAAATCAACATGGGACCGATATGGGCACCGATATGGCGATATATCCCGATTTCCAGGCATTTTCTTCACAAAGGCTCGTCGATATGGGCGATATTTCGGCGATATATCGTCGATATATCGTATCGATACGATATCGAAATGATATCGATATCGATACGGCCTTCCATGATTACAGAATGGATTATGGACTCCGAGGCGACACATTACATATGTGGTCATAGAGATCAGCTTGCAGCTTACAGACAGGTCCCTCCAGGTAGAACCATTGTCATAGCAGATGGGACTCATTCCCCGATCACAGGACATGGGGATATTAGTTTGACACATTCGATGCATCTGCAAAATGTGTTACATGCATCTGCCTTTTCTATGAATTTATTATTACTGGTCAGAACACGAAGGGTCTGCATTGTCGAGCTCTTTTTGACCCATCATCTCTTGTATTCCAAGACATACTTACGAGCAGAGTAATTGGTTATGGCTGTGAGCATGGCAGCCTATCGACTGGTCTGAACCTCCTATGCAGGCCTATCTTCTCATTCTACTGGACCAGTCTCTCCTTTCACATGGCACCTGTGCTTTGGTCACCTTTCGCTCCAGAAGATGTGTCATGTCCTGCCTCAGATCTCACCTCGCTCTTCCTTCCAGTACGAGGCTTGTCAGTTGGGAAAGCATTATCGTCCTGCTTTTCCTAATCGTTAGAGTCAATGCAGTAACTCCATTTTTGAGTTATTTCATGTTGATATTAGGGGGTCCAAGCCGTATTCCCGATCACCAGGGATAGATTTTATCTAGTCATAGTTGATGGTTTTTCTCGCTTGTCATGATTTTTTTATTAAAGAATAAATATGAAGCATGGGATGTTCAACAACAACAACAACAAAGCCTTTTCCCACATTGTGTAGGGTCGGCTACATGGATTCTTCGCCTCCATTTAGATCTATCTTGGACCATTCTTGAGCTTAGATCCTAAAAACTAAGATTCCTTCGGATAGTCTTATTCCAACACTTCTTAGGCCTTCCTCGCCCTCTCTTAGCCGGTTCAACATCCTAACACTCACATCTCCTAATTGGTGCATCACCCGACCTCCTTTGCAAATGACCAAACCACCTTAAGCGGTTTTCTCGCAACTTATCCTCGATCAGAGCTGCACCCACTTTCCTTCTGATAGCATCATTCCAAATCCGATCTTTACGTATATGTCCACACATCCACCTTAGCATTTTCATTTCTGCAACTGACATTCTCTGCACATGTCTATGGTTCACAGTCCAACATTCAGATCCATAGAGCATAGCAGGTCTCACGACTTCTTTGTAAAATTTTCTTTTGATTTCATAGGAATTTTCTTATCACATAGAATAGCAGAGGCTCCTCTCCACTTTAGCCAGTCTGTATTTATTGTATGGGTAACATCTCCATCATTTTCCCCATCATGTTGCAAAATATATTCCAACTATCTAAAGGAATCTTTCTTCCGAATGTTATCGTCACCAATCTTCACCCCGATTCCTTTTATCAATCTTCACCTCGATGCCTTATGTAGGGGATGTTATCAAAACTTTTATCAATGAAGTGCATAATATTTTTTCTACGTCTGTGAAAAATTTGTGAGAACTGATAATGCTTTGAAATTATGTAATAATGCTCTCTCAACATTCTTTTCATCCCGTGGTATTATTCATCAGAAATCTTGTGCTTATACTTCTAACAGAATGGTGTTGCAGAAAGAAAGCATCGCCATTTACTTGATGTTACCCGAACTCTTTTCATTCAGAGTAGAGCCATGCATTCATTCTGGGGTGATGCAGTTCTTACAACATATTATCTTGTGAATCGCATGCCCTCGTCTGTTTTGGCCCCTGGATGAGAAAAAATTCTGTTCTCTGGCATTTTCAAAAAAGGAATTATTTTCACTTACTCCTTGTGTTTTCGGCTCGGTCGCTTTTGTCTACCAGTTGTCTTCGGGTCTAGACAAGTTCTCTCCTAGAGCTGTCAAATGTGTGTTTGTGGGGTACTCCAGGACACAAAAGGGATATAGATGCTATGATCCTGTGCACAGAAAATATTATGTTAGTGCTGATGTTATATTTTTTGAGTCGGTGATATATTTTTCTCCTACATGTGTTAGGAACTTCATCAGATTCAGATGATGAGGTCTACATGCCACATCCTCCTACGATCCCATCACCATCTCTGCCTGTGCTGGTTGTTCCAACCCAGCCACCACCACCTCCTCCACCACCATCACCTCCTTCTATACTGCCACCTGTGCTTGTTGTTCTACCATTTCCATGATACTATAGACATCGGCCTTCTTCTGCTCGTGGTTTATGTCCATCATCCAACACGCCTCAGGTATGCTCTGACTACAAGGTTTCTAACAATGGGTCTGAAGACGTATCTGTGCAAGAAATGTTGTAGGGGGCTGACGCTTAGTTTGAGGAGATTCCCAATGATCTGGATGTTCCTATTGCCATTCGAAAACAGAAATGTACATGTGGCACATATCCACTAGCTTCTCAAGTCTCATTTTGATCGCTTGACATGAGAGTTCAAGAGGTTTGTTACTGCACTATCTACCGTGGCAATACCGCGGACTTACCAGGAGGCATTAAAAGATAGTCAGTGGTGTCTATCTATGGAAGAGGAGATGGCTGCCCTACAGTCGCGTGGTACCTGGAGCCTGATCCCAGCTCCTAATGTGGTGTTTATTGTTCGTTGCAAATGGGTATTTACAGTGAAACACAGTACAAATTAGAGTATTTATCGTTACAAGACCAACTTGATTGCACGGGGATTCACTCAGACGTATTGAGTGGAGTATCTGGACACCTTTTTACCTGTAACTCGCCCCTCTACTCTACGAGTTCTTCTTTCAGTTGCAGTGGTACGCGATTGGCCTTTATTTCAGCTTAATGTTAAAAATGCATTCTTGTATGATGATCTTCAGTAAGAAGTCTACATGCAACAGTTTCCGGGGTTTGCTGCTGAGGGGGAGTGTCAACATGTTTGCAAACTTCACAAGGCAATATATGGCCTGAAGCTGAGCCCGAGGGCATGGTTTCAGAAGCTCTCAGATTTAATTGAAAAGCATGGGTTTAGAAGGTCAAATGCAGACCATTCACTGTTTGTACAGAGAACATCCACATGTACAGTCATTATCATGGTTTATGTTGATGACATACTTGTTACAGGAGATGATGTGTAGGGGATAAAAAGGGCAATGGAGTTTCTGGGACGTCAGTTTGTCATCAAAGATCTTGGAACCGTTTACTAGGGATCAACAAGGTCTTGTGATGACCAAAAGGAAGTATGCCACAGACATGCTTGTTAAGACAGACATGATTTGGTGTAGGCCTACCACTACTTCTATGGATCCCAGAATGAGATTATATGATGATGATACATATGAGGTAAACAAGAGATGATATAGAGAATCGATAGGAAAGCTTTTCTATGTTACTATCATTAGACCTGATATCTCCTTTGCAGTTAGTTGGGTGAGTCAGTTCATGGAGCAACCTAGACATGTACACATGGATGCTGTATATATGATACCGAGATACCTAAAGTCATCTCCAGGTGCATGATTGTTATTTAGAAAAGGAATAAATATTACTATTTCAACATGTGCAGATGCAGACTATGCGGGATGTCCCAATGACAGAAAGTCCACTTCGGGTTTTGCTATATTGTTGGCGGCTCTATTGTTTCTTGGAAGAGTAAGAAGCAAACTATGGTTGCTAGGTCAAGTGCTGAATCTGAATATATGGCTATGACACAAGTGAGCACATAAATGATGTGGGTTTGAGCAGTACTAGCATATTCACATATAGACGTTCCTCTTCCTATGCAGCTACAGTTTGATAACTATGCCGCTCTATTCATTGCTAACAACCCTGCATTTCATGAGAGAACTAAACATATTGAGGTGGACTGTCATTATACACGGGACATGATCCAGAAAGGTTTTATCTCTACCTCTCATGCCAGTTCAGGAGACTAAACAACATACATCTTTACAAAGGCTTTGCTCAGAGGATCTTTTCAGAAGTGTTCATCCAAGGTGAGCATGATTGACATCTATGCTCCATGTTGAGAGGGAGTGTAGAGATATATTTGTGTCTGGTGTACTGTTTCTTTATTTATCTTTACTTATGTCTCTTTTATGTAATTTACCCATAGGTCTCTCTATATAAGAGAGCCTAAGGTTCCCAGGAATAAACATCTTTCATTCTTTTTCCAATAACATGCATTACTAAACAAGTAAATGTTGAAACCAGAAGAGTCATACGAATCTCGACAACATTCTACAAGCATTATGGTTTAATGGAAGGAAAATTGCATGCCTCATAACACAAAGTTTAATTGTAATCGACCATATTTCAGGAAATAGAGGGTGCCAGATTAAATAAAAGAGCCAAAACAACAAAACAACGCTTAGTAAGAATGGCAATGCAACTCAAGGAAGGTGTTTGAACATGGAGGGGCTTTGATCTTGATGATTCACTCGGGACTTCACTTTTTTGTTATGTTTGGATTTTTGTGTGGGGTTGGGGGGGGGGTTGGAGAGGTGAGTTAAATTTCCGTTTGGTTATGTGGAAACCGAATGATAGATAGAAATTGCATGTCTTATTCCTGAGGTCTAGGGGTCCTTATATAGGACAAAACCCTAGCGAGCTCAAACTAGGAAAAATATATAAGTGCCCCTACGGGGTTACAATGAATAACTATGAACCGTAAGAATATATTACTAACCCTCCCCTCAAGTTGGAGCATATTTATCATTCATGTCCATCTTGGAAATTATCAATGAGAGGCGCTTCTTGGGTAAGGTCTTCATGAATACATTCGTAAGTTGAAGATCTGTGGTGATGTGAAGAGTAGTAATCTTTCCAATCCTGTTGGCGTCACGAATAAAATGGCAGTCAATCTCTATATGCTTGGTTCTCTCATGGAACACATGATTCGTGGCAATGTATGTAGCAGATTTGTTGTCGCAGTATAGTGGAATAGGAGTGGTGACAACAATGCCGAGTTCTTGCAGAAATGTCAGTAGCCACATGATTTCACATGTAGCTTGAGCCATTGCCCTGTACTCTGCTTCTGCACTGGATCTGGATATAACAGTTTGTTTCTTGCTTCTCCAAGTAACAAGGTTTCCTCCAACCATCATAGCATATCCTGTGGTGGAGCGACAATCCTCTGACGAACTCGCATAATCAGCATCATCATATGCGATGACATCAGTGTATTCATTTACCCCATAAAAGAGGTCACTCCTCGATGACTCCTTTAAGTATCGTAGAATCTGGAGAACATCTTGTCAATGACTGTAACAAGGTTGCTCCATGAGTTGGCTAGCTCTGGTCACTGCATAAGAAATATCGGGTCTGGTGATAGCGATGTAAAGAAGATTGCCAACCGGGATTCTGTATCGAGTAACATCTTCGAAGACTGGATCAGAGGATGTGAAGTGTTTTTTTGGATCTGCAGGAATGCTCGAGGGCTTGCATCCAAATAATCCGATTTCAGTAAGGATGTCCGGACAGTATTTCCTCTGTGAGAGATGAAGACCCTCTGTAGTGCGCAGTACTTCTATGCCCAAGAAGTAGCGTAGTGGATCAAGATCCTTGGTAACAAACACCTTCTGGAAAAAGGCCTTGGTCTCTAGTATCTCTTTTGTCATCATCACATGTGACAACCATATCATCCACATAGACAACAAGTAACAATATCAGTTGTTCGTCTTCTGACAAATACAGAGTAGTCAGAGGTTGTTCTCTGAAAACCAAGAGTGTTGATTTCTGCAGTAAGTCTGTCGAACCATGCCCTTGCGCTCTGCTTCAGACCATATATTGCCTTGCGAAGTCGACATACACACTCCCCCTCGACTTCATAACTCGAAGGCTGCATCATGTACACCTCCTCATCAAGATCTCCATGTAGAAATGCATTTTTCATATCTAGCTGAAATATATGCCATGTCTTGTTAGCTGCCACAGAAAGGATAGACCTTATAGATCCCATTCATGCAACCGGTGAGAACGTCTCAAAGTAATCCACTCCATATGTCTGTGTAAAGCCTTTGGCCACGAGAAGAGCTTTCAATCTGTCAATGGTCCTGTCCGGCGACAGCTTGGTCGTGAAGTTCCATCTGCACCCCACAGGTCTAGTCCCCTTGGGACGTTGCACCGTATCCCATGTCCCCTAGAAGTAAGAGCATCCATTTCTTCATTCATGCCCTGTCGCCATCCTGAATCCTGCAAAGCACTATGGTGGTCTCTTGGAATAGAAATAGTCATGAGAGCATCTGCATTCTGTCAGTGGATGATAAACTAGCAGTAGATGTGAAATGAGATATGGGATGAAGAGTACATTGCCTCTTAGTTCTGCGCAGAGCAACGGGAAGCTCACGAGGATCAACTGGGACAACAATGGAGGGGACACTTGTAGAAGGCATATCATCCTGCAACAAAGAAACATGTAAAGGAACATCTGGTGGTGGGGATATTTACCTATGCTTATAGACAATTGGTGGAGGTGGGAGATCCATAGGAATTTTCGTAACAGATTGAGTGAAGAATCTGGTTTGCTCAAAAAAGGTTACATCTACAGAGATATAGTAGCGATGTCCAGTAGGATCATAACACCTGTAACCTTTTTGCGTACGAGAATAATCAAGAAAAACATACTTGATTACACGAGGAGAAAGTTTGTCTGTAGTGTGAAAATTATGAACAAAGGCTACACAACCAAAGATTCGCAAGGGTAGAGGAAAAGGTGACTCAGTTGGGTAAAGCAAGGAGAAGGGGGTGGATCCATTTAGGGTTAGAGATGGAACTCTGTTGATAAGATGGACTGCGATCAGAACATCATCACCCCAATATGTTTTAGGAACTTTCATCTGGGTGAGGAGAGAGCGAGCAATATCTAGTAGATGTTTAAGTTTCCTTTCTGCTACCCCATTCTACTGGGAAGTCTAAGGATATGAGGTTTGATGAATGGTGCCCTGGGATGCAAAGAAGTCTGTTAGATCATGTTGGATAAATTTCAATGTATTATCAGAACGAAAAATTTGTACACCCGAGGAGAAGATATTCTTGACACAGTGGAAGAGTTCTTAACAATATTATTAATCTTTAGGCGTTCTTTTAACAGATAGACCCAAGGTGATCGACTATAATCATCAACAAAAATGACAAAATACTCATGTCCACTCAGAGTACAGACCGGACATGATCCTTAAATATCACAATGGACTAAAGAAAACGGGGCTTCGCATCGTGGTTCAGTACGAGCAGGGAAAGAAGCTCTATGATGTTTCTCGAAGTGACATGCCTCACACTCAAATGGCTTGAGCATAGAGAGTTCGGGGAATATTAAAGAGATGGCTTTTGCAGATAGATGACCGAGGTGAAGGTGCCAGAGAAGAGGATCTTCGGAGATTGACACAACGTCGGCAAAGCTAGAGTCAGAGGAGATATCAAGATAATAGAGGGCGTTCTTCTCATGTCCCCCACCAAAAATCTGTCTCGTCCGGATGTCCTGAAAATAACAACGGAACTCATCAAAGATAACTCTACAGTTAAGCTCAATGCATTGCTTATGTACAAATAAAAGACTAAGTGCAAAAGTGGGAGCGCAGTGAACTCCAGTCAGTCATTTTTTAGATGAAAATTCCACAATACCCATAGCAGTGATAGGGGAATGTGCCCCATTGGCAACCCGAACAATCTTCACAGAGGAAGACGACTGTGATGAGGTGAGAAGACTACCTTCTCCCGTCAGATGAATCGAAGCACCAGAATCAATAATGCATGCAGGGTTGGATGCAGAAGCAGAGTTGACAAATGTACCTGAGGTAGTAGCCAAACTAGCAGTAGGAGAAGTAGTAGTATTGTCACTAGCTGAGGAGTTCTGTAGAAGTTGTCGTAGACATGCATATTCAGATGCAGTAAATTGTGTCTGACTATCACTAGAAGGCTGATCATGTTAGGCCTCAGCAGTATCGTATGTGCCTTCGTATGAAGCATCTCATATGCACTATTGGCATTAGGATGCATGCTAAACTTTGCCCAACATCGCTCAGACGAATGATTCCGGCGTACACAGTATGCGCATGCGGGATAGCGTGCAGTAGTAGGACCGCGTATACGCCCACGGCCATAATCACGTCCACGTCCGGACTCGCGACCACGACCACGATCAAAGTCACGGCCGCACCCTCCCTGGTAGTTGGGTTGTCCCCCTAGCAAGATGAGCCGTAGTCTCCACAGATGGAAGAGGAGAGTTAAGTTCCTGCATACGACCAAAGATGGTCTTAAGGGTGGGTAATGCATCGGCAGTCAGAAATTGGTCCTTCACAATTTTGTATCACGGATGTAATCCTGATAGAAAACGATACACCTGCCATTCTGTACGTTCTCCTATTTTCTTGTCACAACAAGCTGGCTGAAAGATGAGGAGCTCCTCAAACAGACCTGTGAGAAGCCTGTAGTACTCAACCAGGGTAGTATCTCCCTGATTTGCAGACCAAATCCGCACGTATATGTCTGAGAGCATGGACTTGGTCGTTTTCTAAGAGTAGGTATATTCAAGGTTCTCCCACATTGCCTTTGTTGTTTCCTTGTAGAGAAGATTTGGTGCTATGTTCGGATTGACGCTATTGGTCATCCAAGTAATGACTTGGTAGTTATCCACATACCATGTATCGTAGTCATTGTCCGTCTCCTTGGACGGATCCTTAGTAAGAACGTAGTTCTTGCGTTGGCCACCAATGAACACCTTGAATGATCGAGACCATAGTACATAGTTCTCGGAGCTCTTTAGTTTGATAGAGGTGCCTTGTACCAGCACAACAGAAGTCAGGCACACGGGCCTGGGCTCTGTAGATGCCATGATGATCGCGTTTGGTCAAGAAAAGGTGACCTAAATGTAGTTATTTGTCTCAGTCAATCAGTAAGATATCCTAATAGCACATCAACGAGAGGATCATCTACCGCAGAGGATCCATATGAGGCTCACGCAGTTGTTGGAAGCTTGAGAGTCCGCAACCTACTGGTGGCTCAAGGGAAGGACCATAGGAGGTCTCGGCGGTTCATTGAGCCACTGCAGGGGCCCTCAAGGGCTAGGGTGGTGGCGTTGCTGCACCGTAAAGAAGTCCAACAGACTAGGCGACGCCCTAGCAGACTAGGTGACACCCTAGCAGGCTTCTGCGGTAATAGTACTGGGCAGGCGGAGCCCTAGATGGGCTATGGCGGCAGCCCTGAAGCCTTGAAGACCCGTTGGGAGGCTGACGAAGCCTTAGCAGGCTTCTGCAGTAACCCTCACGAGCAGGCAGTGCCCTTGGGCTTGGCTGCACCGCAAAGCAGACCCCTCGATGGTTCTAGCTGCGAGAGAAGGGGGGTCCCCTATGGGTCTATCAGCGCCACTAATAACCTCAGACGACACCTGCAACCACATGAAGGGGCCCCGCAGACCTCCTTGGGGCGGGAACTGTGCGTGAGAAGACCTTCTGGCTGTGATTGAGAATTAGGGCTGGTGGTGGTGGTTGCAGGAGTTAGGTCAAATCACCGGTCTATGACCGCTGCTCTGATTCCATGGAGAAAACCGAATGAGAGAATGAAATTGCATGTCTTATTCCTGAGGTCTAGGGATCCTTATATAGGGCAAAACATTAGAGAGCTCAAATTGGGAAAAATATATAAGTGCCCCTACGGGGTTATAATGAATAACTAAGAACCGTAAGAATAAATTACTAACAGGTTCCATCACGATTAGATTCTTGTTATTATTAGGGATTTTCTTTTCTTACCAAATCGGATGATTAGGGATGGAAGAGAAGGCATGCACCACCTTTTTTGCTTTGCTAATGGTTCTTTTGGTCCCCTATCTTTATTAAGCAATAATTAAAGTATGAATATATTAATAAATCATTGTAACTGCCCCCTTGTCTACTCTAATTCACAGTCCATTGTTTTCCTAAACGCCATGTCTAAGAAGTAGCCCCGAGGAGATTACCTCTAGCTTCATGGACAAGGGTCAAAGATTTATGACTTCTCGCATTTTGATCTATACAGCTAGAGAGAAATGATGTTATCAACATTATCATTTTTAAGAAACCGTCCGTAATCATGCATTCATTCTCACCAGTGAGATGAAACATCATGTAAAAGCCTTATGCAGCATCACATGAGATTTTTTATTTATGAATCATGTGTGGCCAGTTCAGTGTACTCATCGCTTCCTTTTTTCTTGAAAGAAAAAAGAGGCAAAGTTCTATCATATTTGGATAATGTGATTGTAAGAAATCTAAAAAATCGTCTCCTTTGCCTTTTCTGCTCTCATATATGGTTGAATAGTTGGGTTTTGAGTACAAATAAATTGCAAAATGAATGCTCTTGCTGATGCTTTTATCCAAGAAGGATGGGCCATATATGTTAGTGTTGGGAAAAACGAATGACTTGTTTATTCCATAAGCCCTAGGCTCTCTTATATAGGAGAGTAGCCTATGGGTAAATTACATAAAGCATACAACTGAAAATAAAAATAACGAAGAGGTACAAACACTACTCTATATGCGTCAACACTCCCCCTCAAGATGGAGCATAGATATCAATCATGCTCAGCTTGGACGCGCACTTCTGGAATGGGCCTCGAAGTATGCCTTGGTGAATATATCAGCAGTCTGATTCTCTGAGGTGGCACGAGATGTAGCAATGAACCCCTTCTGAATCATGTCACGTATGTAGTGACAGTCAACCTCGATATGCTTGGTCCTCTCATGGAATGCTGGGTTGTTTGCAATGAACAAAGCTGCCTGATTATCACATTCCAACTTCATAGGAAGTGGTATATCAAGACATAGATCTGTAAGTAGAGCTTTCACCCACATCATTTCTGTGCTAGCCTGGGCCATAGCCCTGTATTCAGATTCAGCACTGGATCTAGCTACCACTGTCTGTTTCTTGCTCCTCCACGAGACTAGAGCATCTCCAACATAGACTGCAAATCCTGAGGTGGACTTCCTGTCCTCGGGGCATCCTGCATAGTCTGCATCAGCACACGCTGTGATAAAGATCTCCTTTCCCTTCTTAAATAGCAAGCCTGCACCTAGAGATGATTTTAGATATCTCAGAATCATGTGTATTGCATCCATATGGACCTGACGTGGTTGCTCCATGAACTGGCTCACGCGACTCACTGCAAATGATATATCAGGTCTAGTGATCGTGACATACAGTAGTTTGCCTACCAGTTCTCTGTACCTTCTCCTGTCCACCTCCTCTGTGTCATCATCATAGAGCTTCATGCGGGGATCCATTGGTGTCATTGCAGGCCGACACCCAAGCATACCTGTTTCATTCAATAGATCTGTAACATATTTCCTCTGCGACATTACTAATCCATATGGATTTCTAGCAAACTCCAGCCCCAGAAAATATCTAAGGACTCCCAAGTCCTTGGTGACAAATTCGGTTCCCAGTCTTTCTTTTGCCTGCTTTATGCCCTGCTCATCATCTCCTGTAATCAAGATGTCATCAACATAAACCATGATTACAATGATACCTCTAGCAGTCTTCTGTACAAACAAGGAATGATCAGCATTGGAGCGTTTGTATCCTTGTTTCTCGAAGAGATCTGAGAGCTTCTGAAACCATGCTATGGGGCTCTGCTTAAGGCCATAGATAGCCTTATGTAACCTGCATACCTTGGAACACTCCCCCTCAACAGCAAAACCAGGTGGCTGTTGCATATAAACTTCTTCCTGCAAATCTCCATATAGGAATGCATTCTTCACGTCCAATTGATGAAGCGGCCAATCTCGAGCAACTGCAACTGACAACAAGATCCGTAGAGTGGAATGACGTCCCACAGGCGAGAACGTGTCAAGGTAATCCACCCCATATGTCTGTGTAAAGCCACGTGCAACCAGACGCGCCTTGTACCTGTCAATAGAGCCATCTGCATTGTGCTTCACTGTAAACACCCACTTGCAGCTCACTGGGTTCACATCTGGAGGTATAGGAACCAAACTCCAAGTTCCTCTGGACTGAAGTGCCGCCATTTCTTCTTCCATTGCTATCCGCCATCTACTATCCTGTAGAGCATCATGATGATTCCGTGGAATATCTATAGCTGAAAGTGCCACAACAAATGATATGAAATCTCTAGATAGCCTCTCAAAAGACACGGATGCTGATAATGGATATTTAGCACATCTCCTCTTCGACTTCCGTAGAGCAATGGGAACATCCAAATCAGTTGTAGTCTCCTGCACCATATCCTGCTCAGAAATATCGTCAGATCCATCAACAGTAATATTTTCATTACATACCATAGGCGAGCTATTGGACGAGTCATGACCATGAGCGGGAGGAGGCCTGCGGGTATAATGAAACGGTAGCGGTGAGATAGGTGGTGGTGGTGGTGGTGGTGATGGCATATGAGGTGGTGGTGGTGGTGACGGCATCTGAGGTGGTGGTGTCATGTATATGGCATCAGGAGGTATAGGTGGTAGCTGCTTGTCTCCTGAGGCTGAAAAATACATAACAGATTCAAAAAATGTAACATCTGCACTGATCATATACCGCCGACGCAGAGGATCAAAGCACTTGTACCCCTTTTGAGTTCTGGAGTACCCAACAAAGACACACCTGACAGCCCTAGGAGAGAGCTTGTCAGTACCAGGCGACAACTGATGGACAAATGCAACCGACCCAAACACACGAGGAGTAAGAGTGAACATATCCTTGCCAGGATGAATGAGTGAAAACAGAATCTGTTCATTCAAGACAGACGAAGGCATACGGTTGATTAGGTAACATGCAGTGAGAACTGCATCACCCCAGTAGGAGTAGGGAACATGACTCTGTATAAGAAGTGATCTTGTGACATCAAGAAGGTGACGGTGTTTTATTTCAGCAATCCCATTCTGTTGAGATGTATGAGCACAAGATGTTTGGTGAATAATCCCTTTTGAGGAGTAGTAATTGGCAAGAATATTGGTGCATAACTCTAAAGCATTATCACTTCTCACAAGCTTCACAGATGTAGAGAAAACATTTTGTATTTCATTCAGAAAATGGATAATGATATTTCCTGCTTCAGATTTATTTTCATCAGAAACACCCATGACACTCTAGAGAAATCATCCACAAATACTATATAAAATATGTGTCCCTGATGATCGGGTACACGACTCGGACCCCAGAAATAACTCAAACTTGGAGGTACTACTCCGACCTGGATGACTGGGAAAGGACGACCTGTGATGCTTTCCCAACTGACACGCCTCACACTGAATAGGTGTGTGAGGGAGACCATAGGGTAAAACTTGACGCAACTTCTAAAGCGGTAAATGACCAAAACGCAGATGCCATAATAAGGTTGATACTTGTCCAGAAGGAGAGGATGAGGATCCAGCAAAGAGAGTCTGATTCAGGCGGTAGAGGCCTCCTTGCTCATAGCCACGACCAATCACGTTGCCCGTATGGTTGTCCTGAAAAATCAAAGAAGATGGATCAAAAATTGCCCGACAATGTAGATCCTTCGTAATCTGACTAATTGACAACAAATTCATTGAAAAATCAGGTGCATGTAGCACATTCTTGAGCTGTATAGAAGATGTCAATCTAATCTCCCCCTGACCAGTGATGGCGGAATGAGTGCCATTGGCAATCACTACTGTCCGACCTGGAGGGATCTGAGTGTATCCTGAAAGCAGACTCTGGTCGCCACATAAGTGATGTGTAGCGCCCGAGTCCATAATCCATGGTAATGTATCTGATCTACTACTGTTCAGTGCAAGTATACTACCTGAGGTACTGGTAGAAGCGAAGGCAGAAGCAGCGGCATCAGACTGAGGCTCTGTAGTCGGTGCTAGACCAGATGGTGGAATAATGCCCCTCAGACGGGCAACTAGATCGTCGAACCGTTGGTCTAAAGTAGCAGCAGATGGAGGCTCTATCTGCTCAGCAGCTCGTGCGGATGCAGGAAATCCATGCTTCGAGTAGCATGTGTCTTCATTGTGTCCAACTCTGTGACAGTAGGTGCACGTCGGTCTAGTGCGACCACCTCTTCCACGAGGTCCACGTCCACGGCCCTGTTGATGAAATCCGCGACCTCTGTTGGCTGCCATGGCTGAAGAATTCTGACTAGGGGCTGTGGAAGGAACTGTGATCCGACTCAGTCTATGGAAAGCTTCCTCCATGGGAGGAATAGTAGAATCGGCCAAAATCTGGGATCGTGCCGCCTCATACTCAGGATCAAGCGCCGCTAGGAACACGCCCACCATAGTCGCGTTCCTATATGTCTTCTGTTGTTCAGGCGTGGCTGTCAGGGGCATGAAGCTATAGAGCTTCTCGAACATCCCTCTCAGTGATGTGTAGAGAGAATGTAGAGGGCAACCATTCTGCTTGATAGTGAAGATATCATGCTGGAGTTGCAGAATCTTTGTCTCATTCTTCGCCTGGGAATACGTGGCCGCCAGGATGTCCCACATATCTTTGGCTGTGGGTTGATGTAGAATGTCATTAGCTATCTCAATCACCAGTGTACCGGACAGCCATACTTTGGCATATGCATCATCCGCCTCCCAAGAGGCATTGGCTCCAGTCTTCTCAGCAGGCTCTGGTTCGGTAAGAATGTGCTTCTTACCTGTTGACTTCATCATGCTCATGAACTGCATTGCCCACAGTTCATAGTTTGTACCGTCCATCTTGACAATAGGCGCTGGACCACGAAAGGCGCCAATAGAGGGGATATCTGCCTTGCTTTCTGACATACTGGAGATGGAAGACTGGAGCGGCTGACAGAGGATGAGATTTGTCTACAATGACATAGACGTGCTTAGTTGCATGTGTAGACCTCAAGCAACTAACCCCATGCAGATGAAGTTGTGTGTGTGTGCCCTAGGGCTTAGGGCTTAACACACGTACACGCGTGCAAGGAGCACGCGCACACGCAACTGGAGATGCACGTTAGATCACTTGGAGATGCACAGAGATGCGCTGGAGATGCGCTGGAGATGCACTGGACACGCACAGGTGCAGGCGATGCACGGCTGGAGACTTGCGCACTTGCGCAGGAAGGCGCACAGGTACACTAGCGTGCAGGCTACGCGCAGGCTACGCGCGCAGGGACTGCTGGAGGTGCACGCGCAGGCTACACGCACAGGAACACACGCACAGGTGCACTAGCGTGCTGGAGGGCGCACGCTCGCACACAGGATGGCGCACAGCGCGCAGAGGAGCCGCTGTGCTACGCGCACAGGTGCACGCGCACAGGAGCAGCGGCGCTGGAGCGGCGATGGCGGTGCACGCTGGAGCGGCGATGGCGATCGCCGATGAGATGAGATGGAGAGAGAAGAGAGGCCGGCGGGTGGGGTGGGCTAGGGTTAGGGTTTCGAGAACTCCGGTCTAGGACCGTCGCTCTGATACCATGTTGGGAAAAACGAATGACTTGTTTATTCCATAAGCCCTAGGCTCTCTTATATAGGAGAGTAGCCTATGGGTAAATCACATAAAGCATACAACTGAAAATAAAAATAACGAAGAGGTACATACACTACTCTATATGCGTCAACAGTTAGGTCTCTCAATGATGCAGGTGTGGCTTGCATGAGTCCATGATTGACCTTGATATGCCATAATGGACAGGCCATGTGTGAGGTTGGGGGTCACAATCAGGTATTAGTGATGATTATTTTAACTTAGGTCGCAAGATTTCCTGATAGAGTATATGAACCAGCTGTATATCTTCCAGAGCACTCTTGACTCCCGGACAGCCAATCACGCTGCATTTAAGGGATCTTTTTTTGCCCTGAACATGATTTTTTCTCCCAAGGATGTAACTGAATTTAAAGGAGCCCATAGGGAAAAGAGAATTGTATCAGAAAAAAATGTTTTACGACAATGTCTCCTCTAGGTTGCTTAGAACACTTTAGTTTAGGAGTGATTCTAATACGAATGTTGACTCCTCATGCTATGAAAAGATTAATGTCTTCTATGCGATCAGTTACCTATCCAATAGGTTTTCCAGTGGCCTCTGGTATCCATTTTTTTCCTTCTAGACCACCAGGAAGGACCTTGTGTTACAAGATTCATCACATTTTGTGTCTCACTTGCTTTGAGGTGAATACTAATTGTATATGATAAGCCAAAGTGATTGCTTTGCTTCAGTCCAGTCCTGGCGATTGAGTTGGCAATGGATCAGTATATTTTATGTTCCTGACACTGTAAACGTCATTGCCAAAGGCCCTTGTGAGCATGCATGGATGGAATTTCATTGTTAGTGCTTGGTACTTGATTCTTCGCATACCATCAATATGCATATTTACAGTCAAGAATGCTTCATAAGTTGAGCGGTCAAGAATAGGTAATACCAGAGCTTCTATTCTTTTTAGTGCATGCATTCAATTAGGTATGACCATCACTGATCCCCTTCCATTTGCTGCCAAATGTCTCAATAATAGTAACCATCACTCCCTGAATGACGAGGCCTTTTAAAACTAAATGCCCTCCTGCTATAGGTGGGTAATTCTCTCGAGTTGACTTAAAGACCCTGAACGAGGACCTCCTTTTTCTGACCTCTCATGCAAGGTAGTCAATGATCAATAACATCCAAGAGGTCATTTTTGCGACACAGATGGTGATTAATATGGTAAAACTCCTGTTTTGGAGCATGATCTCGATGGGACTTGTTTGCCAAAATTTGCGATCACCTGATCGATCCAAGTGGCGTCATGCAATTGCAACTGATATGCTACACGTTTTTTGATTTGCACTTGAAGAAGGTCCACAATTCAGTCTTTGACTATAATCGATGGTACCTCATCCAACTTTTGGTATACCAATACACATGAGCAGTCATTGCAAAAGCAATATTATTTATCTAATTGCATGTAAGAAAGGTATTCTCTGGAATATGTATTAGGTAGACTATGAAGTTGCAAAGAAACATGAGATACGTCTGGTCCTTATTTTTAAAATCCTCATTTCCTACAGATCATGTAAATGAGTAGGATACTGTTGTGGTGTATTTGGTTGCCATAGGACGCTCATGCTGAGCTAAACTACACAATCATGTAGTTGAGCAATGACTCCTTAATTATTCTTTTTATTATCTCCCCTCCTTTTCTGATTTTGTTATGATGGGCAGTAACCCAATTTTACTCCTACCATGAAATGCTACCATGTTGTTTACCCGTCGTTGCTGGCTCAGCTGGACGGTTGATCTGCTGGCCTCTTTTGCCTCTCTTTGGAAGAAAGAGCCAAAGTTCTCATCGTTTCTATCAGATTGAAAAAGTAGAGAGTGACGTATCTTGCTGCGCTGACCACCTTATGATATCTTGTCGTAGGCATGCTTGGTTGCAGGAGGTGCGGAAAGGACATGATTATCTTTCTTCTTATCCCTTCATCAGTGATGTCGTTTCATGATTCATTCTCTCTGATTGTCGTAGTGGTAAGTGAAGGCCTGCTCAAATCATCACTTGTCCTGGCTCCATGGTAGATACCCCGACTCCATTATGCAGACGACATGGTTTGCTTCATCCAAGGATCGGTGCAGGAAACTCATTGGGGTGAAGGTATTGGTGGCAATATCTTTGGAGATGTCAGGTGTGATGAGTTATTGAATTTCTTTTGGCTTTCGAAGGCGGCAACATGTGGGGTGGCATTGGTGACCGAGTAGGTGCAGTGGCTGATGATGTATCTTGGCATGTTTCTGGTGAGGTCATTGTATGTTGGAATTTACCAGGGTCTGGTGGTGGAAAGGTTAGAAAGGAGGATGAGTCGCTAGAGGTCGAGTCTGCTGTCTAGGATTGGCCTCTTGGTCATGTTGGCGTCGGCTCTTTCAGCCATACTTGTATTCTACATGTCGATTCTTAGAATGCAGATGAAGATGGTGAAGTATCTATTTAGCATCATCTGGGGGGCTGTTTAGCCTCATCTGAGGGGTGGTTTCCATTTATTGCATGGTATAGCCCCTTTTTATGTAAGAACAAGTGCCTGAGAATAATTTGGTTCTCTCTTTATATTTTGAATTTTGTGCTTTATATACAGATTTAAATGATCCAACACATCATTGATTTACAATTTTTTAAACCTTTTGAATCGTCAACGGGTTTCGAGGATTTAAACTTGATTGTGGATTTTAACATCCTGACTGGCTCTGGCGAGCTTGCTCCATTCTACCACAGTTCACGCTTTTCCCAGCTCGGAGTTAGCTCCGAGAAACTGTACCTTCCTCGCCACAGCTTTGATGAACTACATAAACTTCCATATTGACTTATATGAGCCCCATCTCCACCTTTGCACTATTTTTGACGAGCTTTCTTCGTCTTCTCGTGCATAAGATCCCCCTGCTATAAGTGGAGATACATGGGATGCTGTAGCTTCTAAGTTCGGCAGGAATGAACTAGTCAAGCGGAGTTTTCAAACTTTCTACCTCGCACGTCAGACCTGAGGCCACTCCTAACTTATGTTCCGAATTCCAGCTTATAAGAATTTTGTCAATGTTAGCGGTACTTTGCATAGAGTGTGTACTGCACCTCTTAGGGTTTTAGGATATCATATGAGTTCAAACCATGCAAGGGTCATAATTTAGATCACAATCTCAAAACCGATATCATTTTTTTAAGTTCACTTACCCCTCCTTGAACTTTTAATATTGTAGGTAGTTTTTCACTTTAGCCGCCAACTTGGCTTGTTTAAGCTTTGGCTAATTGATATGACATGCTAATTAGATTTCTTCAGTTAGTTCCCATGGTTCCAATTGATGTTATAACATGATTTTTTCCACATTTATATTTGCTTGTAATGACTTAATTGCTTGACTCAGGTCTCTTGCTCATATCTTGCAGCTGTTGTCTAAGTTCACTTTCAGATTACTTGTAATTAAGTTGCTGTATTTGTTAGGTTAGAATCCAAATAGCATCTCAGATGTTTATAGTTATAACAATCTTGAAGGAAGTTCCTCTTCGAACTAGGTCCTAGCCTACCTCGTGTCGTTGAAATTCTCAACTCCAGCTATCTCATAACCCAAGGTACCTTGATTCATCTTGATGAATTTCTCTTATTTCGATCATCTTTGGCGACTGCCTGCTTCTCAGACCATTGCCATGCCTTCTATCGGGCCGGTTACTCATGATTACCTTGAATGCCTCTGTGGCAAATTCCTAATATGGAATGTGATTTAGGCATTAAGTTTTTACTTGCGAACTCTCGAGTGTTGTTCATTATTGTGTTTCTTGATAGTAGTGGCAATGGCAATGGCTCGGGTTGGGGCTCCATGGTGTCCTTCCATAGGATTCACCATGCCCTTGATCTGTACCGCTTGATCTTAACCGGTGATGCGAAGTATTCAAACTTGACTTCTTGGGTTACTCGACCCCTCCTTACTAACTGCATATCGAGTTCATGTTTGGGTGTTTCTAGAGTTGTTGTCGTTCCTCATCATCACATGCTGTCGTTGCGCTACTCTGAGGTTCAGAGGCAGATACAAATCACTTGTATAGTGAGCGAAGATTACGTTCTTAATATACATGTACTATAGTATTGGCTACAAGAGGGAAGTTAGATACATAGTTCATGGGTGGAATAAAAATCGCGTAATTCCTATTGCTCGCCAACTTCTTCCTTATGATAGATTGTTATTTGATTGACATATTGGTTAGTCGATCGACCGAGTGACGACAAAATAGTGGCTACAAAACCAGTGAGGTTTTGGGTCCTTGAACGAAAATTAGGGTATGCTTAGTCTAGTGATGAAAGTCATTGTCTTTTCGCAACATAAACAGTTATGTAACACGTCGTTCCTTCTTCATTTTCATTCAAATATCCATAATTATCATTTATTTGCATCGATGCCCTGGAACAACTACCTTACAATTTTCCTATGGGTCCAACATATAGTTGCTTTGCTCATCCGCTCTTAATGGTTATCTAATTACCTAAATAGCTACACCACATATACATATAAATACCCCTTTTGTTTCCTTGTGATTTTGATCATAAGTTTATTTTCCTCAACTGGAACAAAAGATGCGAATTCAATCCATTCAATGGTCATGATTAAATCACAATCTCAAGAGAAAACCAATATCAATTTCTTTTTAGTTACCAAGTTACACAAACTTGTTATTTAAGCATATAATTTGATGTAAACCCTACAGCTATAGCCCTATAGCTATAAAATTATTATGACATGGTTGTATGCTTCAAGTAACTCGATTATGATACGCAGTTGTTATCTACGGATATTCATTTTAACCCTGGATAGTTATTATTAATGATATGCAATTATTATCTGATCTACGGATAATCATTTTAATATTTCAAATAATAATTATATAGGATTATAATGATTAGATAATGAGTTGCACATAATGTAATTTGAAATGATAAGATATAATCATTTACTTAGAGGGGTTTATACGTTCTATGCACAGCTCAAATTTGGTTTCGATAAGATATAATAATAAGATTAATTATATTTTAAACAATAATGTCGAGCCATATGCTATTGCACACCTGTGCGGGCAAATAATCATGCTATATGAAGAGCTTATCAAATCATAAGATTTATTTTAGTACAGGTGAATAATCAGGGGATATTTCGTTGAAACTCAAAAGCAATTAATTGCACACCTCGATTTCAATACTAAGGCCCTGTTTGGTTGGAGAATAGGCCCTGGAATAAGCGGTCAATTCTCCTCCCGACACAGTTCCCAGTGGTACGACTATTCCCCATTATTACATCTTATTTCACCTTTATTCCTATCTTTATTCCACCTTACTTAAATGCAAACTTCTAAAAACTATTCATAATTCAGTTTCATTCTAACCTATAGTTTATAACTCCTTTATCTCATCTCCTTCCACGTGTGTCAGTGATCAATTATCGCCTACCCCTTCCTATCATACGAGCACTGCCTCTCTATTCCTATATTGTGCATGAGATTATACACTTCTAACAACGAACGAAGAAGACATTGCCACAGTCATACTATGAGAAGCAGTAAACTAACAACACTTGTCATGAATTAGAGTTTAAATAGTTTTAAAATAGTTAATTTTGTACATTACGTAAATGTATTTATATGAATTTTACAAAATACGTTATTATGCCATTTTGAGTTTTTCTTTTAACATTTATACCCCTAAATTTTTAGCAATTTCACTTGTGCTCCTATATTCTTAAAAAATCCACAATATCATCCTTATGTTGGTATAATATAGGAGCACAAGTGTACTAATAAAAGTATGCTATTATGTGTTTTGTAAAAATTAAGGGGCACACACGCAGTCGTAGAAAAATAGAGGTACAAGTGTTATTAGAAAAACTAGAAAGGATACCAGTGTAGAATCCTTTTAACGATATTATATAACATTTTTCATATTTATTTGCATGATTTATCGATCTAACTTGGTTCGACCTGGTTGAATCATATGAACCAAACCAACAATACAACGGTTTGATCTTTTTCGATTTCTATAAACTGCTGACGTGTATCACCGGTTCGACCGACCGATCCTATTGATTCCACCATAAAAAATAAAAAATTGATACATGCTCCATTTGATATCCGGTTTGATTTTTAAAACATTGATTTTACACATCACCCTCTATCTTGGTGTAACTTTTATTGCTATATGAAATGAATTAAGATTGTGATCTGTGCATGTTTTTATAGTAGTAGGTTTTATTCCAAGATATTATCACCTGTGACTTCCTCCATCCTCTATATATATAATGGGCAACTTTACATAATTAAGAAGGGTTTTGACTGATATAATGCATGACACTTATGCCATTATTAATTAATGCCACATTTAGAACGGTGTAAGCGTCAGCCTTCTCAAGTGGGAGATGGAGGGAACGGATCCTCTGCTGTAGGGAGGATTGCAGCAGAGGTGCTATAATCCTCTCTAGGCAATTTTTATGATTTTGATTTCAAAATTTAACTTTATAGATTGAATTTTAGTTTAATTATTTACCTATCCTCCAAATTTCGTTCAAATACGAGCTTTTTTGCTATTTTATCTTAATGGTCAAACATTCGGATCTTTTTTAAATCGAATTTAAGTTGCTTAGATTATGACCAAATATTTGGACATTAAGATAAAATAGCAAATTAACTCGGATTTGGACGAAATTTGAAGGATAGGTAGATAATTAATCTAAAATACAATCTATAAGGTTTAGATTTTGAAATCAAAATCATAGAAATTGCCTAGAGAGGATTACAACACCTCTGCTGCAATCCTCTTTACAGCAGAGGATCGTTCCTGGGGAAGAGATCCTCTGTTGTAGAGGGGATTGCAGCAGAGGTGCTGTAATCCCCTTTAATTTTTTTGTGATTTAATCTTTCAAAATCTAACCTTATAGATTGAATCTTAGATTAATGTTCTATATATCCTCCTAATTTCACTTAATTCCGAGATTATTTGCTATTTTATCTTAATGGTCAAACATTCAGGCAAAATCTAAACAACTAACTCCATTTAAAAAGATCCGAATCTTCAACTATTAAAATAAAATAGCAAAATAATCTCAGAAATTAAGCGAAATTTGAAGGATATGTAGATCCTTAATTCAAGTTTCAATCTATAAAGTTGGATTTTTAAATCTAAATCATAAAAAATTAAAGGGAATTACAGCACCTCTGCTGTAATCCCCTCAACTGCGGAGGATCCTCTTCCCCGTTCCCGATGGGGGTCGATCACATCGCCGTCAAGGTCCCTCACTCGCTTATTGTCAACGACACATTCCTCCCCGAATACGGAGGCGATGAAGCACCGACGGAGGCTATATCGTAGTGGTCGACGCTGAGGAAGGTGTAGTGCACCACCCTTCACGAACGATCACTTCGATGTAAGGGAAGAGGTCGTTGAGCGCGTCATGGAGGCCGATGACCTTGAGGAGCTTCTCGATATTACGGTTGAGGTGGCCTGCGATGATGGCGTCAGGGAAGCTGAGGAGCTATACTGGGCACCCATTATAAGCTTTGAGCGAAAGTCGAACGCCTCCTCCTCGATCTTACAGTAATCGATGCAACTGGTGTCCGGACAGACCTTATACTGTAGGCTTTTATAGTAGATTTAGATGGCGGAGATCTTCTTCCGGCCGACGTGCAGGAACCAATTGAGAGATTATTCAAACATGGGAATCAAGGTCCAAGAGGCATGTCCTGGAGCACCTCGGGTACGTACGCCCGAAGGATTCCAATGACGGTGCATCTTCCCAATGGTCGAGAGGTCTTCGGTAGGGCCGATGCCTGCAGACATGGCGGACGTGGTGGTTGGGACTGCAGCGCAGAGAAGAGGAGCTTCAGAGACTACGGGCGGAGGAGGACGGAGAGTCACGTGGCACGTACGAGCTCCTATTGGGAGCAGAGCTTCGGACAACACGTGGTGGCTAACAAGAAGAAGGATTTCATTTTTTCGGAATAAAAAAAAAGATGACGTCAGCAGAATGGAAAAGGGCATTTTAGGAATCTTATGGACAAAAAGTAATGGGAAGTGGCAAGTCCCTGCTTAATAGATACAATTATAGTGAGGAAATGGATCCTACTCTATGGAGTAGGTAACTTAACTACTCTACTTTTTTTTATTTTTTTATTTTTTTTTGAAAATGCTTACATGGATTTTTCATAATTATATCCATCTAATATGTCATTCAAATTTCGTCAGAAACAGAGACTCCTACAACCTCCATCCAGAACATGAAAAATATAACAAATCTGTAACCGTTAAAAACGGTTGTCTGGATGGAGGCCGTAGGAGTCTCTGTTTCTGATGAAATTTGAATGACATATTAGAGGGATATAGTTATGAAAATCCATGGAAGCATTTTTCAAAAAAATAAAAAAATTTGAAAAAGAAGAAAATATAGCAGGTAAGTTACCCTACTCCATGGAGTAGGATCCCTTTTCTCTTATGAGGCAAATGTAGTAGTTATAATTAAGTTATATAGTTAGGGCAAAATGGGGTTGTCCTCCAAGGAAGCTAACTTAGTTCTTTCATCTTATTTTTTATATTTTTTTTTGAAAATACTTTCATAGAATTTTATTATTATATCCATATATTATGTCATTCAAATTTCGTGTGAAACAGAGACTCCTACGACCTCTATCTAGATAAGGTCGATTTCAACAATTTTGTGACTGCTAAATATGTCTGTCTAGATGGAGGCCATAGGAGTTTCCGTTTCTCATAAAACTCAAATGACATAATATAGAGATTAGGGATGCACATGGATTGGATTGGATCAGATTTTAGCCCTAATCCGTGTCTAATCCAACCTTAACGGATTTTCATTTTTCTCAATCAAATCCAATCCATCATATATTTGAATCTAAACCAATCCAATCCATCGGTTTACGGATCGGATCGGATTTTTTATACTTACACATTTTTGTTAAATAATTTACCCTGTATGTTTGTATTCTATAGCAAACTAGCCTTCAACATTTAAAATATGACTTCAAAATTGATAATTTGGATAGATATAACGAAAAGGATATTTGAAGAGCGCATAATCAAATTAAAGTTGATGAACTCCATTAATTCATTATAAAAAGTTGAAGACTACATGATGAAGCTAAAGATTATATTGAATTTGGTATCTAAGTTTCTTTTTATTAATGATGTATTAGTATTTTTTTTAAATGATTTTCGACATATGATTTATACAAGTTATCAAATATGGATGCAAAAAATAGTTAGATAACAAAAAATATGGTTTCTTTGGATGAATATTGATGAAGTCTGTGATGTATTTAGATTGTTAAGTTATGTCAAATCAGACCACTCCTAAGAACATTCTTCAAGGCACTATAATATATCATCAACATTCAAGAATCATAAACATTCATATTCGATTTGGTATCCAAGACAAAAACCAATTTAAAAATATAACCCACCCAATTAGGCATCATGCCTCCTCATTTAAAAGACTTGAAAC